>OX438688.1:22400000-23099452 GCA_949316375.1 Mythimna vitellina | reverse complement strand
AGTATGGCTATAACTTCATTGTTTAACGGTATAGTTTCAAAACAAAAAATGATATCGATTTTGTTTTGTTGCATATAGCATTATCTAGTTCTGTATGGAAGCAAAACCTTTAAAAAAAATATAACATTTTGAAGTTATGTGCGTCGAAATGTTATATATTTTGAAACTAATTTGTGCATTTCTAGGTGCAATAACTTATGGCGTATGAATATTGCAAATTCATTTTTATACAGGAATAAGTTACTCAATTATTCAAAAAAACGATTAATTTCATTTTGAACAGATAAAGTCAAAAGATTTTTCAAGATATCAAAATGCGGTTTTTCATGACATCTAGACACCCCAAAGTCTATTCATAAAATCTTACGCACTCTTTTCGAATTGTCAAATGTTTGACGCCGATGAGTTCTAATTAACGCGGCGTTTTGTTATGTAGCGATGATTTTTTCGTTGAAATTACCAAGTGCATAAAAATATAAAGAAATTGTCTAGGGAACTGGTGATAACTTTGGGTCTTGAGAGACAGACAGACACGGACGACAAAGTGATCCTCTATGGGTTCCGTTTTTTCCTACTGAAGTTCGGAACCCTAAAAATATGTAAATTATTGCCAAAATAAAAAATCTATCATAGGTAAATCACACATCCCTTGCCTGACATTTGACATTTTATCATTTTGCATTTGTGAACAAAATTCCAAATGTATTTTTATATTTATGCCATACCAACTTTTGTACAGGATCATAGATTGGAGCAACTTCAACACAATTAGGCTGTTTGAGCACGGACTTAAAAAATATGATTTAGAAAAATTGGTTTGAAACTATGTAGCTTCTACGTAGCGTTTTAATCATTTAATTATTGAACTTGTAATGGATTTCCTACGATTCGCAATTTAATGTGGCGTATATTTCATTTTTATTTATTACAGGGTTTTTTTTATTGAGTGGGAATATCATCTTATGACAAATCTCGCTCTTGGGCGGTGCGTGAAATATGTAGTGTCTGACTTTTACTGACTAAAAACCCACTCCTGTTCCTTCTTTGCCTTCGTCCTAGGGCCCCGGGTTTTACTTTCATACTACTCGTGGCCCCAGTAGGCTTCGAGCCTGCTGGGCTCCTGCGATTTGCTGACATCTCCCTGAGGCGCGCGTGGAACAGTACGCGCCGTCGACGACTGGGGCTGGCCGGTTACCGGACGGTCGGACGACGAGCCACCCATTGCTCGCCGTTCACAAGCCCGCGCCTACGGTGATTTATTACAGGGTGCATTCCCTTTGATATTTTTCCGTTAATCTAATGTCAAGTGAATTTAATATTTTTTCTTGAGTCTTTAATTTTTTTTAACATTTTCGTCTTTTCTTTTCAGGGCGTTCGTATAAAAGAAGTATCGGAGGGGAGGCCCTGTGACAACTGCCCAGAGCTCTGCCCTGGCTTCATCCCACACGCATGGAGGTAAGTCTGTAGTCTTTAAGTCACTCATAGAATGAGGAAACTCGTAACTTTATCATCAAACCTTGGTTCTACGACCCCGAAGCGGTTATGGTGTATACCTTGTGCATACAAATAAAGAAAATGTTTTCTCATCTACCGGCTATCTACAGCATTTGCATTTAGAGCTATCAGTCTTCCGTTGGCACCTTCGTCACCTTAGTTAACTTTATTAGGTATCCCTCTGTTTCTTTGTTTCTCGTGTATAGTGTCACGTAGACAGCTTTACTTCATATTTGGATCACAATGATTGGGACTCGCTACTGCATCATGTCCTGTTTGATTACGCGGGCCTTTGTTTCAAGTTATTCAATAATTTGGCACCGATTCCACTTTATTGTTGTTGTGTGTTTTTGAACTTTTCTTTGTATTAGTGTGAGAATCAGTTTTATATAGAGGTTGTTGTTAAGGTTTTAGTATTGCATAAATAAAATAAAATAAGCTTTCGTGCTTATTTTATTCCGAGAACACTACTTTATTCTATCATCATCTTCCTGTCCTTGTCCCATCTTATTTGGGGTCGGCGCAACACGTTTTTTTCTTCCATTCTATCCTGTCTACCGTCATACTATCACTAACTTCCTTTTCTTTCATATCACATAACACTACTTTATTCTATAAGTTATATATAAAATACACTTATCAGCTTGACAGCCGTCGCCGTCTTGATTTGATCTAAATTAAAACAATCAAATTATTTTTAATCAAATTAAAAATCCTATGAGTATTAGTTAATAGGAGTTATTTTTCATACGATATCTTTCGATATCACAGTATCATGTTTATAAATAAGTATAATACACAAAGATTATCAAATTGCCAAACCCACAAAACATATCAGAGTCAATAACAATGATGAGATTACATTTACCGTACCAAATGTTATCGTAGTAATAACTAACGCAGACAACGCTTAGAAAATCGCTAATAACCATTACGTTATCAAATTATCGTGACCGGGTCACAGATACCTTATCAACGATGGGTCGCGCCATGCCGACGAACGTGATCGAAATCAACAGACTAACGAGCGGATAATCAGCCTTGTGGTGAGGCCAGCGCGTGCGCCGAGCAGCGAGAAAAATGTCCACTCCTGCTCAAGCGGTCATACCGAACAGTCGTGTCGCGCTCGAAAATCAAACAAACAAAACAATGTGTCTCTCGTTGAAACAATTGGAGTGGGCGGATGTGTACAGACGCATCACCGGTACAGATAAAGAGCCGGTGAAAGAGAAGAAGATACAAAAGTTCCCATCCAGGGAACGAAACTTTGCTGTCAAGAGGAAGTTTAACAACAACATGAGGTCCCACGCCAACTGCGAGAGTTGCGCCAGAGTCGCTGAGAAAGAAAACAGATGATCAACAAAGTGTGTGTGACTGTCAAGTGTCAGAATTAAGTGGATCTATGGATCGCTATTGTACGTGAATACAATGTGTTTGCAACCAAACTATCGTGACGATAAATCTCTCAAAAAATCTAAGTGATATTATTATTTATAAAGGCTATAAATAACTCAGTGCAAAGTGCGAAGAACTGGCTTTGTTGGCTTCGGACGTTCCAAAGTTGGTGCTAAATCCTTTTTGCTCAACGTCATTCCATTTATTTTGTTTTTGCTCAAATTTATTCCTAAAATAACTTTGCAGTGGCCGGTTGCAAAGTTTTATTGTTTATGAATATAATAGCAGGATGTTAGCAAGGGACTGAAATTTTAACAAGGTTAATTGAATCTAAAATTACAAGGTTCTTATTTATAAGGAAGATTCTTAGAAACAAAAGGAACTTAGCCTGGTTATCAGTAAGCTTAATTTCTGTATAATCTATTTCTGAAAATAATTACAAAACAATAACATTAACTACGTTTCACTTATCAATTGTTTATTTGAATACTTCGCTAATGTTTCACGATTAATAATATGTCTCGTTCGTTTCCATACAACGTGTGTTATCAACAATATTGTTGGTCTGTCGATCCCGGATGTCGCCAACGCATTCGATTTTAAGGCTAATTGATGTGCTATATGGTTCAGAATTGTATAAATGCTGTCCTATATACAGGTTTTCACTACGTTTTGTGTTATTAAAAAAACAAACAAATAACTTTAATATATTAGTAGTGTGTATTGGATCCGCCGATGTGTAGTTATATATTATATAAGATGTTGCATCTTAAGTGGTCTGAATTGAGATGAAGGTTATATTACTTCATGTTCTATGACTATGTGTTTAGGTATTTATAAATAAACGAGTTCATGAGTTCACTCCATTATTTTATTCTTATCTAATCTTAGTAAAATAGTATTGCAAACATTCATTATGTGAATTTATACAGTAACATAGTTGCTTCATGAAGGTTTGTTGAACCAAGGAGATCAAAGGTGAAGCCATATCGCCGACTTCTCTTTTAGTAAGCTGATTGGTAGGTTCCGGCTTGATTGTAAAAAACTAAGTGGTCATATAACCAAATTATATGGACGAGTTTTTTTCATCAATAACCGCTCACGTTTTTGATTTATGCATCCTTTGGAATTCGTTCTTACGTCTTTAACATTTAATAGGGATATAAAACTAGATGATGGCTTAAAAAAAATTAAGTATCTACCTTGATTGCGTTGAGCTTGTGGACGCCAAGCAATCGGTAGCTCGCCGTCCGGCTGTCTTGTAACCGCCCGGACCGAGCCCGAGTCATCGTCGGCGCGTAGTGTTCCACGCGTTCCTCAAAGAGGCGTCAGTAAAACCATAGGGGCCCAGCAGAACCGAAACCCGCTAGAGCCGCGATTATTTTCTGTAAGAAACCTTCCTAGAACCTGGAACTCCACTCTAGAGCGAAAGAAATCAATCGATGATTTACCACATTAAAAAAAAACTTGGTTGCGTGAAAGAAGGTTTTGTCAAAAAATGTCTGTTCCATTATCAGACCACAAGACGTACGGCGGAGGCGATGCACCACAAATTCATTATGCGTACAGCTAAGGAGTGGAAATTCCTGCCGGACCCTGTTTCCTGATAGCTATAACCTAGGGGTCTTTCAAGTCAAGAGTGAATAGGTTGCTTCTAGGCAAGCGTGCTCCATCGTCGGCCGCTAATGGTCAAACGCAAGCTTATCCATAAAAAAAGGGAGTTAATACTGGGCTACAGTATCTATTGCTCAAAAGACTCATCGCAACCCTGAAACACGGGTTGGTCAGTAAGTCTAATACTCCCTCTCGCTCCAGCCAGAGCGGGAGAAGTTATTTGATGATTTTTCCCATAAAAAATGGGGTTAATACTAATCTTAGCAATATCATCTTCTGAAGAGTCATCATCGTCTTCCTACCTTTGTCCCATGTTATTATGGGGTCGGAGCAACACAGATTTTTCTTCCATTGTACCCTGTCACCCGTCACGCTATCACTAACTCCCTTTTTTTTCATATCACTCCTCAGACAGTCTATCCATTTCTTCTTTGGCCTCCCTCTCCCTCTCCATCCATCCACATATATAAATATATTCTTCTGAAGTTTAGAAGAAGATACACAACGCCGATCTCAAATAAATTGAGACTTGCTTCACCTATTCTTTATTCATCGAACACAGCTTGAAAACTACAACTACGATTTCTTCGGAAGAATCTATATACATATATAAAAGGAGAAACTGACTGACTGACATATCAACGCACAACCGAAACTAGGGGGACCAGGAGCGTGAAATTTTGCACAAGGTTGCCTATTATGACGTAGGCGAGCACTAACAGAGGATTTTCCAAAATTCACCCTCTACTTGGATCAAATTGGGGTCCAAAGTTTGTATGGAGAACCTACTCTAACGCGTGCGAAGCCGCAGGCAGAAACCAGTAGGATAATAAATGTAATTAGTTCCTAGAATCTTTACATATTGCTTTTAGTGAGGCGGTATAAGCATTGGACACTATTAGTTGAGAAACCTTTGACCTTTAAACATTTATAATTAACGCAGCTATGATAACAAACAGATCCTTTGTTCGTTTGTTACAAATGCATCATTAGTACATATTCAGGGCCGTAGCTACAGCCGTATCAGCCGTATCAATGATACGGGGCCCCCGGGCTACAGGGGACCCGACGTTCGCAAAAATTCATAACATGTTATCTACAACCTTCAATTATCTTATTAATAAGGGGTCTGTATTTAATAAATAGTTATAATATGATAGGAGGTTCCAATTTTATAGCCCGCTCCTCCAGATTGCTCCAAAAAAACGAGCTCATTTTCATATAGTCTTGTCCTGTCTTAGTAAAAGTTCTATTTTCATCTATCGCGAACCCGAATGTTTTATAGTCAGTACGAAAGTAATCTATGCAGTTAGTCTAACTTCTATGCAGCCTATCGCGGCTCCATCCAGCTGTCTCAGGGCTCCAGTTCTATGCTAGTAGGGCCTATTTGGCCTGTGGGTATAGCTACGCCACTGTACATATTCTTCAGACACATCGTTCATTTGTTGATTGGAAGATCTGCACTGTGCATACAGACTGCCTAAACTTAGTCTGTTCGTTCTGTACACCTAATAATAATAATAATTTATTACCTATTAACACTGATATATGAAAATTTGCCTAGTATTTTTAAAGAGTAAACGTAGGAAAGGATTTTACTAATTCTTTTCAAAATTGGGTAAAAACCAAACAATACCTCATCGTAAGACGGCCTCCTGCAAGGTGGATCGATGACCTGGTAACGGTTGCGGGAGTACGATGGATGCGAGACGTACAGGACCGTTCATTGTGGCGACACTTGGGGGAGGCCTATGTCCAGCAGTGGACGTCTTTCGGCTGAAATGATGATGAATGATGAAGACTGGGGTCAGATTTTCCAGCATCTGACCATCCGTAATGGGACCACACAAGCTTCACCACGCCTCAAGATTTGTACACGAAACACCGTATTTTGTCTACCACACGCACTGTTGGGATTAATAGGTGGACACCGAAGCAAACACGGTTTTAAGGATTTGAAATAATAACTATTTATTAATCCTTTACTTTATATTGGAAGGTGTGTTTCAGTAATATTACGTGAGACGTGTGCTTCTAAGCAAGGCTAAAGGAATACAGTAACTGTAACTATACTAGGGAATTCAGTCAAGTGCTGACAAGGGACTCAGACCAATTAAATACAATATTTATTGGTTAGAAAGAGAAAGATATTCATAGTGTTGAAGTAGGATGGATTTGTTTTTGTCATATTCCAACACGCCCCCCTCAAAAATAAATCCTTTTCTCTATAGTCAAGATATAATATCTATTACACAATACTGTACTAAACGCCTTTATACAATAATAAAAACACACACCTTCCTTTTTCTTTCTGGGAATACAATATCATCATGGTCCAACATTCATTGCGCAGGATTAGGGAAAACCCAGTAAAACCTAATCAGACCAATCAATCATTTAATTGATTATTTTAATTATGAATCTTATTCATCTACTTAATATAACCAAGCTCTTATTATTAACATAATATAATAACATATCCTTATGCACATTGCATATATTTACAACGTCATCCCGAATTTCATTCTTATCTAGATGTAACGCAAATTTCACAGGATTGTTTGAAATTTCCAAGATACCTGCTATCTGGTTAATTTGTAGGAACAAAATATTTTAGTAACATATTTCTCAACTTGATACTTAATATCTATGTGTTCGCATCGTTCGCATCCATTATTATTATTATCATAAATAAAAATAGCACCTGCTATAGCGAAGTCTATACTTGTCACTAAAGACTTTAATCACAGTGTCTTTTGCTGCTTTACATTAAACCATTTTTTACATTACTAGTGTATACTATCTTGCTATTGTTTGCTGCCACAATGCTTGCCAGCATATTGTACATTGCTTGAATAATTTAAACAAGTAACCCACAGTACATTTCATATTTATTCATTACCACTCCAGTCACAATCAATAAACACTCACTTATAAAATTATAAAATTGTTTTGTTTAAAAGTTAACTTGAGATTTATAGTTCCTTTTAAATATTTCAAGACAAAGGGTCTTGTACCTAAGTGGAACCATTACAAATTGTTTTTGTTAGCATATCGACTAATGATATAAACAGAAAACTACGATTAAGCTCAGCATGATTCAACGTCAAGCACCTCATAAGATTTCTACAAGAGGCTCTTGTAATTTCACACGAACTCTGTGTGATATTTTGTAATCTATACCTATATTTGACTTTCAAAGAGTGTATGGGCAGATTTATTGCCCATCAAGCATCCCTCCAATTAAACTTTTCAAGACCTGTTGTTTTTCTAAATTTCCTGATCTAAAGTAATTTTGTTTTCTGACTTGTTTATTTTTTGTTTTACAGAAAACATTTCATATATTATAAGTCAATGATTTAAAAAAAACATGTTGATTGGGTATGTTTTACTCAACTACTACATTACACATTATAACATAGTTGTTAAAATGCAATAACATAGACATTAAGTAAAACTTTGTTCTTTATCACATAGCATAAACATCACGCCTTTTTACCCAAAAGGGTCAGGCAGAGGTGCACCGTACACCCAAATTTCATCAGTTATGTTTAAATCCCTTATTTATTTATATATATATAAATAAGGGAGTATATATTGTACACCAATATAATATATAACGATCTTTATAATAGTGAGCTAACCTATTGCCATTAACCAGGCACCAGACTTCATGCATCATCATCTCCCAACTGTCTTGGGGTCGGTTTCTAGTCTGACCAGATGCAGCTAAATACCAGTATTTTACATGAAGCGACTTCCACAATTTAGTAACTGGGCAACTACCAAGCTTTATTTATGACCTGCATTAAAACTTAAAGCACTGGTCTGCTAATAAGTATTAGAAATACCTTTTTATCTAAGCTCACCGAAATTTCAGGAACCAACAGTATACAGACTACATACATCCATATAATGACTTCATTAAAGTACAAACTATTAATTGTAAGCTAGAATACCCTCAGCAATATTCATACACTAAAATTTCTTAATCCAGGTTCCTAATAAAATTATGCTTTTATATCCATATGCTTAACCAAGAAATTACATTGAATCATAAAAGCTTAACTAAAACTTTCGATAGTTCAAATGATATAAAAGTTTCTTTAACATTTATCTGAACATTTATCTGACTAACCACGAGCCACTAAACTCGCTTCGCAATCAATTTTTAACTGTATTCATTTACAATTGATTTGATTTATTCGAATGAATATTTCTTTTATCCTTTTCTAGTATCAGATTTCCGGGTATCATTTTCAATAGGTTTCTAGTTAAATCTATTACTGAAAACATTCTTCATTTAAATGCTTACCATACCAGCTTTTTTTTTTATGTCCAGCACGCATTAAGTAAAAACTTATTATCAAAAATACTGTCGCCATCGTATTCATTATACGAAACAGAAAATAAGTTTTGCACTTTACCATTTTGTCTCTAACTCTAACTATGTAATGTTTCTTGATCTTAAAATAAAGTTAACTTATTTCCATTGTGATATGACAATCTCGAGCTCTCCTCTGTTTCTCAAACAGATTTATTTGCAATTATGCCAGGTATTGTATTGTTTGTTTGCTTAAAAACTGATTGATTCTTATCAGATCCACACCTCCTTTCAAACGGGTGTACCAAGTCAGAGTTACTATGTTATGCTATTTATAGCTCATAACACATTCAGGCTCAAGTTTCATTGGCCTATTTGATAAGAACTTAATCTCATCTATATCACAACTCTGAATCCTACAAACATTTTGGTCTACCACATCCCACACCTTATAACCATTAAAGATTCATAATCAACGAAATTCCCTTTGACAACCTCTTTGTCAAATTTCGTTTTTAGACTTTTACTAATATAGTAAACAGTAGAATCAAAAACTTTAAAATGTACGGTTTTGGCTTATTAGGTATTATGCCATAACTCATCATCAGGTGTATAATCTAACCTCAGTGTTCCCCAGAACAATCTGATTCCAGAACTTTTGTTTTATGTAGACCCGTTCTATCATTGTTCATCATACATTCGGCAATACCATTTACAGCCAGAGTATGCGGCACTGTTTAGGGATGACCAATACTTTCTCGAGCTCAGAACTTTTTCGATTAACTGGGTATAATTTCCCTTTCATTATCACAACATAAAGTTAACTATTCCTGGACCCTAATGAACTTCACATTTTGCTACATAGTCCCGAAACTTAATAGAAATATCTAAATTATTCTTAAAATCACAACATAGTTTTTGCTTTTCAATAGATGAACAAAAAACTGTTAGGGCCGCAAACATCTGTGTGCACTTGAGATTAAACGACCTCTCGTTTCAAACCCTTTGTTTCCAATTTATCATATGACAGACAAGTTTAATTGTTACAATATACAAATCAAGCTTCACACAATGTACTATTAAGTACAATATTATCAGTTCTATAATTATAAAAAAATAGCTGCATTCATTTTATTTCCACTTTTCTGATTTACAATTATTTTATTCCACAATAATTCGTTAATATTATTTGTGACTTTATCTATCGAACATTCGCTATTTAAAGCTTTTTCAAGCACTAATCAGTTACCGCTGAATAGATTGTTCAAAGACTTACCCTTTATTACCGGCTTATCATCTTCATCACAAATACATATTCTATTGTATACCTGGTGCGCCCGAATTACTGGTCACTTGATAATTTTTCGTCGCTAGTATAAACACGCCAATACAGCAACCGAATCATTTCTTGACCTCACACGCTCAGTGAAGTTTACTGTCAATTTGTCTTGATTTTCAAATGATCTCCTCCAGAATCCCAAATAAAAGTAAATTCGTTTTGCCATCATATCACAGCCCGCCATAAAAGCAAATTCAAAAGTATTTGATAAGTTTGGTTTTTTGAAGTAACCAACTATACCATTTTATATTATTAGCTCCATTTTTTTTTTTTTTCAATAGCGCTTTTGTAGACAATTCTTCGGATCTCCCTTTTTGCCAGAGCTAACGTTTCTTAGGTTCCAAATTGTTCTTTATTGATTTTTGTTTTTGTCGATGATCTCTTGAATCGTTTAAAGGTGTGACTTGTGGTCTCGTACGTTTCAGCCTGAAGTACTTTTAGGCTAAGATCACATACATCCCTTGTAAGTTTTGATTTCATGATCTCACAATCTCTTTTTCCAAATTTAACGTTTTGTTGTCTTCAGTCAGTATCTAGATTGCAGTTACAATGCTGCTCCGTACTCGTTTGGTAGAGTCATGAAAAGGGCGAATCACTTTGTCAGATTCTAATTTTACATCTGCATATTTAGTGTGATGTTACTAATCAGTTTCAAATTCAGCAACTTTATACTAAAAGACAGCAGCGTCGCCATGCATATTTCTTCAGTCACTTGGTACTTGTTTCTACCGGAACTTTAACGCCAACAATGTTCACTTAATAATTTTTTTTTTGAATTCGAAATTTCCACACACTGTACCACCATCAAATTGTTTAATGTTCTTTTTATTCAATTTGATATACAAAATGTTTTTATTATTTAATGTTCGTTTATTTGCACTTTATATTATTCGTACTTTGGCTTAGCGCTCTGGGCCCATTACCTGTTGGGATTAATAGGTGGACACCGAAGCAAACACGGTTTTAAGGATTTGAAATAATAACTATTTATTAATCCTTTACTTTATATTGGAAGGTGTGTTTCAGTAATATTACGTGAGACGTGTGCTTCTAAGCAAGGCTAAAGGAATACAGTAACTGTAACTATACTAGGGAATTCAGTCAAGTGCTGACAAGGGACTCAGACCAATTAAATACAATATTTATTGGTTAGAAAGAGAAAGATATTCATAGTGTTGAAGTAGGATGGATTTGTTTTTGTCATATTCCAACACGCACCATGTTCCGTGTGCGCAGGCGAGCTTACCGGGGCACAGAGGAATCTCGGATTCAGAGAACTACCTCAGCAAGCGATGTCATGTATCATATGCAATGCAATATTTTGAATAAGATTTTTTTCTGGAGTTTTTATGGCTATTAAGAAAGCTCACTTTGCTCCCAAAAAAATCATTTTTTATTTTAAACAAAAAACTTCTTATACACGCAAACAAAGCCACGTTCCCATCTAGTACTCATTAACCTTGGTCAAATCTACACGAGTCATGGTTCTTAGTATCGAATACAGCTTAACTACACTTGTATGTTTTTATACACTGTTGAATAATATTGACAATATCCGCTTATAACGGATTGTGATCTCTGCAACAATTTGCCGAGGTGAGAATTATTAATGTATTTGTTTTTTTTGTCGTGACACGACTTTGCTACGAATGATCTATGTCCTTCATACAGGTACTTTTTAATTCATTGGCAATCTAATTATTTGTTTTAAAACCAGATGCTTATCAATAAGTGATAAATGTGTAATGCAAATAAATTTTTAAAAAACTCACACGTAAATTTTTTTCGTCAATTTAAACTAGATGAGGGCGGTGTTTCCTAGCTGACTACGCTGAGAAGAAACACTGAAACAAACTCAGTTGTCAAAGTCTATACAACAAACAGGTAATGGTCAAATCATATGAGAACCATGCAGATTGGAGTTTGAGATGGTCTTTTGAGGAAAGAACCACACAGTTCTAAGTGGACCTGTCCAGTCTGTCCAGTCAGAACTCAGGACTACTAAGGAGCTCAACGACTTGACGAACAATACCAAAGAAAGGACATTTGGATAGGCCGCAAAAAGTACTCAAAACTGCCAGATGAGATGAGATGTTAAAATTAAAGAAAAGTAAAAGTAATCCACTTAGTCCCCACATTCACAATAATAAAAGAATCATGTCTATTTGTTAGCCAAAAAATTTAAAAAAATTAAGGACCAATCGATCCTGAAAAATTACGATCAGAATTATGATGTTAATATGAAATCTTATGAAGGACTCGTTAAAAAAAATTAAAAATAAGATCGTTTGTTGATTATATTTCAGTTTAAGTGTCATTTATTCTTTTTATTGATGCTTGTTGCTCGGATAAAGAGTCTTTTGAGTTATATCTTCAAAGTATAATTATTTTTAATTTATAATTATTTCTTGGCAATATAGATGTTTGACAATACAATTGCAATGATGAACAACAGTGTTTTCTCTGCACTTATTTTCACTGTAAATGGAGTTTTTATTTTACATTTCCTTTCAAGCGCATATTACTGCTGCTGTTTATTGATTAAAATAACAACAAAATTATACAGCATAGTCTACGATGAACTCTTTTTTAGAAAATAAAAATCAGTACAGCCATGGCACAAATTTTGACTGGCCTGTTGATCTAATAGTTAGTGGCCCTGACTGCTAAGCCGGAAGTCGTGGGTTCGATTCTCACCCAGGACAAATGTTTGTGTGATGAGCACGATCATTTGTTCTGTGTCTGGGTGTAATTTATTTATATATATATGTATACAGAAATATATAAATATGTTTATCAGTCGTCTAGTACCCATAAGGCAAGCTCTGCTTAGCTTGGGACTAGACGGCGTTGTGTGATAGTTGTGGAATATTATTTTATATTTATATTATATATAAAAGCCCAGCTAAAACTTCCATTTTCATTAATTTGTTGTAATTATGTTTAGGCAAGTATTGATACTTAAATCGATCGGATTTGTAATATTTAGACCGATTATTTTTGTTCCCCACGGAAGAAACGATTTGTACACTTTAGTATAAAGAAATAAAAAGCCTAAAATATACAGATTACGATTATGTATAGTCTAGTATATATTTTTAATCTAATATTTACATTATTAATTTGCAGTACACCGCAGGCTACCCCCCTATTTCTATTTCAAATTCTTACATTCCACCCTAAGGTTGTCTGGTAGATATCGCTGTCAGCAATAAGACTGCCTTTTTACCCATAGATTTAAGTTAGTGTAAAATTTTTGTTACTATTTTGGTGTACAATAAAGTTTATTCTATTCTATTCTATTCTACGCAAGTGCCACCACCACAAAATTAGTTCTGTAGTTAGTAGGGCAACGATTCATTTAAAAAAGTGGGGTGTTAGACGCTCACAATTTAGCTCATATCCGACAAACAGTTTGAATTATCATGATTACTAAACATTACATTATTTGAGGGCAGATACAAAGCAAAACATGTGCCCTTATCTAGGGTTATTGACCAACTCATTAGTAATCGTTTGAGTGCACTCTGTAATGTATTGTGTCATTAAGTATGTTTTGTTATGCTGTTGAAGTCTACGTCCTTAGAAACAAAGAAGTACGTCTACAAAGTATATCCAGACTATGATGATGATGATGATGTAGACTCTTTATCATCAATATCTCAAGGCTGGCTTTGCCCAACTAACTTTTGAATGGCTTCCAAGCTAACACCAGCGTTTTAAATAGAGTGATGGCCAAGTGGCAACGGCCCTCGCTGGTTCAAACCCAGCCAAGCGCATTACTTTGTATATTTTATTTTCATCACCACCGCTCTCAAAACGGTGTAGGAAAACACCGTGAGGAAACCGGCATGTCCAAGAACCAGAATTCGAAGACATGTGACATTCACCAACCCGCACTGGGCGTGGTTGATAACGGTCCATTCCCTCTCCTAGAGATGAGACCTGAATCCCAGCAGGGAACATTATAAGGCTGATTATGCTATGCTTATATGGAGTGATTATACAAGTTACAGTACTTCTATATTTCTTTTCATTTCGCCTTATGCAGGTCATATAGAAACAATTTAAGCAACTCCTTTGTTCTCATATTTATATTAAACGTCTAAACCCCTTGGCAAGACTATGTATCTGATTTCCCGGCTACTGACTATCTATAACGACAATCAAAGATCTACACATGAGAGCCAGGACCAACAGCTTAATATGCTATTCGAGACATAGTGGAACCTTGGTATATTGACCACTGTTATGTGGATCGGTGACCATCTTGTTACCTATCCGGTGAGAGTTTCTTAACCAAGAGATTATCACTCGCAGTCTTCATGATGAAACCCACTGTCAACCTTTCAAACCACAACGTGGCCATTTCTTTCAAGGTTGCCAAAATCAAACATAATTATGTTACAAGAAATAGGGATCAATTAATTCAACCAGTTTTCAGAATGGAGTTTCATGCACATTCTTCTCCATAGAGATCTACGCTTTGGAATGTGCAGTTAGCATCATTTTTTTATGACTGACTGACTTCTTGACATTTCAAAAGTGCCTGTAAATGGTTTATTTGAAATAAAGTGCTTTGACTTTGACAAATTCGGTACATTCCATGCAGCCAAAATTCAACAGGGGTTTTCTTCGAACTACAATATAATTATATCCTCGTACCCATACATGCATACAATAATTACATGTCAAGTATTTTTTATCACTTTATAATTTGTGACATTACTCATCGTTGTATTGTACATGGCTGCTGGCTGTTCATTCATACAATGCTTATAATATTGCTATAAAAGCGTTCATTGTCCTCCTTATGGCTTTGGAAAGACCGGCTGTAGTACGATTTTCAATTCCTTCCTTGATTAGTAAGATGAGGAAATTAGGAACAGGATAACACAATGAAGGCCGGATGTCACGTAATACTGATAAAGAAATTCGCAATTCGAATTACATTTAGTAGGTAGTGAAGTATTGGTAGCGGGATAGTTCCAAAGAGGTATTTTTAGTTAGAGTTGTTTTTATATACTTTATTGTACACCATTACATATACAAAAGGAAACTAAAATTAAAACACATATATACAATGGGCGGCCTTATCGCATTCCGCGATCTCTTTCAGGCAACCTGGAATGGACAGTAATTGCCTGGATTTTAGTCAGTAAAAGTCCCAGAGGATGGCGCGTATTGCTCCTTGCGCGCCTCTGGGAGACGTCAGCAAATCATAGGGGGCCAGTAGGGTGGAAGCGTACTGGGGCCATGGGTAGTGTGAAAGTGAAACCCGGGGCCCTGGGACGAAGGCGAGGTAGGAACAGGAGTGGCTTTTTACTCGGTAAAAGTCTGACACTATCTCCCGCTCCGCCCAAGAGTGGGAAGCGGGATTTATCATTAAATGATATTCCCATCTAAAAAGTGAGGAAATGTTATTTAATCATTTCCTACCTTCAAAAATAAAAAAGGGGTAGAAGTAACCTTGAATATAACCTTTTAATGCAGGAATTATAATTTAGGTGTCTTCAAGGCTAGAGTGAATAGGCTCTTAATAAACTAGTGCGCCTCACCCTCATTTGCATCACTACTTACCATCAGGTGGGATCGCAGTCAAGCACTAGTTTATAACAATTAATAAAAAAAGGAATCTGCTGATACTTTTTGCTGAGTTGATAATGGAGTTAATAGAGAGAGATCTTAAGCAAAACCAACTGCCAGATTTGATGATAACCCAAGACAAAGCTACCTATTTGGCGCAGGAACATGGAACATGAACAAATAGTTCAATTCCTGAGTGGAGTCTCCAAGATTTTTCCGAATCACAAAAAAGTTTTTTTTTTCTCTGTTGAAGGAAATAAGTCGTAATACACCGCGTGGGCCCAATACGGGTTGGTGGATGTCGCAAGTCATCGAATTTTTGGCTTTACGTCATGCCGGTTTCCTTACAATGTTTTCCTGCACCGTTTTGAGAGTACTTTTAACCCATGACGTACATACAACTCGAAAATCGTGGCCGTTATCACTCAACCATCAGCTCACTTTAGTATTATGTTCAAGTATCTACAAAATAGAGAAACAGTTTAATATTATTTATTTATTTAAGTATTTATGTACGCACATAAAATAAAAGATAAGACGAAGGAAACAGAAAAATAGGTACAAAGGTGATGCTTATTTCTATAGAAATCTCTTCCAGCATACCTGCGAAAGGAATGTTTAAAAAAAAACAGGGTAAGTGCGAGTCGGACACGCGCACTGAGGGTTCCGTACAAACTAACCTATGAAAACAGTTCGATTTCCGAATTGTGTTACGAAATTTTTTCCGAATCATTTTTTTTTGACGTATTTACAAATTTACAGTTTTCAGATTTTTTTCCTATACTTGTGCTATGAGACCTTGCTTCATGCCAAATTTCAGGATTCTAGGTCAACGGGAAGTACCCTATGGATTTTGATTCCCTTGAGAGTACTGAAATACACGTCTTTTGCGACATAAACGGCCGTATCTTTTTTTTTCGTTAACTCAGAAATTTAAGGTTTTTACAGCTTCAAGGGACTGAAGGGAGACCTGAGCGAGCATATGGTTTTAATTTCAACTCGATACCTCCACGCGTTCCCGAGATAAATTATCTTGACAGACAGACAAACGAACAACAAAATACCCTTATAGGGTCCTATAAGGGTTACCCTAAAAACAGAGATGTAGACACGATGTGTAGTTAAATAATATAATATTGAAACATACATACATGTTTATTTTTTTTTCTCGAATGCAAAGCAAGAAAAAAATATATGCCCTAATAGCTAGCTATAGTAAAAGTAGGCCATATTCATGACTACTTTCACCCCCTTAAAGACAGCCAGTAAATTAGGAATCACCTTGTTTAACCATCTCTATCATGCTATAATCCCCAGTCAAACCGTTTGGAGGCCAATTTATATCACAGTCCAGTTAATCTCCTGTCAAAAATATCATGTAACCCAGTTGACATACGATTTACCGGCGGATTTTCAGATAGATACTGTAAACCAACATCAAGCAAGATAAGAAGCAAATGGATTATGACAGACATTTTTCTATTTTTACTAAAAAAAATATGTTAAAAATGTAAACACCATGGTAGCCCGTTTTTTTTTTTTTTAGGTGGAAAATCATCTAATGACTGCTCGCTCTAGGGCCGAGCGTGAGGGTGTGTAAGACTTTTCTGATTAAAACCCGCTCCTATGTTCCTTTTCTTGCGTTCCAGGACACCGAGGTTCCCTTTCGGAAGCCAACCAAAGTAGCCCAGTAGGCTTTTTTTTTAAAGGATAAAATGGAACACCCTTATAGGATCACTTTGTTGTCCGTCTGACTGTCTGTCTGTCAAGATCCTTTATCTCGAAAACGCGTGGAGTCTGCGGTCCCTTCAAGCTGTGAAAAAATCAAACTTCTGAGTTAACGAAAAACAAAGATACGGCCGTTTATGTGGCAAAAAAACGTGTATTTCGACACTCTCAACGAAATCAATATTTGAAATTGGCATGAAGCAAGTTAGGTCTAATAGCACAAGTATAGGAAAAAATCTAAAAACTGTAAATTTGTAGTTACGTCACAAAAAAAAAACTTTTTTGCGATTCGGAAAATTCTTCGTAACACAATTCGGGAATTGAATTGTTTTCAGAGGTAAGTTTGTACGGAACCCTCAGTGCCCCGCACTTGCCCGGTTTTTTTATTTATTTATTTTTTCGCATTTTGCATGTTTGTCAGGTCAGTGTTAATTTGTATGTTGATTAAAATATGATTGGCAGCCATAACACGTATTTATGTGCGGAATTAATAATTAAAATCATTAATACAACCATCTCAGTTCGTCTAACCATATTAAATGGATACTGCGCAGAACGCGAGGGCGTGTCAGACTTTCACTAACTAAAACCACACCTATGTTCCTTCAGTTGCCCTTGCGTCCCAGGACCACGAGTAACCCCTATCCAAAGTCGACCCATGGCCCTACCGTGGAGCATGCACTTTAATATTCGCATTTTTCACTGTGCGATGTCACCCTGAAATGAAATACATTCCTATTATTATATTCACTTCACAATGCTGTTGTTTTTCTTTTACGCATATTATAACAAATGTATATGACGATAGTAAAAGTCATTGTTTTCTTGTACTTAATGACGGTTGCAGAAAAATGACAGCTGACTAAATATTGCCAAAATGACGTCATGTAGCCGCCATCGCTGCATCGCAAACTTTGGCATAGCGATCATATTAATAAACAAAACAGCGTATATATGTACTTATGGGTATATAGGTACCTATACAATAATTATATTTATTAATTTATTTGTATAAATTTAATGACAAAAAAATTATAAGAAAACCTTTTTATTATGTTTATATTAGGTACCTATCTTAGTTTGGAAGGCGTGCCCTCCAAATTTTCCTTCTCTTTATGAAAATATTATCTATTGTTTTATTAAAGTATATTTATTGCACAGATATGTCATATTTGTGATTTATTTTAATAAAATTAATTGGTAAGTTTAATTTTGACTGGTCTGTTGGTCTAGTAGTGGCCCTGACTGCTATGCCGGAGTTCGTGGGTTCGATTCCCACACAGGACAAATGTTGGTGTGATGAGCACGATCATATGTTCTGTGTCTGGGTGTAATTTATCTATTAATATATGTATGTATTTAGAAATATATAAGTATGTTTATCAGTTGTCTAGTACCCATAACACAAGCTCTGCTTAGCGTGGGACTAGATGGCGTTCTGTGATAGTTGTGGAATATTATTATTTAAAATTTAATATTATAACTTAATTTTTATAAACTACTAGCTAACTCGGCGAACTTTGTGCCGCCTAATAATGTGATAAATGAAGAACCGCTCGACCGATTTTGTGCTAACTTCACATAAACCATCTACTAAATAGTCCGAACAAAGCCTAAACATTTGGTTTGGATAGGTGAACCCGTTCTTGAGTTATAAAATTACAACGAAAAGTGGCAATGATTTTTTATATATATAGATATAGATAGATTTACTTTTTTATTTGTTCTATGATACTGAGTTTACTATTGTCCGTTTATTTTATTTTTTTTTCAGTTTTTAAACTACTTTTAAGATCAGGTTTAAAATTTAATTTGGAGGACTTGAGATACATTCATTATACGTGCGTCTAAAGTGCAGAATCCTGATAGATTTTATTTCTGATAGCTAAACCCTGGGGGTATTTAAACAAAGATAAAACAGAATACTTCTAAGCTAACGCGTCCCATCGTCAACCGTATCTTCACTTACCACCAGCCCCCCTAGCCTAGTTACGATCGTTTCGTATGCGTCGAACGCCTCGAGTAGGCCACGCCTCCGATTCCTTTGTTCTGACCACGTGACTGAGCGTTAGATGACGTCAGAACAAAGGAATCGGAGGTGTGGCCTACTCGAGGCGTTCGACACAAACAAAACGAGCGTAACTTAGCTAGGGGGGCAGATGAGATAGAGGTCAAGCGCGAGCCTAGTCTGTAATAAATAAAAGAGTGCTACGTATTAATACTACATACGCGCTTAGAGTCATATTTCTTTATGACTCAATCATTGGCAAGTTTAGGTACCCAGTCGTGCTACGTAATACAATTTAAGTAGGTACACAACAATATTGATCACACAATAATACACAAGTTTGCGGTTTATACGTTTAGGTATCCTAGACTTATAAACATCTGTGCTACTTAGCACTTTATGGAGAAATACAAAAACCTACGATGACATACTGAAATTAACTGAATTCTCGGTTGGTTTACAAATAATTTTACTTGTACTGGGTATACTAACACCATATCACTTTAAATTAATTTGTTTATACTATTTTGTCACCACTGTCCTCATTCTGTGAAGAAAACTCGTGATTTAACCACAGTTTTGTCTTTTTTAACCCAATGGTTGACTGGTAGAGAATGCCTTGTTGCATTAAGTCCGTCTATATACCACTACTGTACATGAAGTTTAAATAAATAAATTAAACGATAAATCCCTAAACTAGTCAGTTTCAGTTTGACTGGAATGTGTGGTGGACGATCTAAGCAAGCGAAGGCCTGTACTCCAGCAGTACGTAGCCTATTAGAAACATAAGCGGCTACCAACTCGTAATTCCCGCTATACCCTGTTTTAACAATATTGACGTAGCAATTAACTAGTTTTGTACAACTAAAATAACTATCCTATCAACACAATCACTACTACTTACTATTACTCGCTACTCATTACTCGCCGTCTGACCGTCCGGTAACCGTCCGGAGCCCAAGCCGTCGACGGCGCGTAGTGTTTCACGCGCAACTCAAGGAGATGTCAGCAAACCGTAGGGGCCCAGCAGGGTCGAAGCCTACTGGGGCCATGGGTTCGCTTCTGAAAGGAAAACCCGGCCCTAGAATTCAAGGCAACGAAGGAACTAACTGGAGTGGGATTTAGTCAGCAAAAGTCTGACACGCCCAAGGGCTGGAGATGTCATTGGATGACTTCCCACCTAACAAAGAAAGGGCCCCCCGAGCTTGGGGGCCCGGGGCACTACCCCGCCTAGTGCCAGTGCTGGTTTGCGAATATTCTACTATATTCCGATTTTTGGTTCTATGACAGGAAACCGACTTCCTGTGATAGGAATGACGTTCTAAAGCCCACAATCTAAACCTGATGGCCATACAATAACCGCCTACTGTATATAGTCGTACAATTTCAGTTCATTTGGCCATGTCATTTATGCAAGCGCAAACCGATGTTGATAGGAATTGCCTTGACCTGCTTCTGAAGCATTGCTCCGTAGAGTTCGGAGTCACTCAAAAAATGTTGACTAGATATGGTAAGACAACTTGTAATTGTTCGAATTTGTACTCGATTATCGAGAATAAAACTGCACCCATTAGCAAAAATAATGACTATGTCTGGTTCCAACTAATAGCTATACTGCGAGTATCTAAAAATTTACTTTTAATTAATTGGCAATCTCTCAGAGAATTGAAAATATTCAAAGTGTATTTTACTAAGAGATCCAACAGAAACTAACAAAAACTAATCAGTCTGCCTTTTGTCGAGTTATGTGAATATAACTGTACTTTTTTTTGGTGTAGAAATCATCTAATGACAAATCCCGCTCTTGGGCGGAACGAGAGATAGTGTCAGACTTTTACTGACTAAAAACCTACTCCTGTTCCTTCTTTGCCTTCATCCCGGGGCCCGGGCTTCGCTTTCACACTACCCGTGGGACTATAACTGTACTGACAATCAAACTTTATTTAATTTTTTATAATTGACCCCAAGGTAAAAGTCATCAATATTGGGGAGCATTTTCACCCCCAAAAATATTGCCACTGAGTTAAAAGTCACCCTGTATTTTCTAAAAGCCTTGCGTAGGACTGTGCACGGAAAGCAAATGCTTACAAAAAACTAAGTAGTTTAATTGCACAAATGCTAACGACTATTACCTCATGGAGTAGCGAGACCTGTCTCACGCTATAAGTTATTTAAGCAACTAAGATTACCCAAGAGAATCAGTGGTTACACTTAGTATTTATGTTGATTTATCTTATCATTATATTTTTTTTATTTTTTTATTTGCATCGTACTCTCGCAACCGTTACCAGGTCATCGGTCCACCTTGTAGGAGGCCTACGATGGATGCAAGACGCACAGGACCGTTCATTGTGGCGACACTTGGGGGAGGCCTATGTTCAGCAGTGGACGTCTTTCGGCTGAAATGATGATTTATTTGCACAGGCACACCAACGACTTGTTTACATTATGATTTTAATAATATAATAATAATATACGAGGTGGTCCTGTGTAAAAAAGTCAGTTACAGGTATGCACAAAATTCACAGTAGGTTTAATTAATTAAATAGATGAAAACCGATAAATAAAAATATAAATACAAAAACAGAAATTAAAAACTAATGTCCATACTTAAAATAAAAATTACAAAAATCACATTATCAATTTCAAATTAAAAATTACATTACTAATTCATTCATTAATCATATTATTATTAAATTAAATTGAATTACACAATAAATCATAGTTTTAGTGTGTAGTGCAATTATAGTAAATGTAGTGAGTAACAATTTTTATAATATCATGCAAAATTTTATAAAGTAAAAGTAGAAAAAGTAATATCAGCCTTATAATGTTCTCATGTTCTTGTGGGCAGAAAACATTGCTCGCAGAACAGATGGTCGATGGGGCGAAACGTTCTGGAGTGACTACCACGTACCGGAAGACACAACGTTGGAAGGCCTCCCACAAATGGACCAATGACCTGGTGAGGGTTACGGGAATCCGATGGATGTGAGACGCTGAGAGACTGGTCATTGTGACGATACTTGGGGAGGCGTATGTCCAGCAGTAGACGTCTTTCGGTTGAAATTATGAATGTTCCCACTGCGGGGACTCAGGCCTGCTCTCCAGGAAAAAGAATGGGCCGTAATCCATCACGCGGGTCCAGTGCAAATTAGTGAATGCAACATGTCTTCGAATTTTTGTTCCTAGGACATGCCGGTTTCCTCACGATGTTTTCCATCACCGTGACTTATCTTGGCTTTATGAAAACCTGAAACTATGAGATAGTTGTCATATTGCAAGAACAAATCAAGTACTTCGGTTTCATATTTTTCACTTTTTCGTGGTGAAAATTAGAACTATCGTAGTATCGCCCAGCGCGGCATGATTGTTCGAAAGAGTGGCCCAGGAACGCAAAGTGCAACTATAGGAGCTCGGGTAGGTTTTAGTCACCAAAAATCTGGCAATCCCTCTCGCTGCGCCCAGAGCAGGGTCTTTTGATGATTTCCAACCAAAACTGACTAAAACCCACCCACATTTCTATAGTTACACAGTGACTCTTTTCAAAAGTCCCGCTGTCATGACGTGTTACAAAATTAATGAAGTACGACTCAACCATATTCTGCGTCTTCGGTATACCGATGATGTCATTTATTACGTATTATATACCTTTGCATAACGATACTACATAACCTAACTTCCGAATTGCAAAAGTCATTGCATAAAGCAGAAATAAACTTGACATTATTGTTAGAGCAAACTTATTAGACACTATGTGAGAACAAGTCTTTGAAAGGTTATATTAAGAGCAAAATAAATTGTACCGACACGAATTTTTAATTACGACAATTTGTGTAGGTACCTAAACAAATGTTCACGAGTGAGACACGAAGCTAAAATCTAACAAAATACATTATAAATAACACATTTTCACGTCCATTTTTTCGTCAATTTAAACAAAATAAGACCAGTGTTTCCTAGCTGAGTACCTGAGAAGAAACACTGAAACAAACCTAGAGGTCAATCCAAATCAAAAGACCGTTACTTAGCGGTCAAGTCATATAAAAAACCATTAGATTTCAATAAAGTCGATAATTTGTAAAACCTCAACGGCAGGTAGATATTGCAAAATAAATATCATTTATCATTGTAAGGTCCTTAAACCATAATTATGGTTTTTTCATGTGAGATGCGGTCAAGAGATGGTATCCTATAAACCGCAAAATTAGGATTATTATTTATTTTTTCCATATTTCTTCATTTATATTACATTTTTTTTTTGCCATACAGTGAAAACCTCTCAGGCTTTATCTTTGTGATGGCGAGCCGCTTATTTAATATGTAATAGTGATGTTAAATGTAACAATAATTTTACCTGATTATACATTAAACTTTGTGTAAAGAAACGTTTTGATTTATACTTATAACTTCTCGAACTTGTTTGTAAAACTTCTGGAAGCTTATTAAGAAAGTAAGGCACTAAATATTTTGCAACCCTCATCCCGTACACATAGCTACAAGGCCTTTATTTTGAGCTATAGAGTCTTATTTTGAGCTGTAGGGTCTTTATTTTGAGCTATATGGTCCTTATTTTAAACTACAGGGTCTTTATTTAAAGCTATAGGGTCTATATTTTGAGCTACAGAGTCTTTAGTTTGAGATATGGGGTCTTTATTTTGAGCTACAGGGTCTTTATTTTGAGCTATAGGTTAATAATTTTTTCAATAACTCCTCCTGGTCCACCCAAAGCGAGAGGAGTAATTCCATAATATCAGATTAAAGAAACACTCCTATAGTAAGTTTTTTCTAGCTTTCAATTCACTCAAAGTGGTTCATAATCACCACTTCAGATCAGAATTATCGTCTAGTGGTAATTTCTTTTACCATCAATCCTGTTACCATGCGTCTTTAAAGCAGGTACATATTCCGCGATTGATTCTCTTGACACTATAATTCCACCGTTGGGTTCCACCTAAGCTAGCTTAACACCTACTAAATAACAAGCTACATATATTATTTTGTCACTCAATCATTATTTCTGGAATTGATTGATTACTATACTGAATTCACAATGATCTTTTTTTTCATCACTGATAATTTTCATTACATAATTAAATTATTAAACAAACTGAATCTTTGTACCTATAAAAGAATTATTCAGGAAAAAAAAAACAAGAATAATACCTATTATTCTTCTTATTATTATTTTTTATTATTGTAAATTATTTTTGTAAATAAATAAATGAAGAGTCTATTCTTCTTTTCCTGTGGAAAATATTAGAATGATGTATACAGAATGTAGCAGAAATACGTGGTCATGGGTTAAGTATGAAATTATAAAATTACTATATGGATAGTGAAGATGGATATTGAAAAGAAATAAACGACTTTCCGTACAAAGATACCATTAGCTAATCAAAATTAATTTGAGAAAGTTCTTTGCCCAAAGAATTAGCATTGCCATTCAACGTGGCAATGCTGCCAGCCTTCTGGGCACGTTTCCGGATGACAGCGATGTGGAGGAGTACTTCGACGCCTGAGTGTAATAGGTGTTTTTGTATTATATGTACATAGCTAGGTTTAGTATAATATATTTATAGTTTTTATGTACATAGTTAGGTTTTAGAATAAATAGTTTAGATAATATTTAAGTTTTATGATAGATTTATATCGAAATAAGTTTCTATATTGTAATTGTTATCTCATTGTGTGTACCTGTGTGCCAAATAAACGTATTTTAGAGGCACAATTTTTATTCTAGAAAACGGCTTTCTTGAAGAAATTTGTTACAACCCGGTAAAGAAAGTCCGAAAATAATAATAAAAATATTCCCCAACTATCACACAACGCCGTCTAGTCCCAAGCTAAGCAGAGCTTGTGTTATGAGTACTAGACAACTGTTAAACATACATATATATTTCTAAATACAAACTTAATATAGATAAATTACACCCAGACACAGAACAAATGATCGTGCTCTTCACACAAACATTTGTCCTGAACAACTACTGAACTTATAGAATATAACTAATGTCCTTAATGCCACGGGTAGTGTGAAAGCGAAACCCGGGGCCCTGGGACGAAGGCAACGAAGGAACAGGAGTGGGTTTTTAGTCAGTAAGAGTCTGACACTATCTCCCGCTCCGCCCAAGAGCGGGGATGTCATTAAGATGATTTTCCCACCAAATAAAAAAAAAAAAACACTACTAGGTTACATTGTTTTATTATGAAGTTCCTGTGTCTACCTTCCGCCTTCCGGCTCCATCATCAGATCAGTTCGATAGTACCTTATAGCCAAAGTGCATTTCATGACAATTCTAATAAACCCAAACACGGCTAGGTTACATTGATTAATGACGGAGTTCCAGTGCCTACCTTCTGGCTCCATCATCATCATCATCAGATCAATTTGATGATACCATTTTCAACGAAACTATTCAGGACCATTAATTTATTTGTATTATCATAGTCGCATAACTATCTTCATTGTGATATCTATGCGAGTATGAAGTTCCGTTGACCATTTCTGATCTTCTTCATCAGTTCCACTTCATCAAATATTACTTTTTGACTGTAAATGCTTAAGTTCTCGATGAAAATACCAAAATCACTATGCAATTGCCTATAATATTTGAGGAGTTCCCTCGATTTCCCCAAGATTCCATCATCAGATCCTGACTTGGTGACTATGGGACTATTTGGAAAGTATACCCTTTCTAACAAAAAAATATTTTTTCAAATCGGTTGGCAAGCGACGAAGTTACGCGCGAACAAACATAAAAAATAATAATACAAACATCCGAATTGAGAACCTCCTCCTTTTTTAGAAGTCGGTTAAAAAATGTCCTTAATTCTTATTGTTCTTAGATTTCCCAACCAACTAGGAAAGTAAGTAGTGCTGCTGTTGTATAAGGAAAAAACAGGTCCAAAGTTTTGTAGGTAATCGTCATAAATACGGAAATCGGACTTTAATTTTAAATAAGTATTAAGTTGATAATACGTAGGTATTTCTATCGGCTCTGACACACCAAAAATAACTAATTTTAGACCTCTTTCCTGTTACTACCATACCTTCACGAGGACAGCGGGAACGTTTGAAAGAATTGCCAAAGCCCGCAAAAGGGTAACTGAAGAAAAACATATGTCACTCACTGATAAAATATCATCCAACTGGTCAAAAAATTTTGGAAATCGGTCTAGTAGTTCTCGAGTTTATTCGTTATAAACAAAAATCGAAAAATATAAATCTTTTCCCCTTATAATATTAGCATAGAGATAAGTCTGTCTTATAGTTTGCAATTAAATTTATCTGCAAATATGAAAACCACATTCTTGCTAGGTACTAATTACTATAAATGTGCTGTGTGTACTGTTTATTGATATATATAATTATGTATTATATAATGTAATTAAGATAATAAAGTATTTTTATAATCTGCTAACTTCTTTGTATACACTGTGTCTACATCTCTCATCCAACTCTCCGGTCGCAGGTCTGCTAGAAGAAATTTCATTTGAAATAAGCAGGCTTAAGAGCCGGAAGAGCTTCCTGCGTAGCACACAGGCCATTAATGACCCGCCACCTAAAGAAAGAAGCTTTGGGAAGAGCATCACCCCCCACCATCCGACTTTTTGAAACCCCAAGAGCATATTCCGCCTGGACGCGATTTGCAGTGGCCTGTATGGAAGGCAGTAGGCACTAAATCGGTTGCGAACGCATGTAGGCCGCTGCAAACACAACTTGGCAAAATGGGATTTTATAGACCCATCGGATACTCAATGTGAGTGCGGTGCTCCTGTTCAAAATATGACTCACATGTTGGAATGCCCCAAGTGTCCGTACTCCTGCACCTTGGAGGATTTGACGAGTGCTACCGATGCTGCCATTAATGTAGCCACCTATTGGGCCCAAACAGTTTGACGAGTTTACCATCGAATTGAAAAAGAAAACGAAAGAAAGTAGTACCTTTGTGCTCTTCTATCTGCTTTTGTTTTTTCATTTTTAAGTGTTTGTGTGTACATAAATGAATAAAAAATGTGTATAGAAAAAATTTCACTGGTTTAATTACAGTTCGATTTCTGTTAGTGGAATCGAGCGTGTAGATTTTATGCACAATACGCTTATTACGAAGAGAAATCAATCAGAAAAATTAACGAAGTATTGTTGATTCTTTGCTGTTGAGGTTAGACTACAAAGGTTTTATTGCTTTACAATAATTAGTGCATTAATGAACACGTGAAAAGATAATGAAGAAATAATATTTAACTACGTAATCGTCGTACAAACTGTGGCTAACTATCACTATCGTTCAAAGTCTGTAAATGCCTACCTTATCAATTGGAAGACATACATCTGTGAGAATCTGTGAGAGTAATTGACTCACTTTTTTCATTATAAAACACGATGTAAAACAAAACTAGATAAAGCTATCTGCTCAGCTGAGCTCAGAGGTAGAATAACGATTTTTATTTTAAAGTATAGAATTGTTTTTTAAATAAGAAAAACGCCGACGAAAAATTTTTCCACTGGGGGCTCATAATCATGTATTGGATTCATGGTAAAGGGCCTATTAGACTATGCGATATTCAGCACACGATATTCAGAATGTCTTATTTTTTGTTCCGAGTAAGACCGGTCTAACCCTTATTACACTATGCGACATCGACTAAGACTGTCTGAATATCGAGTAGTGTAATAGGCCCCTAAGTACATGTTTACGCGTCGATGTTTTTTTTTTTTAAATTCCAGTGCTTGACTGCAATCCCACGTGATGCTAAGTAATGATGCAATCGGTGGTGGTGAATCGCACTAGTTTAATAAGA
The DNA here is from genome assembly GCA_949316375.1 of Mythimna vitellina. Lineage (NCBI taxonomy): Eukaryota > Metazoa > Arthropoda > Insecta > Lepidoptera > Noctuidae > Mythimna > Mythimna vitellina. The sequence goes on along the minus strand of OX438688.1, from coordinate 23,071,159 downwards.
GCATAGGCTCACTCACTCTAGGCTTGAAGCGTCGATATCTCAGATATGGTGTATATTAAGTGTTATAATAATAGGATTACCTAATTAGTAATCATACTAGTCTGTTATTATCCCACTGCATAGCAATGGCTTCTTTTCCGACGTACACTCCATCCTCCATTTGTTATGGTAATTAACTAAATCATCATCATCATTTCAGCTGATGGACGTCCACTGTTGGACATAGGCCTCCCCCAAGTGTTGCCACAACGAACAGTCCTGTTAGTCTCGCATCCACCGTATTCCCGCGACTCTCACCAGGTCATCGATCCACTAGAACCTTTCGGCCCCATCGAGCATCCGTTCTACAAGCTAAGTGCCCTGCCCGCTGCCATTTAAGTTTGGCGATTTTCGGATTATCTCGGCGACCTTGTTTCTCCTGCGGATATCTTCATTCCTTATGCGATCACACAAGGAAATTCCAAGCATAGCCCTTTCCATTGTCCTTTGGGTGTCTGTAAACCTACTGATAAGGCCCATTGTAAGCGGCCACGTTTCAGTGCCATATTGTCATCACTGGCAACACGCACTGGTCTGGACTTTCGTCTTGAGATACTGTGGTTTATTAGACGAGAAGATATTACTTACCTCACTGATCACTGTCCAGCCGAGTCGGATTGACCTCTTTCTCAAAGTTAGACCTACCCAACTGGATTGTCTGTCCCAGGTAAACGTAATCGTCTACAACTTCGAGTGTAGAGTCTCTGATCTTGATCGGAGTGGGTGCTACATGGTCATTTACAATGACTTTGGTTTTGTCCATGTTCATTTTAATACCCACTCTTTCGGAAGCTCTACTAAGGTCATCGAGCATTGTACTGAGCTCCTCCGTAGGTTTAATCATAACAAACAAAAATACAAATCTTTCCTTATGTGTACAAAAATAATAAAATGAATGCTAGTGTTCATTTGAGTATCGACTAAATAATTAAGACTTCATTAAGTTCGACTTACCTGTTGGTCTAGTGGTTAGTGGCCCTAACTGCTATGCCGGAGGTCGTGGGTCCGATTCCCACCCAGGACAAATGTTTGTGTGATGAGCTCGATCATTTGTTCTGTGTCTGGGTGTAATTTATCCATAATATGTTTGTATTTAGAAATATATAAGTATGTTTATCAGTTGTCTAGTACTCATAACACAAGCTGTGCTTAACTTGGGACTAGACGGCGTTGTGTGATAGCTGTGGAATATTACTATTATTAAGTTTTATAATTCATGTTTTCATTTAACATACCCACGTCATTACATATGACATAACAATAATTTATAAAAGTTCGCTATCATCTTATCACTACCGAATAATTATCTGTAATACTAAAAAAATAAACGTATTTATTGTAGGTATCGTCATCAGCAAATAAAGACACAATACAGGATGACTTAATTCATATGCTATCTTTTTGTGGGTGTAAAACGTAATTACTCATGATTACATTTTTTTTACTGTGAGCTCAATTTTTTTTTTTTTTTACCACACATGTTTGCATAACGGGATAATATAATATGGAGAACTGCATTTTTTTCCGATTTCAGGAAAGAAACATTTAAAGTTGTTTCATATCCATTAGTACTTTCACCCCCGAATATATTATTGTCGACGAATTAAAAGTCACCCTGTATAAATAAGAAAATTAGGTTTCGTGTTTCACTATAATTACCTAATGTTCTTGTTATCGGAAATGTGGAACACATTCGATGTCAATAGTGTTCGAACGTTTGTTTTGTATACGCCCTATATTTTAATATTATTAGTGCATTGATTGGTCGGTTTTTACGGACATAGCCCGAAGAATCGCCAAACTTAAGTGGCAGTGGGCATAGCACATTGCTCGCAGAATAGATGGTCGATGGGGACGAAAGGTTCTGAAATGGCGACCACGTACCGGAAGACGCAGCGTTGGAAGGCCTCCCACAAGGTGGACCGATGACCTGGTGAGGGTCGCGGGAACCCGATGGATGCGAGACGCACAGGACCGGTCATTATGGCGACTTTTGGGGGAGGCCTATGTCCAACAGTGGACATCTTTCGGCTGAAATGATGATGATCAATCATGATCGGTTTTTATTTCTGTTTTAATAATGTTTTTGAAGAACTTACTCTTTTATAAAGTTTCCAAATAAAAATGCATAATGTAAATACTCATAGTTTCGCTTCTGAAAGGAAAACCTGAGTTGCTGGAACGCAAGGCAAAGAATTAACATAGGAGTGGGTTTTAGTCCGTAAAAGTCTGGCCCTCCCGCTCGGCCCTACAGCGGGAGGAGTCATTAGATGATTTCCCACCCAACAAAAAAAATGTAAATACCTACTATGTTTTATGCGAATCAAATTGATTAATATGGTAAGGATATCTCTCATTGATTTCTTTTTGGTGGACTCCGCCAGCTCTGAGGGATGCGAAGAGTGTCAGACTTTTACAGACTAAAACACAACTGTGTTCCTTCACCTCCCCTTTGCGTTTCAGGGTCGAGGCACCTAACTGAAAGCAAGCAAGAAAATCTTACACTATATACCTGTACCTAAATGATTTCAATCCCTATGCTCTGTATTTTCTGATAATAAATTCCAATGTAACATAGAGCGAGCCTATTCCCATTAATCTTGTAAAATCTTGATTCTAGGATATTACTGATGGAATAATTTCTGACTACTATTTCTAATAAGAACGTCAATCTAGTAAAATCTAGTCACACTTGAAAAGTCTTTCAAAAACTAAACAAGTCATGGCTGTACCGGTCCGAAACCAACCCTTACCTAGGGTTGCCAACTTTTATTAGAAGAAATAGAGTATATCGTATTTCAAAGAAGGTAAATAAAAAAGGGTATCATTTATTTAAAAAAAATAAAATGGTTTTTTTAGAAATTTTTGCAGCACATAGCAATTTTTCATTGGTTTTTAAAAGAATTCTACGGCTTAAAAGATTGTAACTCTAAGTTTACTTTTTTACTACTATTTCATTTTTAATCAATTTCAATTAAGCCCTGTTCTTTCTTCCCGCCACTTCACATTCATGACCGTAAAGGCTCTCTCAGTAAAGTCGACTTTTTTGGTTATAATAATATGCATGCATCATGTAAGCATGGCACTAGTATAGTAAACATTGTGTAAAAACGAGTATTTTAGCGTCCACTATTAGTGTTATAAATTAGAGTACGCTTACATGATATAGAGTACAGTACTCTATTTTAGAGTACGGTTGACAACCCTACCCTTACCACGGTCAAATGACAGTGAAGTAGGTACCCTTCTTTGTCGTTTTACCCAGTTTCAAAGGCACAGGTGTCTTCAATACATTTTAGCGGTCGTAAATAGTAACAAAGTGTAAATCGATGTCTCTTCGGTTTAGCGAAACATTTAACTATCTTCTCTCAACTCAGATAAACTTCTTTGTAACGAGGTAGATAAAAATAGCTTAAGTACCTATACGTGTATGGTTGATCTTCTATATGGGTTGATCTTCATATATCATCCAGATCCACTGATAACAACCGGACTTAATGAAATCTTATCAAAATACTAACTAGGTACTTTTGCAAATATTCACATAATTAAGAATTTGTTTTATTGCGAAAAGTGATGAATCATAAAGACAATGCTGGACAAAGGACTGATGCATTGTTTTGGCGCGGATTTTCGTTGAACTTTGTTACTCATCATTTTCTTCGCACAAAAGGAAAATATGAGAAATACTTAGCTATCAAACAGAGCCATCTGTTGTTGAGTAGCGGAACTTTTATGAGCGAATGTAGCGACATCTATCTTGATGTTTATAACAGCGTTTGATTTTAGTATACTAGTATTTTTAATAGATGGCGCTGTCTCTAAGAATGTAAATATAAATTTTTAAAACGGATACTCTAAGGTAGCCCGCGAAATTCCAATTTCCTTAACATTTTTTTTCATTTTGTTGATCATTTTGATTAAAATTCGATTAGCGGGCACAATACATATTTATTTACTGATCTTCAAAATCATCAATACAACCCTCTAGTTAATATTATCCCATTGAATGGCTATTTTATGAAAAAGTCATTCAACAGTAAATAAAAATAAATAGAAACAAAAGTTGATTTATTTCTTCACCATGACCCTAATCTACCCTAGCCGTAACTTATGATTTATTTACTATTCATAAAATGTTACATCATTTACATAATAATATCACGAATTCTAAATGCATATGTTAATATGATACCTACCTACCTCAAAACATGCGAGTTTCTTCTCCGTAAAAATGAATCAATACCTATAGAGGACCAAACTGATAAAAATATTTATTTTCCAAGCAAACTGTTATTATCACGATTAGTCACGGTAATGCTCTGATAAGATAGTTATGTCCTAATTTCCACACCTAATTTTGTTATAGTAAATTGATCGGATTCCTTATCAGACAGAAGGGTGACAAAGCACGCTCGAAATCATCTCGTAATTAAATATTGATTCCAAATTAAACAGTACATTTGTATCTACTTGTGCATATTACTTGGCCTACAGTGTGCCCAAGTTATTTTTTGACAGTTTCGGTTGAATACTATTTCCGATTTTTACGTTACGGCCGCCAATCATATTTAATTCAACATTGAACTGAACACTAACTTGCAAAATGCAAAAAACTTAAGACTTTTAAATTTCGAGGACTACCCTGAAGCTTCTCCTTGATCACAAATGCCAAGAACTCATATGCCAAATTCATTCATTGTCTCATTCACAGTAACATTAGAAAATCGCTGTTTACTCTTACGTAATAAACAAAGTTATGAGGTAACACTCAATCCTACGATTACCAATCAAAACAAATTCTAGACGAGACAAAGAATGTTATAACTCAAACAATCCATTGTTCAGATTAGATGACATCGCTTCGCCTTGCTATCAGCTGCTACTATCAACAGTGAACATGACATCACTATTCTTGTCTGCCCTCAGCCATTTGATTATAGTAATTTGTACATTCGTCACTCCATGCAAAAAAGTTACCAACATTAAAAGATATAACATTTCCTTAAAAGTGCAAACGATGAGAGGCCAAGCTTGATTAGGCGTTCGCTCACGCGTTCCGTAAAGCCTAATCCCTTGAACTTGAGCAGGGCGGAACCGAGAGGTAAACAAACGTCGGGCAACCCGTTGACGCGCATTTGTCATTTGGAACGCACGCGACTCGCTAGCGCCAGTGTCGTACGCGCGCGCTCCGCGATTAAATACGAACGCAACCAAAATTCGCAACTTAAAAAAAACAATAACAAAACAGTTTTCGTTTAAAATTCAAACAGTTTACAGTGCGCTCAGTTCAGCCAGTGAGGAAACAGAATTATTAACCGTGTGTGTTTTGGTAAATTAAGTGATTGTGATTTTTGTTGTCAATTTGAAGGCATTGTTGTGGGTCATGAAGGAAATGACGGCAGTATGACCGATAAGCGGCTGATACAGCGAGTTTGCATGCTGGTTGAATAAGCAATTTTGAGATTTCGTTGGTAACTTTGTTTTATATTTATTATTTTTCTATGATAATACATGACTTATCACGACAGTGCTTTAGTAAAAACTTTTTATCCTAACAGCATCGGCATTCGAATTTCAAATTCGTATGATCTTTGTATTTTTTTGATTTTGTTTCGATCAAAGAATATGATGTCCTAAACTTATAACCCCAAAGTTTTGTCTGTTGTTGTGATTAATTCTGTTAACTAGGTATTTAAAACTGAGTTTGTTACCGTATACCGTTTTTGTTTTAAATCCCTAAATCCTAGGCAACCAATTGTTTGAGCTAACGGTTCTCATGTTTTATGACTAGTTGTTAGGTACCTAGTAGCTGTCGTTCTATTAGTTAGCTATCCACCTGGACGGTTTCAGGTATTCTTCAATCTTTGGTAGGTCTGGTAGGTACTTGTACAGGCCTATCAACAAGGTTAAAATATTCAAGGCTAGGTCTGGGTGATATTGATATTATACTGACCAAGCATGCATTTTGAATTAGGTAGGTATGTATGTAACGTAAATATAATTGGGAGATTAGACGATCGATTTGAGAATTTAAGATTGTTGAGAGTCATTCTAAGTAACAAATGAATAAAAATATAAATCTATATCTACTCGGTTATGTTTCAAACATGGTGAGTTTCCTACTCAAAACAAATCGCATTTTAAGTCGACGTCCACTCGAAAGATATTTGAATTTAAAATTCAAAATAAGTCGTAATATGTACACGTATTGCTATTGTTCCGAGGTCTCAATGTAGATTTACATTACATTTTTAGTTAGGTAGATTAACCTGGACCTAGGTGGGCTGCATTCAATGAATTAGGTACCTACGATCGATTTTGATTTGCCACTTATCCATACGGTACTCAGGTAGGTAAGTAAGTACCTACTGTGACCTGTGTAGCCTTGCTTATACATAACAAAATCAGCCTTGTTATTTTCCCACTGCTGGGACTCGGGCCTCCTCTCTAGGAGAGGGAATGGGCCGTAATCCACCACCACGCCCAGTGAGATTGGCGTCACGGCATGTCTTTGTTCCTCACGAGGTTTTCCTTCACCGTTTTGAGAGCAGTGCTGATGAAATAAATTCCACAAAGTAATGCGCCTGGCTCGGTTTGAACCAGCGACCTAGAACTCGTAAGTCGGGGCCGTCGCCACTGGGCCACCATTGCTCTCAAGCCTAGCCTATTGAAAAGTCCTAATCTCGTGTTTATTAGGTGCTTCCAACAAGTAGGTAGGTACCTATCAACCTTCCTACTTATAGGTTTCATATACAATCCATTTATAGGCGAAAAAAGAGCACAATTTTCTTAAAAAACCTTTTAAAATAATCCCCATATATATTTACAGTCTCACAAAGTATGTAACTATTATAGAATAGGTAGGTATTTACTTAACTTGCAGATCTTAGAATCGTTTCAGAATAATCAATAAGCATCTCATAAAAAAATCACAACATAGATAGGTAGGTACAGGCTCCTGCAATCTAGAAGCCATTCCTCTAGCATAGTAGGGTTGCCAGGACATCAAACTGAAAAGCCGAACAGACCAGCCAATTTAGCCGGACATTTTAGTAAAATGGCCGACATTTTTTTTTTTAAAGTCAAACTCGACTTTTTTATTATTCACCAGAAATAGTATATATTTTTTTTAATTCTAATGAAACAATAAAATTGGCTGCTATAATTGCTAGTTCGCTCCGCTTACGATAGCGATACAAGATAAAGTAGAAGACATGATAAATCTAAAAAAAAATTGTCTCATTTAAGAAGCCTGACAAAAGCCGGACAGGCCGGACTCCACCTGATTTGGCCGGACACGCAACTAAAAAGTTTGACCCTGTCCGGCTTTATCCAGACGCCTGGCAACGCTAAGCATATGGTAGGCAGAAATCGCAAAAGGCAAAAGTTTGTGCCTACTGTGCGATTGTGCGTATGTTTATTACACCTTCACGCTCAAACACCTGAACGGATTTGGATGAAACTTAACACACAGGTAGACCATCCCCTAGAATAGGGCATTAGATACTTTCATCCCGAAAGTAAATCTTCTCTTGTTACTTAAACGCAGGCAAAGTCGTTGGCAGAAGCCAGTTAACCATAAAGAGGCCTATTAGAAAACCTATTAGTCGATTTATCGATCTGCATGATATCCAAGACAACAGCTTTCAATAGTCCTCACTGCATAAAATATGGCATAATAGAGGTGTACCCATACCTGTGTATCGTAAATCGATCGCCCTGCACTATTATATGATCTTATGTAGAATACCACGAATGCACGCATGGAATACCAAAAATCCGGTTTTTACTAGATTTTTCGTTGACAACCTGAGTCATGCATGGTTGGCATTCTCATTGATTTATTCAGTGACTTCTTACGCTTACGTTAATAGCTCGAATAATAATGAAGTAGGTATGTTACTAACCGAGAGAAAATAGACAATACTTTGCTTAATATGTGTCTACCATTAACTCAGCTCCCACACCTACTTTCCTACACATTTCACTGGTGCATGTAGTTGTGCACAGAGTCCAGGTTTTCGTAACGTATATTTCCTTATAATATATCAATGCCCTAAAGGGATGAATTTTGGAAAATCCTCTCTTAGTGCTCGCCTACAACATAAAAGAAAACCTTTTGCTAAATTTCACACTCCTAGTAGTTTCGGCTGTGCGTTGATATGTCAGTCAGTCAGTTTATCCTTTTAGTATATTTCTTCAAAAATAAAAAAAAACTCTAAAATTCAAAATCCTGTATCTCGGTACCAAAGATCTTCGCGCGATTAGAACATCAACTAACCTCAGCCAACTACCGGACAGTATACAGACACAACACCCGTCTGGTCAGAGCATACTCCCTTTTCAAAGGAGGTTTGCGGGACTTAAAACCCTGTTCCACCTAGATCTAAAGAGTAGGTAATGCCTAGCTGGAATAAATATACCTCCATCGTACGATACCAACTATCGATATTAACGGCCAATGATAAACGATTATCAAGATATTGGGTCAGGTACTGTAAAGGTTAATATTGTTTCTGTACTTACATTATCACCTAACAGATTACTTTTTGATATTAGATGATATGCAATAAAAATCTTATCCATACCTTGATTATTCAGAATAAATCAAAATTGCGATCCTGTGTTTATCCAAATATATTATCCAACTTGCACTAGGCCCGCGTGGTGGATTACGGTCCATTCCCTCTCCTAGAAAAGAAACCTAAGTCCCAGCACTAGGAACATTATAACACAATATTACGGATATAGTATGCAAATAAAAATATTTTTCATTCTATGTTTTATTAAGCTCGCGATTAACCATTATCTCACCTGATGGTAAGCGATAATATGGTCGACGATGAAGCACGCTTGCCTAGAAGTGACCTATAATTCCAAGGTTTAAGCTATCAGGAACCACAGACTCTGGCAGGTAATTCCACGTCTTAGCTGTACGCACTATGAATGTGTTCCCAAAACGTTAACGGTATCTATTCAATAGTCTTTATAAGACGTCCTAAAAAGACTAACAACACCTATTGATTTTCCAACTGTTACCTCAGTTCTAGCATTTGTAGGTCTGACTGATAGCTCAATACTTACTAATTTATAAGTTAACTATGTAGGTTAAAGTTACTTTGTTTAAGAATAAAAATATATTTAGACATTGAAGTACTTCTCCACTCCTCCCTAAATAACACAGGACAAGAGCAGGAAGATGATGATGATGATGAAATACTCCTCCACATCGCTCTCTTCTGGATACGCCGAAAACATGCCCAGAAGACGAGATGCCGCCAGGCATTGCCCAGTTACCTGGCCTCGTATTATCCCCAACGACATGTGGTTGACTATCTATGTAGAAACCAGAAAAGTGATATTGTTTCGTTTGACGAAGAACAGAAATCCAGAATGATATGATTAACATGCGCTACGAAAGGTTGTCTCAAGGTAACTTGCTACAATCGGAGTCGCCGATAGAAACACTTTTTTTAGATCCCCAAGTACAAATTTTAATCATTTTCACGCAGCTGTAAACAGTTCCGAGTCCATAGCGTGGATATTTCTTCCAGTCCGTGTGCCTACAATGTTTGTAAACCGTCAAACGTTTGTCAAATACCATTTTCGCATTTTCGTGTGTTTAAAAAACATACATGCACGCTGTCAAACAAGTTTGACAAACTTGACGTCAGTTTTACTCAGCCATTCATACTGTTTGACAATACAGTAATGAAAAATTAAATGAAATTCGCATCTTTTTTTCTTTAATTTATCCTATTAATGGATATCGAAAACGCCTTCGGAAATTAACTTCGAGCTCAACAATTTTTTCATTTCTGTTCTAGATCAAAAGATTGTAACTAATACACCCCAAACTAGTCCCTCTATAATATTTAAGTTCTTACGATCCATTCTAAGGTTGTCATTGGACCCATTTTTTTTTCCGGTGGGAAAATCATCTTATGACATCCCCCGCTCTTGGGCGGGGCGGGAGATAGTGTCAGACTTTTACTGACCCACCCACTTACCTACCCTAACCTGACTTTTACCCATAGATTTAAGTTTGTTCCTTTTTTGGTTGTACACCAACAAGTCTATAATATTCTAATAGTTTTATTTGCAAACAATTACTTAAGTACATTGCTATTTTAAACAAGTACTAAAAATAGCAATGTCAATCCATAATTTCTCTTGTATAAGTAGCTACATAATATATTTCAACCGAAATTACTAGATATTCGTTGGCAGCGAACTCACGTCCATACCTCACTTCTTAGACTATCTATCTATCGCGGTTCTCAGGGCGCAGTCGACTATGCTTTATTACCAACGTGGGCTCATAATAAATGTCGTTTCACTTTAATAGATTAAGGAAATTGCATTCCTTGTGATTTATTAAAATGTGCGCGTTTCCGCTTCCTGAGAAATCTATCTTAGACATTGATTGTTTGAACTCTAACAAAGTTTGACGCGTCAAAACGGCTAAATTGAATATTAAACTTGCCCTGCCCTGTGCGATAAGACCGCTCATTGTACACTAATTTTTTATAGGTGTTTGTCCTGTATTTTTTGTTTATGTGGTGTACAATACCTAAAGAAAATAATAAATAATATTAACAAATAAACTTATAGTTACACGTCAGCCTCTTAAATGTTTTTTCGATTCTTTTCCAGTCAACCCCCCTCCCCCCCAAATACATGAATTAGGGTTATGTAGGCGATGACTCAGTTTCTCAGTTTAGTCAAATTTATTCTACCGGGTTTTCATTAATTATTTTTCTCTACACCTGCCTGTACTTAACTTAAAAAAAGTCATCATTAAACACCTTTTTTGTGTTACAAATCTTCAAATAATTCTTCCCACTCCAGAGGGAGCGAAAGGTAGTGCAAGACTAAAACCCACTGATAGAAATACAAAACTGTTAAAGAGAATTTTTTTTTCAGTAAAGCTGCAATCTTCTCCAATACCCACCCTAATTGCAACTTCCATTATTCTCTCATGTCCCAAATCTTCTCAAATACACCAAAACCTCTTCTCCATTACCCACCCTATTTGCAGCCTGCATAATTTTCTCCAGTCTCAATCTTCTCTAATATTCTCCAATGAATCTCATTTCATTCCATAACACCGGCACGTAAGCAAACCACTTGAGTCATGCTTTCACGATTCTGAGTCAACCACTTGTTTTGGTAAAAAACGAATCAAAGCCATTTTATGACTGGTTAGCGGTTAAGAATTATTGGAATTCTTATCTTACGAATGTGTAACTGGATTAACAGGACTGCCGGTCTGGAACTAATTAAAATGAAGTTAGTTGCTATAAAGGAGTTTGATATTTATCTACTTACGTTATTTTTTTTCTTTAATATCGCAGCATTAAGCTTAGATAGAGCCTTTATGGTTTCGCACTTTATTTTTTTAATAATGTAAACTACTGTTTGTATGGGAAGCAATGATATTACATCACTGCTTCGTTCGTCACGTTGATGGTCAAGCATACTGAAGTATGTTAGTTACTTAATATTTTTTTGTTAGACAAACAAGTATGCGAGTCTATTTCTTTCTGTCTTTACTGAATGAAGAGTATTCGAGTGTTTAGAAATATCAGAGACGTAAACAATTTCATACGAGGCCCAGAATGTAATCACTAATCAATCAACGTTAAAGATGAAATAACTAATTGATAAACATCGTTCACTGGACTTGCTTGTCCCTTTTGATCCTCATCAGTCATTAATCAGAACAAAACTAAAGGAGATATAAAAATTGCGAAAAGAGATTGGTCATCTTCCTCTCCCATAGCTTCATTGCTTATCTCTCTCCGAGTTCCTCAGGCAGAGAAAGATAATTTTAACCATTTACCCGCTTACAGCGGATATATCCGATAAACACTGTCGCGTTTATTCCACCAGGAATCACTTCCACCGTAATAAACCGAAGAGCTGACAAGCTGGAGTATTTGGTCGTCCAAATATCTCCGCTCCGCTCCATCTCGTCCGCTTTTTGTCACCAATGGGACAAAAAAAAACTTATATCACATTTTTTTATAAATGGAGTACCCAGTCGCAAACACACGACTCTGGTGAATAGCACGCCAAAACACTCGTCGGACCAATCGCGCAGGCGGGGTAAAGAGAGATGGGGATGATAAGGAAGATCACCTTTTTGAATAGTAGAATTATCACCTTCTGTTTCTCTAGATTCTTCTGCGTTATGATGAATCAAATTATAGTTAGCATGAAACAGAACTCCTTTGAAACAACCGCTTCAGTTTCAATAACAGCACACAAATACCAAGTATTTACGTTATTTTCCTCAAACGTGATCACGAACAAAGTCCCTATTAAACACCGTACGCTGAAGTCCTTTCATTTTAAAAGTAAACAGCGGTTCTTAGGCTAACAGGCGCCAAAGCAAATGTTGTGAACCAATTCATTTGTAAAACAAATACGGAATGACTGACGATTCTAGTTGCAGCCACAATGCACTCTTTGTAATTGTAATCATATTGATCATTCACATGTCGATTATGACGAACATGGTTAACACATTAGAGAAGTGTTGTGTTTGTGCCTTGAAGAGTAAAAGTAACCAGATTTCTCGTTCCGTTGTTTAGTCTTCGCTTATCGTGATCTTCAATCCATCATGATTTTCTGCTGTATCAGTCAAACATAAATCTGTTTGGTAAAGATTAATGGTTGAGTTATGTATGATCTTTCGTATTACCTAAGCTGATATTTACCATAAACAAAAACATTTTGCCCGTTATTAAATAATCATGTTAAGGGTGGCCAATCCGGGGTACATTTTCATACAACCGCTCTTACGTGAATTTGATGTGATTTGATGTTATTATACATCTGTCTCCAGATATTTTGGATACACAGATATCTTGTGGATATTATCTAGGCTTATATAGAAATCAAAACATAAACTTGTGTAAAACTAATTCAGTAAAGACCTCTGAAAATCTGCTATTTTATTTACTTGAACTTTGGCCCTCCTTAATGTACTCATATAAAAAATTATATCTATAGAAGCCTTGCACATGTCATCGAGACGACAATTTTTCTCAAAAACTTTTAAGGGTTTTAAAAAAAATCACGTATTTCCTGGAACAAGTTTTGTGAAATATTCGAGTAAATCACGGAATTAGAATTACCGAATGCCAACAGAGTTTTCAGACGTTATCATTCTTTTTTCGCGTTGCTTCTTCATCAAACATCGCGTTGGATTGCGTTGGATGAAGTAACACGCTTTTAAACTATGCTCGACTTTGACGATAGGCGAGTGGGGATGGGTCCTCTCAATAGCTCCTCTTTTACCATACAATCTCATATACTACTTTCTTTTGTTTAGGTAGCATTTAATGAATAAAAGAACGCCAGCAAGTGAAGATGTCCGCAAATAACTTTATCTCCTACACATACCTAGATTTTATGACATCAAATATTTAGTCGTAAGTACGTACGATAAAATATTTTATGATCTACAACGAATGACATCAGAATTACTTGATAATACAAACAAGCTGAAAAAAAAAACAACACATCTTTTACGAATGCTTTTTTATGTTGTCAGAGAAGATACGAGTATATATCTTGCATTCTATCTAGCGATATACAACGTTATGACACAATCTATTGTTTGTTAACAACCATGTATGAAATCAATAAGCAAATGTTCAAGAAGAAAAAACCGGCGCAAGATCATCATGACGAAGATGTAGAATATCGTTAAAACATACCGAGTCGATGACGAAACTGTATACGGAAAGAACAAAAAAGAACAATATTTATATTACCCCGTGATATAATAAAGGAACTCTTTATTTAATAACAATATGTTTGGTAGGTGTAAACTTGGAACTATTCTTGTTCGGGTTCCAGAAAGTCAGTGACGAATTGGTGGCATGTATTACGATGAGGAATGCAAACAATGCATTTCAGTTTCAAGACAATTTAGATCGTAAAATCCTCGTGCAAGTTTTTGGTTATTTGATGGTTATAAGTAACAGAAAATTGCATAATTGTAAATCTAGGACTTCTACTCTTGGACATAGGTTTTCCCAATGGCCTAACAACGGCGTATTGCTTTATTGAAATTACTTTAGTAGGTACATCTCAATTAGATATGACTGTAGATTGGCGTTAAACCGTGACTTGAAGTCCGTAAAAGTATTGAACACTTATTTCAGCATATTTTCGCATTTCCTAGAAATATTTTCAATATTTGTAACTATAACTACATGTAAGAACATGTCTTTGTTTAAGAACAAGATACTTTCTCTTAAGTTTATTGACAGCACAATAGTTGTTGGTAACCATTTGGAGCTATTGTTAACCAATTAACATAACCGCTTTTGCGCGGAATTGATTAATGGTTAGAAATAGTCGTGCTTTTTTCTATAGATAATCATTTCCAAAGGGCAATGGAAAGCGCTGTGCTCAGAGTGTCCTTGCGTTAACGAATCAAAAATAGATAAATCCTCAAAAGAACTAAGATTACAGAGCCCGGAGAATCGCCAAAGGCACATTTCTTAAAGATGGTCGATGAGACCGAAAGGTTCTAGAGTGATGACCGCGTACCAGAAAACGCAGGGCTGGAAGGCCTTCCACAAGTTGGACCGAACACTTGGTGAGGTTCGCGGGAATCCAAACTGGCCGGTCTTGTCTTGTAGCGAGGCCTAAGTCCAATAGTGGACGTCAGTTAAGCTGCGTAGAATTGGCAATCTAGCTGCGATCGTTAAAGTAAAACTTGTAATCGCATCCTTACCGCATCTTTTCATTGTTTTTGCAATATGTGCTAATTGTGCTCGCAGAATCAGCCTAGCTGGTGATAGTAGCATATCCTCATCCCAGAAATAAGAGTTCCTTTGTTGTATGTTAACTCAGATTTTACTTTTATTGTCAACACGCATATCAATATCATCTATTTGATTCACTGCATCATTTATTATGCACTGTTTCTCTTTTGCTAATTTCTAGCATGTTTTTCATTGTTAGCAACATTTTCTTCACTAGTCTTAAATTTTGCGTTCTATTGTTTTTCAGGTAAGTGGCAACTATTACCTAATCGGTGCTTAGTGTATAATTTAAATACTTTCATTCTAATCTTAAATATTCTTCTTCTACGCTAATATTAAAAAGATTCAACAATACAGACGAACTACTGAATCGATTTTGAAAATTCTTATACCAGTAGAAAGCTACATTATTTCTGAGTGACATAGGCGTACCTATACATATATATATTTACTAGCTTCTGCCTGCGGCTTCATTCGCGTGAATGTAGGTTCTCCATACAAACTTCGAACCCCCGCTTCATCCCTATAGGAATTGAAAACTTAGTGCTCGTCTACGTCATAAAAAAAAACCGTGTGCAAAATGTATCGCTCCTAGCCCCAGTAGTTTCGGCTGTGCGTTGATATGTCAGTCAGTCAGTTTCCCCTTTTATATATATAGATAATGTGCGACGTCCAGCGTAATGGGCATGGGACATAGTTGATAAATGGTGTTGATTGCTGGAACTCCTTTCTGTTTTCTTTCGTGTAATATCTAGCTAAGCTTTCTTTTCCATGAAAAGAAGGGTCCTTGTGAGGAAATTGTATTACCACATAGGTGAAGTGCAAGATGACTCGAAAGACTTCGCATGGCCCGGCAAAGGGCAATTGAAGGAATACAGATGGGTTTTAATCAGTAAATATCTGACACTCTCTCCAACCAACCAGAGTTGGATTTTTTTTTTTTAAATGGGTGCATTAGAAAAGGCAAATCATGTATGTTATTAAGCAGGTTTAATTACAGTCTAGTGAAGCTTACAGTGTTGCCACAGTTTTACGATAAATCATGTGGATTAATCTCTTCTTTCCACACCACTGCTCTGTAACTTTCAATCTTTCAGCGCTTAACGTTGAACAGGAAACATGCATTTTTAGCCACACTCGAATAAACAAATTGGTTTCATGCATCAACATTGGAGAATTTAGAGTTTAATTATATAAATTCCACAACTTTCACACAACGCCATCC
Source organism: Mythimna vitellina (assembly GCA_949316375.1). NCBI lineage: Eukaryota > Metazoa > Arthropoda > Insecta > Lepidoptera > Noctuidae > Mythimna > Mythimna vitellina. The sequence continues at coordinate 23,055,103 of OX438688.1, read as the reverse complement.
AGACTAGCAGAGCTTGTGCTATGAGTACTAGACAACTGATACACATACTCTATATTTCCAAATATAATACATATTGTAGATAAATTATACCCAGACATGACAAATGATCGTGCTCGTCACACAAACATTTGTCTTGGGTGGAAATCGAACCCACGACCTTCGCCATAGCAGTCAGGGCCAATAACCATGAGACCAACAGGTCAATCAAAAATTTGATCATAAGATTATAAAACGAAGTATTGACAACCGCAGCGAATTAGTGCCGAAGTACTAACAACCGCACGGGTTGTTACTCGAGGTTAAGCTACGCTTGCCGAGGCTAATTTGTAGATAGGTGACCGTTCCTTGCATACCAACCTCCTCCGGGCCTTGGAAAGCACAATAACATGTTGATTCTGGTTGTCGTACAAGGTGGCGCGCATGATTTAAATTGGCTTCCTAAAAGCACTCATGTTTTTGAGGATGTTATCGATATAATTACGTATTGCATGTACATGGAAAAGTGTGAATAAGGTAAAATACAAGAATATCACCAGGAAACAACTGCAAAGTAATAATTCATATTATTGAATCAACAAAATACATAGAATACAGTGTAATATATAACAATACACGTGCAAATAACAACCGTTCATAATCGAAGTTATTTGTTAAAATGTCATCGTTGTCATATATGAGTTACCGGCAATCTGTATAATCCGGTATACTATACAATACTTAGGCAATGTATAGAATACCAAAAACGTGTAGTTAATGTGTGAAATATTATTTTACTATTATTTATTATTCATACTTTGCCTGGACGCCCCAGGTATTCTACGCATTGTTTAGAATACCTGAATTATACAGATTGCCGGTAATGATATTCAATGCAATTACAACTTCAGAAAATGTTACGGTAGACATAATTCAAACCCTGCACGATCAATGTGAAAATCAACGAAATCCACGATTCCTTGCTATCAAATCTTTTCAAAGAACGAAGAGAGAAGAAGGCCATGAACGAAAAAAAGCGCCGATTATTTTCAAGGAATTTGAAAATAAAATAATCGGATTTGGTTAAAGAAATGTACCCCCTTAACGATGGGTACTAAAAAAAGGGATTTTTATACCTGTGTATCAAAAATCTTATTCGAGCGGGCGAAGCGAGGGAACACGGACCCCGCCATCCTCATAGCGGTTATTTTTTGAAACCACTTAAAAGTACAAAATTAGTATTTTTTGGAACAAAGGCATATATTGTAGAAGAAAACAGGAAGAAATCGAAGAACAGTTCAATAAAATTGAGGAACAGTTAAAAAATACTCCCCTTAAATTCTTGTGCATCGCTGTCAATGGGAAAAATATCACTAACTTTGGAAGCAATGCTGATAGTGTTGTGGAACTTGTGGAATGTTATTTATATTTTACTTGCCGAATTATAAGGTTTACACAACTCAATCGAACGGTCTGTTTTAGATCTCTGCCACAGATTGACAGGGCCAATTACACGGTATCCATTGTGTCTATCATCGTCAAACATTGTTATGCCGGAAAATTGGATTTTGTTTGATGAGCACAATGTTTCTTTACATATTGGCCCACACTTCGGATAACGTGACGTCACTGGAATCTGTAACGTATGTAGCTGACGTGGTTGCTGCGTTTACGTTTTGACGTAATCTTAGTTCTAGAGAATTTACCTCAAATAACCGTAATCTTGAGATTTAATTATGTATGATCTCAGGAATTTGTTTCTAAAGCAACGGGAAATGTTCGAAAGAAACAACGCAGCGTTGGAAAGCAACTGGCAACTGAAGGAACACGTGTGGTTTAGTCAGTAAAGGTCTGACTCTCCCTCACGCTCAAACCAAAGCGGGAAAAGTTATTTAATTATTTTTATCTCAAAAAAAGGGAACCTGTTTTTGAGTATTGTGTACGTGTGGAACAAGATAGACACTTGGGCATCCATATGGCTGGAATAGTGGGTTTTCAAGTAGGTACTAGATTCCAATAGGAATATCTATTTAGAAATTTCTGACACGAAATTTTCCTAAAGGGTTTCAAAGACAAAGAAAGTAATAATAATAAAGCTTTATTTGTTCCACACAAATGTTCGAACCTTCATATTATAAATGAAAATAGATCATCAATTAAAATTAATATCAATTCAATAAAAATAATTAATGACAAAGACGTATGTCTACTTAATTGAGATCTATCTAGGTGGCTTATTCGAGATACAAATATGAATTACGGGAAAGTAGAATGACTGATATCACTAACAAACTATAGTAAGATTCAACATGAATATAAACCAAAAAATACTCAGAATTAATTAAAATAAAAGGCATAGAGAGAGATTCATATGTATTAATTAATTTTAATGAAATATCACGACTGTCATCACACGGGATGACCCAAGGTTGGCCGCTCCCTTACGACATAAAATGTTTATTTTTACGCGCTATTTTATTAAGTCCCCGCCATTAACTTATGTAACTGTCATTTGATGTTGACGTTAATTCAATTTATTATGAATTTGACGACTTCATAAAGTGTCGTTTTTTATTGTAACATCCTAAATCTGACGTCTTTTATTGATGGCCAGTATTGATGCCATATTGATTCTTGCTGTTTTTATTGTGCTTTGGCTAGATAGGTAATCTTCTATGTTTTGGAAACAGTATACCTACACATGATTCTGCCATTGCCTTTCTATCATCGGACAACCTGACGTACGGCGAGTGTCCACATCATAAAGTCTAGAGCACAGGCATAGGGTAGCCAACTATTCTGTATTTTACAGGATGCATTTTGGAGAGTGCGCGCAAATTGCATGACTTGATACCGCAATCTCATTTCTGCCATCGGACAATCTGACGTACGGCAAGTAACCACCCTTACGTTGTTGAAACCTCTATGGTTCGGACTGTGGAACATCCGAATCTTCGAAGGATTGTGAACAATTATTATTTGCCTGTTGCAATCTTCCCGTCCGATTATACTTTAGATGTTTACAAGGCTAGAGTGAATAGGCTCTTAATAAACTAGTGTGCTTCACCATCAACGATTGCATCACTGCTTACCATCAGGTAGAATCACCGTCAGGCACTAGTTTATATAATTAAAAATACTTTAAAAAAATAAAAACTTTGAGACTAGTGAAGGCAGGCTAAGTAGAGAACGGAGAATTAGAGAAAAGATAATAAATTCGTAATTCTAATTACCTACTATTCTAAAATGTTTTATTTATTTTTCCTTTAGAAAAGCTTTTGTCAAACTGTCAATCACGGTATAACCCCATTGCAAGATATCAATCTAACCGACGTTAACGTTGATGCCAAGTTTTCGTTGGCGTTTTGTTCGCCAAAATACATTAAACTGTTAATTAGAAAAAAAAAAACGAAACAAAAAAAAAACTAGCATCACTGTTCTATGTACTTTTTGATTTCGTAATATGAGTAGGTAAAACTTTTAATTTCCGAAGTGCAATTCTGATCAAATGCAGTCAACCCAACCTGGTTCCATTTTCAAATTGTTATTTTTTTTAGAAGGCAAAGGAGGTTACTAATTGAGTCGACGCTCGAAAGCTGTCACAGATAACCTATATCGCTTGCACTCTGGCGCCGTTTTATCTCTCATTTTTACGCGCTACCTTGAACATACAACCTTATGAGGAAGAGCAAGGAGTCATACATATCAATTATAAATCATACGGCATCATCTCAAGGCAATATCGAACTATCTAAATAAAACGCACATAGCTGCATTGAAGGGTGACCTATATTTTTTGTTCAATATTTTTCTGAAGAATTTCAGCTAGATTGGGATACTGTTTATTATTTTTTTGCAAAAATATATTTCGGTTAGATAGATTATTACGAAAAATAACATATGGAAGCTATTAAGCGCATGCGGCAAAATAAAATCGTACCTAACGCAATGGAGTGTGTATTTTTCTTTATAATAAAATCGAGCATTTGGTTAAAACCTCTTGCAATTTGTTTATTAAAAAAAAACTTGGCTGAATGAATCTGTTGCAGTGCCTTTGTGTATTATTTGAAGAAGTTACGTAATAAATAAGAATTTGACAGGTGTACGTGATCTGTAAGGTCATTCTCACTATTAATAAAGGTGCGACGCGGAAGATAAATTAAAATGAAATCTAACTCTAAGAATAGAGTACTATTACCTACTGAAATGAAACGGAATAGTTGTGAGATCAAAATCACAGCAGCATAATTTTGTAGCCCATGTGGGCTACGCTTTAGAGTTGATGGGAAATACGCTAAGTTCTACAGATACAAAAAACTTGGAAGTGTTCGATTTTTGAATTATAAAAATAAATAGCATCACTGCCGCCGAATGACGCTAATAAAAATCAGCTGGCTGGATAGAACGTTTGTTTAGCTTCTCGAGTATTTTAAACGATCATTACATTTTACATCTTTGATCATATTATGAATTATTATTTCAATTTTTATCGTCTCATTAAGCATACCACCAGTCTAATAAGAGCAGTCACGGCATTGATTACCGACATATTGTTCATAAACAATGTTTTTCTAGAAAAAAAAAACATTGGTGTTACTTTCTTTCAATAATAGTCGCCCACTGCTACAAAAATGTAGAGCTGTGGAACACGAAACACGCTTAATTCATTCATGATTAACTTAATGGCTACTTAACAGCACGATAAACACTAAAAACATCGTAAATATGGATACGTAGTGATTACTGATAATGAGTGTAAGTTGTTAAGTGATTTTTATCTAATTACTGTAGCAGTAGATAATGAGCGACACGAGGGATAAAATGTGGTCAGTTTAGTTAATTATAGCTCTTATGTTCATCGAACTCTAGGATCATTACCAAACTGAAATTAGTGACAAATGGATGAGTTTAGTAAAACACAATATCATTATATGTACACGCTGGTAATTTTAGTGCTGTACCTAATCATAATTTACATGTGAGAAGCGAAATAAAACTAAACAGCAAAATTTAGTAAGTATAGATATCCTCCGGTAGGTACTTGTCTGATTGACACGGATTTTAACAGACAAATACAGTTCGATTAATTCACTCTTGAACTGCGACTCCTACCATAAACAATATTGCCTGAATAGACTAATTCCATTAGGTACTGAGACGAAACTGTCTTATCATTAGGCATTGGGATGAATAGAAACAAAACTTCAATTAGGATTTTCACTTTGTTAAATATTATTTTTTTTTACTAGCTTCTGCCAGCAGCTTGGCCCACGTAAAAGTACCAGCCATACAAATTTCCATATTACTCCCTCAGGGGTAAAGTTTCGTAAAAGTTCTTAGCGGATATCTACACCCTATAAGGAACCTACTCGCCAAATTTTAAGTTTGTAGGTGTTATAGTTTCTGAGATTTCGTGATTAAGCAAAGCATCCACTTTTGTTACATTACATGAATAAATGCCGGAAAAAAACTGTTAACAAAAAGAATATAAAAAAAAACCACTTAAAATTTTTGTTTTTATTCTCCCCGTTTGACTGTAAATATTACCTAGGTACATTAAGGCCGGATGGAACGGTTACGGAACCCTAAAAAACAACCTTTTTCCATTAAACACATTTCTCAACGTGAAAAGAGAGAAGATACATAACCCAAGTAAATGAATCTGGGCTAAAGGATTATTTGAAAATAATTCTTTATCTTCCACTCTGGGTGAAGCGAAGCTCCCATCAGACTTTAATTGATTTAAACTGTGTTTTTTCAACTGCCCTTTGTATTATAGGGCCAAGGTAACTTTTTCAAATTATTCCGCACCAGATACTGTTTCCTGATAGTTAAACATCAACAAAATCATTTGACAAATTAAAATCACTTAACGTAACGAATACTTATTACAGTAGCTAAAATAGTTTTAATCTCAAAAGTAATTAAACGAAAAATTTAGTCATTATAACATTAACAACTTTGCGTCATCTGTTACCTAGTGTTACGCTTATTCTTTAGTTTATAAATAAATTCCTTTAATACTGAGTACATATATGATTAGACTTTGCAATAACCTTGGTTAGTATCAAACAAAAGTTGCTGTCAAAATAAGGAAGTCATAAATTAAAGAATGATAATCATAAAACTTTGATGTTGCCATTGAAATAAACTTATCAGTAGTGTTGTTTATTTTTTTTTGGGGGCAAGACCCTGGTTTTTCCATGTTATTCAGAGTAATTTTATAACATTATAAAATGGCCAGTGCCACAGTGTCTGAAGTGTAAATTGGTGTCTCATTAATGATTAAAAGGTGGATAGGTTATCTATCAGACCATTCACACGTACCTACTATCTAACTACTACTAAAAACCTATCAAAATAGTAATATATAGTGGATTTATAATTTCCATTCCTTTGCTCGATAAAAAAATAAAGACGCGTGGGGGCTACAGTGTTTGTAACAAAATATTTTGTCCAGCCGTAAAGAATTTTGCGCACTGTGCAGTGACTAAGCTGCTGAATACATTTTTATCTGTTTGTTTAACGACAAATGATCTTGACTTTGAAAATAATTCATTCGCCTATTCGCTGTATAGTTATGTGGAAATTGTCATTTCTTATTTTATTTACGTTAAAAAAAGTTGATTCACACGTTGCTTGTATTATGCGGTTATTGACCTAAACAAAACATTTAAAATATTAAATTGAATCCGTTTACATGCACTAGTATTTTAAATACAGACTTTTAATTTTCTTTTTATTATCTAATTAAATAAATGTAGCCATCTTGAGGAGTTTAGGCTTATATCCCAAGTTGACATTGTTGTTAGACATTTTTAAACCTACTTGTCAATGAAATCCATGTTACGACCTAGTTTCCCACTGAAACCTTACATTACTGATTTGATTTAGATACTTATGTGTGCTTATGTCTTAACCTACATCAGTTTTTAATGTCATTGCAAAAATCTCAAAAAAAATTGAATTACTTACGTTTTGCGTTTTTCTCATTTATTCAAAACCCCGCTTTCAATAATATTTATAAAAATAGTCCCATAGTATTTCATTGTTAGGTTGTTAAATGACAACAAAGATTTGCATAGACCTATACTTTTTTTTAGGTGGGAAATCATCCAATGATTAGTGCTTTAGAATGAAAGAGCGCATGTCAGACTTTTACTGTTTAAAACCCACCATTGTCTCTCAGTTGCCAACTCTTTGAGGCGCGCGTGCAACACTGCGCACCTTCGACAATTCGGGCTCGGTCCTTTCTGGACGGCCGGATGGCGAGTTACCCATTACTCGTCATCCGCAAGCCTATGATTTCGAGTACCTTTAAGAGCATAAGTAGCAAATGTCTACGTGCGAAACACATTATTTACATTTCTCAATAAGCGCTATAAAAGCTGTTGATTATAAGTTTCCATAGAGTAAACTACACATTAACATCTAGCTAGAATGAACATTGAGTATAGTTAAACAAAAACGTGTGATTATTTTCTCACGCGAAACGCCAGTATCGATAGATTACTTCAGACATCGTATGGCAAAGGAATGACATGTCTACAATAATGATGAAGTCATTATTCATACATTAACTGTGTGATCGTTATCGTAGATACTCGCAAATGCTTACAGGGAAAACTTTAGTACCTACAGGCTTGACTTTTCTCCATTGAGGAAGAATTGACTTTCGGACAATCCAGATGCTGACCGACCTCCCAAAGATCTTAGGCAATTCGGCATTTAGAAGTCATCACGGATTAGGGGCACAATGATATTTTGCGAAAATCAATGGGTCATTTTGCGATATTCTGCGCCTAATCCGTTATCAAATCTTTTACTAAGGTGACAGAATTATATATGACGGTAAAATTGTCGTAAAAAATACTTGACGATGTCGCTCTGGTACAATTTACTAACGACCTATTTTTGTATCAAATACTTCCCCGTCTCACGGTGCATGGCGTCTTGATTGACTGACAAAGAAGGTTGGAATTATGAACCTAATTTAATAATTATACAGAGAATCGGTGGAGACAAGATATATTCCACCTTCGTCATCTTTGAGACATCAGACGGCCATTTGAAGAAAACGTGCTGGGTTAGAGATCATAAATGTGAAGTGAATTTGTATCGATCATGGACTACGCCACCCAGTCCTTGGTTGACTATGCTATTACATATTCGTGAAGTTCAATTTCTCTAAGTAACCCTGACAAATTCAACTTCGACAGAGTTGTAAAATTCCAATCAACATGGTTGACAAATACACAAAACTTTTTAGGAACGCATTCAACAGCTATTAAGTGGAACTCCGTGCAAGAGAATGTGTTTTCTGATAGCTACAAACCTTTAAATCAAGAGTGAATAGATTCTTCTAGGCAAGCGTGCTCTATGGTCGACCTCGTCGCGCGTCGTCGCTTACCACCAGGTAAGATGTTGTCAAGCGCGCCAAAATTGCCACATTGACACTTACTATTTGCTTTTAACTAGGACAGTACCCAAACAGCTGGTACTTTTCAATCGATTCTTTTAAATTTACTTACCAATATCCAGAACATCAGATCTTAGGCATCAGCTTAAGAACACTCTTCTATGGTTAGGTAATACGGATGAATGATCTTATGTTCCACTAGCCTATTAAAGAGGTTAATGTTCTAAATAACTAAACGCAAAACTTAGCTGTTTGCGTAGGAGTTGAACTATATTACAAAAAAAGAGCAGGAAACGAACGATAGGCGTTGAAATTTCCATTCATCCCCAAAGATTAACACCTAAATATTTCATATTCCAGTTTATACATACAGCAATTATCTTGTTTTAAATAAAAATGTAAAGCCCCGAACTCATATTTTCGCACATAATTATATGATGTGACAGTAAAAAGTCCGGAACGATGTCAAGAAGTTTTATATCAACGATATTTTATGGCGAATAAATTGGATTTTATTTAAAAAAATGCTTTTAGTCACGTTGACACATTTTAAGAGTGTCTCGGTTACGGATTGACCATTAATTTGCAACAACGTGTTGATGGTCTGGATTCAGTCAAATCTCTCGTTTGGATAACTTACGATGTCAATAAAAATAGTTTAGTGTAGTAAGTTAACAAAAATCTTGGGTTATTTTTTTCTACAGCTAAACGCTGTTTGGCCCACAGTGGTGACATAAATATTCGTGAAATAAAATTTTGTCATGGCTTTTCTCGATCTAAACATTTATTATAAAATCAAGTTTACAGAGCTAAACAGTAGATATGTTTAGCTCTGTAACAGTTTTTAGGGTTTCGAAGTTGCGATCCAAATGAAAAAAAACGATTGGGAACACTTATAAAATCACTCGTGTGTATGTCTGTCTATCAGTCTATCACAGCCATTTTGGTCTGAATTTACGGGGCCAATTGAGTTTTTTGGAGCACACAATAACATCTATGACCCAAACACGGATGTGTAAGTTGTAACGTAATCCATTCATTTCGAATGGATTGATATTATGGTGATCACTTTTGGGGTGAATCGGAAAAAAAGATTTTCAAACTTTACCGGTAAACAAATTAAACGAGTACAAAACCGTATTAAATGCATTTTTTATTTTCATAATTTTAAAGGAGGAAAATTGATTATTATTTTATTTCCTTCCCTTATTCCGAAACTATTGAATCTAAAATTCAGAAAAAAATAATTCTTTACTTCTAAAAAACCAGTGATTGATACATGTTTTGAATAATTTGATTCATTCGGAACTCTTCGCGAACGAGTCCAATTTTTGCTTAGCTATATTTTTCATAACTTGCGTGTAGTCAGTTATCATGTATTAGATAAATTTCAAATATTTCGTTTGCGTCGTTTCCATTTTCGTAGTGCATACAATAAAAATCGTGCAACGAAACCAACTAAGAACGTTCCTATTAATAACTCGAATGACACTTGTAAAGTCGCAAGTTGTGTGTAATTAAATTACGGCTTCAACGCTAAACATGTACATTTTTCATGTTAGCACCATTTGACAGCGGCTGTCATTTTGATTTAGAGGGAGGATTAATGAGGAACTTCGGTTTCGGGGTACAAATTAATAAAGAGATTCTTTGCTCTTTGATTATGATCTGGAAAAATTGAATTGCTGGAGAATTAATTGCTTAGATTAATCAATTAAACATTTTTGAATTTGTGACTGTTGGCGGCTTAAATTTCTATCACTAAATGCAGTGATATCTTTTGCACTCTGTGTGTTAATTTTGCACAGTGCTTTGGTTTGCGCCCTCTAGGATCAAATGGTTTTCATTCAATTAAAATGTAGGTCATTGTATTTTAAATCAAAATGTGCGTAATTAATGTGGTAAACGAGGAAACAATCTGTGTATATGTAAATAATACCTACTTATTGCATACTTACTTATAATATTAGACTTCCACAATGTGAAGGTATTACATTATCAAATTACAGGTGAGGCTGTCTAAAAGTAGACATTATCATTGATTGAGAAAATTACGCAAACCTACGGTTTTGATAACATTATTTCCAGTAAATAGCTAATGCGAGTCGGTATCTTAATTTTAATAAAAAGAAAGATAGCACAACATCTACTATTAATTAAGCGTCTAAAAATATGGCTGCGATACATTTTCCTGACACAAATTAATATTAATTTTTGTGTCAAGAATTTTCTTTCCGACATTAGTCTCCGTAATATAGACTTACGCTAAATTCAGTATCTCACTCACATTGAGCTATAATCAGAAAATTTGTACATTAATTAATGATAACTACGTAATGTTGCGAAATAGAATATTTACGTTATATCAGCGATATTTTGCTTTACTTCTTCCTATTTTAAACATTAGTAGATGTGGTGACTGGCGGTTGTCTTTTATTTTTTTTTGTCATTAATAAGTGTTTTTTACAACTTGTATAGAAGCAAAAGCTTTTTATTTTTAATAAACAGTGATTAACTTAGTACTACAGCTATAGAAAATGTATTCGACCTCAACTTGAGCCTTAAGATTGACAGAAAATATCAAGACACTTAAAATCGCGTTAAAGCTATTAAAATATAAACGTTAGACATAAATTAAAGAAAACATGGACTAAACAGTACTACGCCGAAGCTTATTGGATATACTTACTTAATTAAAATGTAATCATACCATATAGAGCCAAGCGGTTTACCTAATAACGCTATTTCTAGCCGTTTAGTTTATGTTTTTGCGTAAATATCTAGCTATATTTGGTTATTTTATTTTCATAGTGAATAAATTGGCTGGTCGCGGTCAAATATTGCATAATGCCATTACCGTTGGAGAAATAGAACGCTGAGTTTGCGCACACTTGTGAATGATTGTGAAGGCGTGTGCAGATCTTAATGGTTTTTCAGAGTTAAACAAATTTATAATTTCATATAGAGCAGAATTCCTTGCCAGAGTCTGTTTCCTCAGCTATCCTGGGGTCTTAAAGTTAAAAGTTATTATAGCTTCAACGTCCGACCACATCTTTACTTAGCTTACGCAGATCAGGTGTAATGGTGGTCAAATGTGAACCTTGAAATAAATTTTAAGCAATTGCAAATCTTCTCCGTTTCGATGACACTGCTGAGCTATTCAGTATTTTTAACAGCTAGTTGAATAGCTTCTGTAGCCATTCAGCAGATATGTCTAGTGTTTTTTATGTAAACTACCTACAGGATGGAGATAAGTTGACAAAACAGAAAGGTAGACATAGCTCAATGCTGTATGAAATTTAACAACAGCTGGTAATTTTAACTCCCAGGCTCCATAAAAACGTAGTTAGAATCTACTATAAAACATGCTTAGTTTATTTATTCCGAATACAAGTCACGTTCGTAACTACGTTTAACAAAACATAAACTGTTTCATAATGTCTAATTAGGCGCCTTATAAGGCCCTCGTTAATTCTTGAGTCGCAAACGCATGTGCCTGTCAACCGATTTTAAATTAAACAAAAAGTTATTTACTCGTTGACATGTCAACAAATTACTATCTAGTCTGTCTTAGCTTTTTGTGAGTAGTCTAGGATTTGAGACCTTATTAATTTGTACGTAGTCTTAGATTGCTTGACAATAATGAACAACGTGGGAATCGTTTGAATGACTGGCCTGTTGGTCTAGTGGTTAGTGGCCCTGACTGCTATGCCGGAGGTCGTGGGTTCGATTCCCACCCAGGACAAATGTTTGTGTGATGAGCACGATCATTTGTTCTGTGTCTGGGTGTAATTTATCTATAATTTGTATGTATTTAGAAATATATAAGTATGTTTATCAGTTGTCTATGTACTCATAACACAAGCTCTGCTTAGCTTGAGGCTAGACGGCGTTGTGTGTTAGTTGTGAATATTATTATTATGTTTATTTATTTATATATTTTATTATTTATGTACACAAAAATATCCAGAAGAAGATAGGTATCATAATATATTTTTTTTTACAAAGGCTTATTTCAAAAAGTTTCTTCCAGCAGACCTGCAAAAGGAGAGATTAGAAGAGATGTAGACTATAATGTGTAGAAATAAGCAAAGAAGAGTTTGTGAAATCTTAAATTAAACTAATAAATACTTATATAACTACAAATACTTTATACTAAAAATAAATACACAATATATATATAAGTATATCATATGTTGTTTGTATAAGTGTATGTGTATACCGTTCTAAGTTCTAGTCAGTTTTTCTTCTATATTTAGACCGATTGTCTTACAAAAGAAGACATAAATGTAGGTACTATATTTATAAAATTATCAGCCAGTATTTTTTTCTCTACGACCTAAAACTCAACCGTCTCCAGAGTAAGAGTGTACAGGCATCAATCAGGAAGATATGAGTGAGCCCAGATGGCTCACTCATATCTTCATACACCAAATCTATACAATTCCATCAAGTGAGATTGAACTCAAGAACCAAACTCTTTATAAAAATAACTCCACAGATTACCCAACGCCCTATTTAGTTCATATTTAAAAAAGAGAGTTACATACTTAATAATTAACACATCAATGTTACAGAGTGGACGATCCATATCACCCACTAATGAAACTGCATCTAACTTTAGCGTATAACACATCGTTCGAGAGTGCGGAGACATCGGACGGACCTCAGCGGAAAATTGTTTAAATTAGAACTTCCGACGACAGAGGTCGCGGGCAGCAGTCCGTTCCTTGCTGCAACCGCTTCCTTCACTTGTTTTATGAATTGTTGTGTAACTGGACAATGAATGTAGGACACATGTGACTCTGAAATTTATTTGACTTAAGTATTTCTTTCTTTATCTAGACTTCTTTATTTTATAAACAATACTGGCGTAGGTGCCCTAAGTCAATAAACTACCAACTCATTGTTTTAATGCGTTATTATTGTTAACTAAAACAAAAGAGTTTCAACATCATTAAAATTCAGCGTACAAAATAACATTTTCGTGGAACAGATTTTGTTCTACCAGTCATGCTAAATGACCCAATGCGCAGCGAGTTACAATCGCCTTTGACATTGTGTCAACGTTATATTTATTTAGGTATTATTTTTTCATTTATTTTAGATATAGCCCATACATTACATACAAAATTAAAATAAAATAAATCATGAAAATAATCTATATATGTATATAAAAATGAATCCCTATTTCCCTTGCATTACGCTGGCGGCTGGACCGATTTCACAATTTTTTTTTTGTTGTGTTTGTTATTGTCAGGAAAAGGATATTATGAAAGAAAAAAAATTAAAAAAATTGTTAGTAGGATAGAGTAATGGTAGAGTAGGGTAGAGTAGGGCGGAGTAGGGTAGAGCAGAATAGAGTTGTCAGTTGATGGGAGCGAAGCCGCGGGCAAAAGCTAGTCAATTATATATATAAATTACACATAGACTTTTAAAAAAAATATTTTATTTCGCATAGACCTACTTACATTTCACTTATGAAACGTCAAAACTAGTGCACGTTTCCAATTGGTCGTTTCCTACAGAGAATAAGAACGGCAAGAATTCCATGGTTACTCCGACTAGAAATGAATAGATTTGAATCGTAGAAAAACAAACAATCTCTTATTTTATAAATTAGGTAGGTACATTATTTGAAATCCGAATAAGATGTCAATGGAGCGTTTTTTTTTTAAATTGATATAAATTAGTGCTTGACTGCGATCCCAACTGATGGTAAGCTGTGATGCAAACGTAGATAGTGAAGCGCACTAGTTTATTAAGAGCCAATTCACTCTAGCCTTGAAGACTCTCAAATTATAATCGAATGGGAAGACCCCAGCAGGAAAATTGTTCCACTCCTTCGATGTACCTGGTATTTAAAACGACGAAGCTAAACGCTTAGTCTGCACTGTAGAGGTCACAACAACAACTCGCCGTACGTCGGGTTTTCCGATGGTAGAAATGAGATGGCGGCATCAATTCATGCAATTCCCGCGCACACTCTCCAAAATGTAACCTGTAAAACACCGAAAGGCTGGCTACCCTTCTATGATGTACGCAAATTGTTGTTTTAGGTTCTTTAATAAAATGTGAGAAACGAGGTGTCAAATCATAAAATTGGCGAAATTTTCAATTGGTATCTCGGGTCAAAATTTACTTATTTCGTAACGTTTACTTTAGATGAAGCTGTTTTGCCTATCCCGTACATTAATGCAAATCATGTCTGTTTAATTTCGTCTTCAGATAAAAGCCATCAATCAAAGATTAGCGTAGAAAATGCACTGGATGGCTAACCGGCTTATCTTTTCGTACAATTGCGATCCAGGCTGTTATGAAACACGTCATATCAAATGTAAGTATTGTTAGTGTTGTTACCAATCTCATAACAGCCGGTAAACACTAGACGAACACAATTTCTTGAGGTTTTGGTGACGTAAGCACAAATACGGTAGACGGATGAATGTCTTATACAAGTGAACTCCAACAATAGGTTGAGTGTCATCAGGCCGGATGATAGTACTTCGCAACTGTCCAACCGACCACTGCATCTTGAATTTTAAGCGTGGTTTTCACAGGCCCAGTTTCTGATCACCCAGTAGTCAGCAACTGTACATTCTGCTGTCTCTGCCACTCTACCATTGTTCACACTACTGGGTCTGCATAGGAGACAGCAGTACACAGCTACTGTGTTACTAGTTCTTGCCTGGTGTTTCTGTCTCATTGCGTTTTCACGAGACCAGCAAAATGGCTGATCAGTGCGATATAATTCCTATAAATACGACTTTTGGCATTATTCCTTGGTGAACATTTGATGGAAATTCTCAAAAGAGAAAAAAAAAAATATGGACTAAAATCTGTCCAGGCCTCCACTATCCTTCGGCATTGACCGGGCACTGTCTAATTGCGTTCATAGCTAGACTGTCCTTGTGAGAGTGGGGGAAGGTCCAACCACCCCTCCACATCACATCTCATCATACCCTTCTCATCATCAGTTACTGCTGAACATAGACTTCTCTTTTCTTATATCACAACTGTGCTTATGTGTATATCACCAATTTTTTTTTTGATATTGCTATAAGACCAAATCGACTACCGAATATTTAATTGATCATTTTAACTGCACGTGGTGCATCCTTATTAAGGAAAAGTCAATTCAAAGCTCGTCACCCTATAAGTTTCAAGATGCCAAGATGCCAACTTGTTACAGTTGCAAAGTACATCTTTACGAGTGTCCTATGGTCCAGTATTGGCCCCTAGGGTCTACTTGACATAAATTTGCACCAATCAGACCAGTAAAGTGATATAGGGCATTACATTACATACCTCATTTAGGGACACCTCTTTTCAGTTGAAGTGTTATTTATACGTCTCTAAACAGATGATGCCTACGGGAATTACTCAATGGAGAGGTCAGAGAATAACGTAGAGTAGTACGTGGTAAATAGAGGTGAGCTCATGTTCTATTCGGCTTTTACCCCGTAATGTATATCTTACCTACGTAATAATATCTCCCACGCTGCTCTTGAAATAAATTACCGGGCTACGTGTAAACTTCCGCTCATGTATTGTTTCTTTTTGTAGTTCTCAGATTAACGGATCTCAAGGTCAATGTCCTTTTTTGCGACACAATAAAATCACGAGCACTTGTCTTGTTTTTTTTGTGTCATGTTTTGACAGATTGAAACTGATACTTTCTTTGCCTGCGTAGGTGTTCGAGCGAAAGGTTAAGTGATTGGATTTGAAAATGGAATCGGAAAGGATTTGCATTTCAAAATTGGAATAGAATACTGTTTTTTTTTACTGGTTTTTAATTTTTACTATTTATCACATTTGTTATTTAAATCCCAATGTTTACTTCATGATAATAGTTAATGATGAAGGTCTTATTACTTCATCTTTGATTATTAAAAAAACTATCACCTCAAAGCCATTCCCATGATGTCTCAGGAATTTTGCCTGCTGAGGTCTTCCCATCCGATTATAATTTGGGTGTCTTCAAGGCTAGAGTGAATAAGCTCTTAATAAAATAGTGCGCCTCACCATCAACGATTGCATTACTGCTTACCATCAGGTGGGATCGCAGTCAAGCACTAGTTTATATCAAATTAAAAATATATATATATATATTGGCAAGTTGATCTTTCAGGATATACATATACCAAGTTGGTACCCACTGAAGTTAAATGTTTCCTGCCTAACCAAACGACCATTCCTTGCACAGTAAAAGATACATAATCTACCCAATGAGAGTGTGCCTAAATAGTCCTATAAATCGTTTTATGCGATAAACATAGCGGTTAACATTATTCGGTATTTTACAATCAGTCTAATTTTAGAAGGGATAAATGTTTTAACCGTTGATTTTCCGTACACTTTTGATTTAACTAATAATTTTACAATGAAATCGTATTGCCGATGTTCGCCATTATTCTAAAAAACTATCATTGCCATTATAAAAAAACAAAAACGCTGGAACTAAGGCTCTAGACAGTAGGAAAAATATTTTCTATCAGTGAAAATATTTGTCGAAAAAGCTTAATTGACATGTACTACCAAAATCTAAACAACTATGGAAACAATTAGAGGTGACCTTTCCCCGAAGCTAGATTTTTATTTTTAACAACATGTATCTTATTTATTCATTATTTTTACATTTTTATACGTATCTTTTTTCTTAAAAATAAATACATTAAAAAAATATATAAATAATAATAAGGTTTCGTATCGGGAACACGGTCCAAGCTACCAGCTGTCATGGCTCAAGAGAAAGGAACTCCAAACAACATGAGTCTGGCCTAGAAGTACCGCTTTCTGAATCAAGCCCTTGTAGCAGCTGCCTTATAAAAGCCTCCTAAAGCGTTGGTCAAAAGTCGCTATTCAGGTTGACACGACTGTCGGTACAATGATCAAGTCCATATCCTACATGTAGACAACCACGAGAACTAAGTCGAGATCCTAAATTTAATTATCTTTCTCGGCTTTCAAGAGGGTGTCGTCATGCGGCTTAATTATGTCAACAATCATTGCAAATCTCTCAATTCGATATACCGCCATTATATCAGGTGTATTGGCCACTATTTACTACTTTATGATATTATCGGAATACTACTAGGCCAATCTCATGTCCCTTTGGGTTTTCAACAATCTTTTTTGCTGCTAGAATATTTTGTCTAGAGCCGCTCGTTCTTCATTTCGCGTCTTAACTGTTATTAACCAAATTAATAAACTTAATACCAAGGAAGTACCCAACGAAATCTCTACTGATGCTGTCATTCTTCATAAACCCATCACCCTTTTACAGCCGATGATAAACTCGATGCCCAAAAACTCTAAAAACAAAAACCAAAGTGAACCAAAGATCCTAAGTTAAATGCCTCCGACGGAGACCACGGTAGACGGCATGCTGTGCCTGTCGAGACACGAGAACTGCCCCTGGAACGAGGCCCTGAAGTCAGCTGACGTTAACTGGACTGGTCTCCAGTACACCTGTCTGAAGATCCTGCACCTGTACTGCAAAGTATTCGAAAAGGAAGATGTGCTGGATATGGTTATTAGGTGAGTTTTATATGTTTTGAATTTGGAAGGACAAGTACTTCATTTTTTTTTTCGTCGTAGCCATTTTGGTATTGATCGCCATTAAGACCTTATTCTCGATACTTACGCCCTAGATGATGATCAGTCATGATGAATTATTTATCATGTGAAAAATACAGGGCAACTCTGTCGGATTCTCTTAGATAAAAATGTAACTACCGTAATTTTTGTATTCTTCTTAATATATTTACTTTAGGGCCTTTCAGTAATTTTTTATCAAACTTTTAAACGAAAGCTTAAGAAAATCGCTTCCGCAACTTCTATCAACTCTAACGTCTCATAAATTCCCGAAGTTTTATAATAAATCGTTGAACGGAAACAGTAGCCACTTGATACAATGTAATCATCTAAATCTTGCTCATCTCGCAATATCTGTCTCGTAAACAGATCGCGGCAATAATCTCAACAGAGCACTTTCCCGTATTAATATTTCATTAGAACGATCATTTTATCGTGTATAACAGAGTCATCAAATTGGGGAATGCACCCACGCGGTACCGTCAGGATACGAAGCTATAATCGGTAGTTCCTGTCGTCTGTAGATAAATGATTTTAGAACATTGTGTTTATTTTGTGCTCGTTTGATTGGCTATTTAAAATTAGATGAGTTTTCCAGTGAGTTCCTCTTCAGGATTACAATTTATAAAATTATGTGCAGCATCCTAAGCACTTCCTTAATTTGCGGGATTGTTTGAAAGAGTTACCGTAGCCTGGACTGCAAAGGACATAAGGAACATTCCATTTTTCGTGTTCCGTACCTCAAAAGGAAAAAACGGAACCCTTATAGGATCACTTTGTTGTCCGTCTGTCTGTCAAGACCCTTTATTTTGGGAACGCAGGGTGGTAACGAGTTTAAATTAAAAACATATACTCAAGTCTGCAGTCCCTTGAAGCTGTGAAAAAATGAAACATCTAAGTCAATGAAAAAAAATGATACGGCCGTTTATGTCGCAAAAAACGTGTATTTCGACACTCTCAATCCTGAAATTTGGCATAAAGCAAGGCCATATAGCACAGGTATAAGAATAACAGTAAATTTATTGTTACGTGACAAAAAAAAAAAATTTTGCGATTCGGAAAAATCGTTGAGACTCCATTCGGGAATTCAAATAGGTAAGTTTGTAAGTAACCCTCAGTTTGCGAGTCCGACTCGCACTTGCCCAGTTTTTTCAATTTTCCATCAGGTGAGATAGCGGTCAAGCGCGAACTTAACAACAAAAAAAAAAACCAAAGGTGCGTTTTAGTCAAAAAGTCTATCTCGCTGCACCCACAGAGAGTCCCAGTCATAGAGACTTCTGAACCACTGATTGGACTGTAAACTATCTGACTCTATTAGTCTCTGGCAGAAGACTAATTCAACACAAACCTTCTAGTACAGGAGCCCCATATATCATGTCTAATGGCGTTTTTGAATGCTTCTAAATCGTTTTAAGGACTCTAAAACAGGAGTTGATATTAATGAGGAAGCCCCCGTTTACATCAATTCCAGCAGCCTAACCGACTATAAAACTTTACTCACGCGGAAAATTCATAGTCTCTTAGAATTAGCAAGTCATCCCAATTTTATGTCCTTAGTCACTGACGGCGGCCATTCAAAGTGATGAACGTTGTATCCGTAGCCAAAACAACATGCGTATATCGCTGGAAAGATTTACTGTGTGAGATAATGATGCTCATACGTTGATGGACCTGGTCGTTATGAGGAGGATCGGTGGCACATTCCCAAGCTGTTCACCTAAGTGATGGAATGTAGCACTGATGAATGTGACTAGAACTGGAAACCCTATTTCTGTTCGGACATTTGAATTCATGGTGAATTTTCTTGTTGGTTGGTGGTTCGAGACGCGTAGCTTCATAGAGTCGTGCCATGGTGTCGTCGACACAGTTACACCAAGCGTATTAATGATGAATACGCGTGTATAAAGCTAAACGCGTCCGTAAACGTAATCTAATGTTAACGTCAATGAAAAGATTGTTCGTTGTTATTAAGGACATATATAGATATGTCCTTAACAAACCACAACACAACCCATAGGGGTTGGTCGATTGTGTTTTGTTAGTAACCTGGAAGGATTCAATATAGACTTTGGATCCTTCCAATAGTCCCGATAGTCTAAATACCTAATTACATTGGCGATCTAGTTTCCTTTATCATTATTTAATCCATGTCAATAGTTTTTAATGCTTCTACTATTTATATTTTTGAAACTATGCGCAATGAATATATGATTGAATATAATTAAACAATGAGGGATTCTCCGGTCGCATTATTTTAGTTTGATGAATGCAAATTTAGGAGGAAGGATAAAAATCAAAATGGCGATCGGTTTTAGAAACTGTTTGGGCTAAAAATTAACCTGTTTTATTTTTAGATTTATTTGAACCTGACTTTAATCTATTTTATCAATATTATAACTTAATAAATATTTAAACAAACTGAAAATAATATTATGTACAAACTGGTAGAAAAAGAACTCATAGGTCATCAAAAAATTCGTCCACATCGATGTCAATGGGAAAAGTGCCTAGAACGCTGGCAGCATTGCCACGCTGGATGGCAATGCTAATTCGTTGACCGAAGAAAAGCCCAGCCCTCTGGTCACGCGAAAAGTCGACCAGCAGTTTGCTGATATCCCGAACAACTCGATGAGCGCTCCGACCCCATGGCCCCAGTGTTTCAACCCTGAACGGCTCAAATATATAACCTTCGATTAGGTTATTATATTTACGCCGTTTGAGGTTTTCTGCACCTGCAGCAGCCGCCCCAGCACAGCCCGCCGTACTCAGAAGATAGGATGGCGCAAGGGTGTCGACACATGTTGCATCCCACACCAAAGGCCTACCCGATTTCCAAGGCATTATAGTCATCCCGTCTGGCCTCTTGATTTATTTGAATAATTTAATAGAACTTTTATTAATTTAAAATTTTCAGGGTTAACACTTTTAAATCCCAGGTCAATTTTACCCCATTTGATTCATCTTATTCTTATATCTCTAACAAACTCTGTTACCTCGTACTGTTTCAAACTATTTCCATAGATTAGCAAGCACTACTACTCTTTTATGTACCTACTTAAAATCTTTCTGCAATTCAAAACACCTGCTATAATCATATTAAAATTCATGTTTAGTGTCTCGGCTAGGGTTGCCAGGTATAATATTATTTTCAGGAATTTGGGAAACGTACTTAACTTCAATATAAAAAATCGAACTCAATATTTTAATGATCGGCAAGGCTTAAATAAATAAAAAGAATAAAAAAACTGAATTAATAAAAGTTGTGAGCAGTGGTGGCCGAGTGTTAACGGCCCCGACTTACCGAGTTGTAGATCGCGGGTTCAAACCCAGCCAGGCGCATTACTTTGTGTAATTTATTTCATCACCACTGCTCTCAAAACGGTGAAGAAAAACATCGTGAGGAAACCGGCATGTCCTAGAACCAAAACTTCGAAGACATGTGACATTCACCAACCCACACTGGGCCCGCGTGGTGGATTACGGCCCATTCCCTCTCCTAGAGAGGAGGCCTGAGTCCGCGAGAGCAGTGGGAACATTAAAAGGTTGATTATGCAATAAAAGTTATTTTTTCATTTACTTAATTTATTATTTTTGGATATGAAATATAAATTCGCTGAAAAAAAAAAATAGTTTTTTGCTTCACTGTCTAAAAATCATCAAACGCGCGAAATTTAAAAAAATCTGCTTTTCGCAAGACTTGGTTAAATCAGGACACCTTGCGTGCTAAGTCAGTGTTTATGAAGCGTATGTTTTTATGCGATTATCTAATCGAACAAGTCTAGCACTATCCGCATCTGTTTTAAATCCAGAATTCAACAAAGAGAATTGTAATAAAATTGTTTTGAATCTAAATCTAATTTTGCTCACTTTTATCCAGATTATTTAGTGCACTATTGCTACAGCTGAGTTTTGGGATTAAATTTTACCGCGGCTCTGGAACGCAAAGGGCTACTGAAAGAACACAGGTGTGTTTTAGTCAGTAAAAGTCGGATACTCTCTCGTAAGTTATTTGATGATTTCCCACCTCGATGAAGCCTTTCTTGTTTTTATTTTCTTCCCTTGGGTATAGAAAACCTTTCCGATGAATTCAATGTCGTTTAACCCGTACGTATAGTAAACAGTTCAATTCTGGAACTTTCCAAATGGATATTGGATTGGAAAAAACATACACTATCGGCTTCAACCAAAGAGCATCATGGTTTCTTTTTTATTTCTATTCTAAAACTTCGTTGTTGTCAGTGATATACACCGGGCAAATGAGAGTCGGACTCGCGCACCGAGGGTTTCGTACAAACTTACCTATGAAAACAGTTCAATTCCCGAATTGAGTTACGATGATTTTTCCAAATAGCAACGTAAATACAAATTTACAGGAGAGCGTCGAAATACACGTTTTTTGCGGCATAACTATACGTCTATTATACGTAAGTATCTTTTTTTTTATTTTTAACTCAGAAATTTGACTTTTCACAGCTTTAAGGGACTGCAGACCTGAGTAAATGGTTTTAATTTCAACTCGATACCTCCACGAGTTACCGAGATAAAGGGTCTTGACAGACAGATAGACGGACAACCAAGTTGAACAAAGTGATCCTTTAAGGGTTCCG
The DNA here is from genome assembly GCA_949316375.1 of Mythimna vitellina. NCBI lineage: Eukaryota > Metazoa > Arthropoda > Insecta > Lepidoptera > Noctuidae > Mythimna > Mythimna vitellina. The sequence goes on along the minus strand of OX438688.1, from coordinate 23,032,504 downwards.
TTTTTTCCTTTTTGTTGCGATATTTTTATTTTTTTGTCCTAATCTCAGAACAGATATTATGTCTACAAACGTAGGTCCTGTGTTGTTTTCTTTTTTGTTGACCTTTATTTATCTATTTATATTTATGCGCACAAAAGTACAGAGTCAGACAACGCTTTAGGCATTATCAGTTAACTTTGCGTAATCCGAATTTTTCATATATTTTTTTTTCTGTTGAGCTGAAGGAAGTTCCTCAAGACTCCTAGCTCATTATTATTGATTTTATCTATTGTGATAAGTGTGATAACACTTATATTTTATTCGTGATGGTAGTCTACATCGATTTCTACTTATTATTTTGCCTACTTTACTCTGTGTTTCTTCTCTTCTTTAGGTAAACGCTTCGACTGTTTTCGTCTGTAATTTAGTAGCACTGCACTTAAAAAAACATGCAAACGCATGCGCAAGAAAGGGGTTTTGCCCCGTTATCCAAATCTGTTTGAAGAAACTCCACGCTAATCCATTCAATCGCCATGAACGCCGAAAAATCATCGATTAATGTCAACTTATTACCATTTCAACCGAAAGACGTCCACTACTGGACATACGCCTCGCTCAAGTGTCAACAACGACATTCAGATTTCCGCGACCCTCGTCACTTCCACTTTGTGGGAGGTCTTCCTACGCTGCGTCTTCCGAAACGCGGTCGCCATTCAAGAACCTTTTGGCCCAATCAACCATCTGTTTTGCGAGTGCTGTGCCGTGCCTGCTTTAACTTTAGCGACTCCATTCGACGCCTTCATTTCTGATTCGGTTACCCGAGCATAACCCTCTTCTTTGCCCTTAGATTGACTTGCAAATGTCAAATTATAACAAGTTTTAACTGTCAAATGAGCTGAAGGACATGACTTGGAATATAAGCGTCTGTCTTTATATCTTAGTCTTAAAATAATTGCAAGTTATTTTAAGGTATGACCAAAGCTCTTTACAATAAATACCATAGTGTTTACGGCCGTCATTCAGGAGAATTAGATTTAATTTTATTGGTACTTTCGATATCGCTGTTCTGAAACGGATTTAATAGGGAAATAAATCTTTTGTACTATAAAAGTAATGGCATGGAACATTTTGTTCCGACTACAACACTTGTAAACTATTGCGTCGATTCGTTAAAAATGAATAAATATATTTTGGCAGCACCAACTTACCTTATTGCTTGAGTTGCAGAGTTCGATTCTGAAGGGAAATCTCGGATTCCTAGAACACAGGTCAGTAAAGTCTGACACTCTCCCGATCCCAAGAGAAGTCCATGATTTCCCAACTTAAGGGCATATTATACTACTTGATATTTAAACAGTCTTAGTCGATGTCGCGTAGTGTAATAAGGGTTAGACCGGTCTTAATCGGAACAAAAAATAAGACGAATGAATATCGCGTCCTAAATATCGCGTAGCTTAATAGGCCCTTAAAGAAAAATTGTTTTTTTTTTGCGGCTTCAATCGATGCACTTTTTGTATCCAGTGCCATCTAGGAGAACGGTCGTATCCACAGGTAAAATATGAACCTATTTTGAAAACTTGCCAACAAGCTTATTGCTTCAGAATTTTTCTGAAGACTTGGTGGCTTTATTGATGCAAGATTGTTCTCGTCCGATTATAATTTAGGTGTCTTGAAATAATTGTTTTTGCGTTACTTACGCCATCAACCCGACAAATTTTTAATCATATTAAAACTTGATCTAAAGTGTCTAGATGCAACACAAAGCGAGGACCTAAATATCTAATAAGATAGCGCTAGGTTCAAAGAGAGATGTAGCAATAGAAGGCAATTTTCTTCAAAATTTTTCGACTGTACCTAATTCAATGGGGGTTCCAAATTTTAATCAATCAATCTATACTTCAATACTAATATTATAAAAATGAAAGATTTGTATTTATGTTTGTTTCATAAAAACTACTGGAACGATTTCCAAAATTCTTTTTCCAGTATAATGCGACTTTATTACTGAGTGATAAAGTGGTTCATTTCGTTCGTTTAGTTCGATTCCCACCCTGGACAAACGTTTGTGTGATGAGCACGATCATTTGTTCTGTGTTTGGGTGTAATTTATCTATAATATGTGACTATTTAGAAATATATAAGTATGTTTATCAGTTCTAAAGGAAGACTCGGCCCTGGTACGAAAGGCAACGAAGAAACGAGTGAGTTTTTAGTCAGTAAAAGTCTGACACACCCTCCCGCACCGCCCAAGTGCGGAGGATGTCATTGGATGATTTTCCCACCGAAAAAAAGGGTGCTTCTGAAAGGAAGACTCGGCCCTGATACGAAAGGCAACGAAGGAGCAGGAGTGGGTTTTTAGTCAATAAAAGTCTGACACGCCCTCGCGCTCTGCCCAAGAGCAAGGGATGTTTTTGGATAAATTTCCTACCTACAAAAAAAAAAAAAAAACAAGACCAACAGGCCTGTCAAACAATCTACAAACTGACAATCAAAGCAAATTTTCCCATTTTTCTATCACACAAATTATTCCAATCACTACCATTTTACTTCAATATAATACAACAAACGATCAGACATGTTTATCAAATCGTATCTCGTTTATGTTTAATTACCGTACTTTTATATGTTTTGCTAATTTTATCGGTATCAAACGGGCTAGTAAACCGGTTTGCGGGCTATAAAACAGTTGGTCGGGATGACTCGGTCGTTACGTTGCGCGTAATGTGTTATGGGGGACCTAATGAGCGCTGTGGCATTAGGAGCTGATGGGGTGAAACAGGTGGCTTGCTATTGGTGGGTTGGACTGGCGAAGAGCGATAGATATACAAAAAAAAATTAACCTATATTAGCAGTCTTATTTATTTATTTATATTTCATGCACATAAAGGTACAGACTTACAGAGGCGGACTTAATGCCTTAGGCATTTTCTACCAGTCAACCTTTGGGTGATGCAGAGAAGAATAGTGGTAGGTGCAATAAAAGAGAGAGAAGAAAAAGAAAAAAAGGTCAATAAATATAATATATACATAATTTAATGAACATGGATATAAAAAAAAAAACAAAAATTGGTCCAAATCGACAGAGAAAAATTTACGTTGTGATAATACTACTGCCAACTTCTTACGAATATGCTCGCGAACCTCAATCTTGAATCTTAATCGTTTGTAACCATCCTGACCTATTGGGGGAGCGTATTCCACTGAGAAATAGCCTGAACAAAGATAGATCAGTGAAGAAAGTCAGTGCGATGAGTAGGACATAGTAGAAGACGGTTATGAGATGAGCGTAGATTTTTAGTCTTCTTGCCGTCATTGCCACTAGGTTGGACGGGACCTTAATACAGCACTGGCAGGCCTTGCATGCGCCCGTCAATCAGGCGTGGGGCAGATAAAATTGGTATAATAATTTTAGTACTCGTATTTATTTTGCTAAACTTTATTTTATTAGCCTTTAAATTTAATAGGCATGTAAATTATTATTAATTAATTATTTTATTGTTTTGATTTAAGCATTTTAAGTTTCACAGACATTTTGACATTTTAATTTATTGAACATTTTATTACTTAGTCAATTTTATTTTATGGTTTTCGTATATTATTATTTATATTTGATGATAAACTAACGTAGATATTAGAATTACTAACAGATATTGTGGACCAAATGTTGTCTTATTAATAAATTATTATTATTATTACCAAACTAAGCCTATATTTGTCCAGCATTTTCCCAATTATGTTGACGTGGATGTCCATTGTAACACTCAAAGTAATAAAGCTTAGTTGAAAACCAGCGTCAGGCCACAGCTACGCGGAATAGGGCTAGGGGAATCTTTGAAAGAGATACCGTGGTTTTGAAACGCAAAAGGCAACTAAGGAAACGTGTGGATTTTAGTCAGTAAAAGTCTGACACGCCCTCGCTTTTTAACGCAAATTACGCGCTCAGTCGTGGAGTTGCGGACATCAGCCCGAAATATTTACTAATACTACGCCCTCGCTCCATCATGGGAGAGAGAAGTTAAAAAAATAATAATTTATATTTTTTTTTTTTGTACTACTATGAAAACCATAACGATTTTTCACGAAGTGTTGGAAATTTTTTGTTTGTAGAAGATAATATTCGTGAAAAATCGTCTAGTTTCGGAAAGACGTGTGAACAGGTGCTGACACGTTTACAACATTCAAACAACCCATGATCAATGACCCATATTCGTCTAACGTCTGAATTTCTGTTCACTAGACTATTAAGTGCGGTAATCTTCATTTTAAATGATTTCTTGATTTAATATATTTTGAGCTTGATTTGTAGGGTTCTGTACCCTACGGGTAAAAACGGGACTCTGTTACTAAGACTCCACTGTCCGTCTGTCTCTATCTCATAAACCTGCTCTATCTCATAAACCGTGATAGCTAGACAGTTGAAATTTAAAACAAATACACTAAATAAAACAAAATTAAATGTGTAAAAAAAAAAATTGTATAGATAATGCTACGTAACGCTTCGTGCGCGAGTCCTACTCGTACGTGGCCTGCTTTTTCTTTTCGCTTTTGAGAATTTTATTTCATTGAGATTTTGAATTTTATTTCTTATGCAAAAAGTACTCCATTTGATAAAGAAAAGGATTGTGTACGCATTTCCTCAAACATTATCCAAGGACCATGTCTACCAACAAAAAGGACCAGTTTTCAAAACTAAACAACATAAAAAAAAACAAGTTCGAATTTTAAAACTTCGCCTCTCCTCACTCAGACCGCATAATTTTTTTTTCTAACCAGTGTATAGAATGTGACTACATATTAGGCTTTATAATAATCTTAATAATAATAATCTTTATTTCATCTTTTTACACGAAATGTAACAGCCACAAGTAAATCTTAAAGAAATGTTTACGCTAGTACCCAAGGAATAACTATAATTAACTTATCAGTATTTAAAAACTAAAGGAAAATTGACTTTATTAACCTATAATTATGAATAATTTGCGACTTGCCCGGGCTAGGTTTATAAAACCTGTGTTTCGGGTCATCACTTCATCATTGAAAGTTGAATTTCGAGTAACACAGGTAAACTTGCTATTGCAGTTAGAGACGTACTCTGAAGTTTAGTCTTGATCACTAATGTCTAACCTTCATTTCTAGCTTTCGACCTAGAAGCAGCGACATATTTCAATCTGGCAACCCCTTAGAAATAGCGCGTAGACTCTTGACATTTCATGTTTAGCGTATCGTCTTTCGTTGGGGGCCGAATTTAATCACGGTATTGCTTCGTAGATATCAAGATATCAAATTATACTTACAGGGAGTAGTCAAACTATGTTTATGCATGATCCAGCTTAATTCATGCAAATATTTACTTGATTTGGTTACAAGAACACGATGAACAAAACCAATCAACGCTGAAAAACGATCACTAATTTAATGTCTCCATCTCTCTCCTCGATCCTTGGATCTCCTCTGTAGACGTCACTGTAATAACGACTACAGAGGAGATCCAATAGATGATACATTAATATTAAAAATATCACCAATTCTCATTTTCCCTTAGTGAAATCCAAAGTAACTGTTTTAGTGGAAAATAGTTTCAATTCACTCAGTTATGTTGAGATTTCAAATTTATCGGAAGAAATAACATTTGAAACACCTTGAACTCATTACTGATCCATCTCAAATATTTACATTATTGCATTACTTACGTCAAGAAAAAGACGTTTCTAAAAGCAAATGTTACCAGCTGCAAAAATCAATTTCTCGCACTGCATGTTTATTTCATTAGTCAAATGGGGTTGCAAACAGGTCACTGAAAGGTCTACAGTTGTCTATAGCTCAGGGTTACTATATAAATGAGGGAACGGCTTGAAATAGAACGGAAATGTCTCTTGGAATAAATATAATGGTTCTGTACACAAAGGCACACGTGAACGCATTTCTAATGTGTTTGATGGATGGTAAATAAAAGTAGAACGCTTGGAATAAAAAGAATGATAGATGAAGATGTCAGATCAGACAGAACTAATAAAGTCCACAATCGACTCAGACTTATTACTCGCAATATGAATTACACTAGACCTATCACAGAATCTATGATCATTAAAAATACCAAAAGTGCCAGCGTAGATACATATTTGAAGAATTCATAATAATTTTATTGATCTATAAAAGTGGCAGCTTTTATACTATGCTGCAATTAAAATAAACATTCTTGCAGATATTTTTAATTACGATGTTTAGATTCTTTAGATCTTAAGAATCATAAAATTTTATAGAAACAGATTGAAGAATTTGGGCTCGAAATATCAATTTATTTTTGATTTTCGCAGTACATACCTCTTTTTCTCTCAAAAACCTAAGCTAGAACACAATACATACAACTAAGGAGTGTAGTGTCCGACCGAATGTTCGGTTTCGGTCGAGTTTCGGCAAAAAAAAGAGTTACGGTTTAGTTTTGATTTCCACGGCAAACATGCAGAAACTATGACCGAAAACGATACTACTATTCGGGAGTGCTCACGCTGTGATCGGTCATGTTCGGCGCGTCAAATTCCAGCCAAGCGTGGAAGCGACGAAAACTTTTTCCGCGTCCACGTGCCTTACCATGTCGTGACTGCCTTGCGTTTGTAGTTCGTTTTGTTTGCTATAAGATTTATTTTGAATTCGATAAGTTTTATTACGTGATAAAGCGTAAGTAGTAAACATAAAAAAAATCATTCATATAAACAAAATAATACATAGATTATGGTAGAATAAAGGTAAACTAATAAAGCTAACCTATCCTATCTAAATATTTTTTCGGTTAATTTAACTCTCTCGCTAATGCTATAACCTAAACAAACATTAGTTAGCTGTACTCGGTACTTACTATATTTCATTAGTGGTGATAATAATATTATGGATTCAGAGTTTCAAAATTTATTTTAATACTTATTACCAAGTGGCAAGTACAGTTAGATTCTTACCCACGTCCGTAATTGTTTTTTTTTTACTAAAATTAACACAATTATAATTAAATGAGTAGATACTTACATTGGTACCTACCTAAGTATCCTTTATTATAATAACTTTTTCTTTATTTGTCCCTCAAAACATAATCGTTGTAAGGAAGTTTCGGTTTCGGCCGAAACTGAGCCTGTTGCCGAAATTCGGTTTCGGTTTCAATCGTAAAAACCAGCTACGGTCAGTCACCAAAGGAGTAGAATGCCTTAACGGAGTCTGCGTATCCTGATAGCTATAATCTGGGGGTCTTTGAGTCAAGTGAATAGGTTCTAGGCAAGTGAATCTTGAAGTCAGAAATGAATAAGTTATTTCTAGGAGAGCGTGCTCCATTGTCGACCACATCATCGCCGTCAGGAGAAATAGTAATCAAGTGCGATTAGTAGTAATAAAAATGTTTATCAGCCGTCAAGCAAGCTGTTAGTATTTTTTTGCCATTTTTTGTTTCTATACTACTCATCAATGTTTTTTTTACATCTGCTGCCTCCTTTAGATATCCACCGCCCACTGGTTTACCACTACATATCTAAATTGTGATATCGTCACTCACATTATCTATGTCATTTTAGTTTTTGCTCTGTTGCTCATTTACTAGTAGTACCCTCTACTACTCTATTATCAGTATCCCCTTTTTTATTTTAAGTTCTCTCAGTCCATCCAAAGGTTGTCTGGTAGTTACGGCTGTCAACGATAAGACCGCCATTGTACCCATAAATTACTCAAGTTTGTGTTAAAAGTTTTGTAACTATTTTCATCATCATCATCATCTTCCTGCCCTTGTCCCATCTTATTTGGGGTCGGCGCAACACGTTTTTTTCTTCATAGTTTTGTAACTATTTGAGTTATTCTATTTTTTTTTATCCTTTAATTATCCCTTTGAACACAATGCTTCATCAATGTTTTAACGTTTCTTAAGCCTGCCTCTTTTTGATATTCATATATCGAGATTTTGACATGTTATCCATTTTCAAACAGTTTGTAATAATAACATGTGCATAAGATGTTGAATTTGAAATAATGAAAAGACGAAAGATCCTTCTTATTAACTGAAAGCAAATTGAAAACTAAAAATAAAATCACTTCTAAGAATTTTAAAAGTTAAACAACGCCCTAGTACTTTGCATGGCAGCTAAGTAAATGGGGATGGGCTCGGCGTTCCATTAGATAGTACTAAGGTTAAAGCCAAGGACATACAGCCTCTGGATGTGACTAAAAGCTTTCTTTAGTGTTTGTTTGGCTGCACCTTTTCTTTGACCTTTAGGTAATGAAGGGGACACGTTTGTTGAGATAGAAGCGAAAGGTTAACTAAACACGGTTAAGAAACTTAATGAGTTACTGAAACGAGGTTGAAATTAGGGGTGGTATATCCAGTTTGTGAAGGAAATGGAAGAGGTGGATGGAGAGGGTGAAAGAAAACATCATGAGGAAACCGGCATGTCTTAGAACCAAAAATTCAAAGACGGATGGATTTACGTCACTGACATTGGGTATATGTGACATCCACCTATCCGCACTGGGCTCGCGTGATGGATTACGGCCCATTCTCTCTTTTAGCCCATTTTCTCTTCTAGATAAGAGAGGCGGTCTGATTCCCAGCAGTGGGAACAAATATAATAAGGTTGATTATGACACCAAAAGACTGTAGTATAATATGATTTGAGTTTTGTAAACCTTCAACAGTATGTGGTGGCGCTAGGTCTGTCTTTGTGATTGGTTAATTCGGTTCTCTATTCCTGAATAAATACTTTTTATCCCATAATAAGACCCAAAAAATCTCTAAATATAAGTGGTAGGTAATGGGCTGAGCACATTGCTCGCAAATATGATGGTCGATATAGAAGTTTTCTGTGTATCGTGATATGTGACGTGCCCATTTTCTTGACGTGGTCATGTTGGTATTATAATAGACATTTATTATACTATTAAAGTGCGAATAAAAGGGCTGAAAATGACGAAGGACCAAAAAATATGGCTTCTGAAAGGCTATTAGCCTTGACTCAGAGAACAAGTGTGTCTGTGAATGTTATGAGGCTATTGTAGGAGCCGCACTTATTTGATTTATTATTATGAATAATAGAAAAACAGGGGTTAGTGAATCTCAGTGAAAAAGTGTATTTTAGGGTTCCGTAACTCAAAAGGCAAAAACGGTACCCTTATAGGATCACTTTATTGTCTGTCTGTCTATCTGTCTGTCAAGACTCTTAATCTCGTATCGAGTTGAAATAAATAAAACGATATACTCAGTTTTGCGTTCCCTTGAAGCTGCGGAAAAATCAAACTTCTAAGTTAACGAAAAAAAGATACAGCCGTATATGTTTTAAGTAAGGTTTTATAGTACAGGTATAGGAATAAATCTGATAACATTAAGGTTGTTACGTCACAAAAAAAAAAACTTTTTTAGCGATTCGGAAAAATCTTCGAGCCTCCATTTGGGAATTGAACTGTTTATATAGGTAAGATTATACGGAACCCTCAGTGCATGAGTCCGACTCGCACTTGCCCAGTTTTTTTTAAAAGGTACAGTAAAATAGCCCTGGAATACTTAGGAAATAATCAAATCCCAAGAAAAAATCTCGCATCCATTGGATTCCCGCGACTCTCACCTGGTCATCTGTCCACCTTGTGGAATGCCTTCCAACGCTGCGTCACTCGGTAAGGGGTCACCACACCAGAACCTTTCGATGCCATCGACCATCTGTTCTGCGAGCAATGTACCCTGCCCACTGCCACTTAATTTTGACGATTCTTCGAGTTAGGTGGAATATGCAGTCATTTCGTGTAAAAGTCTAGTATTCAGGTGCATCTAGTTAGACTGGAAGCCAACCCTGGAAAATGCTAGGTAGATTGATGTATTGGCACTAAGATCAAAAGTAAGCTGTAACTCAAATATCTTTATTACCATTTTACTACTGTATTATCCACGTCTCGGTAAGTCAGTCCATCCTAGCCGGCTTTCATCGTATTCTACGCGCTACCTAATGTATATGCGGTAGATTTACTGGACTATTCCTAGTCAATTGTTTACTACTAGTAATTATTTTCCGCCATTACTAAAGTTAAGAAAATTGCATACAATATAGGTAATAGGACATGCCGGGCAATTCAAATATTATTATTGTGTATTGATTTTTAGGGTTCGGAAAAAACGGAACCATTTTGTCTGTCTGTAAGACCCTTTATCTTGGGAACGCGTGGACGTATCGAGTTGAAATTAAAACCATATACTGAGGTCTGAGGTCCCTTGAAGGTGTGAAAAAATCAAACTTCTAAGTTAACGAAAAAAACGATATGGCCGTTTAAGTCGTAAAAAACGTATATTTCGACACTCAAGGGAACCGAAATTCTAGAGTACTTCCCGTTAACCCAGAATCTGAAATTTTGCATAAAGCAAGGCCCTATAACACAAGTATAGGAATAAATATGAAAACAGAAAATTTGTTGTTACGTCTTAAAGATTTTTTTGCGTTTAAAAAAACTACGAGACTCCAATCAGGAATTGAACTCTTGACACAGGTAAGTGTGTACGGAACCCTCAGGGCCCTTGCCCTTTTTTTTGTAGTTTGTAATAGAAACAATGCTAAGTAAAAGAAAGAAAACATGTTTATGTAAACGGAATAATATGATAGCAATGAAATTGTCCTGAAAAAATAGAAACGGTATGCGAAATAACTGGAAAAAACCTGTGGATTGAAAATATGAAATGAAAAGAAAAAATCTAATAGCTTTCAGTGAATGGAAGACAATTGGTTTTTTGTTCTCCTAAATACAAAGCTGTTTTGACAGTTACTTGTCAAAATATTTTGATATCAGTGTTTTGCAAACTCTAGAAATTATGTTTAGGTACTAGTAAACAGATTTTTTTAAGGTGGTAAATCGTCAAAAAAATATCCCGTCTCGCTCTGGGCGGCAAAGGAAGTGTCAGACTTTTACTAACTAAAACCTATCTGTTTTCCTTCAGACCTTCAGTTGCCCCTTGCGGTTAAGGGCCGCCGTAACTCTGTCGTACAATCCCACAGCCCAAGCCTAGACTACTATTAAACCGATATTGATTGATTACAATGCAATACAGCAGTTAATAAATAAAATAAACTAAAATATTTTCACGTATCCAACTTCAAAAATATGTCAGCAAACCATAAGGATCCATCAGGGCCGATGCCTGTTAGGGCCACGGGGAAATTTCTACTGCTGACAGCTAAAGGAACATAATAATAATAGTTTATTTAATTTATTTTTCTACACAATATCATTCTTTATTGCTTGCCTTATTTTGACGGTGACATATAGGAGGGGCATTATATTGTGGGAGACTGGTGCCCAAACTAGGCTCAGTTACCTGTATTTCAGGTCCCCAGGATTCCTCCATTTAAAATTAACAAATCATATTATGAACTCGTACAAACAGAGGTGGCTTTTAGCCAGTAAAAATCTGACGTACCCTTTTGCTCTAGCTTACAGCGGCAAGAGACGACATAAGATGACTTCCCACCTTCCAAAAAATATTCAATCAAAGTGAATCTAAACCAGTATTGATCTGTAAGCGCTGCATTTTGTGGTCCTTGCAGTCTTAAAATTTTAGTAAATAGATCATTTAACTAGATAGTGCACTTACACTGTACATACATTATTTAGAGCATTATCTAGTAAAATGTCAAACTGACGTCTCATTTACCGCGTAAAAATAAAACAAAAAAAAAAAAATTAAGTAGAGAACCTTGCTTACAGCTTTGGTAGTGGTTCTTTTTTCTAGTGTTTTTTTTTCGGCGAATTCTAAAATTAACCCTTCAAAACTTCTACACAGTGTTGACAAACGAATAACGGCCACTACCAACCTTGAAAAACAAACGAGGAAACATAACAATATTTATTCAATTACACATAGAAACCACATCATTATATTCACGTATCTATCATCAAAAGAACGCACGGTCCTTTGATCTTACGGCTATTTTTACTCAGTTTCATTGAACTTTGCAAACCTGGCCATTTTGGCTATCAATATTGTGGATCTTGGATGATAATTGTGCTGAAGGCCATCGTAAGCCTTTGCTCATACTGCCAAAAGTAACTCTGATTTTGTTATTGCGAAAATATTTTGACAGTTTGTATCCGGATTTTAATATTACCAAAGTAAATATTTCTGAAGGCCCTGAAAATGTAAAGTTTCGATATCTTTGATCTGTATAATTTCCAGGTCAAAATCACTATTTATGGTTTTTTTGAGGGTATAAAGTCAAATAACATCTCCCACTCTGGTTGAAGCGAAAGGGAGAGTTAGACATCTATTGATTATAATTTATAACCCACCCGTGTTCCCTCAGTTGCCCTTTGCTTTCCATGGCCGCGGTGTCTTTTTGGAACATTCCTGCAGCCCTGGATCACCGCATAAGTTAAGTAACTAAATTACAAGCCACTGACAGAAACTTGTGGTGTTATATATCTTGACTACTTAATTATAAGGAGTTTATTTACCACAAGGTAATTTTACAAAGAGCAGCATAATATATTTGGCGATGACGTCACCACGCTGTCACCCTAAGCCCGTTCTAGATAACGACAAGGTTGTGTACCTTGCTGTTTTGTGAACATGTACAGTTTTTATCAATCTAGATTTTGTGTGTGGCGTAATTTGTAGTAATTATAACTGAAGTACGGATTTTTTCAGGAAGAAAATCGGATTAAATCGTTTTACAGGATATAGAATCGTTTTCTGTAAATTGTTAGTGGATATTTGCTACTTTATAGAGGTTTGCTACTTATACTCTTAAAGGTATTCGAAATCATAGGAAGGTGTCTCACGCGGGCTTGCAGACGACGAGTAATGGGTAACTGACTGGCCTGTTGGTCTAGTGGTTAACTAACTGCTATGCCGGAGGTCGTGGGTTCGATTCCCAACCAGGACAAATGATTGTGTGATGAGCATGATCATTTGTTCTGTGTCTGGGTGTAATTTATCTATGGTATGTATTTAGAAGTATATAAGTATGTTTATCAGTTGTCTAGTACCCATAACACAAGCTCTTCTTAGCTTGGGACTAGACGGCGTTGTGTGATAGTTGTGGAATATTACATTATATATTATTAGAGTATCCTATACGATACTTTGACTTGTTTGAAAATTTAGAAGAATTAATTGAAACTCTAACATCATCCATTTTTTCTAACATCCGTGAGATAATGATGTCTCATCACTATTATTTTTTTGAACCCAAGAGAACAATAAACAGGTAACATTTAAACAAATGACGACATAACTTAAACAAAACGCGAGGCAAAGGAAGGTATTTATATCATACATCCTTGTCTTATTATTATGAGCAAAGTTTTATTTTCATTAGTAGACTACACAACACCTACGCGGTGTAAAACTAAACATCTACTGCGAATTTTGTTTTATTGCAACACCGGGCGGATCTTTGACAGGTGTTATAATTTTTTCCAGCCAGCTAGTTTTAAACATGGGTAAAATCAGCTGTTTAGGCTGAATGGTGGTTCGTTCACTTGTTAAAAGTAAGAAACTATTTTTATCTATGGTATTTTCATGCAGATCCGGGAATGGCGGGAATGTGCGACGTATTTACCACCTGCTAATTTACGTTACATAAGTTAAGTGTGAAACGGGTTACAAGATTGATGGAACGACCACTCGAGTACTTTACGAATTATGATGTGCTTCTGAAGCCTATAACATTGGTCAACCAATTTTTGTAACAAGGAACGTGTTTACTAACTTTGTATTACTACCCTAACCTACAAAAATAAATACAGATTAGTAACCTACCCTGGTTACTAATCTGTATTTATTTTTGTTATGAACAAGGTCTATAATAATTTAACAACTATAGGTAATTTACATCGTTTCACCTTGTTGTTTGTTTTCAGTAAAGTAGCTATGTTTTATGTTTACTGAGTTAATTGATTAAGTAGGTAATAGGTTTATAAAAGACTAAAAAATTATCCTGACGCATTTTTGACACTTGTGTCGAAATTATTACCAGATCTCAAAAAAGAAGTTTAAAAACCTAACTACAAAAACAATATGTAAGTACCTCTTTTATTTTGGCCTTTTTTAAATCTAGAAATAAATTTCAAGTTTCAAAAAGCCGTTCTTCAGTTACAATATGCCTATAGTAGAACCACCCGAAAGCTCTAGTTTTAACCTTAAACAAAAAAAAACTTTTTACAGTAAAACTGTTCGTACGTAAAGCGTTCTAATATCAATTCCATGATACTTAACCTGGTTTTTAACATAATCAGTTAGTTTTTCTTGTTACACACGCCAATAGTAGATTTTGTGATCCCCATAAAGCAGAGTCTTCAAGTCGTGGCACAGTATAAGTTGGTCGCGAGCGGCATGTTGAGTTCCAAGTGTGCGTACGCGCAGCGAAATGTTGTTGAATTTAAAGATTTTAATTATGCAGATATTTAGTGTATGACGTCGTATAATTGTGTATGGTAAAAAAAAATTTGTGCACGCAACCATTGTGGAGAAATTCACCAAAAACTGATTCCGCTGGGCGAACGTTGTCCTGGCGGAAGTTTTTTTAATCCATAGACTTTAGAAGAAAAGAGATGTGTCCAAAAATTAGTGTGTATTTGTGTGTAATTGTGTATGTATGAATAAAACTAGTGCATGCATAAACTTCGGAGAAATTCAAGTTTCCGCTACGCGAACGTTTGGCCATTAGCTAGTTTTCATATAAAGCGCTTACATAGAGAGCTGTAGATTTTTACATACGTTGTTTTAAATTTGTTTATATTTGTTTAAAAAACAGATTTAGAAAAAATCGTAGGGCTTAAAAGATAAAAATATAAACGTAAAATACGCTTATTGGGTCTTAGTTCTTAAAGTATGCACTTTGGAGTCTAGATTTTCACGTTTATACAAACCTTGTAAGTGTCTGCAACATGTTGCCAAGTATCAATGATGTTCCGTTTAGTAACTAAAGAGTTATAGGACAAATTTACCATGAACAGATCACTGTTTACAAAGCAGTCAAATATCACGACGTTCTGAAGGAATTGCATGGTAATATGTATGTCAATAATTAGTGTATTCATTCAACTATTCTTATGCAAAATTTTATTTTTTTAAATTCAGTAATTAAAGGAAAACAATTATAATACTGACGAAGCATCGAAAACCTACATAACCCGACCAAGTTCGGATGGCTACAAAAAAGCGGCCGTGCAATATATTTAGGTAACATCCCAAAATTTACAGTATAATACCGGTATTGAATTGGTATAGGTGATAACACAATTGTTGTTTCGATATAATTTATAGGTCATTTATTTTTGTACACCTACTTTTTAAAATGTATTTGACTATGACAGAAAGTACGTACTATTTACGTAGGTACTTTATTTAAGTATGCGCTTGAGACTTGAGATATAATCTAAATATATTATTTAAGACAAATAAAATTCATACAGCTAATTTCTATTGAAGATTTCACGGATCAGGATTCTAACTATAGACCCCTTAGGGAAATTATATATTTACCACATGTAAGTATGTACTACTGTTTAGGTAAATATTTATCATATTGTAGCTTATTACACTATTTAACCAACAGACTAGGCATGCACGAGCGTTCCCCTTTGCAACTTTAGTGGATCAAACAATCTAATAACTTAAAAAAAACTACTTCTTGAATCGATTTTTTTTTCTTATGTATGTGAGCGTGTTCCCCCGCACCCCACCAAAATATGCAGAATTATTTTGTTCGAAGTTCGGTACGCTTAATCCTTTAGTTAAATAGTCTAAGTATTGTAGTTATAATAGTACCTACTTTCTGTCATAGTCAAATACATTTAAAAAAGTAGGTGTACAAAAATAAATGACCTATAAATTATATCGAAACAACTATTGTGTTATCACCTATACCAATTCAATACCGGTATTATACTGTAAATTTTGGGATGTTACCTAAATATATTGCACGGCCGCTTTTTTGTAGCCATCCGAACTTGGTCGGGTTATGTAGGTTTTCGATGCTTCGTCAGTAATATAATTGTTTTTCTTTAATTACTGAATTTAAAAAAATAAAATTTTGCATAAGAATAGTTGAATGAATACACTAATTATTGGCATACATTTTACCATGCAATTCATTTAGAACGTCGTGATATTTGACTGCTTTGTAAACAGTGATCTATTCATGGTAAATTTGTCCTATAACTCTTTAGTTACTAACGGAACATCATTGATACTTGGCAACATGTTTCAGACACTTACAAGGTTTGTATAAACGTGAAAATCTAGACCCCAAAGTGCATACTTTAAGAACTAAGACCCAATAAGCGTATTTTACGTTTATATTTTTATCTTTTAAGCCCTACGATTTTTTCTAAATCTGTTTTTTAAACAAATATAAACAAATTCAAAACAACGTATGTAAAAATCTACAGCTCTCTATGTAAGCGCTTTATATGAAAACTAGCTAATGGCCAAACGTTCGCGTAGCGGAAACTTGAATTTCTCCGAAGTTTATGCATGCACTAGTTTTATTCATACATACACAATTACACACAAATACACACTAATTTTTGGACACATCTCTTTTCTTCTAAAGTCTATGGATTAAAAAAAGTTCCGCCAGGACAACGTTCGCCCAGCGGAATCAGTTTTTGGTGAATTTCTCCACAATGGTTGCGTGCACAAATTTTTTTTTACCATACACAATTATACGACGTCATACACTAAATATCTGCATAATTAAAATCTTTAAATTCGACAACATTCCGCTGCGCGTACGCACACGAGTTCCAAACGAAACGAAGGTTGCTAAGTCCCGAACGCCTGTGAGGGATATAGAAACCTGAGTGAAGTGAGGAATTCAAACAAATACAGCTTTATCCCCGTGTTAGATACTCTATTTTTACACAATCTGTGAGATAATTAAAAGACAATTTAGGTACTAAAACAAATTATATACATATTAGAGAAATACCTATAAGTATTATTTACAATTTAATCTTAACTATTGCTTGACACTCTAAGATTCTGTAGTTTTCATTTTCTATAACGTTCTCGTTCTTTCGTTACTTTTTATTTAAAGACTCATTAGTAGTTATTCTTTTTTTTGTTAGTGGCCAGTTTGATTTTTGAATAAACTTATTTGATGTGCGCACATTATCTGTTTTTTTCTAAATTTTTTGTTTTGACGTTCTAAATTCAAATATCATGATTCCCTAGGGATCGCCGCCCATACTACATTATCTCTCTAGGGACAGAATAACTGAAATAAGTTACGGTTTTATGACATATAAAAGGGCATTATAGAGCAGGTGGTTTAATATTTTTTTTGCGAAATGAAAATGACTCCTGTCAAAAACCTAAGTGTTGTATCTGCTAAAAATAAAAATAATCCTTACTATAATAAAGAACCGATTTTGATGAAATTTGGTACGAAGAACGCTAGAACTCCAAAAATGCACATTCACGCGGACGAAGCCGCTGGCAGAAGCTAGTTAATCATAATTTTTTACCCAACTTAATTTAGTAGCTAGATATAGGTTAATCGTATTATTTGCTAAGTAGGTTAGTATTCATAAATCAATAAACAGACAATCATTTTATTTCCTATATGATATGAAAAGATTTTTCATGTGAATGTGGCGGACATTTGCCAAAAACATATTTATGATATATCTGCCGTCTTAGATGATTGATTTTTTAATTTAGTAGCTAGATATAGGTTAATCGTATTATTTGCTAAGTAGATTAGTATTCATAAATCAATAAACAAACAATCATTTTATTTCCTATGCGATATGAAAAGATTTTCCATGTGAATGTGGCGGACATTTGCCAAAAACATATTTATGATGTATCTGCCGTCTTAGATGATTGATTTTCTTGACTAGTTCAAACTACAATGGTTTATACCTCGAATGCCATACAAACATCATAGGTTTACGACCAATAAATTATTTGTAACTACTAACTAGCGATCTTTCGCGACCTCGTCTGTGATATTATTAGATATTCAAATGTATAGAATCTACTGCTTAAAGTTCATACGCAGAAAAATCGAGAGAATTATTCTTATTTTCTTTTTATTTTTCTGCTAACCTCAAAAAGGATGTAAAATTTCACTTTCTCTTGTTTAAACTGGAAAATTCTATTTGTATAGAAGATATCTTGGGTAAGATAAATCAGTCAATTGTATTTATTGCACACGAAAACGGGAATCAAAGTAGACGATAGTTCGTTAAAAAAAAAACGAATTAAATGTATTTTTGTGACATAATTAAGTACATGATTGTTTTGACTGTTTGTCGTTTATTCTATTTTTAAATATATAGATAACCTCTGTGTTACGGGATTTATAAGCGGAAGCTGTGTTTTCCTAATTTATTGTAAAAAGGTTGATTTTTTGATAGTCAGATAATTTTACTAATAAATAAATGAGGTTTGACATACCTTCTGTACAGAAACTTTCAAACGGCCAATTTTGTTGCTCAGATAACAGTTATTTGACTCTTAGAAATTCGGCCGTTAAAAAATACATTTCTTCAAATTATGAGTTCACAGAAAAAAAAACATATAAAAAAAACAAAACAGGTCTATGACTATAAAATAAAGTTTGTCAAAGATTTTCTTACAACTAGCGAAGCAAACACAATCGTCATAATATCTTTAATACGTAGATTTCTATTTAAAGGCCCTGATGTGGTTAACCATTGACTTCATAGCCAGAAACCACGGACGTGTATTATTTTACTACCAACGTGACGATTTCGACACGATTGATCTAGAATTTCAAATTTTCCTAAGAGAATTCCATAATTCCTAAGATATCCTTGAAAATGTTTAATTGATTTATTGTGTTACAGTCACAGCACCACATCAAAGACTTTTTACGGTCATAGTATAAAACAAAGTCGCTTTCTGAGTCTGTCTGTTTATTCGCTCATTTTTGCTAAACCACGCAGCGGATTTTGATGCGATTTTCACTAATACAGAAAGAGCAATAAACGATGATTTATTGCTCTTTGGTTATTGCGGTTTTGTTTGTCTCGATGGTTTTTGTTACATATAGTTTGTAATCGAGCAAAGCCGGGGCTGGTCACTAGTCAAAAATATGTGAAACGTTACACTGAAGTTTAAAAATTCTTATCTATGTTAATAAGTCAATTTAAGTAAAAGTAAATAGGTTATTTCGCCGCGCTAAGTAAGGAACATTTTTAACTTTTATTTGTATTTTTAGGTATAATTTTTAAGTTTTGCATTGATTTTTATGAACTAACCCGATTCTCTATAAGTTTAATACAACTATTTTAAATAAAAATCCTTCCTTACTGCGTTTTTAAATATTGCGGGAGGTTTCTAGGCAAGCGTACTCCATCGTCTACCACATCGTACCTTTGCATCAGTGAGATAGTGGTCAAGTGCGAGCCTATGAATAAAATCTGAAGAGTTGCGACCACTACGAACTGAGCAGTAACAAAAAACACGAATGAAACCGCGATGGACAGCTAGTATTAAAATGATAAATTGTTTTTAATATACGAAGTGTCTTCACTTTTTAATTTGACTGAAAAACTTAGACTTCATATATTTCTAACTGTTATTTGTCGAATTTTAATTAGATTCCCGTGAATATACGTATGTATTACAATTTTTTCAGCTTGAAAACTAAGCGCTTGTTACTGGCAAATGAGGAAAACCACTGGTTTGTTTCCTGTTGATGATAAAAATATTGTTTAAAAGTAATAATAGTAGAATTTTCTGTATATCCTCGTATCCTATGTAATATTATAGAGCAGAATATGGTACTTATCAGAGCCAATCAGATCTCTCGTTTCTTACTCGGGGTACTAATAAGAAACTTAAAGAAAATTATAATTAACAGTAATAAAACGGTTTTTTTTTCTGTTGGGAAATCATCAAGTAACCCCTCTCACTCTCGGTGGAATGTGAAGGCGTGTCAGACTTTTACTATCTAACTAAAGCCACACCCATGTTCCAGCACAGTTGCCCTTTTCGTTTTAAGACCACGGGTAACCTTTTCAGAAGTCGACCCTTAGCCCTAGTAGGCCTCGGTCCTGTTGAACCCCCATGGTTTTGTTGTAGTGATGAAACGAAAGTGTCTTAACGGAAGCGGAAACCTAAACAGATGTCAAAAGTAAATCTATGGGGATGCGGAAGCGGAAGTGTTAATACTTTGAAGAAAAGACACAATTTTGTTTTTTTAAAACAACAGAAGGTTTACGTCGTAATCACTTCACGAGTCACAGTGATGCGCAGAATGAATAAAAAAATAAAAATAATAAAGAAACTCGTTGCGACACGTTTGTGTACCGTCCCCGACCCCACCACGCTTCTTACGATGTGTCCAGTCGTCCACGCGCCCCCACCCCCGCGCTCCTCGCTGAATTCTTCCGTTTAGAGTTCTGTTATAAATTTTGCGGAAGCAGAAGCGGAAACTGAAGTAAAAAAGCTTGCGGAACTTCTGCAAAAACGGAAGCAGCGTTCTGTTGCAACACTATTTTTTTGACATCTCTATGAGGCGGGCGTGGAGCACTACGCGCCGTCTTCGACTTGAGATCGCTCCGGCCCGTGGGGACGACCGCCGTCTATTCCCCTCGCTCCAGGCCGTGGCCTGAACCAGGGCCCGGCGCGAAAGGTCGTCGCCACCTATCGCATCCACAAGGACACGGCGGTGTTCCGTCCAAGCGTGCCACACCTCCACCGTGTCCTCTGGGCGGCCTGCACAATCATGACACCCAGACGTATCATCCGCCTGAGTCAGGTGCTTTGTTCCTTCAGTTGCTCTTTGCATTCTAGGGCCACAATAACAATTTCGATCAATCCTGCAGCCGTTGACAATCCCGCAGTTTCAGACTCTTTCAGACTAAAACCCACCTGAATTCTAAAGTTCTCCTTTGCGGTCTAGGTCCAAGGTTTCCCTATCATAAATTCTCCATGGCCCTAACAGGCACGTATAAGCCTATAAGTTTTGAAGACTGAAAACCGTTTCAAACCAAAACTTTTCATTACTCATTTAAGCGTGTTTGACTGCGCCTGCCCGTGACCATGATCGCAAAGGGCTTATTGTATCGAAGATACGAAAATAATCCTAAACTTTTAGTTTTATTTCCACGAAGAATGTTTGCATAAATATTAGTACACATTCCACGTAAGCTTTGTAAACTTACGAACTGTGATAAAAGGTGTAAATAAGCATATTGGATCGAAGATTTTATCATATTATACAAAGTCTTTGTAGAATCCATCTCTTATCCATTTTATATCCAACACTTAGATTTACCATCCTGGTGGATTATGAATGGACTTTCTACATCAGATAACTGAAAGTAGTGGAATTCCCTGCCGGAGTCTTTTTCCTGATGGCTACAACCTGGGGGTATTTTAGTCAAGAGTGTATAGGCTACTTCTAGGCAAGCGTGATCCATCGCTGATCATAATTGCTGTCTATCAGATGAGATAGTGGAGAGGCTCGCGCTTGATAGATAGCAAATTTAAAAAAAAATGGTATAGGATGATATTCTCAGTTTCCCATTAGAACCACAATATATAAGAGAAGGAGAAGGCCAAAGAAATGATGAGTTCACTGTGTGAAAGTTGGTATAACTATGTGTAAAGGGGAAGTAAATAGGTAGACCATGACATTGGTACATGGGTAGACTATGTCCTGGAATAGAACATAGGATTTATATTCCGAAAGTATGGTCAATCGGGATTTATTTTCTACTTTCACGCAAGCGAAGTCGCTGGTATTTACTAGTTCCCAATATTTTGCGCTAGACACAACACGACCACAACAAAACGTACTATTATTATATCTGCAAATCCCTACAAGTTTGCTTTTAGAAATAACACGAGAATTAAAGTCAATATTCTCTCTAATCCCAGACATTTCTTGAGAATGTCAATTATACCGTGTATTTACATTATTAAATCCCAAATATCTCGTAGCGTTAAGAAACTAGACATAGATGGGAAGCAGCGATTGGCCGCCGGCCAAATGTTTTGGCAAACATTTTATAAAAACTATAGCTGTAGCGGGGCTTTGCTCCTATGACCCACGTTTTTTTTATATGTTGTCAATAGCGCAATTGTTTGAAAGATTTATCGTGGCTCTGGAACGCTAAGGGTAATTAAAGGAACACAGAAGGATTTTAGTCAGGTTAAGCCTGACACACCCTTTGATGATTTCCCACTGAATAAAAATGTATGAACTTTGGCCAGTCTATAGAACTGAGCAGTAAGTAGTGCAGAGTAGTGCTTTCAATTAGTGAATTTATTATTTATAATCGAATCGATATCTTCAGAGATTACGTTAAACAAATATTTAAATAAACAAACAAGGTAGTGAGAGAGAGGCCAAAAAATGATAAATGGATTTGGTTTGTGTGAAGAGTGATACAAAAGGAAAAGAAGTCAGTGTTAGCGTAACGGCTGACAGCATAGAATGGAAAAAAAAAAAACATGTTGCGCCGACCCCGAATAAAATGGGACAAGGGCATGAAGATAATGATTATAAACAAACCAACAATTCCACCTCTTTATTATATGTAATAGTTTATAAGATAAACGATGTCTATTTGTTGTTCCTTCATGAAGAACATCAGGTGAAATTGGCTACATGTTATTATTTATAGGCGTAAGTGGTTCTGAATGAAGGACGGCCGATTGATTGAAAACTAAAACTGTAAAAACAAATAGATTACTTTATTCTTTATACCGTTTAATCATAACAGAGGTATGCTAGCTAAGTAGGTATAAAATGTGGAATTTATTGGCTTATGCTTCTGCGTATTTTAGTGAAATTCGTTGAAAGTGTTCTTCAATTCAATTACTTTTATGAATTTTGAGTTGTGTTTTATAGTGGTAATTTGTTTTGCTTGCTATTCTGGTAAACGTAAATGCTCGAAAAAAATAAATTATGAACCTATACAAAAGCTAAAAGTCCTAGATTGATGGAAAGCACTAAATTTCCTAGACAGCAAGCGATTTATGGGGTTGCCACAGCCTAGTCTAAAAGTTTTTTTGTAATTTCCAGACAATTAATTGGTAGCAGTTTTTGTCAACAATAGGGTATTTTACTCTCTTTGAGAAAAAATCTAAAAATATATAATTAAGATGGCTTAGGTAAATAATAGGGTGAACAAAACAAGAAATTTTCAAAATTTGATCTATTTACGAACTGTAAACGAAAAAAGTTTAATCAGTATCCAGTTCTTCAATTTTGCTCATCTCTGAGTTCCTTAATTTTGCTCAATTTCTTGCGATTTCACAGTATGACGTGACTTCACAACATGGCCATCGATCCTATTCTTATTTGGAACGCATTGTAGAGTAGTGGTACATAGGGGGACTTAAAGCAACAAGGCATTCTTTACCAGTCAACCATTTAAAAAAAAAAAAAATCTTTTTCTATAAATTTTGTTTTTGTTCTGTGTTGACATTATCATTAATATTTTTTTGAATTTACTACAATTTTGCACGCCTAATTTGGTAAAACACAACTAACTACAGCATTCAAATGACATCCAGAAATGTATAATTTATTGTATTGTGTTCTGCAATAAAGATTTGACTTTGAAAAAAGTACAACTCTGTAGGTCACTGGTGGTGCTGGTGGTGGTGGTGGTCGCATATCAATAATAATAAAAAAAATCATCTCATTTATTTAATTTCCATACCTATCACCTATGTGGATGGAAGGAGAGGGAGACCAAAGAAAAGATGGATGGATTGTGTAAAGAGTGATATGAAAGAAAAGGAAGTTAGTGATAGCATGACGAGTGACAGGGCAGAGTGGAAGAAAAAAACGTGTTGCGCCGACCCCAAATAACACGGGACAAGGGCAGGAAGATGATGATGATGATGACCAATCACCACCTTTATTAATATAGAAAGAACAATAACTTACACATCACGACAGCACCGCTCATGTTGCTTCCGTCGTAAAAAATAAACAATATAGGCCATGTGGTACACACAATATTAACGCCAGGAAAAATCCAGTTCCGCCATTGTATGGGAAATATTTTTAGCGGGAATATTTTTGGTTGACGTGTTGGTCTAGTGGTTATTGGCCCTGACTGCTATGCCGGAGGTCGTGGGTTCGATTCCCACCTAGGACAAATGTGTGTGTGATGAGCTTGAACATTTGCTCTGTATCTGGGTGTAATCAAATGAATAAAATGGGTGAAGTGTAAATTTTGCTCAAATTTACTTCTACACGTAAAATTGCTTCCAACTTTCATTTGCAAGGCGGTCTCGATTTTTTGTTTTGTTATTATTCAATTCCGATAAAGTTTTTTCACAGATATACGTACATTCAGCTGAAATGGTCAAAGGATTGCTAAATATGTCTAATAGAGGTTTAACTTTATGAAACTCAGAAAGTCAGAATAAATAAAAAAAAAAACAAAAATCGTTTGAGAAAAGATTGTACTAAAATCTAACTTTTCGATAAAGCTAAGATTAACCGCAGTTTTATTGATTTTTTTCAGCTATTTCCTTGTAATTTGGAAAATGATTGTAATTGTCCGAATTTAGTTGTGATTAGATAGATAGATAGACGCGGGCCGCAGTCTGTGCATCTCTGATCTAGAATATGTAACCCCGATGATTTAATAAAAATATTTTAAATATATGTTGACTTGTCTACTCGCAATCTTATACTCATAATAATAATACGATAAAGCATCCTAGCCTCATCTGTTAAATATGCTATTTGCTATTTGTGATTTCTAATGTTATTACTGTGTATCCTTTGGTGGAGATCCAATTAAATAAATAAATGCGGTTTTTATAATAGAAAGAGCAATTAACGACAAATTATATAAATAAACCATCTGGTTTATTTATATAATTTGAAAGCATATAAAGACTCCCCCCCACAGCTTCGTATGGTTACAAATTATGGGGGGGGCACTAGTCAAAGATAAACAAAGCCCGATAATAGCTAGGCAATCAACATGATATTTTATCTAAAACTCACTCAATTCTTCAACAGCTCCCTTTCAGCTACAAATTGTTTATTTCTATCTACAGATACAAATTCATGTAAATAAATGTCTACAGATGAATGAATGAAGCGTTTTATTTACATATCAAATTGTGAGTAGGTATACATATAGTTGTGTACCTATATTACCTTCTTCTTATCCTACCTACTATATTACTATTGAAATTGAATCTTTTCGAGCGCTTTCCAAACACTGCCCCTTAGCCAAGTTACGACTGTTTCGTTTTGATTCTCTTGCGTCGAACGCCTCGAGTAGGCTATTCCTCCGATTCTTTTGTTCTGACCACGTGACTAAGCGTAGAGATGACGTCAGAACAAAGAATTCGGAAACCTACTCGAGGTTACCTGGTTTGACGCAAGAGAATCGAAACGAAACGGTCGTAACTTGGTTAGGGGGGCTGTTAATCAAATGACTTATCCCTCTCTGGAGTGGAGTGAACCCGTCGGACTTTTACTGACTAAAACCCACCTGTCCTTACGAGAGTCCTAAAGAGTTACCGCGGCTTTGTAAAGCCGCTTGCAACAGAAGAAATAGAGGTGGCCGCGACACTCTGATAGTTTGATCCCGCCCAGACCGGGAGAAGTAACTTGAAGATTTCTTCATCATCATCTGAAACAAAAAAAGATCTGGATCGAAACAGTCAAAGTATCATGAAAGTTCTCCCACAGAACAAAAACCTAATTAAAATAAATAAATTAACAATAAAAAGCCGCCTCAGATTAGTAATACGTAATTTCGTAGCCGCGTCCAATACAAACATAATAAATCTGTTCCTAATTTATAATAGTCATTTGTGTCTGAACGTTTGTGGCCAACTTGTTGTAGACACAGATGATGAAAGTTCAGAAGGTCAACTGCAATCAAAATACGATAGACGCGATAGAATCCTCTAGAAAAATACTTCTGACGTCCGAAAACCTATCTGTATACCAGGAATAATGCGTGCATCGTGGTTATGCGTTCACAAACATGTATGTAACTCACATACAGAAGACACCCAGACCCGAAACATATGTTACATATCTGTAGTACATACAAATTCTTAATTCTTTATTGTACACCATAAAAAGTTATTTAGATAACAGAGATCGTAGTACATAGGCGAGCTTAACTCAAATTTGAGTTTCTTCCAGCAAACCATTGAGTAACAGAGAGAGAGATCACAATACTGGGTAGGATGCTCTTTCATTATGCAAATATTTGTTCCGTGCGGGAATCGAAACCGCGACACGCAGGCCAGCCCGTCAACTATGACCCTAATCATATCTCAATCGGAAATCTATTAGAGGAAATTCTTAATCCACTGCTCATAATACTTGAAAGATCGTCTGCTGAATAACGTAAATGATGCAATGATTGTTGATGAATTAACACTAAGAAAAACATTGCCGTTGATTGCTTGTCACGTAATAACATAAGTATATGAGTAAACTATTTTTGTTATTTTTAATGGAAATAAAAGCTAGAAGCACTCTACCACCTGCTAGAGTTCTGAAAATAAATCTGCTATTTCCATGCTTGCTATTTACCGTACCTACTGCGACCAAAAATATTTTATTGGGAATATTTTGACCTTGCTTTCATATTTCAACTCCTGACTATTAATGTATTACCCAACACTTTTGTTTCACGATCTGAAATGCACGCGACACATTGTCGATATTTTATCATTTCTAGCCATACTGTTAGTAGTGTCTACTGATTTTTATTCCTTTAATGTGTTTTTTTTATGTGTACTTTTTGAGCCTTCTGTGTTTATTTACTCTGTGTCCACCACCGTAAATCAACAACATATGCAATGCTAAGGTAAGGTGTGAATTGTTTAAATGATACATCATTTCAGTCAGTTAGTTGTTAGATCAAACAGACCGATGGTATGAAAACAAGAATTGCGTGGCTTGGCTGCGGTATTGAAGTTTATGTATTACGTTAACATATAACTACTGTATTTAATACGTGATTATTTACTTAATAAGTTTATGTGTTTAGTTCAGACGCTCCTACAAATTCATTCATTACACACGAAGACTGACCTGTTGGTCTAGTGGTTAGTGGCCCTGACTGCTATGCTGGAGTTCGTGGGTTCGATTCCCACCCAGGACAAATGTTTGTGTGATGAACACGATTATTTGTTCTGTGTCTGGGTGTAATTTATCTATAATATGTATGTATTTAGAAATATATAAGTATGTTTATCAGTTATCTAGTACTCATAACACAAGCTCTGCTTAGCTTGGGGCTAGACGGCGTGGTGCAATAGTTGTGGAATATTATTATTATATTATTACTAGCATCTGCCAGCGACTTCGCCCGCGTGAAAATAGGTTTCTCCATACAAACTTCTAACCCCCGTTTTACCCCCTTAGAGGTGGAGTTTCATAAAATCCGTTCTTAGCGGATGTCTACACCCTATAAGGAACCTGTCTGCCAAATTTTAAGTTTGTAGGTTTTATAGTTTCTGAGATTTCGTGATTAATCAGTGAGTGGTATTTCGCTTTTATATATAATAGGTGTATAGATTATTACAATTGAAATTATGTAGTTAGAAGGAGCCAGAATTCAACAAACCAGTCTTGATGGAGCTAGGGACCCTCCCCAATTTCGTACGGGTTATTCTTAAACCTTCCTTATGAATCACTCGGTCTATTAGTGAAAACCGCACGAAAATCTGTTCAGTAGTTTTTGAGTTTAACGGCGAACCGACAGACAGACGCGGTGGGGAGTAAATCGTGCTATCCGGTACCTGGGTTATAGAAGTTAAACAGGTAGTCGTTCCGTGTAAAATAATGGAGATCAGGTACATCTAGTGAGCCTGGAAGGCAACAATACACAGTTGGGAAAGGGCTAAGCAAAAGATGAATACAATGAAAATATCAGTAACCATTTTTTTCTAGGGTGGAAAATCATTTAATAAATTCTCCCGCTCTCGGCGGAGCGAGAGGGAGTGGCAGTCCTTCCCTGATTAAGCAACCTGTATTCAATTTCTTCAGTTTCCGTTTGCGCTCCAGGGTCTTAGTAACTTTTCTCCGCAGCTCTAGCGCCTAGGCATTCTTTATCCATTTTGCTGACAGCTCTTTGAGACATCTGTGGAACACAACGTGCCGTCGCCTCGGGTTTGGTTCTTATCTGGACGACAAACTACCCATTGCTCGCCGTCAGCAAAGTAACCATAACCATAATTGCAGCGTCGCGCGAACAACGCGCCAATCTAAACAGAACATGACGTCACGACACAACGGTCCACAGTCCTCAAAATATAGTTAGTACAAAAGGCAAAACATTAAACATTATTGCCCTTGCACCAACCATTCTGCATGACCTAATTACCAGTAATAAAACTAGCCGAAATATATTTTATGACGACGTCGCTCGAGTGGCCGCTAACCGTGTATAATGCGTGCAAGCTATTGGCTTGGACTTGCACGCAATGGTTGAATGAATTATCAAGAATGATGTGCATCGGGCATCGGAGATTCGAAATGGTTTAGTCTTGGTTCGAAATTTGAATTGATTTTCATGAGGGCTGTTCGACTGCTGGTGTATTGAAATTGTGAATAAGTTCCTTGCTTTTTGCATTTTTTTTTTATTATTTAAACGTAGACAGGTATAATAAAGGTACCAAAAAAACTATTTTTTTAATTATGAATCCTAAAATTAACGTAATGACTTAGGTAGTTAAGTTTAATCAAATGCTACATTTTACGACGCTTCGGCCGTTTAGACTTCAAATGTACGAAAAAATTATATTTTGTGTTAGCACTCTTAAAATGTTTACCTACAAGGTAAAAAGGTGGGTACTAAGCCCTTTAAGCCATGTCTTTGTAATTAATGGTTCATTTGTTTATCATTAGAATATGAATGTACACATTGTAATGTGTTTGTAGAATTTGGCAGCATTGTGTCAAGTCAACCTTCTCGGCAAAATTCGCTGAGGTAGTCAACACAACAAAAAATTCTCAGCTCCATTTTACTGAGATCGCGCCTGTTTCAATGATTCTACATATTGTCCAGTTGCGCAGACACTTGAGATATAAAACTACACCGATTTTACATCACAATATCCACTAGGAAACAATTTGCGAATAATTAAAACAGCCACTGAACTTCACTCGAAGAAATCCCGCCAAAAACTCAAAAAGTGTTGAAATATACCTTTTCCACAGAATAAAAATGCAACTGTCAAAATATTTTTTTCGTGAGCCTAAACAAAGAGTTTTTAAGACAAGGTTATTTTTAACGGAAACAACCATTATTCATAAGTGGCTCGGAGGCGTCACAAACATTTACCTGCTTAACGAAGTGGACATAATGAGAACATGTCAATGATTTTCACGGTGGCACAGTTATAGCTACTTAGCCTTTGAACATTTATCTTGTATTTACGAGAACATAATTTTCCAAAGTGTTTCTAAAAGCTTCTAGGAAAACTGTTAATATTTG
Organism: Mythimna vitellina; assembly: GCA_949316375.1. Classification (NCBI taxonomy): domain Eukaryota; kingdom Metazoa; phylum Arthropoda; class Insecta; order Lepidoptera; family Noctuidae; genus Mythimna; species Mythimna vitellina. The sequence goes on along the minus strand of OX438688.1, from coordinate 23,003,086 downwards.
ACGGTCAAGTTTATTATCAGTTTGTCATAAGAGTTTATGATGGTTTTGAGTTATTATCTATACATATAATAAAACAGTAAAATTATTTTGCGGTGGTATTAATTGGCGCAAAAACTACTGAACCGATCCTGTTTAAATTTTGCATACATAATCCTTATAGGTCAGGGCAACTTATAGGCTATAAATTATCACGCTATTTGCTAAGGGGGGTGAGCAATAATCAAAAATGTTGGTATTGAACGACATTTGCCACGAGTTCAATCCTCAGCTACATTTAAAAATTTTGTCATAATTTTATCTTACTTTTTTTGTAATAAAATGACTTTTACCATTTTTTCAAAATAAAATTGACATTTCTATTCCATATCTTCTAAATATTTCGTAAAAACAATCAAAACACATAAAAAAATGATAAGTGGCGAGTAAAATCACGTACTATAATGTTACATTATCCCATTTAGCTGCAAATTTAACTTCTGAAATGAAAATCATCACGCTATCATCGATAAGGACCCAACCAGTCAATTATGACGTTTATATAAGAACGTCTATTTTAAGACCTAATCATCGAAGACCGTAGCGCAGTGGTTTCGTATCTGGACTTTCATGTAATGTAAAGGTTGTTCAAATCCCATATGGCTTTCATTTTAGTTTTATTTTTTCTCTGTAAATAAGATTTTTTATATATTTTTGCATTGCATCCTTATATTTTTTTTTTTATATATCTGCACATATAATATATCTGTAGAAGCTTTTAGTTGTGTGCGTACCACAGAAAATGTTAGAAATCGATGTAGATAACTTTTATACATTAAAATTGTGTGTAACTTGATATATTACTTAATAGGCTTTGTTAGGCATCGCAATAAAACAAAGCATATGAAATACAAACGGTATGAATTTAAAGTTTTCAAGAACTGAAATATGACACCACACGCAATTCAGATACTCGCAACGCCATCTAAAGACTCAAAGTAGAAATAATGATGACAATGACAATTGAACTTCATATTAAATTTGATAGATGGCATTTTGTATTTTACGTAATTTTCTATGTGGCGGGAGAATGACCATCGCCCACGTTTTCAGACAGTTTTATTCTTTAAAAATTGGACGAAAACAGTTACGGTTAAACTGGTGTTAGACGGAGTCATTTTTAACAATCATACTGTTTATTTTTATTATTTTTTCCCATGATTACCAATCAAAGGCGATAAAAGTAAATACCTATATGTATTTAATTATTAACTTTTAAATAACACAGCCAAATTTTCGGAAACTTTTACATGGTACCATGCGTTTGAAGGTCCCCAGATGGACCGATGACCTGGTGAGGGTCTCGGGAATCCGATGGATGGACCGGTCATTATGGCGACACTTGGGGAGGCCTATGTCCAACAGTGGACGTCTTTCGGCTGAAATGATAATGATGATGATGGCACCTTTTTTTTTCTTTTTTAAGGGTGAAAATCATCCAGTGACTTCTCCCGCTCTGGTTGGTACGGAAGGGTGTGTCAATCGTTTACTGACTAAAACCACACCTGTGTCCCTCAGTTGCCCTTTGCGAAATCTCTTTGAGGAACGCATGGATCACTACGCGCTGTTGACGACTAGGCTCGGTCCGTTCAACTACCGGACGGCCGGACGGCTAGCTACCCATTGCTCGACGTCCGCAAGCCCGCGTCTACTGTGGCCGGTAGTCGGGGTCGGAATCTCGGCTCGGCGTGCGGCCTCCTCCTTCGCTAGCATTACGGCAGAAGGAGGTGAGCGCCTGCCATTCCTCCTCGCTCTGGATCATAGCCCGAACCAAGGCCCGGCGCGAGAAGTCACTGACACTGATTGCCTCCACGAGGACACGGTGGTGCTCCGCCCTTGCAGAGCAGCCCTCCACTGTATGCTTCTACTGAGTCCTGCGGGATGATGGCACCTTGCGGCCTAATAATGGCGCGTTTTATTATTTGCAGTCACTGCTTCATATAAAACGGGATCGAATGTGTTTTTCTGATCACACTTTGACAACGTATGATGTATCTCAGATTCCTTGCAGCCTTACGTCGACATCTGGACGTTACTTCCTTGCAGTGAGTGGTGACCAATACTCAGGTATAACACTAATTGGTTGCTACATTTGTTTACTGTAATTTCATTGTTTTATGGATACGCAAGCTCAGGACTGTTGTGGTTGTTTCGAACGGTTTCTCTTCTGGATTCGGTTGGAATACCCTGATATTACCATTTTGCGAATCGCCCGGAAGACCCGATGTAGCATGTGGTGGAGGTATATCAAGCTCCGGTGAACCACCGTGTCCTTATAGAGGCAATCGGCGTCAGTAATTTTTCGGTTTAGCCATCAATATGCGAGTTCTATTGGACGGAGATACACTGCGAACAAGATTTTGCCGAAATTCATTCAAAAGTTGGAGACTCTTTATAAGGTAGTTCCCACTATGGAAAAAACATTTGTCTAATATACGAGGACGTCAGTCAAATACACACCAAAAAATCCTAGATAACTGAACAAGTAATTCTAACGCCCAAAATGATCACGCTGCAACAATCAATGCAAGCATGCTCTCGCAATTTCTTCGTAAGTACTATTGTGGAGGAAGATAGTTGATGGTGATGATGATAGTTTTGGATTCACTTAAGGCACTATCAGTGCACGTTACCCAGCTGAAGGTCGGTGTCCTGATTATGCTCCTTCGTTTACATCTACCAAAGCTGTCTAACGGCTTAAACTCTTCAGTGAAACATTATTGAGGCGAAAATTCTTATGGGAGGTAACTCTTTCGAACAATCTCGCAGCCCTAGCAGACATCGGTCCTATAGGGCCCTATCCATTTGCTGACATCTTTTTGAGTCGCGCGTAGAATACTACGCACCGTCGATTCAGGATTGCTTTGACCAGACGGCCGGACGGCATCACCGTAATCCCATGTTTGCGATGGCTGGGAATCGCCCTGCGGCTTTCAACACCCGGAGCGTCACTTGCAGCGACAGCTGAGGAGTCAGGATGTCCTATCCCCATAGTTTCAGCTACCTTCTTTGATCGTTTGATTGTAGTGCTTCACTGAAGGAGGCTACTGGTTGTCATTTTCGCCACCAATCGCCTCCATGAGGACACGGCGGCGCCGGCAATCCGACCAAGCGGGACTGACTTTCACCGTATGTATCATCGTATTCTCCGGGCGATCCGCATAATGGTGAGACCTGAGTGTTTCTTCCCGCTGAATTCGATACAGATAACTTCCGAAACACCCACATCTGGTGAGTCTTGCACAAAGAGAGGATGCCGTGACGCCTCTGTAGTCACTTTTCAAAGACAGGCATTACAGCTGCGATTGTGGCGTGATCTCTGTGGCGAGGGGTTAAAATCATACAATGTTGTTTTACCAGAACATAAATCAGAAAAATATATAAACTAATGCCTTTTCCCTTGGGGTAGGCAGAAATGCCAACTGCTACGACCCATACATACTCTTTTTATTCATTGACGTTCATACATCTGGATCTGGACGAGTACATAACATATTTCCTGAAAAATTACCTTCACCGCGTTTTTACCTTTAACCGTTTTACGTTAAAGTACAATAAATAATTGCGATGTTTGCGGAATGAATTGCAAGCACAGAGTGATTGTACAGTTTTAAGAACTTAACGCGGACGAAGTCGCGGGCAACAGCTAGTTTTCTATAATTGTAAATCGCTCAGAGTAGTTTAGGATATTGTTAGTAGTGAAGCTGTTGATAAAGTCAAAATGAGAGGCTAAATTTATATTTTGGGACGAAAGAAGGGTGTAGTTTGGGACGACCCTGGATTTTTTTAGAACAAAACTCAGAAGACCGAACGTAGAATACATCCTCCCCGAAGATTTATAATTGTCATTAGATACAATTGACGGAAATGTTGCCTTAAAAGCGTGCACATTAATTAGCACAGTAAAAACTTGAAACAGGATTCGACGTCAAAAACATTTAATATTAGGTCTTTAGCTACGAAATTGCTGTTTTTCTTTGAAGTGTTATATCTTTGGATGGACTTGGAGACCACTTCACTTCACCAATAGGACGAATCACTGCTGAGAGATCGCTATAAGCTAAATTTCTAATGTAATCAGAAAACGAAGCGTCTTTTGGCACAGACCAATTCATTCTCCGCAAAGTATTTAACTCCTTTCTGAAGGAATCTTAAAATCTCAATCCGCCTACACAATCACCAGGGCAACAGCAAACACAACAACGTCATTGAACCCTGCGTACGCGCAAGTTAGTCCGCGCGCATACCAATTAAGTACATTGCTATTACCATGGGAATCTCGTGAACTACTCATAACTACTGAGAAGGGAACGAAACGACCTATTTATAGGACAGGACAGTTGTTGCACGCATTCATATATAATAATGATCTTATGGGTTAAGCAATTCTGGGTGCGGTCTGCACGTGGATGGGTAACTATCCATTACATATCGAGACCACTTCGTGCTTCGAAAAGCATGTTTAACCTTTAAACCCGGATGTCATTTGTAGATCTTTGGCAGTCTTCACAGATAGTCAGAATTCAGGAAATCTGACGGCAGTATTGCCTGGGTTATGGTGTCCCTGTAGCTAAGTGGTCTCCTCAGACTACTCAGATAGACTGTCCTCATTAGTTGCAATCTGTTAGCCTGAAAACCGACCCCAAAATAGTAAGGAAAAGGCTGGCAAAATGATGCACCAAGACGAAACAGGTTACTTTTAGGCAAGCGTGCTCCATCGTCAATCACATCATCGCTTACCGTCAGGTGAGATAGTGCTCGCGCTCGCGCCTGTCTATACTAATCCTTACACATAACAAAACAAAGTCCGAATCGCATCTGTCTGTCTGTATGTTCGCTATAACTCAAAAACGACTAAAGGGATTTTCACGCGATTTTCATAAATCGATAGAATGTTTCTTAAGGTTGTTCTAAATGTTTCTAAAGTTTGGTGTATAATAAATTCATGTTATAGTAGAGAAAAGCCGAGAATTTCAAATATTAGTTCTCTAATACTATAAAATTGAAGAATTTTTTTTAACGCGATAATCTCACAAAAGACTGATTCAAATTTAAAACAACTTTTAATTTTGAATAGCCCTTTTGTCGAGGAAGGCTTTACACTATATATGACATCAACCATAAAATCACATCATCTTCTATAGGTATATGAAATCATCATCATCAGCTATGATCTATGTTTGTATTAAATTGTTTAGGTTGTAGATTGTAGGCTGCCCTAAAATCTTCAAACAATTAAGCTGCAACCGAAAAAAAACAGAACCAAAGACGCGGATAAAGCCACGGAGACAGTTTTTAATATGAAGATTCAATAATAAAAAAGAAGAAGACGATAGACGACCTATTTATAGGACAGGACAGTTGCTGGACTCATTCAATTCCTAGTAATAGAAGTTTATCGAGTTGGTTAGCTATTAAATGACAAGGCAGGATTGGAAGATATTCTAGCTGTGTCTAGATTCCTGGATACAGGTTTTACTTGTCAGTCTACAATGTTGTTCAAATAGCAATTTGTATGCTCGTGAATGTGTTCTTCGAATTCATATATGTCATGATTTTTATTTACTCCTGGTAAACTTTATTAACTTTAAATTTTATATAGACCATTATTCAGTTATGGCCTATCGTAGACACGCCCAACTATTTATTTCTCTACATATATGAAAGAGAAACTGACTGACTGCAGCCGAAACTATTGGGACTATGAGCGTGTAATTTTGTATAAAGAGCGAATTTTCCAAAATTCACCCCCTAAGGCGATGAAACAGGGGTTCAAAGTTTTTATGGAAAACCCTAATTTCAGGCGAGTAAAGCAGTTGGTAGAAGCTAGTTCATTATGTATTTTATTGTACATACAACACAAAACCTAAGAAAGAAAGAAATTTATCTAAAACACACACAATGGGTGGCCTTATCGCATGAAAAAGCTATTATAAATGTTAAATTATCAAAATATATGTCAATTTTCTTGTTACAGGAATACATAATCTTTATCTGCTGATAAATTATTCTTATCAAAAATGTGTTAGAATCTAATCATTCCAACACAGAATTCTTATTACTCATAAAAATAATATTGCGAATTGGTTATATGTCATTCTCTATACTATATCCCACGGCTTCGCTTCCGGGGCCTGTCCTTCAGGAATTGTACTTTTTCCAAAATAAAAATACCTATGACACTATGATGTAACTTTTTAACAATGAAAGAAATACCGTAATCCATAAGAAACATCAAACTAATATTAGTTAAACTTTGGCTTTTATAATATTATAAAAGCCAAAGTTTGTTTGTAGGTCACCATCGCGCACAAACTACTGAACGAATTTGGATGAAATTTGAGACACGGCTAGACTATACCCACGATAATTTTTATCCCAGAAATATATTAGCATAGCATAGAATAATCAGCCTTTTAATGTTCCCACTGTTGGGATTCAGGCCTCCTCTCTAGGAGAGGGAACGGGCCGTAATTCACCACGCGGGCCCAGTGCGAGTTGGTGGGTGTCATATACGATTCTTCGATTTTTTGGTTCTAGGCCATGCCGGTTTCCTCACGATGTTCCTTCACCGTTTTGAGGGCAGTGGTGATGAAATAAATTATACAAAGTAATGCGCCTGTCTGGGTTTGAATTCGCGACCTACAACTCGTAAGTCGGGACCGTGACCATTAGTCCATCACTGCTCATCTCATAATCTCACTGCTCTGACGTCATAGCCGTCGCTTCCTTCTGTCTCCTATAAATATTAATTGTTCTAATAATATCCTCAGCTTCGTCAAGATCGCGGTTAACACACATTTCCACCGCATCTGGACCACATCTAAATCGGAAACTTTCAACATCAATCTGTATCTAAAATAAACTTTACGTTCATGGTTAAGGTTGTTGGGTCTATTCTGTCTTCAAATTCTTACTGTTTTTCATCAAGCTATAAAAAAAGTCAGTTTAATGATAGATCTGCCTCGTTGTTGTCGTGGTCGGAAGCTAGACTGTTGAGCTTGAGGTACTAGGTTCTATTCCCTGGTTGGGCCAAACTGAAAGAAAAAAAAAAAAATGGCACACAGATTATAAAAGCAACATTAAGACACTGACACAATTTGTGAATAGACTACGACACTGAGATGGCTGCACATAGGGTTGCCAACCGTACTCTAAAATAGAGTATTGTACTCTATATCATATAGGTGTAGTTACTCTATAATCTATAACACTAATAGAGGATGATAATTAATACCTATTATCATAACCAAAAACAGTAAACTATTTTTACGAATGTGAAATGGCAGGAAGAGAGGAACAGATCTTCATTGAAATTGATTAAAAATGAATTTCTGATCTATGAACTTAGAGTTAGAATATTTGGAGTCATACAATTCTTTTAAAAACAATGAAAAATTTTTATGTGTTGCAAAAAGTACCAAAAAAAGCCTTTTTAAAATTCATTTAAATGATACCTTTTTTATACGTAGGTACTCTTTATTAACCTCCTTTGAAATGAGACATACTCTATTTCTTCTAATAAAAGTTGGCAACCCCAGCTGCACCTACCCCCTTCCCTTTATTTTTTCAAACTAACGCTTGTAATTCCAACACCAACAAAAATGAGCCCACTCTTTCGCCATTTTAATCCCATAATGGCCCCCGTTCACGGCTAAGGTCAGAGATAAGTCCGCCATGATACCACCGTGGCCCATCATGGCCCATCGTTTAGATAACACTGCACTTTAGTGGACGTAAAATTCAAGGTGAGGTTACAGTAGCCGGTTTTATATGAGATGGTGCTGCCACCTACTGATGAAAAAGAGCAGGTAATTTGATAGAGTATTTTTCATGATTCATACCTATTGAAACATAATTTTGTAGCGTTTATTTATGTATTTACGATTGTCATAGTTCCATAGTTTCTAGTAGTAAAAAAAATGATCGCTCATGTCTTGACAAGGCTATGACAAAATGATATTCAAAAATAGACGGATAGTCGAAAAGTCAAAATATAAGTAACTATTGAGGTTTATCTATGGGTAGCGAGATTGTTCGAAAGAGGTGGCCGTTGAACGCAAAAGGCAGCAGAAGGAACACTGGTTTTGTCAGTAAAAAGTCTTAACACCACTTCTCGCTTTTCTCAGAGCGGAAGAAGTTATTATTGAGATGATTTCCCAACTACATAAAAAAAGGGGGTTGACGTATACTTTTTCGATAGCCCGTGTATTTCACATTAATGCTTTTAGGACTTTTAATCAGTAGTTATATTCACTTTATGACAGAATTGTAATAGCATTAAAGCAGTGTAGAGCAGTAGTGGCCGAGTGGTAACGGCTCATACTTACGAGTTGTAAGTCGCGGGTTCAAACCCAGCCAGGCGAATAACTTTGTGTAATTTATTTCATCACCACTGCTCTCAAAACGGTGAAAGAAAACATCGTGATGAAACCGGCATGTCCTAGAACCAAAAATTCGAAGACATGTGACATTCACCAACCCGCACTGGGGCTCGCGTGGTGGATTTACGGCCCATTTTTTCTCTTAAAGAGGAGGCCTGAGTCCCAGCAGTGGGAACATTAAAAGGCTGATTATGCTTATGCTACTTGAGACTTAGTGAATAATTTCTGCAAATTACAAATATTTTAATAATAAATAAACTAATCCATTTTGAGGTCACTGACTCATCATTCCTGTAGGAACATCGATGACGTCATAGTGCAGACGCAGTTCAAAACATACGAACAATCTTCGTCAAGTTCCGTGTAACCGTGTGTAATACAGTTTACACAGCAATTAGTCAGACGTTACTGAAACTAACTGATTTCAGTTTGACCTAAATGTCAGAAATGTTAATTCATTTATTTTTTTGTTAGGATTATTTTTATTTCCTTTGACGAAGAAACTTTTAGAAGTTTTTTGGGTGTCTTCATCTTAACTGCAGTGAATTGAATATGCAAGTCGTTTGGTTAGGGCCATGGAGTTTCTTACACTTTTTCTTACACTCTTTCTCCATAGAGATCTACGCTTTGGAATGTGCAAATAGCTTCTGTACCATCTTTCTGACTGACCGACTTCTTGTCAATCCAAAAGTACCTGGAAATGAAAGAAAGTAAAAAAAAAACAGTTTACTTACGCGAAATGACGCAATTTTGGAACTAGCTAACAAACATAATCAATAGATAGGAAAGATATGCGTCACATCCGCGCAAAAAGGCCGAACGCTCAGCATAAATGGTTTACTTGTCTATGGGTATATAAATCAAATAGTTTTTGCCATTGACTTCGCCCGCGTGAAAATAGAAAATATAGGCCTATGTTACTCAATGATAAAGTAGCTTTCTAATGGTGAAAGAATTTTGGAAATCGATACAATAGTTTTTGAGTTAAATCGTAACAAACAACCAAAAAACAATTTTTTCCTCTTTATAATATTAGTTTATATAAATTGCTGTTCTTTAGTCTCGCTGTAACTCAGAAACCGCTTGACAAATGGAAATCATTTTTTTTGGCCTTGTTCGCTCTAATACAGTGGTAGTTGAAAACCCATAAAAACAGTTGATAATTTAATATATATATAAAAAATAAAATAAATAAAAATAAAATAAATAAAATAAATAAATAATAATATAAATAAATAATAAATTAATATTTATAAATATATAATATATATAGGGATATATAACGATCAGGGGCGGGTTGTATATTGACGTGTGACGTTTTAGGCATATGTTGCGCTATTTATTATGTTAGTTATATGTCATAAATAATATAGTTAAAGGAATTGTAAAAATTATAAAATTATATATATATATTTTTTTTTATTATTATTTTATAATTTTGTTTGGGAATCGCTTCTTAAAGGAAAAGAAAAGCCACTAATTTGAAGTCTATCATATACCTAGAATGTTTACGATGTTAGCAAAGATTCAGTTCACCAACCAAAACACTGACTCATCCAGACAATCACCGATCCCAGCTTAACCTTACCACAAGCACGAGTCCTCGCTCCTTATTCATGCCACTTATCCTATTAAATCAGTCTTGAAGCCAGTCAATCATATCACGGCAGTATCCTCACTTAGCATTTCAATAACATGGCGACTCATTGTTGTGGGTCATCGCTTTCTTATGGGACCTTCTTATTTTTCGATGAATTTATGCATGGATGTGGTATGCTAGTCGTAAATTGTTCTGACTTGGGCTTTTGAAAGCAGGATTTGTTATTTTTGAGATGTTTATTGTGGAGTTGTATTGTCAGTTCCAAATCAACTTCAACTTCAACTCTTCATTAATAGCATTTGTGGAAAAGACACCACAATTTTGCCAATAACACGTGCAAACTATTAATAGACCATCAAACGCTGGAGAGTATTTCATCATCATCATCATTTCAGCCGATAGACGTTCACTGCTGGACATAGGGCTCCCCCAAATGTCGTAGGGGGCCTTCCAACACTGCGTCTTCCGGTACGCGGTCGCCACTCCAGAACCTTTCGGCCCCAACGGCCATCTGAAATCGAAATGAAGATATCCGCAGGAGAACCAAGGTTGCCGACATAGCACGAAGAATCGCCAAACTTAAGTGGCAATGGGCAGGGCACATTACTCGCAGAACAGATGGCAGTTGGGGCCGAAAGGTTCTGAAGTGGCGGCCGCGTAACGGAGAGTATTTAGCGTGAATTAATAGTAAAATAAATATATATTTCTCTAAACATTAAAGTTCAAAATAAAAGAATTTCTTCGCAGACGCAGACCGACATTATGACCAGACCACAAACTATGACTATGTACTTAGTACATGAAAGAAACTTGTAAGAGTGAAAAAGAGAAAAAGAAAAAAAAAGTAGTTACAATACTTACAGCTTAATTTTATTAATTTCAATAAATTTGCATAGTTTAAATATAAAACGAGTAAACACAAAAGAAAGAAAGCAGTTTGATCCGATCGATCTTTCTTGAAACACGTCTATGGAGAGTAAAACCTTCACAAAGATAAACTTGTCATGACGTAAAAAGGTTGTTTAGGCACAAATAATTCTAATCTTAAGGACTTACAAGAAATGCTGACGCAATCATATGAGATCAGCGTGTGTACTATGAACGTGTAATGAACAGTCACATCATACGTAAGGTTATTAATGTTTAGTATTTATTATTGCAAAAAAAAACAATATTAAGACGGCCATTTGCAAATGAAATACAAAAACACTGCATCTTTCCGCATTGCTTTATAATCTTACCATGTAATTTAGACAAGATTCGGTATTAGTATGGCCAAAATAGACCGCATGATTTTTTTGGCAGTGGGGACACATCAACTAACTCCATTCTTGATTTTTAGGGTTCCGTACATCAAAAGGAAAAAAACGGAACCCATATAGGATCACTTCGTTGTCGGTCCTTCTGTCTGTCTGTCAAGACCCTTTATCTTGGGAACGCGTAGAGGTATCGATTTGAAATTAAAACCATATACTTACTCAAGTCTGCGGTCCCTTGAAGCTGTGAAAAAATCAAACATCTGAGTTAACAGAAAAAAAAGATACGGCCGTTTATGTCGCAAAAACGTGTATTTCGACACACTCAAGGGAATCAAAATTAATAGAGTACTTACCATTGACCAATCCTGAAATTTGGCATAAAGCAAGGTCTCATAACACAAGTAAAGGACAAAATCTGAAAACTAAATTTGTAGTTACGTCACAAAAAAACACTTGCGATTCGGAAAAACCTTCGTAACTCAATTCGGAAATTGAACTGTTTTCATAGGTTAGTTTGTACGGAACCTTCGCACTTGCTCAGTTTTTTTCTTTTTATTACTGATAGACTGGCGTTGAACCACTATCTCACCTTATGGTAAGCGACGATGTGACCAACAATGGAGCACGCTTGCCAAGAAGTAACTTATTCACTCTTGATTTAAAGATCTCCAGGTTATAGCTATCAGGAAACACAGACTCCAGCTGGGGATTCCACTCCTTAGGCTGTAATAAGTAGTTCGTAGTTTAGTATGTAAGTCACAGATGTAACATATTTAAAAGGACCTTAGTAGAGTCGATGTTATCAGCAGCCTTTTAAGGAGAAGCTCGATATCATTGCTTTTGCATCCATATAAAAGTACGTACCTAATGAATACATGCATGTGATATGACTTAGGTACATAAAAGGATATAGTGAGTCATGTTTTTAGTTTAGCATGTTGAAGGTAAAATACTGTTTGTGAACCTAGGTCATTAATAAACCTAGGCTGCGGGTTTGTTCGGAAGTGTTACTGTGACCCTGGAACGCTAAAGGCAGCTGAAGGTTCAGAGGTGGGTTTTAGTCAGTAAATCTGACACTCCCTCTCGCCTTACTCAGAGCGGGAAGGATTATTTAAGAATTTCCCACCGAAAAAAAATCATACAATTTTCAAACTTTTGTGACCCAGTCGCTTACGAGCTGTAAGATTCAAACCCAGCCAGGCGCATTAATTTTGTGTAATTTATTTCATCACTACTGCACTCAAAACTGTGAAGGAAAACATCGTGAGGAAACCGGCATGTCCTAGAACCAAAACTTCGAAGACATGTGACATCCACCAATTCTCACTGGGCCCGCGTAGTGAATTACAGACCATCCCCTCTCCTAGAGAGAGGGCTTAAGTCCAAGCAGTGGGAACATTATAAAGTTGGTGGTGACTAACCTACAATTTTATCTAGTTTGGAAGCAGTGGGTGATTGTAATATTTTGAAGGTAGAGACCAACATACCTAATATAACAACTTTCTAAGATGCTTCATTCCAAAAATGGTAAATCTCGTAGTTTAGCGTACTGGATTTGACAGCCATTTATCTTTGACCCAGGTCTTAAATATTTTATGTTCATCAGACGCAGACCGGTACCGTCTAGACGTTGGACTTAAAATTTTCGCAGACTATGTTTTTATTAGTTACAATGCAACCAAATATAGCTTTCGTTGCGATAGGATTTAGAGACGATTACCTACTTAATAAAGATCTTTATTATTATTATTTGTTATGAATTTGTTTATCTCAGGATCCTGGAGTCCTTGACCTTTAGAAGGCGTACGAGGGGCCGAAGCTAACTCGCAGAGGCCCCTTAGACAATTTTCCTGGAACGTGAACCAACTGAAGGTTATCCCTGTAGTCCTGTACGCTCTAATTTTATTATTACGCCGTGGTTATTCTTAATTTACAGGATGACATGTCATTTTTAGGTCTCCGTACCTTACAGGAAAAAACGGAACTCTTATAGGATTACTTTGTTGTCCGTCCGTCTGTCTGTCTGTCAAGACCCTTTATCTCGGAAACGCGTGGACGTATAGAGTTGAAATTAAAACCATATACTTAGGTCTGCGGTCCCTTGAAGCTGTGAAAAAATCAAACTTCTAAATTAACGGAAAAATAGGTTATGGCCCTTTATATCGCAAAGAACGTATATTTCGACACTCAAGGGAACCAGAATTCTAGAGTAGGTACTTCCCCTTGACTTAGAATCCTGAAATTTTGTATAAATCAAGGTCTAACACAAGTATAGGAAATAAATCTGAAAACCGAAAATTTGTTGTTAAGTCACAATTTTTTTTTTTGTGGTTTTTAGAAACTTCGTTACTCCGATCAGGAATTGAACTCTTTCGTATGTAGGTAAATTGGCATGGAACCCTCAGGGCGCGAATCCGACTCGCACTTGCCCAGTTTTTTTTTTTTTTGTAGGTATTCAACAAATAACTCATCTGTGTCCCTGTAGTTGCTCTTTGCGGAGAAGTAATTGGATCATTCCCTACCTCGAATCTGAGTGCGTTTAAAAAACATAACTCACATGCAAGACACCCAGACCGGGAACAACCCATCAGTAAAGTAACCATAGAAATATTTGTTCCGCGCGGGAATCGGAACTCGCGACACCGTCAAAAATGAATGTCATTTGAGATGACATATCTACAAGTATATAAGCCATAACCATAAGAGAAAGACAAAATACCCGTATTTTCTACCTTCAAAGTAGTTGGTCCCTTGTTACTTCCCTTATAAACAATAATACCCAATATTTCACGTCGTGTCTTGTTAAAGTTTACTGCATTCTTATTGGTCCTCTTCTCGTTCGCTGTGGAGAAGATTGTCTTATTAGGGATAAGCGATGCTCCTTTGTCACGCGAATGTGCTCACTTCAGCTATTTATAGAATCTTGTTTACGTATGCAAATGAGTTGTGAATATGTACCCTGGAGCCGTAACCGTAGCTAAATGCAGTATGTCAGTTATTTTGTTAGTGGACTTGGAATGCTGGAGTCTCCATTCCATCCATAATTATGTTAAAAAATTCTAGCTGGTCAGGTTTTTTCAAAATTTTGTTGTTATGAATATTATGTGTAGCGAAACGGTTTTCTTTTTGAAATGTGGCACAAGTCTTATTTATTATTTGGAAAGAAAAGGATTTTATTTGGTACCTACAGCACGAGGCACAAAAACATTATAGAGTAAACACGAAACAAAAATAATTAAAAAAAAGAATCAAAAATGTAGTTGTGTGCCTCACGGCTGCACCGAAATAATGTGCTAAAGTAAAATCGATAGCGTAGACCAAAAAGTATAGTAAATATATAGGAGGGGGGGGGGGGTAGCCCGTGTAATTCAAATTTGCTATTTCATGAAAAAGTCAAATTCAATAGTTAGAGATGCCAATTATATTTTAACCAACGTAGAACTGGATTTACCTGCAAAAAAAATGGGTTCTAGCTTTAAAAATTCCTCTTAACATGAACCTTTTTTTGACTGTCTTTTTTGTCTTTATTTTTATTTAATTTAACTATATATACACCAAGATCAAAAATTACTAGCTAAAATATGGCGTCATAAAACTCCTCCGCATCGCTGTCGACTGGAAGTGTGCCCAAAGGGCTGACGAGTGGCGGCATTGCCACGTAGTATGGCAATGCTTAATCTCTGACCAAGGTAAAAGCCAGCCCCTTGGGTCACGCGAAGTGTCTAATAAGCGTTAGGATAATCTTGAATGAATCTAAAATGAATCTTAAGATTATGTGTGACCAAGTTTCGACCAGCACGCCGAAAGTCATACATAATTAAGTGCATTGATTGGCTTATATTACCTCGAAAACCAATTATTGTGTGGGTGAAAAAGGACATTTTCACTATTTGTATGCACCTAAATATATTGTCACTATGTATTTGATTTAACAATTTCAAACTTCACACACACTAAACCAATCATTTCTTTGTTTTCAGAAAAACATGCAAGTCATGCGGTTGCGACCGTCTGAAGCACTCGGTGTACCACGAGGAGCTGGGCTCCGTGAGGGACCGCCTCGGGCTGCGCGAGTCCAAGATCAACCACCACTCCTACGACAGCCCGCCGGGACTGACTGCCAAGCAGGTGAGAGCCTCATCATCTGTGTAGTAGGTAGACAGGAGGTACTGGGCACCTCCTCACCTTCTCGAGCAGAAAATCAACCACCAACAACAAGTTAGTAAAGGCCTACGTAGGCGCAAAAGATTTGATAGACTTACAAACCAGTAAGAGAGCAAGAGGTGTGGGGGGGGGAGACAGCCATCTTGGCAAACTTCGCTGAGGTAGCCAAAACTACAATAAAATTCTCAGCCCCATTTTACCGAAATCACGTCTGTTTCAATGATTCCACATTTTCTCCAGTTACCCAGACACTTGAGATACAAAACAACACCAATTTTAAATTAAAATATCCACTAGGAATCAATATGCGGATAATTAATACAGCCACTGAACTTCACTCGAAGAAATCCCGCCAAAAACTCGAAGAATAGTGTGTAGTTAGCAGTAGCACTGATTTTATAAACTTTGCTCATAGGTATTTCCAAGCAGGGGTCTACCATACAATACCAAATAAATTCAAAATATTTTTATTTTTCCAGACTGAACTGTACTGGACGTCGCTAGCAGAGCGAGCGCCGACTGGCCTAGGGGGCGCCACTGGCGCGGCAGCGTGGAGGGCATGGCGCACTAGAGCGTTAGCCTCTCAGCTACCGAAACAAGACCTCTCCTTAGCACATTGCCGACATATCGACGAAAACCACCGCAAACAATACGAAGACTTCGTCGCGGCTAGGAATGAAATTGCACTTGACATTGGTAACGAATCTTACATAGTTAAGTACAGCGCCATCTAGTGGCGAGTAGCTGAATGTATTTATATTTGCTTTATGTAGGAACATTTGTTTCAGGCGTCGCTAGTCAATATCACGGTGCATCAGTTGATTGTGCGGGTTGTAATAAACCTATTCGAAGTGGAAGTATTACCGTGCAAGCGCCGCGGATAGGTGAAGAAGTGAGTATATTTATAGACAGCGCCATCTATGTTTAGCAGCAAACACTAAGAGGAGGCATCGACTCACTTAGTTCTGCTACTCAGCAATAGATGCCACTACTAGTAGCTAGTTTCAAATGGAACTTTTATTTGATTATTATTTTGTTTTAGGCATATTTCCACCCAACATGCTTCTCGTGTGCAGAATGTGACGAGCTACTTGTCGAACTAGCGTACTGTGCGTTAGATGGACGATTGTACTGCGTCCGACATTATGCTGAACGATTGAAGCCTAGATGTCATGCTTGTGATGAGGTAAGTGGTAACTTTTAGGTATTAAAGCTGCAAATATTTCCATACTTCAAATGGTTGTAAATTAGTTCCAATCAGAGGTAAGTGCATCTTTACCAAGAATTAACTTGACGACGACGTTTAATCTTTATAGGTAGGCCAATTATTATCAAACTAGCTTGATCAAGGTGTACTGACTTTCTGGAGTTCTTTATCTTTCATAATCATTTATTATTTTGCGAACATGGGTACCTATATTACATAGGTTTTTTTTTTTTTATAACAAAGTCCTCCATATTTGCCGTCACATGGGCATGCACTTTTACAATTTTTGGAAAAAGAAAGTTGAGATTGTTGTGACGAGAATCGAAAATATTAGAAATGATTATATTAGAGGAAGTTTAAAAGTGGCGCCAGTGACTGAAAAGTTGAAAGGAAATACCAAGACAAACGGGTCTTGGTATGGTCATGTGAAGAGGAGGGATGAAACGCATCTTACTAAAAGAGTTCTGAGTATACACTTAGATACACTTAGATGAATGGAGAGGGAGAGGGAGGTAAAGAAAATTATTGATTTTAATATTCACACAAAAAGGAAGTTAGTCATAGAGTAGCGGTCTGGACGAAGCGAAACGCTTAGTCGTTTATACCGCGTACATCGAAGGACTGGAACAATTTGCCTGCTGCGGTCTTCCCGTCCAACTAAAATTTAGGTGTCTTCAAGGCTAGAGTGAATAGGCTTTTAATAAACTAGTACGCCTCACCATCAATGATTGCATCTCTGCTTGCCATCAGGTGGGATCGCAGTCAAGCACTGGTTTATATCACTTTAAAATAATAATTTAATGAAAGCATAATTTTAAACAAAACTAAAGCAAATCTCTGAAGGAGCCTGATGTTATTGTAGGTAATTGCTGCTCGTTTATAACATTAATATCAGCATTTATTTTCTTAAGTAATCCGCGATGGACAAATTGCTCTGTGACTCCTAACCGCTGACTTTAATCAACGGAGCAATTAGAATGTGGACAGACTGTAATCATATATTACATCTTACGCAAATAAATGCAACATGTAACAGTTTACCGCGTTTGTTGCAAATCAATTTGGTGTCGTTCCAAAAGCACCATTAGTATCGACGCTACCGAAAAATGTTACAGGTGTGAATTGGTCTGTCCGGATGTTTGATTTTTAGTATTTTTGTTTTTAATAGTATCTTATATTGGTTGTAAGAAATTCAAGGTTTTACACATACATTTAATGTGTATGTTCGCGTTTGTATTGTATATACTGATTTTCCTTCGTTTTCTACATTTTATAAAAATATTTTTGTTGAATAGGCCGTCTGGTCGGTTTTAAGCACTATTCACATATCATTCTGATAAACATCTGAAAATGAATTGACCCTGTTAAAACATCAATTTTTTTAGAATGAGAAACCGCCTATCAATTTTGCGTTTCAGGACCGCGGTAACTCTTTCGAACAATGCCGCAGCCCTGACAGTAGAGAATCAATCTGACATACCTATACAATATTAGTTTTCGTATATGCGAAACCCGGAACACCTGTCTAGTATTTTTATGTAAAGAATCTAAGTACAAAATTTCATAACTGTATCATGAAAACACACAAAGTTATAAGCTTGTTATATTACCTAGTTGTCTGCACAAATACTTGGTCACCGGGCCATAAGGGGGATTAAGGTGTTTTTTGTTCCCGTACCCAGCTGTTCGCTGCCACCTAATGCCCGCTATGACCTGCCATCACCTGTGTTGTACTTACTGTTGTGTCCAACTAGTGACCTTTTTTTTAAAATATTTTCGGAAAAAAATATAACATGGTGTAAAACTGATTAAAATCGATTCAGTTACTAATTCTGAACAAACTATATTCAGGTTTCGCTGCTAAAAATAATGTATAATTAACAATTATAAACAGCAAGCAACAAATCACCTTTCTTCCTAAATCTTTCATTAGTAACACCCACAGCAAAATTCAAAGATCCCGCCCTAAATATTATTAATACAGGTGGTATAAATACTTAGTAACTCTAGCGATTAGTTGCGACGTATTCCAAAGAGACAACAAAACACATCACGTGGTCTATTCCTGTCTCAGACCGGCTATCTGACGGCTTGACATTTGCCAGGGCATTATGTAACGTGCGGGTGTAATATGGTCTGAACTGTGGGCCTTTGCTAAGAATAGGGAATCAGTACAAGTAAAATATTTTAGATGGGGCTCCAAAAATATTAAAAGTCATATTTGTGCTTTAACAAATGTACTCATATATTCGATTTTCGTACGAAACTCAAGTGGCTTCCAATACGTCTTCCCCGGAACGTACACGTATTGTCTCTGCTCTACAGTGTTCAGTTCAACCTTGCTATTTTGCAAAAATCAGCAGTTCAGTCTTTTCCTAAGTTGATATCGGCTTCGGGTCAAACTGCATACAGCTGCAAACCTGTATTTCACATGTAACTATTACCTATCTAACCCCATAACTGCTAACATCCCTTGGCAAGACTGGTGGAACATTTCTTGGTTTCTGACTATCTGTACCGACTCTCAAAAATCTATAAATAACAATCTACAAACTCAATCTAAACAATTATTTTTTTTGAGGTATGAAATTATCAAGCATTTTCTCCTGCTCGAGCGAGAGGGAGTGTCAGACTTTTACTGACTAAAACTCACGTGTGTTCCTTCAGTTTGCGTCCCATTGGCCACGGTAACATTATCATCATTTCAGACGAAATTCGTCCACTATTAGACATAGGTGACACACGATCGGTCCTGTGCGTTCGTATCCATCGGATTCCCGCAACCCTCACCAGCTAACCGGTCCACCTTGAGGGAGGCCTTCCAACGCTGCGTCATGCGTTACATGGTCTCCACTCTAGAACCTTTCGTCTCCATCGACCATCAGTTCTGCGAGCAATGCCACGGTTACTCTTTCGAACCTCGCACCTCAAACCAGAATAACTAAACCTTTCATCATAAACAAGTTCATAAAGCTAATTAAATCTGCCAAAAGTCAAGTAGCGTAAACTAGTACTCAAACAATTTTAACGAGTCCTGACAGCAACGCGTTACTTTATATCTATTACGTTGAATTTAACAATAAGTTTTACGACGTTATGCTGCGCTCTGCTGTTCACTAAAGTAATAAACAAATGACAGTTGTTAACGCTTCAAATGCTTGACTAGAGTAATATATCATTATACCAATTGATGGATGGAAGGAGCTAGTGAGATCGGATGAAAGATGAGTAGATTTGAAAGACGATGGGCTGCATGATAGTTCGAAAGAGTTACCGCGGCCATTGAATGCAAAGGTCAACTGAAAGAACATAGGTTGGTTTTAATCAGTAAAAGTCTGAAAATTTATCTCTGTCTATCCGGGGTTGGAAAAGTAATTTAATTCTTTCCCAACTAAATAAAAAAGGAACATGGTTGTGAGGATAACTTAACTGCTAATAGAAACGAAAAATTACACATTTTGTGTAAACCCAAGAAACATAGGACAGTGACAGCCTGAAGCCCGGAGGACACTCGTCTCGCGCCGGGCCCTGGTGATGTCGCCAATCGAAGGGGCCCAGCAGGATCAAAGCCTCTGGGGTCATGGTTTGTGCTAAAAAGAACCCCAAGGCCCTGGAATGGAGGCAAAGAAGTAACAGGAGAGGGTTTTACTCAGTAAAAGTCTGACACACGCTCGCGCTCCGCCCAAGAATGGGAACGGGAACTTTTTTCATTGGTAGATTTCCCACAAAAAAAAGTGACAGCCGGTTGATCCTTACTAAATAAGTTAGCAAATCAGCCTCTTAATAAAAATGTGTAACAACTATCACGCTTGCTATACAAACAAGAAATCTTTTCTTTTAAAAAAAGAGACCGACTAACTGAAATATCAACACAGCCGAAACCACTAGGACTAGGAACGTGAAATTTATCACAAAACTTCCTTTTATGACGTAGGCGAGGACTAAGAGAGGATTTTCCAAGATTCTCCCTCCAAGGGGATGAAACGGGGGTCCAAAGTTTGTATGAAAAAGAAACCTACTTTCACGCAGGCAAAGCCACTGGAAGAAGCTAATCTTGCATATTACATTATTTTACCTGCACCCAAATCGAATTGAAAGTCAATAAATTTTATTTAAGATTTCGACGGATTATCTTAATGTTTCCTCTTGAAATGAAAACCTATTGCAAGCAGTGCTCTGTTTAATTTTAGCCCATTACATTATAATGCATAACTGTGCCACTCACTGCGTTTCGGACTAATGACAATATTATTGATGCGTCCAACTGTTCACATTCATTCATCTAAGCGCATATCTTGTAGGAAAATTATTGTGGGCTTTACTACTAGAGGATTAGAGACTAATAGAGAAAGGGATTGTCGATAATCTGTATCGACTATCGACTTTAACACTCTCATTTTGAGATCAGTGTAGGGATAAATTTGTATTTCGCACATTTGGACATGTATAATTTACATCCGAGGCTGTTACAGAAAACAAATAACGTTACCCTTGTGCCAAGCATATTTCTGGAGTCATGCGTCATGACCGCCCTGCCTGCTTCGAATATTTAACTGATCCTTCTAATATTAATCCAAAAACAGTGAAAGCGGCCAATTATTCGCCTCACACGCACTCTTGAACTAAACGTTGGCAGTTCTTGTTTACACCTTATTAAGCCCAGGTTAATTCGCACTACCAATCTTCAATCGGTCAATAAACGAGCCGAATGAAATATGTTTGGTATGTGGTTACAGAACAAAAATAAACTGTTAACTAGTTACTGCTGAACATTGGTTCACACCTTACCACTTTAGTCAGTCCTAACACTCGCTGCGGGTTCGCGGGCCTTTTTTCTAGTCCGACCTTTTTCGTTGTTGAAAAAAGTTTTGTCTATGTCAGTGAATTCATTCGATTTTTGAATCCGGTGCTTTATTATTTAAAAACTTTTAAAGGTGAGATTCTATTATTTCTTCATTCTTATTCTTTACAACGGGTGCGTTCATTTTGAGTGAAATGAGTATTAAACATTTTCAATACCCCGTATTACTAATTCACTTGAACCATCAAACAAAATTACTGTTGTGAGTTATACAAAGTTTCTGATGTATCGTAATGGAAGCATTTGAAGTGGTGGCCTATATTCTGCAACGAACGAATTATTGCAAAAGTTTGTACATCATATCAGTTACATATCTATCTTGCAGTGGGAATTACAAAATTAAACTTGTGTTCTAATAACACCGAAAAACAATCCTGTTTAATTTCAAAGAAACGTTTAATGCGGAATTCTGAAGGTGAAGTTTAAAATCGCTTGAAATAAAAAGGGCTTTTGATGTTTGGCTGTCTGTGAAACTCTAATTTCGACATTATCCCTACAAGTTAGTGACGTGGATGGCGTCTCGTCGGAGCAGGTGATGCTCTGTATATCGATCTTCGGAATACCGATCGATCTCTTTGAAGTATCTGTCGTGCAAGCTTGTTTATAGTCACAAGCTGATGTAATAAATATAATCGACGCACACACGACAAGGACCATCTCTTAACCGGACAGCGTTCGCCAACTGTGAACTCAATACTCTTTCGACAGCTACCGAGGACGTGTCGCCTCCAGCGAATTTAATTTCTACCTTGGTCTCCAGTGTAATTAAAAAAATAATTTAAAAAAGTCATATCGGTACGCGACGATCGTAACAGAATACGAAATTCGAATTTGCGCGCGTTTTTTACCCGCGTTTTTTTGGTGTGTTCGGATACAAGCTGATTAAGAAGACAGTTTTTGTGAGTGGTTTGAAAATTAGCATGAATTTTGTAATAGTGGTTAACTAATATAATTTCAGCATTATTTTAACAAAGAATAGTGAAATGTGTTATTTTTACTTAAATCTATTTAGCAAAAATATTTTTGTTTGTGTTAACGCAGTGATTAATTTGTAAATTGTGACAAACTCAACTACTAAGTTTTAAACATTCAAAACATGAACAATATTTTATTAAACGAAGATTTTTTATAAAAGCTTTACTGCTTACATGTTCATGAATTTTATATCGGTATCTAACAAAAAGCTCTTCACAGTTCAGCTACTCGACAAGAGATGGCGCTAGTGAAGCGTGTCTATTAATAGCAAAATAAATTTAAATATCTTGAGCCTTACATATTAAAAATATGATACTCGTAATTTTTAGTTTTTTTTTCTATTTGTCGATCTTTATTTTTTAAGTGTGTTTTAAGTGAAAAACATTTGGGCTAGAAGCAGTTTAATTTGCATTTCAATGACGTCTTCCTTTACGGGGTCTTCAGTTACACTTATCGAGTTATTTAGAAATTCTAAATAAGTTCGCCTTACGTAATATAGGTACTTTTTTCCACAATCACCTACACAACCCACTGAGCTATAAGGGTTACCACCAATTATTTTTACATTAACATTTTATTCGAGGACTTTATTTGGACTCCTTCCTTATTCCCGTTTTTAGTAACACTAAATGAGATCTAAATAAATGATATTAAATATAATAAATGATATTAAATGATGTTCAATTTTCAATTTACGGAACTTCATTTTAAGGTTCGAAATCATGTAATGACTTCTCCCGCACTACGGCGGAGCGAAAAGACGGGAAAAGTCATTTGATAATATTCCACCCTAAAAAAAAGACAGGTCCGGACGATGTGTCGACACTTGGGGGAGGCCTATGTTTAACAATGAACGTCTTTCGGCTGAAATGGTGATAGTGATAGTAAAAAGTGGCATAAAAACGCGTAAAAAATGTCGTGGGGATAATATTTTTTGTCCTTCAGTTACCCGAATAATCTATCTATGTACAAAACGTCGTGCTCGTAGCTTAGTAATAACAGTCACACAGGTCGATCTCCAAAGTTAAGCAACGCTAGCTGAGGTTGGCATATGGATGGGTGACCATCTAAACATACCGAGATTCCTCCGTGCCTCCAAAAGAACGCTATGTCGTTGGTCACGGCAGTCATTTGTAGACCTTTGACAGTCGTTATGGATAGCCAGAAGCCAAGAAATTGACACCAACCTTACCATAGGCATTTTTGGGTTGTGGACTGTGGAAGTCAGAAAGGCAGTCGCTTCATGTAAAATACTGATATCCTGACCCATGCCTCTTGAGTGTTTACCTAAAAATACGTACGGCTGAGGAATTCCCTGCCGGAGTCTTTGTTTCCTGATAGCTACAACTAAGGGGTCTTTCAAGTCATGAGTTAATAGATTACTTCTAGGCGAGCGTGCTCCATTGTCGACCACATCATCGCTTACCATCAGCCCCCTAGCCAAGTTACGATCGTTTCGTTTGCGTCGAACGCCTCGAGTAGGCCACGCCTCCAATTCCTTGGTTCCGGCTGTACTCGAGGCGTTCGATGCAAACGAAACGACCGTAACTTGGCTAGGGGGGCAATTAAGATTGTGGTCAAAAGCGAAGGTTCTGTACCGTGCGTAGTGAAAGCGGCAAAAAATCACGTGTGTTGTATCCTCCTTGCGTCGTCTATTGTATTCTTCAATGCTGAGGGTCGTACTTCATCACTTTAAGTTTTATGATATTCCTCTATTTTGTTTCTGTCTCTGGCGGTGTGAATAGAAGAAGAAGGCACCCAAAAAAGGGGTCTCTTCTCCTTCGTACCCCACATCATACTTCTAGCCGCTATGATGGCTCCTTTTCTATAATTGCTAAAGTCTCTCGAACTCTCTGCAACACTCTCTTCGCGATAGCCCTTCTCTAGATGTCTTCAAAAGGAAACTTAAAGAAAAAATAACTCTAACTAACTAATTAACTCTGGAATGTGCTTCCCCTTGACATCAAAATAGCTGAAAGTAAATTTTCCTTCAAGCGTAAAATTTGGAACTATTACTTGAAGTCCTCTCAACCTTAGTTCGGTCTTCGTCATAATTGTTATATTTTAAGTTCTCTTAATTACAATTATTTCTTATTTATCATAGTATTTATTAGTTTATTACGCACGCACGCATATATACGTATTTTATTATTATAAGCCGCTTAATTTAACGATACTACATTATATTTCAAATATCTGTTATTTATTTATTGTGCACACCTACCACAGTGTTGTCTTTTTTAACCGAATGGTCGTCTGGTAGAGAATGCCTTGTGACATTAAGTCCGCCTATGTACCACCACTGTACATGAAGTTTAAATAAATAAAGAGCACTTCGTTTCATGACATAATATTAGTATATATAGGATGTGTAATATAATTATATATTAGACTTAGTTATGTAGGTTTATGTTGTGCACTGGATCTTACCCTCGAATATGTTCTCTTTCTGTAACTCAAAGGTTTGCTGGGGGAAAACTCATTGCTAAATTAAGCTCCCCTTTGTACATGAACTGTCTGTATCTCAATATATTATGTTATGTTTTTGTGTAAAATAAATAATTAAAGAAGAGGCGGTGTGTGCAGTGGTGTGTGTGTGTTGTATAGAAGCCCCAAAAATATATTATTCTGTTATTAGTATTTATAGTTACAGCGGAATAGAACAAAACATCTCATCATCTGTGAAAATTTCAACTGCCTGGTGACGAACAGATGTACCCAAATAATAATAATAATAATAGGGTCCCGTTTTTACTCTTTGTATAGTGACGGTTGCACGTAGGATGTTAAACTGTTGACATATTCCAACTTCAAGAACACCTTAGCTTGTCAGTAAAATGTCAATCTTAACAACATGGCTTTAAAAAATTGGCAACGTTAACAAATCACTAGATTATCAAGTCACCACTGTTTTTCATACTAATCGGTAATTAGCCTTTCTGACGAAAACAATTTTACATTTACCATCCGTCTTGCCCACAGTCACACTTTTAAACCGTACAATAAGGTAGAAAATCGTGTACGTTTCAATTTTGGAATTGTAACGAAAAGTTGGTGTTTTTAAGCATAGACTGACAGCTTAATTTTGCTGAAGAGATTGGGTTTTGGTGTCAGAAGTATGAGTTTTGTTCATGTCTGTCTTGCTTTAATTTATCTTCGTCCAATGAGACGTCACAAGTGCTGTCCATTTACTGAGATGGATACATTGAACTGTAAAACATATATTTTACAATGTCAGCTTTCAAGGGATTAACAGTCCAGCCAGCAGAGAATAAAGTCCCTCAAACATCCATTGAAAAGGGAGTATCCTCCGACCAGACTGGTGTTATGTCTGGTTTTGGCAACTGCCCGGTAGATGATTTCGGCTTGATCATATCTATATTTATAACACGCATCACACAAATACACTCTACACAATAACTGTTATACTGAACAATTTTTTTTTTCTTTTTTCTCATGTTCATCTTTCCTTAATTTTAGTTTATAATTACTTTGATTTAGTGTTTTTTATTTTGTTTTATTTTGTTTTATTTAGTTTTTTATTGTCTTTTTTTAAAATAATGTTTATTTACTTGTGACTAAACACACGTGCTAGATACAAGTCAACCAACAACCTGTTCAGGGGATCGCAACTGACTCTTTTAAACACAGGTTACCTCGTAACCTATCTAGAAGAGCAGTACTGCATCCACTAACTAGTCTAAGTAAACATGTGGTTGTGTAACACATGAATGTACCTACTAAGCTAGTTCTAAATTTATCAATAAATTTATTATTATTATTATTTATGTACACAAACACTTAAAATGTTAAAGAAAAAATACAGATAGATAAGTAAAGAGGTGATGCTTATTTCAAATGAAATTTCTTCCAGCATACCTGGGACAGGAGAGTCGAATGACAGATGTAGATACAGTGTGAATATATAAATAAGTCAGAAAAGGTAAAATATATAAATTCAGTCATTTATTACATATCGTACATATATCAACGGTAAATAGAACATAAATAGAAACAATAACTATAGCAATACGTTCTATTCGCGCGGGGAACTTTTTATTATTATTTTTGGAAAGTATTTATTATTCTCAGCTTTTTAGCTGGTTTTCAACTACATTTACGAGCCGAAACCAAGTAAATGCAGTGTGTGGTGTGTTATAATAATAATATTCCACAACCATCACACAACACCGTCTAGTCCCAAGCTAAGCAGAGCTTGTGTTATGAGTACTTACAAGACAACTGATAAACATACTTATATATTTCTAAATACATACATATCGACGGTGAAGTGCCAATAACTCCTAACTGTCGAAGTCAAAAATCTTCTACCTTAAAAACGTCAGGAGATAATACTATGAATTGACCTGCTGGTTTATTTAAGAGGTGTTTCCACAATTTAATTTGATGCAGTAGCAACTAATACTCGCTTCAAGAGATTTCACAAAAACATGCAGAAACACACTTTTGAATTATGAGCGCTAAAAAGTAATTATCTCAAAAAATGTCAGTTAGAAGGTATTGGCACTTCACCGTCGATATTATAGATAAATTACTCCCAGACACAGAACAAATGATCGTGCTCATCACACAAACATTTGTCCTGGGTGGGAATCGAACCCACGACCTCCGGCATAGCAGTCAGGGCCACTAACCACTAGACCAACAGGCCAGTCAAAGTTATGTTGAGGATGTGTTATGATGGGGACCTAATTCGTTTTCATCTATTTACATGAACTTTCTAACAATTCGGTGATATATACAGAATTTCTTTTAAGTTTAGTAATTTTAGATTATTATTAATTGCGTGATGCAGGATTTCGTCGTTTAGTTCTTATGTAACGCCATAGATGGCGCTACACTACCTACAGTCTCGTGAAAGGTCCTAAGTGGCTTCTCACTTTTCACATCCTCCAGCTGTCGCGTTACGTGTGAAAGCTTTCAACTAACTTCGCCACTAGAGAAGTAGGTACCCACCGTCACGTCACGCTACCTGACAGCCGGAACGTAGATAAAGTACTTAGTACTCAGTCCTCCGGGGCGTAGCCAAAGGGGCTTCGTATCATAAAATATTAATGGTATTTTTTTCTTTTTACAAAGCCACGTAAAATTCATAAATAAATGCTAAGAATGTTTTTAACTGTGCTAAGATATCCTCAGGGCTGCAGGGTTGTTAGAAAGAGTAACCGCGGCCCTGGAACGCAAAGGGCAACTGAACGAACATGGGTGAATTTTATTAAGGAGGTAAAAATCTGATACTCCTTCTCGCACCACCCAGAGCAGGAGAAGTTATTTGATGATTTCCCACCTTAAAAAAAAGATATCTCCGACATTTTTGCACAATAGTTTCATTCAATGTAATAAGCACCTTTTAGTAATAAATCCCAAAATAATAATTACTTCAACTTCAACTCTTCATTAAGGGCATTTGTAGGAGAGACACCACAATTTTGCCAATAACAGTAAAAAAAAAATATTATAGTTCAAAATAGAAAGATTTCATCGCAGACGCAGATTGACATTATGAATAAGTACATGACAGAAACTCGAACGAGTGAATCAGAGAGGGGAATAAAAACAACTGTTACAACTTTAAATATCTTTCATCGTTATAATAAATACTTTCTCACTGTCACTCATATCTAAATGTCACCTGTACTGACCGGTAGACAACCTCAAACTCCTTGGGCAAAGGGGCATCCAACATCAAGAAAAAATAAGTCTACAATCTAAACTCTTTGGTTGTCTCCCATGTCATCGACCCACCTGTTGGAGCTGCCAATTTGTTGTTTACCGGACGTTCTTAGTGCTCACCTTCCGTCAAAATATCGCTTTCATCAAAGTTCATTTCATAAAAATAGCGCATATTATTTTAAAAGAATTATCTGTTGTTTCTGTTATATTTATTTATATTATAATTTGTTTTTTCTTTATTGATTTAAACTAGTACTTGACTGCGATCCCACCTGATAGTAAGCAGTAATGCAATCGCTGTACAAAGAAATTTCTTCCAGCAGACCTGCGAAAGGAGAGATCAAAAGAAATGTAGACAGTAGTGTGTAAAAACAAGAGAAACAAAGAATTGGTGAAATCTTATATCTTTTTATTGATAAGTAGGCTTTGGACACGCGGTGGCTTATTTACCACCTGGCTATTCCACCATCATTATCATCCATCGGCCGAAAGACGTCCACTGCTGGACATAGGACTCTTGAAAGTGTCGCCGCGTAACCGTTAGCTTCTTAAACGATCCATCAAAGTAAATTAGGAGATAGAACACTTTTTATCCCAGCAGTATACCCTACTGAGATAATTTCCGACGCATATGCAGGTGAAACCGTTGACAAAATCTAGTAGTTTTATCGCAATCTATCTATTTACTACAGAAATTTAAAAATGACGCCTTTCAGACAGCTTGATGCCCAGACAGTTGCGTAAAAACCAGAAAAATAATAAACAAAACATTCTCTTTGAAAAACAAGGAAAATATACCGACTGTCTAATTGAAAATTTGCATTATAAGTTATAGAATATGGAGTCTAGGTCTGATAGCGATCATTGATACGATAATGGATAGGAGTGAATAGGCATATTTCGGGTTAGACCACATTTATCGTCTTCCATCTCGGAAGATCGGGGAATAGGATCACTATGAATAAAAAACTGATTCACAAAACGACCGGTCCCGTACTCTGGTGTCCATTGGATTCCCGCGACTAGGTCATCGGTCCACCTTGTGGGACGCTTTCCAATGCTGCGTCCTCCGCTACACGGTCGCCACTCCAAAACCTTTCAGTCCCATCGACCATCTGTTCTGCGAGCAATGCGAACAAAAAAAACTGACTAGAAAAAAAGAAATAGTGTGTGGCTTCACATTTGTACCATGTTTATCTTTCACCTCTGGTGATACTTTATAGCATGGCCCCACCCGTTATTTCTGTGACTTCATCCAAGTAACGTATACTTATTTTATATTCTCCCGCCAGATCTAGCAATTTTTGCATTCATCGCTGCTGCATTTCTCAAATATCACTTCCTAACACGCATACACCAATTAAAAACGTCCAGTACAATTTAGTAAACAATAAAAAATGCACGTGCTGGCTATCAATCAGACCGAACATTCGATCAAATGTTAATTTCATAAATAACAGCATTTATTCTTAAATACTGTGATCTGTGGTGTTTGCGCACGCGCTGCCAACACGTAAAAACGAGGAACGATTTCATGCTGTAAACTATAAGACAACACTAGTAAATGTCAGTAGGAACTCTAGGCGAATAATTTAAATAGAATAAGTTGTTATAAGAAAAGCTATGAAGTTGATATTGAATCGAACAATGAACAGAATGCAAAAAAAGACAAAAAGTGCAAAAATTGCATAATCAGTTTTATAATGTTCACTAAAAACTGCTGGCACTTAAAAGCCTCGTCTCTAGGAGAGGGAATGGGCCATAAACTACCACGTGGTCCCAGTGTGTCATAATGCAGAAAGACACTTATTACCACCAACATCAGAATAAATCATTTTGGTACCTGATTGAACTAAAAAAAAAAGTATAAAACTCACAACGCTCTGATATAAATTGAGTTTCTTCACACCTACTATTTTTCACAAACGCCTACTTAAAACACGTAGAAACCTTCACAAATATCTGGGGAACGCCCCTCGGCTGCCAATAAGCTCATTCAAGTTTTCGTGGGCGTAACATCAATGAAATTACTAGTAAGCCTGTCTCGATTTTTTTTAGTTCACAAACATTTATGAGTCTTTTCACCTTTCGCCGTTATGTAAATTTTCCAGTGTTTTTTTTTTCTACATTTTTTATTTCATCTTATGAAATGGCTGATATTCATGTACGTATGAAAATATCGATGTGTGACCCACAATAAGTCAAAAAAATCTAACCCCGTTTTGTTACCAATATCATCTAAAAAATTGCCCTCACTTTTCGGTTACTATATGCAAAAAATTTCAGCAATTTTCCTTCCCCCACATTCAACTATTTTCTGCTAGTTCCCTTTTACGTACTATTTCCTAATCGCAGCTTAAGTCCTAAACAAATTCCCCCTTTTTCAACTTCGAATTTCAAACTTTTCTGCCATTTTCTTCCCTTTGGTTCCCTTTGGTCGACAGCGTGTCTCTTGCGCACGGCCCGCGCGTGACGTCACACCGGTGTCGGGTTTCGGCGCGCGCGCACAGTGCCGTACTCGGCCGTTACTTTCACTGCGACCTTGCCTTTGACACCAATGCTTGAGGTATTTAGGTAAACGGGAGTATGGGCTGGATTTGTTAGGAGCTATTGTGGGAGTATTTTAGATTTTTAGTTTGTTTTGGTTAGGTTTTATTTTGAAATGTTGTATGTGTCATTCGAGTATTTTTCTGCTGCGGTCTTCCCGCCCCATTATAATTTTGGTGTCTTCGAGGCTAGAGTGAATAGGCTCTTAATAAACTAGTGCGTCACTGCTCACCGTCAGGTGGGATCGCAGTCAAGCACTAGTTTATATCAATAAAAAAAAGTTACAGATGTTTGTAAATTCAATTTTCAGTTTCAAGTCAATTCAATTTCAAGATTTTTTTTCAAGATTATTTCAAGTCAATTTTCGGATTATATCATGCTGTGTAAAATTATTGCATGATGATTTTTTAGGAATTGTTATTGATTTATAATTAAAAAAAAAAAAACAGTTTGTTTCCCGGTCCAAAACTTATGTTGGTGTATAATTTGTTTGCGTTATAAAAAAAATAGTAATAGTTTTGTTTGAAATTGATAGCGAACATAGTTTTTTTTATGATCATAGATATTCCGGAAGATTACAAAGTTCGCTGTAATTTTATTTCTGAAATCTTTTAAATTCAAGTTCTTAGTCATCTTTTAAAACTTTCCTGTTAATATCTTTTAATCGTGTTTTTGTAATCGAAATCAATAACAAAAAGTAAAGAGCAAAAAGCGCTTTAAATATCCTTTAAAAAAATATTAATATATCTAGCCTATACTGTCCCACAGCTGGGAAAAGGCCTTTCACCATTCCTTCCATTGTTCTCGGCTCTGAATTTCTTCTTGCCAATCTTCTAAGTCGTCCCGCCATCTCGTTGGTCTGCCGCGACCCTGTCGTGCGATTTCAGGGCACCAGCTTTGTGTTTTAAAGGCTTACCGCTCGATTGGCATGCGGCAAACAGGTCCAGTCCAGGCCCCCTAGCCAAGTTACAACCGTTTCGTTTCGATTCTCTTTTCGTTGATCGCCTCGAGTTGGCCACGCCTCCTATTCCTTTTTTCTGACCACGTGACTGAGTGTTGAGATGACTTCAGAACAAAGGAATCGGAGTCGAGGCCAACTCGAGGCGATCGATGAAAAGCGAATCGAAACGGTTGTAACTTAACTAGGGGGGCAGTTCTACTTAAGCTGGGCAGTCTTTTGAACCACTTCGATGATCTGCGTTTTGGAACGCAGTATAGTGTTTTGAACGCGATCCCTTAGTTTGACAACTAGTATACTGCGCTCCATAGCACGTTGGTAAACCTTAAGTTTGAACTTGATAATAATAATACACATGTCCAACCGGCCAGTGTTTTTATTAAAAAAAATCATAATGACCCAAAGATTATAATAGAAGAAAAACAAGCATTTACGCAATGTTTATGTTTTCAAGTAGATATATTTACCGACCGCCGCGTCGAGCGTAGTAATGTGTTTGACAAACTGTAGGCGGTAGGCATAATAATGTCTGCCTTGTTTACTGAATGCGCATATTTATAACTTGGTATTTTTTTTCCGTATTCGACGGAGATTCCTTGTTCTTTTTATAAAATCAGCAAGTCATATTTCTCTTTCTTTTCGAGGTGGGAAATCATTAAATGACTTTCCCGCCCTAGGGTGAAGACTCGCTCGCAAATGACTTCTCTAATGCAGGAGCAGTCTTGAGACGTAGCGTGTTATATTTTTACTGACGCAAAGGGCAAATGAAGGAACATTCCTTTGCCCTTTGCGTTCTAAGGTCACGGTAACTCCTTCAAAGTTCCTGCAAGTCATATGCCTCTGCTAACAGCGTTTTGTGCTTTTAATGATACGTCCGTTTTTGTACTTTTGTGTTGCATAGAGTTTTAATAAATAAATGAATACGTCTCACCTAACATTAAACCTAGAACTACACTGCACACGTGTGTGTGCCACACACGCACGAAACTAGACTTGTAGAGCTACACTTGATCCACGCCACGCGACGTCGTTCTACGTACAAATCAGACGTGTTACATCTGGGCGTCGGTCTGATGTACCTAGTTCTAGCTTGAATCTCTCTCTGTCTTTCATTAACATTGGAAAAATGCTGGCACGTCATAGCAGTTAGCTGCCACGGTAACTAGGTTGCAGCTCTGTAACCGAAAAGACAATGGTAGGAACGCGGTGGGTTTTATTCAGTACTTAAAGGTACAGAGCGGATGAAATTTCATGCTTTTTTCACATTCAGTAAAAAACAATATCATGGGTTTTCTGTTTGACAGGGGTGGTGTTTTGTCCGTATAGGAAAGCAAGGCAGCCTCGATGCTAGTTAAGTTACGGCTCCAATATGGCGTATTTCTCATTACGATTTTTTTATTACTGACATCAATCTGGCTTCATGGCAAGTGGTAGGCGAGGTTTACAATAGAACCAACGGGCCTAGAAGGTTCAGGCTTTTTGTTTTCAGGGTGAGAAAACAACAAATAACTTCTCCCGCTTTCGGTAGAGCGAGAGGGAGTGTCAGATTTATACTGACCAACATTCACCTGTTATTTTTCAGATGTTTTTGCGATCTAGCGTCGCGGCACAGAATAAGTAATAATAGTACAAGCTTTAGTGACTGGCCTGTAACAGGCCAGTGTTGGTCTAATGATTACTGGCCCTGACTGCTAT
The DNA here is from genome assembly GCA_949316375.1 of Mythimna vitellina. Classification (NCBI taxonomy): domain Eukaryota; kingdom Metazoa; phylum Arthropoda; class Insecta; order Lepidoptera; family Noctuidae; genus Mythimna; species Mythimna vitellina. The sequence continues at coordinate 22,969,706 of OX438688.1, read as the reverse complement.
GCTATAACTGGTCGTGGGTTCGATTCCCACCCAGGACAAATTTTTGTGTGATGAGCACGATCGTTTGTTCTGTGTCTGATATGAGTATGATATGTATACATTTAGATGATAGATATAATTTAGTATGCTTATCAGTTGTCTAGTACTCATAACACAAGCTCTGCTTAGCTTGAGACTAGACGGCGTCGTGGAATATTATATTATTATTATTAGTTTGAACCCCTACTACTTTGAAAGATGCTGGATCATAATTTGAGTCTCAGTTACAGCCTACTCTGTGTATAGTTTTTCTGAAAACCCATCTGACGTTTGTAGGGCATCATCAGTCATCGGTACAAGTTTAGCTGCAGACCGACAGCGTCATTTACAACGTGTAGTAGTGCCCCACTTCTAGCTGTCATCGCGAATATCTGTGGCAGTTGTAATATTTGTATCACGAATATTTTGTAATGATTGTCATTTTGAGATTTTAGGCTTAGGTACTTTTAGCGTAATTTGAATAGCACAACGTAGGTATTTATGTTTTACGTGAAAAAACTACTTGTAGCCTAAAGGGAATATCTATACTGCACTCTGCACCCTGACCGTGATGTGTTCGCGAACGAATGGAAGACGATCATGTTAGTATGATGGAGTTCTGTGAGATGAATGAGTGTGTGATTTTTTTCTTTAACTAATGTACCTAATTGGCTGATAGCCGTTTTTGTTGAAGTTTACTTCAAAAAAATACCAACTCTTTTTTAATATTATCATTTGACATAAGTTCAGGAACTACAATAAAGTATTAACATAAATAAGTCCTAAATCTTTTATCTTATTTATTTACCGATATACAAATTAAAAATATACTATATTATCTAAATTATTTTTACAATTCATTTAACTATATTATTTATGACATATACAACCCGCCCCTGATCGTTCCCGGTGCAAAAGTGCCCATAATACTGGCCGCATTACCTCGCTGGATAGCGATGGCCATCCTTTGCACCAAGAACGACCCGGACCGGGAGTCACCCGTTGCCTCCCCGAGCCTACGGCCTAAATCCAGCTAAATATTCAGTTTTTTTTTTTTTAAAAAAAACTGAATATTGTAAAAAAAGAGTTGGTATTTTTTAATTTTAGTTCGTAATTAAAAATCTCAAAATCTACTAGACCGAATTTAAAATTCTTTCACCAGTAGCTACTTATCACCGAGTCATCATCATCATTTCAGCCGTAAGACGTCCACTGTTGGACATAGGCTTCCCCCAAGTGTCACCCTAACGACCGGCCCTGTGCGTTTCGCATTCATCAGATTCCCGAAACAATCACCAGGTCATCGGTCCGCCTTGTGGGAGACATTCCAACGCTACGTCTTCCACTACGTGGTGGCCACTCTGGAACCTTTCGGCTCCATCGATCACTGAGTGTCTACTATCACACGTGTGAAGCCGCTAGCAGAAACTAGTTTGTGATAAAACTGAGTTCAGCTTATTCTTCCGTATTTCGGTAACTAAAGTGATCTCAAGAAAACGCTATATTTCTCCTGGCAGCTGGCTACAAACTGGGCTATAAGTTTAACAATCTCTGCGTATATTTCAGTTCCTAGAAACGCAACTACTGAAAATACTATTTTTCGCTTTCATGAATCGAGCGAGCCCCACCCACAGGCTTACATAACAGAACTATTTAAGAGGAATACTGCAGCTAACCGCAAGTTTTATAATGCGCAAAAGTATATGATCCGCTACAGTAAACAGAATCAGAAAAAAATATTTTATTATTCAGGATAAACGATATATAGTGTGTTCAAAACATATATAGTGTGTAAACAAGATATATAGTGTGTTCAAAACATATAATTTATTACGATACGAAAAAATCAAGAAGGTTTCTCGAAAAATTACTTTTGTCGATTAAAAACCGGACTAATATACATGACACATTCTACTTGTTTGTCAGATTATTCTACGAGTAAAGTTTATTGCGTTTTAATGTTAAATGTAAAACTAACAAATAATAACAAATATGTAAATTTTTAGTTTATCGACAAAATGCGTCATATTTTGCAAGTATTCTGTGTGTTATATATAATACTAGCTTTTGCCCACGGCTTCGCTCCCGTCTATATTCTACTACTCTACCCTACTCTACCCAACTCTACCCTACTGTACCCTACTGTACCCTACTCTACCCTACTCTACCCTACTCTACCCTACTCTACCCTACTCTACCATTCTCTACCCTACTCTACCCAACTCTACCCAACTCTACCCTACTCTACCCTACTCTATCCTACTCTACCCTACTCTACTCTACTCTACCCTAATCTACCCTACTCGATAAAATGTATCCTATGTCCGTCCGTCGGTTCTGAACTACCTCCCCACCAATTTTCAGCAAAATCGGTTGAGCAGTTCTTGAGTTATAAATAGTGTAACTAACACGACTTTCTTTTATATACATATATAGATGTATAGCGCGATCATTCTCGGGATCGCGCTTTAGGTCCTGAGGCCATACTACGAGCTCTAAAAGCGTTCCATTTTACAACATAAACTGAACTGTTAACGGGATAGCGCTATATGGGGTGTATAGCTCCATCTCTCTTTCTCGCTCGCACGACTAACATTTTAGCATGACATGTTGAGGTCCCTGTACTCGTATTCCTCTTAATGAAAATCGCTGGAATCCAGCAGCTGCGATCCATCTCTTCCAGCGATCCAGCGCAAACGTCTTGTGCCTAAAGGTCGTCCCACACTTTCCACACGGTGTGTCTGACGTCAGCTTGACGTCACGTCCGTAATTAGATGTATGTTGTACCTAAACGAGTCTATCTTACGTACTCGTGTTAGGAATAATGGCTTTGGAATGGCTGGCGTTAGGGAATTGTGTTTCTATGTCGAATTTGGGACTGGGTATTTAAAGATAGCAGTCCAATACTTATTCGGGATATTTTTTAGATATGTTACAATTCGCAATGTCATGTATTTCTTGAGAAAATCTGGAAAACTAGCTATAGAGCAAAAAGATCCTTTTTTGTAAACAAAAATAATATAGATTTCGATCTAAGTTTACACTGCAGCAACAATTTCAAAAAGTCAAAAGTTTTTTATTTCACATAGGCCTACATGGGCATTTATAAAACTTCAGAAGCTAGTGTAAAAATTTGCCTGCTACAGTCTTCCCGTCCTACAGTATTATTTAGAGACAACAAGGCTAGAGTGAATAGGCTCTTAATAAACTAGTGTTCTTCACCATCAACGATTGCATCACTGCTTACCATCAGGTGGGATCGCAGTCAATCACTAGTTTATAAAATTAGAAGAAAAAAAAAGCATTTAACAACGTTATTTTGGGCATTGGCGCAGATCATACCGAAATCAGTTTTAATAGTTGACACCAAACGTCATCGCGTGGCTGACTCAAGTTTCCTGTTATCCGTCACCCGAACTGACAGGAATGTGCAGTTACCGCATATCCTCAGGTCCGTCAGGAAATGTGTTGTTCTGGATCTGACCTGATGAGCTGCCAATTTGTCACTGCTTACGTACAACTGTGACGTGGCTTTAACGTTTCCGTTTGGAGCTCGAAGCATAATCTAAATATCACGAGCTCTTAACGCGATCCACTTTACGACCTAAACTGAACTGTTAAAGGGAAGGAGCTATACAACCTTATTTTTAGTAAAACATCCGTCAAGTATTTTTATGTAAAGAATCTATATACAAAATTTTAAAACTATACTATGAAAAATTACAAAGTAAGATTAAAATTATTTACTGGAAGTGTTATAAAACTATTTTTTTCATGGTTATGACGTAGAGTAATGCTTATCGTTTTATAAGTACTGCGTATGAAATAAAAATATTAATTGTCTTTTATTTTATAGAAATGAGAAATAATTTATTCTTTAATCCCATAACAAAGCTTTTACTGCTGACTGTACCAAACATTCTCATGGACTCGTAGGAAAAGAAAATATTTAGGTAATATTTTAAAATGTGGTCGTGGACTCATTGGGAACTAATGCTTGAAATTTCATTTTTCGAGAACAATAGACTCGTGGACCTTAGGAACCACCTTATAAACTATTTGTACTGAATCCATCTCTCGTGAAACTCTAGACATAAAAAAGAAAGAAATTAAGTGCACGTATTGGCATATTAACTTTAGGTAAATAAAAACCATAGACTTTATCCTTCCATTTTCCTTGTAGTTTTAATCAAATTACGCGCGAAGAAAAAATTCGAGATTTTTAGATGGATAGCAACTGGTATCAAAGTTAAAAATTATAATATAATTAGTTCTTAACTTTTCCCCTGTGATATGCAGTTGGGAAAAGTCAAGATCAAATTCAAAGATCACAATTGAATACGAAAATATATGACGCAAATAAAATGTTAGAAGTAAATCAAATAAAAACGTAAAGCACACTTGTTGTGATTAATCTTAGTCCATGACAATATAAAGAACTAAATATTTAGAAATTATCACAAATAAGTAGGTATAGCTAAATGATTCTGGCAAATTGACAAAGCAACGTAAACGTGTCTCTAAGAAAACAACTGAAGTGTTCGAAATTTGAACATTTAAAAACATTGGTTACGTGTGCAACGGATGTTTTTTTTTTTGTTAAAGGTCGATGACACATGCGCGGCAGATTATCTAGTTAGGGACTATTTTACGGTTAATTTGCTTGGCAATGGACTTAGAAATTGTTGATTGCAGGGATTACTTGTACTGTGAAATATCTCAACAGTTTGACTAGCAATAAATTGTGTTACTAGTTGAAGAATAAAGAACAAGAGTTGAAATACCGAAAAATTTATATATATATCTATAATAAATCAGCAGAAATCACTATCTAGCTAGACTTAAGACTGAGACTTAAAATACATTTAAAAATTTCTTATTTATTTTTTTATTATACCTTATTTTTAATCATCATTTTTTCAATCCGAACCAGTACTTTTCTATTCTTCGGGCTATGTCGGATATCTTCTGATGCGATTACGCAAGGAAACTCCGAGCATAGCCCTTTCCTTGCCCCTTGGGTGACTAATATAGATTATAAAAGCGAAATACCACTCGCTGATTAATCATGAAATGTCAGAAACTATAACCCCCGCCTCAAGCAGATGTCAGCAAATCGTAGGGGCCCAGCAGGGTCGAAGCCTACTGGGGCCACGGGTAGTGTGAAAGCGAAACCCGGGGCCGGGGACGAAGGCAACGAAGATACAGGAGTGGGTTTTGAGTCAGTAAAAGTCTGACACTATCTCGCCCTCCGCCCAAGAGCGGGATTTGTCATAAGATGATTTTCCCACCCAATAAAAAAAAAACTTCTACAAACTTAAAATTTGGCAGGTAGGTTTCTTATAGGATGTAGACATCCGCTAAGAACGGATTTTATGAAACTCCACCCATAAGGGGGTAAAACGGGGGTTGGAAGTTATTGTATGGAGGAACCTACTATCACGCAGGCGAAGCCGCTGGCAGAAGCTAGTCTTTTATAAATGAAACAAACCTTTTTTTATTGTGTTCTCTAACAAAATGAAACAACATCACTCTAGCCTAAAATATTTATGTGACTAAAGAGCTGTGAAAATAGTACGGACCAGTAAATAGAGGAGATTTTAAATCCGCTGATTAAGAACAGATGTTTTTTTCCGAGCCACGAGATTGTTACATAAGAAGTTTGCCGTGTGAAAAGACAGACCTACAATCCATGGACGCGTAGCTTCATAGAAAGAGAGAATTCCTTGCCGGAGTCTGTGTTTCCTGATAGCTACAACTTAGGGGTCTTTAAGTCAAGAGTGAATAGGTTACTTCTAGGCAAGCTTGCTCTATCGTCGACCGCATCGTCGCTTGCCATCGGGTGAGATAGTGGTCAAGCGCGAGCCTAACATTAATAAATAAATAAAACAAAGAAAGAAAAATATTTTATTTGGCACACATAGATACCCACAATGTAGAAACAACATGTAGACCTTTAAGATTTTTTTATTGGGTGGGAAAATCATCTTATGACAAATCTCGCTCTACTGACTAAAAACCCACTCCTGTTCCTTCTTTGCATTCGTCCCAAGGCCCCAGGTTTAGCTTTCACACTTTCACCTACTGGGCCCCTACAATTTGCTGACATCTCCTTGAGGCGCGCGTGGAACAGTACGCGCCGTCGACGACTTGGGCTCGGTCCGGACGGTTACCGGACGGTCGGACGGCACGGACGCAAGCCCGCAGACCTTTTAAGATTAAAAAAAAAACTAACATTGTCATAGACGCGTATTCGTCATTATACGCTTGATAACGCTTGGTGTAAGCTTGCGTGAAGCTTACTTATATAAAACCAACTAAAATTAGTAAAAAAGATTGTACAGTAATACGCAAAATTGTTCGACACATGCAACATAAAAGTCTGAAACATTATTTTCATCCAGCGTTCAATGTCAAGATTGAAACCCACGCTACGAGCATAATGTGATAATACATCTGGCCTCTTTTATTTACGAAAAATCTGCATTGTTGCTGAAAAGAAAGTTGCGCAACAAATTATTGGAACGACTTTATATATAGTTCAAGGCTGTTCACTTGCGCAAGAGATTTTTCTCAGTTTTTTTTTTCAGAACAGCGTAATTTTTTTTTGCGCGAAAGTTGTTATGCCATCTGAAAAGTGCTGCGTAGTTTACGTTTAGATTTCACTGGTTGATTCAAGTTTGATCGAGATAATTGAAAGGATCATTTAAAAAAGTTATTAAATAACCTAATAAGTATATTAAACTCTTTAAATATAAAATAAAAGGGTTGACCGGTTTTTATAATTTTTTTGGGCTTATTTTTTGTAGGTCTGAGTATGTTTGGTTTTAGTCATAGGGTATTTTTACACCTTCTTATTTCCATCTTTCATGTTTTTCTTTCTTCACTACTATTATAAAGATGTAAAGTTTGTTTTTTTTTTTTTGTTTGTAGGACCTAATCTCTGTAAGTACTGGTCCGATTGCTAAAATTTTTTCACTGATATAAAGCTGATTTATTCCTGAGTGTTCTAGGCTATATTTTATGTAGGCGGGTAAAGCTGCGGGTAAAAGCTAATAATTTATATGGCAGAACGTTTGCCGTGTCAGCTAGTGTAAGCTGTGAAAAAAAACTTCCTTATTATTTTGTTTATTTATCGTGGTTTTTGTAGTTTGTTTAAAAGCGTTTATCTCTGGAACTTTGATAGCCAGGTTCATGAACATGAACCCACAGAAGCGAGTCCAAGTCGTCGACGGCGCGTACTGTTCCACGCGCGCCTCAAGGAGATGTCAGCAACTGTAGGGGCCCAGCAGGGTCGAAGCCTACTGGGGCCAAGGGTCTGATTCTGAAAGGAAGACTCGGCCCTGGTACGAAAGGCAACGAAGGAGCAGGAGTGGGTTTTTAGTCAGTAAAAGTCTGACACTAACTCCCGCTCCGCCCAAGAGCGAGTGACGTCATAAGATGATTTTCCCACCGAAAAAAAAACCCACAGAAGCGAAACAGTAACCAAAGATGCGACTGATAGATACCGCAGGGGTCAGTTACTTTATAATTTTACTAGCTTCTGCCAGCGGCCCCGCCCGCGTGATTGTAGAAAATTATCTCACGCGAACATACTCCCGGGATACAAATTATCCTACTTATTTATTTCTTTACTGCACACCTTAACTTATTACAAGACACATATTTATAAAAAATAAGTGTACAATAGGTGGTCTTATTGCACAGGGCAATTTCTACCAGACAACCTTTGGATGGACTGAAACGAAAGAAGAGATTTGGTGGTGTCAGCGTACAACAACATAAATAATATACAAAAAAAAGAAAAGATAATAAAATACAATAAAATATATATACATATAATACATAAATAGGTATATTGCCAAATAATAAACTAATAAATATTAAAATATACGATAGAGAAAGGAGAAGAAAAATTAAAGTGATAGATAAGGTACTTAATATGTGCTATTCCAGAATATGATTTACCCGTCTGCCAAATTTTATTCAAATCCATTCTGCCGTTTGAGCGAGGAGTAATAAACTTACATGCACACATATACATACAAACATTAGGCTTCATAATATTAGTGTGATGTAATAAGTAGTAAGAATTTCATGCTTGTATGGCCTTTTATTTTCTATGAGTTTGAAGAATTGGATGATTTCACTTATCGAATTCTTCAAACTCCTCCTGCTCTTAGGTTGAACTGGAGGGCTTGTCAGACAGTTGCTGGCTAAAACCACACCTGTGTCTTTCAGTTGCCCTTTGCCTTTGAGGACCACGGGTTCCTTTTTTATAAATTCCGCGGCCCTAACTATCCCTTTGATGCGTTTGGAACACTACCCTCCGTCGATTACTCGGGCTCGGTCCTTACTAGACGGACAGCGAGCTACGTATTGCTCGTCGTCCACAAGCCCGTGCCTACGGTAGCCGCTACTCGTATGGCCTGTTTTTAGCTCTCTGATTCCATTGATGGTTTAGTAAGATATTAAGTACACCGATATCAACATATTAAAGAAACATGACGTATTACCATAATAAATACATAGTTTTCGCTTTTGTATTTGGTAGTATGCAGATATTAGGCCTTATCGGCCTCGTTAGAACTAATTTGGCTATTCTTCGGGTTATGTCAGCACCCTTGGTTCTCCTGCAGTTTTCACCATTCCTGATGCGGTCACGCAAGGAAACTCCGAGCAAAACCCTTTCCGATCCTTTGGGTAACCGTTTAGTCTAACCATATTGAATGATTATTTCAAAAGAGTTAGAAAAATCCAAAAACTTTGAATTTTTAGACCTACCCTTCAACATTCACCTTAAGAGACAATACATTATTCTTGTTAGCGCATGGATTAAGTACCTATTTCTAATGTCTTTGATGTTCACATAAAGATTTGGCAACAACAGCAATTAGTCATCACCTACACTGAGATGCTTAGCAAAACGAAGGCGTCCTGGTTTGACCTAAAGAACGACTAATTAATTTACTTAAGTAACGTTTCCATTCGAGTTGTGTAGGCTGTGAAGATGCTAGCAAAATATATTATGGAATACCTAGTTTAAACTTAAGTGTTTAATTCAGATGTAACCCTGCCCTCACGCATAATGGTCCTCCAAGGACTAAGTGCGGAAACCAGACCACAATAGATAGAACCCTGCCCTCTCAAATCTCATCAAACTACATTGTACCTATATCCCTACAATGTAGATTGATTTTTTATGTAAATATTAAAACTAGTTCAAAATAAGAACGATAAAACAAAAAAAAAAATTGATTGCTCTCGAACACTTACCGCATCGACAGTGGCCGTTAATATAAATTTAAACTAAACAAACATCCAAAGCACTAAACGTGCTATAGTTTATACAGAAAAGCCCGTGTCCAAGTTGTGGATTGGTGAAATCCTAAGTTGATTTATCTATTCAAACATCACAGAAACTGCAACCAAACGCATTCACCTTAAATCAGCAACAAAGTGAGCTGATGTAACATTTCCAATAACTCACTGCAGCCACAATCACACGGGCTAACAAATCAATCACCGGCTGAAACATTTTTATAGTCTCGTAAACCGCGACCTTCGGCCGAATGATCGAACGAGACATAAAGCTAATGTCTGGCCACAACGCCAAATGAATTCTAAATCGGGACACAAAAGTTTGGCAACTATTACACTTTAATTTCAGTTGTTCAAATCTTGTCTCCGCGTAATAGCGCTGCATCCATCCCGCTCCCCGGAGACCCTTTTCAAAAGTAACCCCTTTTCCATTCCTTTTGATAAGGCCGTGTTTGTTCGGGACATTGAAATGGGACTCCTACTGTCCGTCGTTATCTCGTACGCCGGCGCGCACGAAGCTATCGAGTGCCTCCAACACCTACTCAGTGGTGTCGTACCCAACAACAACCCGGACTACCAAGAACTCGTCGAGTACTACAGCGCCCAACTCAGAAAAGCGACCAACGCATCCTCCACAGCCGACTGGAGCAGAGAATGCGGTCAGGGATATCTATCTTTAACAGAGGATAAAAATGGAAAACTAAAATCGGCCGCCGTCAAGTACTACGGTGACAACACTAACTCGACCGCCATACTGTTCTCCACGAAAATCTCCAGCTTTGGACAGGAGTCACTCGAGGAGAGCCGATCGAACGGAGACTACAGAAGCGACAGGTACATAACGTCGAAAACGAAAACCATTCTAACGAACTCCTCAGGGTCGTTCAGTGTCGGTCAAAGAAGCAGATCACCTACGCCTCGTGAAACTATTTCAGATTCAAATCACAACAGCTATACTTCAAATTCTGTCGAGCCTGACAGCAAGGAGGACGGTGGGGCTGAGGAAAAACTGACATGGCATTACAGACCACTGAGTCCCACCCGCACCCCGCCAACACTGCCCGAAATACATTTCCAATCATTCGACGAAGACAAAAAAGGCGAATACAGCGAAGAATTCCTCAGGTTAATAATATTCATTGATACCAGCAGGAACATCTCTCATATAGACTCTCACGCTTACAGTTCGGTAGTGACCTAGCTGCATCCCATCACGAGAGTGATCACTGCTCATCGGACACCACCATATGCACGAGTAGAAAGCTAATTCATGGTACATACCATCCGTTTCATCTGTACTATATCTACTCATACGTTTTGACTTTGTTTAAGATCTCTTGATGGGATTAAGTTCCGACCGTTACAACGAAGCGACCCGAGTGGCAGGCGACGGAGTTTCAGAAAGCGTCATTCTTCGTCGTCGAATTCTTCCAAAGAGTCGCGAGCGTCCCGCGAGGAAGAACTAAAGATGTTCACGTCACTCGAGGAAGCTGAGTTCCAGCGTATGAACAAAGACGGCAAAGTGGCAGGGTTTGGAAGCACTCCTAATCTATCAGCGCGTTCTCATTCCAGAAGTCGGTCGAGGGAAAGCTCGAGGGAGAGAAGGAGTGACCAATGGAGCGTGGAAGCGTCAGTAGACAGTGTGGCTTCCGAAGACCACGCGGACCTAAAGCCGATGTTGAAAGACGTTCCCAAACTCAACTCCTTCGAGGAGGAGACGACTGAGACTAAAGAGGTAATTGAAGAGGAGGAAGAAGAAGTAGATTTCTGGGGCAATTCAGGGGACTAGCTTGGACCTAACGCAGCACGAGCGCACTGCTGATTGTGAGCCTCTGTGAGCATGACTGAACATTAAAATTATGATGCCCCGGTTTGTGTTTTGTTTTCTTTGTCAACCCTTAGAAATAACCGAACTCTTTGATATCCTTTGTGACAGGAATTGAAAAGGTAGGCTCTAATCTGTATGGCTTGTATAGAGAAACTGAAATCATGGGACGCATAATATATCTGTTTCAAAATTGATACAAAGATTGGCTTAGCGACACATATTTGAGACAATATGAGGTTGATTTTATTAGTAGGAAATTAATTTGCTCGCTTCATTAATTACTAGGTAAAAGGTACCTAACGAGCATCAGAACACTTATTCGTTCAAATACATTTAAGCAATACAGTAATGATTGTAATGAATAAACACAATCACGAAGATATACTTTCGATGACACAATTAAATTCATGTAATAATCACGTAATTCTCTTATTTACTATGTAAATCGTGTTCAACGTATGTACTATTAGTGTACTACACATTTTATTAGCATAGTTAATGTTGAAAACTTTATTGGTTGCGAGCAATGTGATGGCCCAATTTCCTTCGTTCAGATTCATGTTGGTTTTTGTAATTGGACTGAAAACAAACTTTATATACCTACCGCAAATGATGGTCTCATGAAGTAACCAATAGTTAAATTAAATTTATGTGTCTTTTAACTTAAAAGTCATAATTTAAAGGCTTAAGATTCATATTATATTTGCTCTGAAACAACTCAGCCAAATGATTCCACTCAATAACACTAACTGCCTTTGACTGCTATTATTATTATAAGAGTAAATGACATCACCCAGCTCAAAAGGTCGATCCTGAGTTAGAACACCTTCATTTTCTCAGATCAAGTCAAATTCCTACAATGTTACTGCAGTTAAATTGCCTTATTTCCAATTAATATTAAATTATGAGCAGTTAATCAAAACTGTTGCACAATAGTCCGAAAATACTCGTCCAACCTCGACCCAGTTGTGTCTCATTAAATCCAGGGCATAAAGACCTTTGAGTTAATGCCATCTATCGGGGAACTCGGATTATAAGCAGATTCGTGAAGTATCTTTCTAATCACCCTTGAGACTATTTTGACTGAAACTTGGAAATGTACTAGGGATTTAGGGACAGATAAATTGGATGAAGATTATTAGGTGGCATTGATTTGAAATATTGGTTTTGGTAAATGTCGTATTTCTGTTAAAGCTTAAGCTTTATGAAATATATGACATAACATTAGAAGCTGTAGTCAAAGCTAATGAACGTGTCTCAATATTTGAGGAACATTCATCCATATAATAAACATTTATATCGAGTTCAGACTCATCTCCCGAAAGTTCAAATTCTTCAAATTTAAATTTAAATCTTCAAATTTAACAGATTTGTTTACGACAAATCTATCTTACTGTCACAAGTCAATATTGGATATAACAAAGGTATAGATAACATACATCATATAGGTACCTATTTGTTAGTATGACGACGACGTCTTTCATTTTAAGAATATACGTCTCAAAATCTCTGATGAATGTGCCTATTAATTACGCATTTGGGCAATAAAAGGGTGACGACAAAATAGATGTGACATCTACAAACGATGAGAAAAGAGAACAGTAACGAATGCCAAAATAAGCCAAGATCGCAAGACTTGCAAATTATATTTTGCGTGACTCACGCCTATAATCCAAGTGCTTTTGAAGGAAATTTCCTCTCTACTCGATTGACTCGCCATGACAAGGGAAGAAAGATAAGAGTCGAATATATTAATGTCAATGAATAACGAACTGTATCTCTCAATTTGACTAAGGGATGCGGAGTGGAGGAAACACGAAGAATATGGGTGTTAATAAGCATACATACCAATGAGCAAAACTCTTTAATTAAGCCCTATTCATAAGTCACGGAAGATACTCTTTTTATACTGCATATATTTGAAGCCAACACAATATGATAATGGAGTCTGATGAGGTATTATACGATCAAGTGCTTTTTTCTGTAGTTCGTCTGTCAATGATTGTAGGTTAGTAGGACTTGATAGTAGGCATTATTACTGTACTAGAAAACTAATGGTGATGGGTTTATTAAATTGTTTTCAATAAAGAAAAGGTGTCAAGTTTTAGCTTATGGTTTAAGTTTAGTCATCAATATTTTTTTAAAGCTATTGATGTGAAAAATAATGTACCTATCTAAGTAGACTTTGAAAAAGTTCTGTTATATATTATGATTCCAGAATAACTCAATTTACTCCATATATTCGTTAATTAGTTCAGTTGGAACATCAGTCCAGATTTACTTGTGCACCTGGGTGTACACAATGACTGGAAAGTTAGGTCAGGACCTAACTTTCCAAAAATACATTCATTTCAACCCACAATACTAGCCGAGTCTACAATTACTGCGGTCACAACTTCCGACTCCACTCGCGTCACTGAACCACAAGTTTCATAGACACACAAGTATATATTCTTTAACAACGGGATGTGTACCATGATCAAACTCTTTTCTGTCATAAAACCCTAATTTATGAGCACACGTCGTTCTTTTGTCTTTTCTTTTGTTTTCTTTACATTTAAAATAGTTTTATTGGTTCCTCGCTTGATGTCACTGTCATTTGTTTTTATGATTTCGAATTTTGAATGTCGTGTGACTGTAGAGGTGATTGTATCATCTATTTTAGTTTTTGATTTATGAAAAGTAGACGTACTTTACTATTGAGCCAATAAACGACTATAGGTAACTTTATTCAGTGTTGGAATTGAAAGCTATTTGGTAAAAAAAAATATTCTCAGTAACTTTACGATTTACCAAAGCAAACGTTTTAATATAAACAAACAGTGGTTATTACAAAATGTTTTATGTTTAACAATAACAGCGTTTCTCCAAAAATATCAAGTTCTGGGTTTTGTTTCGTTTCAACAGTATTTTAACTGAAACAAAAGCATTTACTGGATGTATCACAGTTATAGTAGTTAGTTTTCTATCGTTAACAAGATTCTATCATCATAGTTATCTATTTGTACCACTCACTACAGTCGAACACCCAAACACACTTATTAATAAACCACACTCCCTAGCGTAGGCAGGGACATTATTTTAGGATGTCCCTAATTGTCAGCACTGTCCACCCCCTTTGTAGCTACGTACATTATAACGTCATCTGCTAAGACATCGTACACATTGCTAAAGTGAGCCAAAACATATTGCCATTTTTCATCTCGACCCAAGAAATATCTTCATCTATCAAAATGAAATTATCTATCTCCTTTCTATTTTGCTGCATCGCGATTCGTTTTTAAAATTAGATTGCTGCCGTTGCCAACCCATAGTTTAGACATATAGAAAAAAAACTGGGCAAGTGCGAGTCGCACTCGCGCAGTCGGATTTCGTACAAACTACAATTCCCGAATGGAGCCTCAAAGTTTTTTTTTCGTGATGTAGGTACTACTTTACGGTTTTCAAATTTATTCCTATACCTGTGCTGTAAGATCTTGCTTTATGCCAAATTTCAGGATTCTGGGTCAACGGGAAGTACCATATGAATTTTGATTCCTTTTAGAATATCGAAATATACGTTTTTTGCGACATAAATGGCCATATCTTTTTTATTAGTTAACTTAGAAGATTGACTTTTCACGGTTTCACGAGACCGCAGACTTAAGTATAATTATGGTTTTAATTTCAACTCGATACCTCCACACTTTCCAGAGATAAAGGGTCTTGACAGACTGACGGACAACAAAGTGCTATAAGGGTTCCGATTTTCCTTTTGAGGTACGGAACCCAAAAAGGTGAGATTAATTCTTAGAAGTTCGACTATAGTGGGATATTTATTTTTAAATTCCATAGTCTTGATCGATTCTCGCAGATCAGGTGTGGTTTCTGGATTGTTTGTGGTTGTACATTTATATCTTCTTTTTGATATTGGTCGTTAATTTATAAAAATAATGTCATCTTCGCATTCGAATCATAGTTATATTTTTAATTTGGTTTTTAACCTTCTCTATATTTTAAATTTTTTAGATGTTTTCTATATATAGAACTATGTTTATCACACCTGATGTCAAGCGTTGATGATGATACCTTAGAATTGAACGAAATTCCAATTTTCTTTTTTCTTATACAATTTATATGCGCAGCGACCTAAAATAATGAAGTCCACTGGGTTTTCTATTTATTTGTTGCACATTTTTTCTCTAAAACATGCTATTTCAGTAGTGGAAATTTTTTTAATCCTAGCTCACATTTAACAACGAAAAAAATCGATTCGTCAGTTTGCACGCGAATCGCATCGAGTACGTCACTATTATTTACTTTTCTGCAAGTTTGCGAGTCTATTTTATAGCTCAGAAAGTGATATGTGATAGTCTGATCGAGATAAAAGAATTTTTTGGGATTATGTGAAATTCTTATCAAAAAATCTACTAAAAGTTGAGGGAAAAAAAAGAGTTAAGTTTTTCTTAGATTTTTTCTATTCAAGCTTTGCCTTCTGATTGTTAGACAAAGGTATCTCCCCCATATTATTACTGTTATTTAACTGCAACCCTCTCTGGCTGATGTACACATAACACTCATTCTCAATTCATTTTGAGGGTTCCGTACCTCAAAAGGAAAAAGCGGAACCCTTATAGGATCACTTTGTTGTCCGTCAGTCTGTCTGTCTGTAAAGACCCTTTATCTCAGGAACGCGTAGAGTTGTCGAGTTGAAATTAAAACTATATACTCAGGTCTGCTGTCCTTGAAGCTGTGAAATAATCAAACTTCTAAGTTAACAAAAAAAAGGTTCGGCCGTTTATGTCGCAAAAAACGAATATTTCGACACTCTCGAGGATATCAAAATTCCTGTTGACCCAGAATCCCGAAATTTGGCATAAAGCAAGGTATAGCACAGATATAGGAATAAATTTGAAAAATGCAAATTTGTTGTTGCAAAAAAAATTGCGATTCGGAAAAATCGTCGAGATTCCATTCTCCCGAATGGAATTGAACTATTTACATAGGTAAGTTTGTACGGAACCTTCAGTGCGCGCGTCCGACTCGCACTTGCCCAGTTTTTTTAAGATTAAACACCATTAGAGAAAATTTTCAAAAACCTACTCACTCACTCTATTTTGTTATATTATAAGTCTTCTTACTTTGCGTCTGTACGTCGTACAATAAGATCAGAAGAGTACATTCAAGAACTACTATCAAAGAAAATCACGTATACATAGGACAAGAGGATCCACTGACAGGTCTCGATCGCTAGGACCAAATTACTCAAAAATATTACCGTTAGGACCATTCATAATCATAATTAAATCATCTTTGACCAGTGTGCCAAATGGCGCTGCCAACATTAATATTCAATAGTATTAATAATTGATAACACTATTGTGAACGGTTTGATTAATTGTTGATTTATATTGCGAAATAAATCAATCGAGTCTTCGAAGAATTTATTACAGTAAACAGCTTTAGGCAAACGGATGTTTGTGAAGAAATAAAGGATGAAACAACGACGGAGAGCAGTGGTGGCTCAGTGGTAATGACCCCTGACAGACGAGTAGGTTGTGGGTTCAAAACCAGACAGGCACATTACTTAATGTAATTTATTTCATCATCACTGCTCTCAAAACGGTCAAGGGAACCATCGTGAGGAAACCGGCATGTCCTAAAACCGAAAATATAATCCGTGTCCGTGTGGTGGATTACGGCCCATTCCCTCCTTGATAGGAGGCCTGAGTCCCAGCAGCGGGAACATTATAATGCCGATTATGTTACGTGTAATAGTGATGTAACGAATGTCAGATTTCTCACATTCGCGGATGCGAATATTTAAATTCAATATTCGCGAATACAATTGCAATTATTGACATTCAAAAAAAGTGCGCGCAAAATGTCATACAGGTTTGACTTTCCGTGTCAGCCAATTTTTTCACATTAAGTTCATTCGAAAAAAATTGTTACGATTTGAGGTTAGTTAGTATTATTGTATTTGTTAAATTTAAGTGATATAAAAACATGACTATGACTCTAAACTTCGCTAACATGTTGTTTCACAATTTGTGATACTATAAATGTGAAATGCAAGTTGAGTGATTGAAATATATTTTTTTTTTTTTAATATTAATGATAGGCTCGCGTTTGACCACCATCTCACCTGATGTAAAAAAATATAAAAGATATTAAAGGTTTTTATGATATTAAAGTAAATGTGAAATAGTAAAATCATATCAGTTGTATTGTCATTCTATTTGCATTCAAACAATTCGCCAAACATTCTCATGTTTCTTGCGAATACGAATGCGAATGCGAACATTCGTTACATCACTAATGTGTAATGTTACAAAAAGCATATGGGAAACCACAAACCAATACCCAAGATATATAAATAACTCTTTTCCCAGGTCTTGCTATTGTGGCCTTCACCGCGTGAACTTTAAATTCTATCAAGGATATAAAAATAACATAGTAATGGTTTTCTATCAGTATCGTAATCAGATCTGTACTTCTAGAGTTTATTCCCAACCAAGCATATCAATTAAATTTTTTACATAGATTTTTAGGGCCTTATAATATTTGTTTTCAATTTCTCAGTTCCTATTGCATATGCAAGTATATTTTCTCTTCTAAAACAGGAGTAAATACAAGAAAGTTCGTTTATGCTAAAAATATTTAAGTGATCCTATTTTTCCATCTAAAATCCGGACGAATTTCCGTCTTTTATGACAAATAACTACTGAAAAGAAAAAAAAAAAGATCTGGGGCAAAGTAACCTCGTGTTATGCAAGAATCAATTCATATAGGTCACATACTTTTTTAATGTGCAAAACGCGCCATTGTCATGGATGTGTGTTCATTGCGGTCTTTTTTAATTCGTAAATAAGAATATTATATTCATAATATTATGTTCTCAATTTTGTTTTTTGTACGAAACTATATTATACATTTTCTTGTAATAAATTTAATCAGTTACACCTATTTCAAATCTTTGATGAATAGATTTTAAAATGACTTAAAGCTCCTAAAAGTTTAATTTCACGTCAAACTTAACTTTACCGTCATCAATCATGATCTTCGCAAAATTTATAATAGAATTAATTCAAAGGGCGTTACCCCAGGTGTAAAATGTCGGAAACATAAGCAAAAACATTACAAAAATAGCCCAATGAATGAAGCAGCTTTGACCAAGACCTCGGTTTGAAGGTTCAACGAAGACATCGACCGTATGTCTAGACGAGTGAAGGTAACTCATACGGAAGCTAGAAAAGTCTGCGGGAATGTATGCATATGCTCAGCGAAAACTGAATCATTCATAATTTTAGTTGCAACTTGTCTGTAAACAACCACGCTTATAGTTTCGAAAGCTTCAAACGAATCTATATTTTCTGACGTGGCTTGCTTTTTGTATTTTCGCGTCTATTTTCCTGGAATGTTTGTCACTGCAACAGTTAAAGACAAATGACGAACACTCCATTTGTTTTTCAGTGATGTGTGCAATTCGGAAATTGTTAGCGGCAATAAAAATTAATTGTTAGTCATTTTTTATTTCTCTTTTTACTGTTTATTCTTTTATTGAAGCAGCTGTGTTCATATCGTCTACAATTACTATGACTTTTGAAATTTCCCAGTTAATTGGATGTTTCTGTTAAGTTTCAAATTTATGAAATCAAAATAATTTTTATAAATGTGATATTTTATTGACTATGTCTAGCAGTAGACGTTCAACTAAAATTATGATAATGATATCAGTAGATTTAATTTTAATCGGTTTATTTTTTTTATTTTCCTTCCTGAAAATCGTGGCTAGGTACAGACGAGCATCTTGATTTTTATTCTAAAGATATCTAAGGAACAAGATAGCTTTCGACTAAAAATATAGAGTAGTTTAAAAAATATATAGCCCATCCATCAATACTGCCGTCAAAACGCAAGCTTTTAGTACAAAACTACTGAGAACTGTAAATAAATATTGTCTTTGAAGTTGTAACGGGGAACTGTTGATCTAACTAATAGTTTTCGGCCATTGTTACAAAAGTTGCCAGTTACGTTAGTTATCTATTCGCATTCCAAGACTGTTTGATGTTGCAAAATTTTTCGGATTCTAGAATTTTCAAATGTCTTATCGACAAACTAAAGTACTCATCTCATCAATTACTCACTCAATCACACCTGACGCGATCTTGTAAGCAAATAAACTTCCATTCCTCGTTAGACCCGATTTGTACTTGTGTTTCGGAAAACCCTTCTAAAGGGCCTATTACACTATTCGATATTCAGACAGTCTTAGTCGATGTCGCATAGTGTAATAAGAGTTAGACCGGTCTTACTCGGGACAAAAAATAAGACAGTCTGAATATCGTGTGCTGAATATCGCGTAGTGTAAAAGGCCCTTTAGGGAGTTTGTTCGCACGAGTAACCGTGGCCCTGGGACGCAATAAATTAGGTAGAATTTGATCAGTAAAACTTAGCTTACCCCTTCTCGCTTCACCTAGAGTGGGTCGATTAATTTGATGATTTTCCACATAAGAAAATAAGAAGAGGCTCCTCTGCACTTTAACAACTCTCTCAGCAACAATATGTACCTGAAGAGGCAATATATACCTACCTTCTGAATCAATCAAATTCGATTCAGTACAGTCTTTAGTACCTTATTACCCTTCTAAGCCACTCAATTACGCCGATGTACCATTGTGATTTTAACCTTTTCTATTTTAAAATGAAAAGCTGGTACAACTCAGTTACTGTCTTGTCCTTATTAATGTTTCCTTGAAAGGGTTAATTTCTTACTATTTTGTGTCGATTACCATTAAATATGCAGAAGTATTGACGTAGTCGAAGCAGGCTACTCATTCGTTTAAGTAAGCTAGATGCTATGTTACTATTGTATTTTATTTTGTAAAACTAGCGGTTATTCCAATCAAGTAACAGCAATTATTACCAGCGTTAACTTCTTCTTTAGATCAATATTGGTAAGTAGCTTATCTAGATTGAAGAAATTGCTAATTTCATCTTCAGATATATCCATCTGATGTTTTCTTTTTATTGAAATATTAGTGAATGGTCCTTAGGTACGTACATTCATAAGCTTTAATTGAATGATCTTTATTACATAATTTATCATTTCTACACTTTGTACTCAGCACGCGTTGTTATTAATTCTACCCTATCTAAACAATGTGTCAAAAGCTAACGATGAGCATCAATAAAATTAATCTATGTCAAACGCATCAATTATCACGCCAAGCAGTTTGCGTTGAACAAACATAAAGCTTAATTGTGCATTTATAGGCCGGAGCACGCGTAAATCTGCGATTCTTCTCATATTTTAACCTATTCGAAATCTCGGCCATCCGATAACCCTGTAAGTTGTTCCTAATGTTCATATTTCGCATTCAACCAGTGTATCGCTTACAAGCAGGGGAGGATCGCAGCGGATCTCAGATAGGAAAACGCGTGGTTTCAAGTCGCCATAGTTCGGAAACGCCGCCCGCGCACCTGCCCTCTCCGTCACTCTTCCAAATTTAAATCCCAAACTCCCCCCACCGTCCCGAGCGCTAAACATTCTGGAATAATTCCTGCGATTCGGCCACCGTTGCTCGCCATTCGAATTCGGGTCGCGACCGCGTCCGGTGATATTGTATCTTCTTGAACTACCCCGACAAGTGCCATGGCCGACGTTGACGTACAAGTCCAGTATACCACGACGGAGCGCAAGACCAGGAAAGTCAAGAAGACCTCCAAGCGCAGGGAGTCTAAGGATGGAGAGGTTACCGTCACGGAAGTGGAACAGACCAACACGACCACCAACGCCGACGATGGGTATGTGTAGTGGTGGCCAGCGTCCCTCGACTCGTGCAGTGTGTGTTTGTGTCACTCAAGTGTCGATTACGCGCGTTCTCCTCGTCAGTGACATGCATAACATTGTTTATATGTACTTTGTTAGGCGTGTTTTGGCCACCCTCACATACCCGACCTAATTAAAGGTACCTATCCGATGTTTTGGAATGATCTTATGACAGAAACATTATTTACTAACCTTTCAACCATGATTTCCATACAAATCTTAAACTGTCATAGAATATAAACTTAGGAAACACTGAAAACTTAATGAAAGAAATCATAAATACATTTATTCTAACACCTAAACAGTAAATAAGCATTAAGGAATAAAATGAATGATGAAATAAACACAAGCGACGATGAATGATGAAACGATTTGATCGAAATCTAGGATAATCAAAACCCATATTAGATTTTTTTATTGTTTCAGAAAGTCTGTATCTAAACCTTGTAGAGCAATTTTCTCGTAAGAATCTTTATGTCAGAAATCAAACTGTTTATCTGTAATCAAAATTTCCATCGCTTTAGAGTCTAAATATTTTGCACGCTCTTTAACCGTATCCGTTTTGTTCCAGCTTATTTTCAGTGGCGAATACACCAAGGCGATGAACAAGGACTGGCACAGCGGTCACTTCTGCTGCTGGCAGTGCGACGAGTCGCTGACCGGCCAGCGCTACGTCCTGAGGGATGAGCACCCCTACTGCATCAAGTGCTACGAGAGCGTCTTCGCCAACGGCTGCGAAGAATGCAACAAAACTATCGGCATCGACTCTAAGGTTAGCTGCTTAAAGTTCAGATTGTATTAGTATATCAGTCCCTTAGGTTCATTTTTGTCTAGCTAGACCAGTCCTGTCGATATAGTAGATTATGCAATGTTATTCAACAGTAAAGGAATCGAATTTTCGTTTGAATTTTTCAGTATAAGTTTTAGGTCGTTGCGACATTTTTGTTCTACTTTCTCTTTGACAGGCTTTTTATTGTTGAATTCATTTGTTTTATCCCCTACCTCTTGTTCTAAGCTCTTGTCAATATTCCTTAAAAAAGTTAGATTGCGAATTGTTTTGATATAGGATACGATTCAGAAGCTAAAATAGTTTAATGCATCATAAAACGCTAAAACTAAGACTAATATTATTTCGAGATAATAAATAATAGCTTCGGGAAAGATAATCTTACGGATAAACTGAACAACAAACGAGAATTGGCAAAATGCTTGGCTTGTGACAGCTTGATTGAGAGCCTGTTGTAAACATCTTCACTGTCTATAATGGCCACTAAAACACTTTTGTTTTCTTGCCATCCAAATCCACGCTCAAAATTGCATATGAGCCCTGTGTTTCAATGAAAATATCATTGACACAGAATTCTGTGCGACTTATATGTGTGGTATGAATAGGATTAGAATCCACGGCATTCGTCAGCTTTGTTTCACCGATCAAATTTAGTAATGTCACTCCAGCCGGCCCAGATTCCTCGGGCGCACCTCTGCACACGGCCCCAGCGAGAGCTGCCAAGCCAACATAACGTTAACGTTACGCCAAACATTATACATTTATCTCAACGAACAACCAATGAGTTTTCTCATCCTCACGCAGCTGCAAACGCTACTAGTGTTTGTCTGAACCAATTGTTCAAATACACTTATGATGTATTACAATGTTTATTTACTGAAATATTATCCCCAAAGTAGTTCGAGCACCCTCGAATCTAGGCAATTGTAGAAATGAAATTGTATTATGGTAGCGCGGCAATTTGATTTGGCTGTGGTGGAACAGAAATCAAAGTTAACGAACCACCGCCAGTAAATTTTGCCACTCTAATAGATAAATGACAGTTTCGACAGTGTCAAGTAATGGATGATATTCATTTTATATTAAACCTCTTGATGCCATATAACGTGGCAGTCAAGAACACATTAGCGGCGTGTTTACCTACGCCAAGCGCTGCCACGCACCGGCAATATTGTTAGCATTACATCCAACTGTTTGCGCTGCAGATTGGACTTTAACAAATTGACGATCGCTTACAGAAAACAACTCGCGTGTTAGCACAAACTAAACTATTTCTGGGTCGGATACAGTATTCTGATGTTTTCGTTTAGAGCCAACCTTGAAAAGTTTTGGTGGATCCGTCAGACGATTCTTTTAAGATTTACGCGATCCAAGAAGCTCTAAGAGTTTCGTAATCGGCCAAAATAAACATTCATATTTTATTGACATTACGACATTCAGTTTTAAATGTACGTTCTGTCGGTCCTCGCACCGCGGCCAGGAATAGAATCCAGAATGAGGGGAGATTTATTTTGAAACTTGAACTAAACACGTCAAATGCAACGTGAGAGAATGTATTTGGATTTTTAATTTAACTCTTATGTTAGCGGTGACCCGAAAGATGGAAATACTTGCGTAGTATGCACTCAGGTTTTGGGTTATGCTCGTTATTTGGTCAGTGAACTTGATATGAATGTAACAAATAGGATTTGCAGTCGAGTGTTTATATGAAATCGAAAATGTATGTTTATGAATCATGGACGAAAATAGGTTTGTGTGCTGGTATTTCCAGCAATTGAGATGTAGGTTGTTATGCAATTTAGAAGTATATCTTAGGAATGACAACTGAAGTTAATGTCCTCCTTATAAGTAGGAGCTCTATAACAATTGATTGGTCTCGGTATGTTACTGGCAAGTTGAAGGTAATAATTACCGCCTACGCTACGAAGTCAACATATGTTGTAGAATAATGTTTTTTTTTCGTACAATGTCTGGTTTTTCCATCTAATTGAAGAAGATCTGATGTGAACCTCTGATTAATGTCCCTCACGTCGGATTTGAACGCATTAATTATTGTTATCGTGGTTCAAAGTTATGTGTTTTTTGTAAATCACGCCTTTATTGTTTTAGTGTTTTAATATTTAAATATATATTCCTTGTCTCAGCAGTATTTTTGTTTGGTCGATGTCATTTATTGAAGTTGAATAATAATGTAGTTTACGTTCAAGTCACGTTGTCATGAAACAATAGCGCTTTTTACATCAGATTTAAGGATTTGTAAGTTGAAATTGGTTTCTGTTATATTTTTGTAAGACAAAATCAGGAAAATGTCGACTCTTATTTTTTCATCTTGTCGTGTTATATTCACAAATCTCTAGAAATGTATCACTTTGAAACTTTCTACCATACCCGCAAAATGTGGAATGGACTCTCGGGGTCTTTTCCGCGGTGCTACGATATGGATCTTGAATAAAAATGAAAAGAATCTTCTTCGGTATCGATAGGCACTGGGGTACTTCTGGTATTACAGATGTGTAGACTGCGGGAACTACTTGTCATCATGTAGACCGCCTGCTGATTACTGGCATAAATTTGACAAGAACAAGCAAGGCAGTTGAAAATTTGTCATGCTCACTCAAATGTCTCGCTGATGGTAGCGCGTGTGTCGGTTGGATCATTCCGTTCCCTTCAAAATGATTGAGCTGAGTAGCGTTGATACACGCGTTATGTTCGTGAACTGACGCTTACTTGAGAGAGACTGGTCATCTCTTAACTGCCAATGGGATATTTTCATTGTTTTATTTTATTTATTGAGAATAATTCTCACACAATAGAAGAGACAAGAAATATGGAACCAGGATTGTTGTCATACATAACATGAGCAAAAAGAGTGTCCATGGAATTTCTTGTACATTTTTCTATGCTTTGAAATGCTAGCATATTTTTCTGACTGACCGACTTCTTTCTTCTTCTTCTTCTTCGACAATTCAAAAGTGCCTGACAAATGGTTTATTTGTAATCAATACTTTGAGATTGGATTCGAGTTACGATTCCATTTTTCTGTAGAGTATATTATATGTTAGTTAACTAAAGTTACTAATTTTCCACATTCTTCATCTTACAACCCCGTTACCTTTTCTTACCTTTTTTAACCATCTTCTCCTTCCCCAGGACCTGTCGTACAAAGACAAGCACTGGCATGAAGCCTGCTTCCTCTGCGCCAAGTGCCGCGTCTCGCTGGTGGACAAGCAGTTCGGCTCCAAGCTGGACAAGATCTACTGCGGCAACTGCTATGATGCCCAGTTCGCTAGCCGCTGCGATGGCTGTGGCGAGGTGTTCCGCGCTGGTAAGTTGCTTTTTTTTGAAAGGCGCTGTTTTATTTTTAAAAGGCGCTCTTTTATTTTTTAGTCCTGTGGTACGAGTTGGTAGGGTTGTGTTTAAAATAAAGTTAGTGGATCGGAAATTGATGGTGAAAGATTATAAAAGTCAGTTCAAACTTAAACTGAGTTCTTTCTTTTTTTATAAGAACAATTGAGGTAATTATATGTTTTTCATGGTAATTCAATAACATTCATTGCGTTAAGTTATCGAGCCAACCTAACATCAATGATGGCACAGCAATGGATCAGAACTTTTCCTTAAAAATTATTAGTTTATGATAGATTGACTCAATTGTGCAGATTTTTTTTTAGTTCAATGTACGAGCTAGTAAGAATATTTTTTTTAATAAAGCGACCGATTTATTATGTAGTATTACTTGCTGGCGTCCATAAACACCGGTAAACCTTCTTAATTATCACTCTTTGACATACAAAAAAAAAATTACATGTATCCGTTCAAAGGAACCGATCCTTTTTTTAAAAAATCTAACGTTGTCAAAATATATAAATCTTCATTAAGGACATCCATGATACCGATCTAATAGAAAAACACGCGAATAAATAAAATACTTGACATTATACAGCTTTAAAAACGGCAGTTTATAATAACATAATTTACGCGTTCTACGTTACTATATCGATCAATCGCTTAATAAGGTGTAACATATCACCTTTATATTTTATAGCTTATTGTATATTACTGAGATGCCGACTGACACATGTTTGTGATACACACTGGCAGTCAGATTGGCAGTACTTATTAAAAAAAAAGTCATTTCATCATCATTATCATTTTAGCCGATGTCCACTGCTAGACACAGGCCTGTGCGTCTCGCATCTATCGGATTCCCGCAAACTTCACCAGGTCATCGGTACACCTTGTAGGCCTTTCAAAACTGCGTCTTCCAATACGCGGTCGCCACTCAAGAACCTTTGGGCCCCAACGGCATCTATTCTGCGAGCAATGTGCCCTGCCCATTGCCACTTAAGTTTGGGCGATTTTTGTGCTATGTCGGCAACCTTGGTTCTCCTGCGGATATCTTCATTTCTGATTCGATCTCGCAAGGAAACTCCGAGCATAGCCCTTTCCATTGCCCTTTGGGTGACTTTGAGCCTTCTGATGCGGCCCACTGTGAGCGACCACGTTTTGGAACCATATGTGTATAAAAAAGTATAGAGAGTAAAAGATTTTATATTTTTCGTTTTTTTTTTTATTCGCGAGCTCACTGGCCAGCTGTCCATTCGTGTGTTTGTCTATGGTCTCTGCTTTTCATTTCAGAATAGACGGATATTGACTAATACTTTATTTAGGAGTAAAAGTCGGCTACTAACGCTTTTTCAGTTCGGCGCTGTTTGTACACTGGCGTGAATAAATCTATACTTGTATACTTAATATTATAAAGAGACACAAGGACAGATTTTAAAAATTATTTTAGTATAGAATGCTTCTTTAGTACTGAGTTACAGGTATATTTTCTACTTTCACGCTTACATACATACGTAGATATTTCTATCGTGTAAAAAGTAAACTTAACACATTTCCAGGTGTAAGCTAAATCACAAATCTGTGCGAAAAGTAGAACCAAATACTAAAAGCGAAGTGAGATATGTAACACAAACCAAAATTAGCACCAAATGGAGAAAAATAGAAAATGTATGATTAACGTTTAACTTTTTTACGATGAATGAAACAGCAATAAGTAAGACTTTTTCAAACCAAAAACCAGTCTACATACCTAACCCTCAACTGCATTCTTTTTCTGGCGCAGCATGTCAAAATATTGAATTTTTACGTCGATCGTTCTTTGCCTCCTAAACAATAAGGTGGATTGGTGACGTCTATAAATCCCCCCTTTTTTAGAGGTCATCAAATAACTTATTCCGCTCTGGGTGGAGCGAGAGGGAGTGTCAGGCTTGTACTGACTAAAACCCACCTGTGTTTCTTCCTAAACATAATGTTCCACAAAATCATCGCTTTTATGTAACCAGTAAATCAATTCATCTAACCTACAGATATGGGGCTACGGTCTCAGCTCCTTTTTTTGAAGCGCCATCTTCTAATAACTTCTCCTAATTTGGGTGGGGCGAGAGGGAGTGTCAGACTTTTACTGACAAAAGTCACATATGTTCCTTTACGGCTCGTTTACGACCTTGCCGTTGTGAGCGGGGCGGCGAGCGGAAAGAACAAAAGTATGGAAACGTTTGAAGCACACCACGAGACGCCGCTCATAGCACCTGGCGCCCGCTTACCGATGCCGCCCCGCTCGCCGCGCCGCTCGCCGCATAGGTAGAACTCGTGAACAGGCCGTTAGTTGCACTTTGCGTTCTAAATATCATGATCCACAAAATCCTCCCTTCCATAAAGCCAATCATTCAATTCAACCATCTAATCTTAGCAACAGTGTATCTCTCGAGTAGCGTTCGCGTCATCTCCGTACAAGGAGCGTCATTACCTCCCCTCGTTATGGTAGCGTAAGGTAAGGCCCGAGAAAAAATTACCACTGTCATTGCCACAACCTCGAATGCGCTTCCATGCTCATATGTGGATATGAAATTTTCGAATTTCGATATGGTGACGCCTTCGAGATATTTTTAAGGCAGATTTTTTTGCACACCTGGCTTTATGCTTTACTTTAAGTTAACCTTGTTGGACTTAAATGGTTGCGTTATTTCAGGTGTGGCATGATTTTTGGTAAAAAAAAAGTGGAAATCAAAGGACTGATTAACAAAATAAATATATCTGCCATAAAACCGCACATTTTTCCGAAATGAATTTACCATACGCCAATGAAAGTGTAGCATTAATTAGTAAAATAATATTTTTAATGAGAATAGTCCTTCCAGAGATATTTACCTTTTTATAATGGTAGCAAAATAAAAATAAAACGTATAAAAATATTATGTAAGCTAATATAATATTTTCATTACATTATTTTTTACAAGACTACATAGTGATGTAGTCTAAATCTGTTAGTGATGTGCTTGCCTGTAATTCATTTGTTTCCACAAACCCATCTTCTGAATGTGTAATAAAAAACTGTAAAAAATAGTTGCTTTGCCTTCTAAATAAAATAAGGTTTAGATAAAACATTTCTCAAATAAAACCAGAGATACAAAGCCAGCGATGTATTATATACTTAAAAGCGATTAGCAAATAATACTGCGTAAAGCCCAGTAACCTTCAAAAACTAATTGTTTACTCCTTAAGCTTAACCTACCTACAATAGTCAATAAAGACTTATAAGTCGTTTCTAATCACCGTGTATTAACCGAAAACACTTGTAAATTGGAAGACTACGGCCAATTACTACCGAAGCCGCACATTACATGTTGTAATGATACCTTACGGACCGGTTGTAAGGCCTCCTATAATTGGGCAGATGGGGAAAGGGCGATTCGAACTATTGTGATTAATTTAATCGTAGAACAGGATGGATGGAGGGGGAGATGTAGACCACGGATAAGATGGATGTACGTATTGTATTCCAGGGCAAGGGGTTACTTAAAGAGGTAACTGCGGCTTTGGAACACGAAGTGCAACCGAAGGAATACGCGATTATCTTCAATAAAAGTTTGACACTTCATAAATTATTTAATGATTTACCAACCTAAAAAATAATAACGTATTGTATGAGGAGTGATACGAAAGGAAAGTGGCTCAGTGATATAGTGACGGCTGATAGAACAGAATGAAGGAAATAAAATGTGTTTCACAGACACCAAGTAACACAGGACACGGACAGGAAGATGATGAATAGAATAGTAGTCTATTGAATAGATTTTTTTTTTTTTTTTTAATTGATATAAACCAGTGCTTGACTGCGATCCCACCTGATGGTAAGCGGAGATGCAATCATAGATATTGTTATTTGATAGGCACTAAGTCCCCTCTGTACCTTTATGTGCATGAAGTATGAAATAAATAAATAGAATTAACTTTACAGTAAACTGCACCTACCTACCTAACGAAAAATACTAAACATACTCCACTAGCAGCCAACTACTATTGAATGCATTATTGAAGTACCTACTCATACAAAAATATATATATTTATGAAAGAGGAAAGTACTATTATTAAGCACTGTTTGTACCATGTTCCTCATGTAAGTGACTATAGTCTATTATGACCACCACTCACCTACCTCTACGCACCAACCTCTTAGTCTAAGATTTGCCATAGTTGAAGTTAGGAGAAAGACTGTATAAAGTTAAAAAGAAATACTTTAAGGAATTGGTCGAATTTCAAACACTACATTTTCACTAGTCCCATATAAATAGCTGTGATTTCAGATCTTCCAAGAAATAACCGTTGTTTCTTATCCGAAATTCTGTATTGCAGATTCTTGGTAACATTAATTTGTATGACACAGCCGATATGTTTGTGACAATTTTGAACTGTGATCAATATGAAGTAGAATTTAGATTTTCGTAGAATCTACTAGAGTACCTATCAGTTTTAAATCGTGGTATGACTATGTGGCTACCATGTATTGATCTAAGTATTCTCGATCTTCTTTAAAAATAGTTTAGCAAAATTCAACAATGTTCTACTGTTCAAAACGATATTCCAGGTCAAATATTGAGAACAGCAAAAGATTACAATCACTTCATATTTTCTAAGAAGCGCAATGATTAATAAAATAGAAGTGAAAATTAATAACATCCTTTATACTAACGGGACGGTAATGAGGTACAAGTGTGGTTTTTGCACAAAATTAATGTACAATGACTCCCACACAGAACCGAATATACTTGCCTACATACCTACCTAACGATGACGATCGAGACAGAAATACTTGTTGGTAGTCATAGATGATTGTGGTAATTTGTTTTGGAACTTTTTGACTTCAATTGGCCTCCCCTAAGGTGGACCGGTGACCTGGTATAGGCCGACGCGCTGTCTGATGGTAGCGACTAGGATCGGACGTGGCGCTGCTCGGAGGAGGCCTTTGTCCTGACTTTTGATTGAAATGATGATGATAATGATGGACTTTCAAGTAGTCATTGAAAAAATATTTATTATTAATTACCAATTCATACTTGATATAATACACCACACATACAGGCACAGATACAATAAATTGGGACAAATTTACAAAAACACTTCAAAGGAACTTGTCAAAAAATAGAAAATAACAAAAAAATACAAAATGAAAAATAAAACCTACAATATACATAATCAAAAAATGTCATAAAACCATTTAAAATGACATTAACTATCATAAAATATTGTACGGGGCGTGGCAATGGGCTCTAAGTGCAGTGTTTATGGGTCCAATCACAATAAAACTTTATTTTATTATTATTAAAACTCTGTTTTCTTTTGTTATTGAATCGTTCGATCTCTTTAGTCATTCATTTTTTTATTTTGCAACGCTTTACCTGAAGATCTTTCATTTATTTTCGGGCTAGCTTTTTTCCATAGCGTTATACCATCAGAAAAGCCAATTTACTTAATAAACAAGAAATTTAAAGGCGTGTCACCGAAATATTATGTAGCTTTATCAAAATGATGTCATACTCGTTATGTGAGTAGTAATCAAATAGATATATCATCCATGTCCTTTTAGAAACCTTGATACACAACTATAAGGCTGTCTAACCGATTGAATAGTTCTTCAAAGTACAAACAGATTGAATTACTTGTATCGTAGGTAGATAACCGCAAGTTAGTTGTGGCTACCGAATACATGTCCATGTTATTTGAAGATTATTTTACACTCCGGCTACCAAATAATTGCAGTAATTTTAAAACTAAATTGTATTCTTCAACTCTCAAGGATTTATCTCCGTTAAATAACGGTGGTTTTAAAAAATAGTTTTTAACCGTTATTATAACACTTTGGTTTAATTCTAATTAATCCCTGTTAAACTGGCCACGCTAGCCTTACGCACACTAAAGGATAATCCAATGAAAGTCTACAGAAATGACGTTATGCTTTCCGGTAATTGGTTAGACACGATTATGTGTGCGTTATGACTGTGGAACCATCCAAAAGTTATAATTTATATTTTAATTAGAATTAGATTTAATCATAAATAAAGTTCAGTCTACATCGTAAACATTGTAATTTTATTTTCGTATGTTACTTTTATGTCTTTATTTTAAGATCCGGTCTCGGATATCCAAACAAATGACTAAATTAATTAGTCATTTAAATGCTCCTCTGTCTACAGATCAGTTAGATTCTTATAAGCAAATAAATAAAATTATTCAAAGACCCGTTAATTGATTCGGAACATCGCAAAATAGAAACAGTTTGACACAGCCCACATGGCTTCTTGTCTTGTTGGTTTAGAAAAAAAAAATACGATTGTCTATACCACGCCTTGACTTATGTACGATCATCTATTTATCGGCGTGACACTAAGTAAAGCCTGAGTCACACGGTGTGGGTGTAAAAAACACGCGATTTCTTAATGGCGTAGTAACATCAATAATCCGGACGTTATTTGTGCTTTACTACGTGAAACTGAACGTCCTTGCTTGGCTCGTGTGCCCTTATATGAGGCATTTCACGATTAAACATGAATCATCAAAAACGGGTGTAAATGTTTAAAAGTAATAATAAAGGTTGGACATTACAGCCTGCGACATTAAAAGTGACACTTATCACTTCGTAAAGATTTATTGTGGCACTTCATGACATTTCTATCTAAAGATAATATCTCCGTATATAAATGAGCATACAAACACACACGTTAGAAACACATATTATATACTGGTAATACCTATCTACTATTAATTAGTCAAAAGAAATTTTGACTAATTACTAAACTGTTTATTTATCTATAAGTAAGTACCCAGAATTAGTACAAAAAAATGTTTTTTTTAATGGTTACAAAAAAAACCTACTAACCTAACAGGTTTTTAAGTAAATAAATTTTAATAATTTTAAAGTAGTTATAAAACTGGTCAAAAGTACATTTGAATAATTCTTGCAGCTAAAAGTTGTTTTGACCAATTATCAGTTTTGACTGTGACACAATTTATACACCTAACAATGTAAGTCTTCAGCAATTTATGGTCTATACTTAATTATAGTCATTCCATTTTGACGACAGACAAATGACAGTTGTCAAATACGACGTTAGTTGACGTAACGATCATTCAGCTAAACAAATAATCTGAATAAGAAGGATGTTACATAATATAATGACTTTAACTACTGTTTTTTCTAAATAATACGTAAAATAAATACGGAACTGACAACTTGAGTGCCAACAAAATTACGTTTAATGACAAGACGCGGCGATGCATCATGTTTAATTTATGCAATATGTTCTATAACTTGACAGTTTTGAAACAAATTACTTAGCGATAATATCAGAATACTTAATCACAAATACATCATATATATTGTAACATTATCATGATATCTGACAGAACACGTGCACATTTGTAACCTATTCAAATAAGTTGTTTTTTTTTTAAAGTCTTAAGCTAAAAAAACACGTCTAGGTCCTCCCGCCATCTTTTTCGGCCCATATCGCTATATCAGACCCCCTAGCTAAGTTACGATCGTATCATTTGCGTCGAACGCCTCGAGTAGGCCGCGCCTCCGATTCCGTTGTTCAGAACACGTAACTGAGCGTTGAGATGACGTCAGAACAAAGGAATCGGAGGCGTGGACTACTCGAGGCGTTCGACGCAAACGAAACGATCGTAACTTGGCTAGGGGACGGGGCCACCAATTATAAAATCAAATATTTCTGAATTTATTCAAACAAAAGCAATGTTATTACTTTTTCACAAGGATAAAATCCTTACCACCTCTTTATTCACAACTAGCTTTTTCCCGCAGATTAATTCCCACGAGTCCAAAGTAGAATTTCGCAGGAACAGTAGATAAAAAAATCACCATCCTGTCAATATTTAAAGATATAA
Source organism: Mythimna vitellina (assembly GCA_949316375.1). Taxonomy (NCBI): domain Eukaryota; kingdom Metazoa; phylum Arthropoda; class Insecta; order Lepidoptera; family Noctuidae; genus Mythimna; species Mythimna vitellina. Next base: position 22,936,690 of record OX438688.1, on the reverse strand, counting down.
CTTATATACTTAATTTTTTTCTGAGACGAAAACTATTTTGTTTTCCAAAAATATTTATTTCATAACTGAAAAAAACGTTGTATACCTCATCATCCTTATAAAACAGTTTGATTTGAGCTATTTAATATTAGTCATAAACTTATAAATGTTCTACCGCAGTTTACATCGCCCATTCAAATGATATATGGCGTCAAATCATCATTAATTGACTTGATTTGATTTATTTTTATGACGATGACAACATGACAGAGTTATTAAATGTCAGAGTGCGTAATTTTAATTAATATTTTTAGTAATGGGCGATTTGGTAGGAATATTAAACACGGGCATTCAAATATTTTCGAAATGAATTCCCTCTTAGCGTTTTAGATGATTTATGAATAGGAATGCCCTTGCGTTAATTACAATCATTTAAAAGGTCATTTTTTTTATTGATATCCCGATTGCTATCCCAGGTATCGCGTTATCTAGTTCAAGCTTGATGAGGTAAGATAGGCAGTCGCTTCACGTAAAATACCTACTGATTCAGCTGCATCCGGTCAGACTAAACCCCAAAATAGTTGGCTAGGCTGAATATTTTTTGTGGATCTCCCCAAGGTAGAACCTTCCATGGCCTGCGGATTTGTTCGATTTACTGTGACCCTGAAACGCAACTGAAAGAACACAGGTGATAGTTTCCCAACCCAAAAAATAGTTTGTATGAAGGAATTATGGGACATCTCGCCTAGCAAAAACTGGCCTGCGGGCCTAATGTCAACTTTTGGCCCGCAGGCCAGTTTTTCCTAGGGCGACTTGTCCCATAACCCGTATGAAGAGTGATAGCAAAGAAAAGAGGGCAGTGATAGCGTGACGGTTGAGAGGACAGAATGCAGGAATAAAAACGTGTCGCGCCAACCCCATGTAACATGGAACATCTCAAAAAAAAGGCAGGACCTTCCATATTTTAACTCAATAGGTACAATGCAACCTTTCAGTCTCCATTTATGAGAAGTAAATAAGATGCAACAAAGTGATCGTAGGCAGCAATGCCACATTACTAGGTCTCAGTAACAATAAAATCCTACTTAAATTAACATTGAAGAACTCAAGAACAGATCTTGAAATGAGATGTCTAAACAGTTATGAGAAACATACGGTCGGCTTTGTGGGGAGTGAAACGGGTTCTAGGTAACAGGATAATGACGCTTTGTGTTTTAGATTTTGACGTAAGATTTGCCTTTTCCTCTTAAACTCGAGTTCCTGCCACGTTTTGAGAAAACATTTTTTTTTCCTGAAACTTACTTTTGGACTATATCACCCTTCAGTACATTTGAAATCTTCCGTTTGCGAAGCAGTAATACTATTGAAGAAGATGCTACAACCGTAAAGGAATGGACGTCCTTACGTCCTGGGCGTCGGTATTCACAGAGCCATCCCCGGGAACCGAAGGCGCGGGCTTGCAGACGACGAGCAATGGGTAGCTCGCTGTTTGACCGCAGCCGTCCGGTAAGAACCGAGCCTGAGTCGTAAATAGAAAAAACCACGTTCATCTTAAAAATCTGTTTCTCTTAGAGTACACAAAGGGCGTCCACAGGTGGTCTTCTATTAGGAGCGACTATTCCTGACGCTGACGCATGCGGAATTGCTCCGCATGCGGGGCTGCTGCCCGATATCACGCCCCGCAACCCGTGTGCGGTATTCCACGCATTACAATAAATACTTGTATGAAGAGGATATTTGCGGCGATCTACGCGTGCAGAACAATCCCGCATGCGTGATGAAATCCGCACGATATTAAAAACACCCCAAGACATTTTCTACCAATCAACCTTTGGGTGATGCAGAGACAAATTGTTGTAGGTGGCTCTTAATCTTACAGCATGGTACACGATTATCATCCTGATCATAAAATCCGCAGTTCTTTTTATTTTCAGTTGTGTTACTTACCTACTTCTCTGTCAAATACACGTAAAACATCAGTGACTACGTTTCACTAACAAAATTATCACCATTCACCTGCACTCAAATTTCATTTCTTCCTAAACGAAGAATGTTCATTAACTCAATAATTAGTTAATGTTAATGGATAACCATCTGCGCACAAAACGTGACAACGGTTAACCGTAACACGTGCGTTAACGTTATCAGTTACGTGCACCATTCATAACGTCTTTTGTTTTAAAATGCAATGCCTTTGTTATGCATATTAGTGACATTTTTAAAGAAATTAATCTTTATGAAACTATATGTATATTTATTTATTACCTATATACGTTTTATTGTCTATTACACCAAGAAACATAAGATAGAATAATACATACGCGGTCACTTACGGTCGACTTATCGCATTCCGCAATTTCTTCCAGGCAACCTAGAATGGACAGTAATTGTCAGAACATGATATGGGGCTGTCATTAGTTTACAAAAAGCACCAATATTTATTACAAAATATTATAATAAAATAGATACACAGATCTATACATACATACGCTACATAATCTTCACGTTTCGAAAGACAATATTTTGAAGGTTCATCGATGCACAAAAACTGGTTTGATATAGCTATTGGAGATGCCATATAAGTTACAAAGTCTAGCAACAAAAACAAAACAGTAATCGTCGGCATCTTCATACATGCCTATTCCAATTAATACAACGGTGTACTTCCTCATAGCTTCAACGAGATACATCTCTGAAGGGAATCTGAAACATTTCTTATCGCGTCTGATCAATTAAGTTAATCGACAGCCTACATCATGCTAGCTTCGTTCCCCGTTGGAGTCCGTCATTCGCTCAGTAACTCAGTATAGCACCGCGCGCCGCGAAGCCTACACACGCGTATCCGAGCAAGACAAACGTCAAACTTCGCGCGTTTTTTCTCATTTTTTTTTTTAAGTTACAACACATACAGCCAAATATGTCAGCGGACGTGTTGAGTGAAGACCTTAAATCTCGACTGCATTTAACAACAAAAACAGTTGGGCAAGACCGAATAAGACGGGCGCGGGAAAATAATGAAGATGTCGCGATTCTGTCCATGTTTTTACCGAATGCGACCGCTGAAAGGGAAAATAAGAGATTTTGTTGTGCATTACGGGATCAGTGCCTGCTTGGTGACTCGAGGAAAACAATTGCAGGTGTTTATTATGTATTTTTTCATTTGTTTTCAATACTCTTTGGGGAAAAGCGGATTATTTTCTAATGCCTTGACGTAATTATAATCTCTGCGGAAGAACGCTTGATGTTCATACAGTAAATGCCACTTTTCTCTTAAGATAACCTTTGGGAGATATGTTATTTTAAACTATAGATAACAGTCTAGAACAGAAATAGAAATATGCATGAATAAGTAATAACGAAAGCCACACTTTCTATTCAACTGGTTTTCTCAATTATAACAGGTTTAAATACCGGTCTAGACTGATGTCCTACTAAGCCTAACAATATCTAAAAATATTTATTTTGTCACTAATTATATTTATACTGTTCTTTGATAAACTGTGGCAGAGACAAGATGCTAACCATTACCAAACTGACCATCGTGCCCTCTTCATCTGGTGTCTGTTTCTTATTTCTTATTTGGTCCAAACACTCTTTTGTTTGGACCTGAAGTAAGGACTTACATTTGTTATTAAAAAAATCAGAAAAAATTATTGAAATTTTCAAAGTTGTCGGTTATTTTGGTCTTACATTTTCCTAACAGGTACAAATAGGCATTTCTTTACATGTTCTTTAGACTATCTTTATGCTGTTTTAATGTTCGTGACTCGAATTTAAAACTTAAAAAGACCGTATCGCAGCTTTAAGTGTGTCGTCAACCTGTATGATAGTAAAAACCTAAATACTTATAAAAGCTTCCATTAAAATGAGAATGCTAAAAATTCTTCTGACGTTTCTGGTAAAACTTAGGTACATACCTATGTTTTTGATTGCGAACTAAGTATACATAAATGATTTTGTCTAGACATATGTTTTGTTCAATCACACAAGTTATTCGTAACAGTAATTTACCTCCTATTATTACAAAAGTTTTGGTATTTTCTTGTTTTCGACAGAAATACAGTTACGACGCGACATAATCTGTCTATTTTGCATACATATTGTACGTGTTTTGATGTCTCTATCAAACCTGAACCATTAATATCAATATTTCTTCCGATAATGGGAAAGTTACCTTTTTTCTAAAAGCAAAAAGACACTTAGCCCACTCAAGAAAAAGTTCCTTTATTCTTTTTTTTCTCGCAGCCGATCAACAGCAGTCTTGTGCATCCGCCAGCGTATTTTATAGAACTTTATTGTTTCGCTCCGAATATTTTATTTAAAAAAAACATTCATTTACATTTAAGTATTCATAAAGTCCTTAATTCGGAACACCATAACCGTTACTTCATTCGTTAATTGAATGAACAATAATCGACTCTTATCTTTTCATTCAATTAATCTTACCGCTCGATGGAGGTCAGGTCTTAATTCATTTATTCGCACGTTCATATGTTTGTTAAGTAAATGGCTATGGTAAACGTTTTTGGTCATGTTTAATTTGTAAAACAGACATGTGTACATAAATAATTAGCGAGTACTTACATGGTGTGTATTTTCTACGTAATTTTAATTAGTAGGAACATCTTTAACAGCAGTTAATTTTAATAAATGGCGGTACATTTGAAAATGGAACACTTTTTCGAACGTTTTGGTGTATTTTTTCGTACTGGCACACTAAACATACTAAACATTACCTCATAAAAAGAAAAACAAACTTTGAAAAAGGTGTGAGTTTTTATTATTTGAGTTTGTCAAACGTAGATCTTGCTTTTCTTGTGCCGCCATATTTAATCGTTGGCGGGAAACCTTTTTAATGCATGTTTGCACGGTTAATGTCAATTTTCGGTCAGATTTCAGCCTTCACCCTAATTTGTGGTTCAATGATGTTATGCCCTTTTAAGGAGGCCTTACGACATGACACTTACATTTGTGGCAAAACAAGATAAATATTATGTGTTATTTGTATTACAACCTTTTATAGTTAACGAAATAAATTATGTAGATAAACTTACTTAGATTCTCAAACAAATAATATTGTCTCTACAATGTAAATTTAATTTGTTGGACCATAATATTGTAATATACTTATATTACTTTTTTTTTATTAAATCATTATATGCACCGATCCGTGATATGCACAGAGGCCCTAATACCAAAGTTGCTCTTAACGCTATCTTTTGACGATGTAAACTGAATGATGACTGAATGATGATAACTGATGATGACTGAATGATGATAACTGGTGATGACTGAATGATGATATTGATGTAAACTGTTAAAGGGATGGAGCCATATGGAGTGTATATCTCCATCCCTTTTTCTCGCTCGAACGCTCGACATTTTGAAACGTCAAGTTAAGGCCCCCCTGTTCTTTTTTATGACGTTTACGGCTGTTATTCTTCCAAAATAATAGTAACTGCAGTGTTTACGGTCTTCTATGTAGTTTCCAAGTCGACTAATTACACAGAGACCGACATCGTAATTTGTATTTTGCGAGAACTAATTTCCACGCAAAAAAGAACATGGATCGTGATCGACCATGTGATCGACACAGGAAATATACGCTTAATGGTGTGCTTACCAAAAGACTTAAAAATTTATCAAGTGCGAGTCGGACTCGCGCACGAACGGTTTCGTACCATTATCTATAAACACAGCAAAAAAACAACATGTTTGTATCGAAGCCCCTTCAATATTTATTTTATTCTGTTTTTTAGTATTTGTTAATATAGCGGCAACAGAAATACATCATTTGCAACTGTCTAACTATCACGGTTCCTGAGATACAGTCTGGTGGACAGACGGACAGACAGACTGACGGACGGACAGCGGAGTTTTAGAATATTTTTACCCTTTGGGTACGGAACCCTAAAAAGTAATCGAACTTTTAACTGTACAAATAATTTTTACGACTTCAAAGTATCGTGGGGAAATAAAAGTTTATTCATAGACGTCCGAATGTGAGCGGATATCGACCTAATTTTAAAGAGTAGGACGTATTATTGAACGGTTATAAAATGCAGGATTAAAAAGCATTAGTTAAAGAGAAATTTTTATTGACGAATGTAAAAGAAACAAGCTGGCCTTTTTTATTATTATTGATAGGCCCGCGTTTGATCACTATTTTATCTGATGGAAAGCGATGATGTGGCCGACGATGGAGCACGCTTGCCTAGAAGTAACCTATTCACTCTTGACTTAAAGACCTCTAGGTTGTAGCTATCAGGAAAGTTGTCTGTCAAAAGAAAAGTCTTATTGATCTTTCAAAATTGTCGAGTAGGTTTGGACCTACACGACAATTTCACGCCTGAATTGAATTGAATGAATTTTTCGCGTCAGTGCAATTTTTTTATTTATAAAATTTAATATGAACAGCTTTTTAATGGACTCAATCCTCCTGCCTAGAAGAGGGAATGGGCTATCTGGACCTGTGAGGAGAACGCAGGCCCAGGATGATGTCACACACAAGTCTTTGATTTTTTTTTTCCTCATGTGTTCCATTTTAAGAGTAATGGTGATGAAATAAATTACACAAAGTACATCTTGGCTGGGTTCGACGTCCTCGTAAGTCGGGACAGTTACCCACTAGGCCACCACTACTCCTATTTATACTCATTTAACATTTATTCACAACAAACAAACAAAGCTTTCAAGTAAACGACTCAGAAAAATACAAATTACACGCATTTACATGAAAAACATCTAAACTTCGTCGAGTTTAACAAGACGGAAACTGAAACGTCCCCGTATAATTCCGTAATATCCGTCCGCGAAAAATGTTACTATTCTATGTTCATGCACTCGGGCGGAGAACATTTATATCGATTAAATAAAACTGAGTTTACTACTATAAAATACATTTTCCAATGCACTTACTCGTAAAAACCGCAATTGACTGTTTTTCGCACTAGTGCGGAAAAGCGTACGTACAATTTTATTACATATATCATATCTGGCTGGGCTCGCGTCGACCCCCACGAGTAGCACGTATACCCCTGTTTATTTATATCTTGGTATTTAAAAACGTCGTTTGATACACGTGGAAGTTTATCATTGCAGCCCTCGGCTCTTTAACAACGCTTCGGTTGCAATGATAAACTTTCTCCATTTGTATCAAAATTTAGTACATTTTGATACAAATGTATTATTACATCAGTCATGATGATTTCGACTTCAGAATAAGGCACTCAGATGGTGTACTCGGGTTCCTTCTATTTGGCAGAATCTTGATACTCCGATTTTTATTTGGCATAACTCACATGGCATAATCTTATTTAATCGAATATTTTTAAGGCATAAAAATTATTTAGCATAACTTTTGTTTGGCAGAATATTTACGTGTCCGAATTTACAATGGCATACTTTTATCTTGGCAGAATTTTGTTTCGCATAATTACTTTTGCCATAATTAATATTATGCATAATTTTGTTTAGCATAACATTTATTTAGAGATACGATTATTTGGTATGGGTGCATATTTGAACATCAAAAATTAAAATAGATGTATCTTCTTGTAAAAATTAGTGTTCAAAACATCAAAAACTTATAATATATGGAATAAAACTGATAATTTAAATAAAGTAAATTTATGCTGTCGAATGGTTAGATAACCTACGTGCAATGTATTTAAAATCGAATGGTCTGCAAAAGTGACATAGAATGTTCTAAATATAGCATGTATTGGTAGCATTTTCAATATTAAATTAAATTTGTGCCATAAAAAGTCAATACGTTGTGCTGCAAAATTTTGTGACAGAAACGAATCGCTGCGAAACCGACTTTACGCAGTCTTGTCTGCCCTACCCCTAGAGTGTAATTTAAACCCGCGTAGGCGCGGAGGGGTAGGGCGGCCCGCGAGCTGAGGAGCAGGTGGTTTGAAGGCCCGCCACCGCGGCTGAGGCTGGTCGGCGAAGCCGGCCAGCAAGCCGAAGCTGCGGTGGTGAGCGTTAAAACCATCTGTGACGATAAGCTCGCGTGGCGCCGCCCAAACCCCGCAGCGCCGGAGCCGTGAAAGAAACCATGCTTGCTGCATGTTGCATGCCTGCTTGCATGCTGCATGCCTGCTGCATGTTGCATGCCTGCTGCATGTTGCATGCCTGCTTGCATGCTGCATGCATGCTGCATGTTGCATGGCTGCTTGCATGCTACATGCATGCTGTATGCATGCTGCATGTTGCATGCCTGCTTGCATGTTGTATGCCTGTTTGCATGTTATCGTCGCATGTGTGTGGCGAAAAAAATCAGTTCTGCCTTTTAATGACTATCGATATAAAATGTATGCCAAAAGACGATTCTGACTGTGAATTTTCTGCGATATGATGGTTCTGCTTTTTAATTATTATGGATATAAACATTATGCCTAAAGATGATTCTGACTAACAAAATTATGAGTTTTGAATGTATGACAACTGAGTGTATGCGAAATGATTTTCTGCGAAATGAAGTTTATGCTATCCGTTGTTATGCAAAACAATATTATGACGTAAAAAGTTCTGCTATAAAAGGTAGACCCGGTGTACTCATACTACATTATTCCAAACAGAAATACGTAACTTTACCGCCATGTTTTTTTTTCATGCGACGCAGTTTTGCGTTCGCTTTTCAAAAGGAAGGGAACGGAAATGTAGATGATTTTTTTTTTTTGCTTTTACGCAAAGGTAAGCGGTTTACGCTTTCTCTTTGGTAGATTGTAATTACAATTAATGCTAAAATGGCGGTTATTACATACAAAAATGATAATTACCTAAGTTAGTTAAACATTGTGTCGACTTCGTAATTTAAGTAGAACAATAACTAAGCCTACCTAGAATCGTTTAAATTATGTTACCGGCTTGCTAAGTGAAGGACTTTCGGATAGAGGAAACTCCTTGCATTGTCTCTAACATGCTATATTTTTTTGCAGTTTTACGTTATGGTTTATTTTAGTCATAAATCGAACCGATACAGATATTATGGAGTCGTGTACATAACAAATCGATGATTTTTAAATAAAATCAAAGACGGTTTTTTTTTTCTTTTATAATGTAAATGTTGTCGTAGATATAAAGGACTTACGTCATTAGTTATTGATTACAAATCCACACCCACTTGTGCAATTATAAATTATTATATTCAGTTTCAATCTAACCATGAAACGTATATTAATAATTGATATATTCATAATTTATGAATACAACGTTTCCAAGTGACGATATTTTTACCTTTAACAAGATCAAGGTAATCCACAGATACCATAAATTTAATTTTATTGACTGCCAGTAAGCGTAGGATTTTGATTGTCAAGTTTAAATTTGGAATACCAAAACATGCTGTTTCAGGAATAATAAAAGATCGTTCGATTTTCTAAATATACACTTTATCACTGTCTTTATAGAAATAACGAAGTTTGGGAGCTAAAAATTTGCAAGTCAATTTTTCGTATTCCTGGGTGTTATTGACATTTTAGTCTGACAGATTTACCATAGAGCTTGACTCAGCTGCTAATAAAGCCTATTAAAAGAAAAACGTAGAAAATGATCATAAACAATATATCTTTATTTTTATTGTCTGCAGCTTTCTACATAATAAACTGTTGTCGTTTATAACAGAGCCATTTACGGCAATAATAATATGTGACCTGAATGCTCGTAATAATTTGTCTGAACGATAATTTCCATAATTAACACGTTTATTTATATTTTGCCGTCCCAAAATGTATGAGTAATACAAATTCGCATAGGTCAAGGGTTTTAATTGAATTTTATAGTGTTTACGTTATTTTTTATGTTGTTTTTAAACGGTTGGAATGATTTATGAGAATTTAATTAAACTTGATACTTCATCTCGTATAAAGTACGAATTTATTGTTACTATACGTATAAAAAAACACACACACAACACACACACCACACACACACTTACACGTACACTTGATAAAAATGCGTTTAAACATAGATAAGTACTTCTTTCATTTTACAATATTTTTTTTTAGATAAAAATCGCACTTCTATCTATCTTACAGTCATACAGAGAAAACGTATGTACTTACTATAACTACGTTAGTTAATTTATACAACCTGTTCCCTGGTTCCATCCGGCTGTTTATTTAGGCCAGGAACACTTGAACTACCCTCGCCTTTGTATCTAATTACAAAGCCATATTACACAGTTACAAACATAAACCTACATACATATATTAATTACATACAGGTCTACTTTAAGTACCTACCTACAACTGCTCTGATTCAAAGTCGGTTCAATGTCTTCTTCCGAGATAGTTCGACTTGACAGTTTTTTTTAATAATTCAAATTTGGAATGTTTACTGCCGCCGATTGTCTATTGTTGGAAAAGTATAGAAATCAACAAACTTAGATATTAGGTAATTTAGTTTTCCTTATTTGGGTTTGATTTTTCGAAATGTGTGAAACCTGAATCTAGATTAGACGGATGTTTTTTCCTTCTATCTAGGTTTTTCTTGAATCATTAAGTACTATCTTAAATAAGGTTTCTTGTATTTTTTTTCCTTTTCAAAATACAACTCCCATTAGCCCACTTTCATTCAACCTTAAGTCACAGTTCAAGGTCCAGAATTTCTCGATGCCAATTAAACTGACAGATGACGTCATAAAACTTGTAAAAAAAAAAACACAAAAATACACCTTGTCTTAACGGTATAAGGTTGTTAATAAGTTCTTGATGCTGACAGTGATGCATTACAACTGTATATGGATGTAGGAACAGATGGTAGATCACCATGACCTTCGGGCCCCTTATCTCGTTGATTTTAACCTCGTTAGTCATGTAATACACAGTCGATGTCTATTAGACAAACCTACATTAATGAACTACACGTGCAGTGCACATAATGCCTTAAGTTGATACAGTTAGAAAAAAAATCTGCAAAGGAAGTCGAGGCTAGACGTCTACTTTTAATTAGGAGAAAGTGCCACTAAATTAGGCATCCGCCTGCATTAAGTATTAATTTAATCAATGCATTTTTTAAATTGCCAATATTCAACAGAAAAAAAAACGTCCAAATGCGGGTCGGACTCGTGCACGTGTTCCGTACCGTCCGTAGCAAAAAAAAAAAACGGCAAAATTATCACGTTTGTTGTATGGAAACCCTAGTTAAATATTTATTTTATTCTGTTTTTAGTTAGAATTGTTGTTATAGCGGCAACATACATCATCAGTGAAATTTTGAACTATAAATATAGCTATCGACGATTACGATTCTACTAGCTACAATTCATAAGATACCACCTGGTGACAGACAGACGGATAGCGGAATGATAGCAATCAATAGGGTCCTGTTTTTACACTTTAGTGACGGAACCCTAAAAACACTGAATATTCAACCAACAGATGCCCAAGGAAAGCTCTAACTTTCGATTGACATCTGGCAGTGGAATATTTATTAAATATAAAAACCACGATTTGCTACGATACCGCTTAAACGTCAAACACAAGACCATTCCATTAAATTTTTTGGGTCAAAGAGAAAATAGTTTCAAACTACGTTCGAACAATATGACAAACCTCCTTGCGATAAATCACGATAGTTTCCATCGAGTATTATAACCGTATGCGGAAATAAGTGAGCGTGTACGTAAAACAAGGTACCCTTCAGTTTTATAGTGTTAGGTGGCTCGTGGTTTGCGGAGTCGTGGCTACGTGGTGCGAACCTTGTTTACAACCAGTCGAACCGTACGGTTTACGACGTCAAAGTTCAAGGCTATCGGGGCAATCGCGACGATTTATCGAAGAATTGACTGACAAAATTAAAAATTCTAGACTATAGATTGCAAAAAGAAAACTTTACTACACTACATCAGTGAAGAAGATTTAAAAGTTCAATACGACAAGGGTTGCCAGATGAAAAAATGAAAAGTCCGGAAAAATAGCCTTATTTCTACATATTGAAAAATCCGGAGTCTTTTTACATTTGGAAAATTTTCTCTCAAACGTATTGAACATTTTTTTTTTTTAATATTATCGTTTTTATACACACAAACTAAAAATAATCTTTGGTAAAGCGTGGTTGGTGCCTTTACCAACGAAAGATTATTTTTAGTTTAACTTTTTATTAAGTTTATTTTTATGTTTAGCTTTTAATGGTAAACTGAAAATTTTTATTGAAAATTCTAAAAATCCTGTGATTTCATGAGATTTCCAAAATCCAGCCACAATCCTGAGAAGAGTCTTAAAATCCTAAAACCTCATAACAAATCCTGAGATATGGTATCCCTAAATACGACAATGATTCCGAGCTTTTTACTTCGGGTATTATATTTTTTAAATCAAGCGACACATTTCACCAAAAGTGGGTTCACATCAACATACACGTACTAAATCATATACTAACGGTCACATTATTCCATTTTCAAACTAAATAACTAAATACCAGCCAACATCAGTGGCACGAAATCCTCTTATCAGATCTAGCAGCACGTGCATCGCATGTGCACGCTACACACGTGCATAATCAATTTAGGGAATTGCAAAATGGCGGCCTGTCACCATTTTCCTCGGAAAATTTGTTTGTTCCGTTTCGCATGCTAGGAATTTCATTCCGTGCTTTACGACAACGATAAAATAAGAAATGGGATATTATTTCAATTTTACTATTACCAATTGTATTATCATTTCGATTGTTAGACATTTCTCGATACGTACGGTCCCAATTTCTTTTTATGTATAATGAAATTATTTTTTCTGGAAAATGGAATTCGACGGTATTGTCATTGTATTGGAATGCGGACCTTTATAACGAGGGACAAAGGGACAAGTTACTGAATGAAATCGATCTCAAGGAATCTCGAAAATTGGAAATTCTGGTCCTTTACTTAATATTCTTAAAAGATTTTATTTATTCTTCATTCTGCTCGTATATTTGTCAGAAAACAAGGATTGTTACAGTTTAATTTCTTACTCGTCTCTCCAATGCCATCCATACGAGCCTTGTAACAAAATAACATTGACATTGCAGCCGAGAACTACAAAGGAGTCTTCATTACATATCAATTGAGATCTCACCACACAATGGTGGGTAAATTATCATTAGTCATGTCACATTACCATGGCAAAACAAATCAGAAGACGCTGTTAAAATAATCGATTTTGCGGTTATATCAAATTTTATTTCAACGACATAAAGCTCACAATCGCGAGACAGTTTTCATGGCGATTACGTCATTTTTTAAGTTGAATTGAGAATTGTTATAGGAAAAAATAATATCACGTGTTTTTGGTCTGAGTTTTCCGAGAAAATGTCACGTGTTATTTCAAGATAAAGGAAGTTAAAGCCAATCGGGTACACCATAGAGCATTGGGTAATTTTTTATCCTGGGAGTATGTTCCCTTTGGGATAATTTTCAACATTTACGCGGGCGAAGCCACAGGCAGAAGCTAGTGATAATTACGATTATTTACTAACCTACTTAATTTAGTGCCGTGCTGAATAAAAGTTTCAGGCATCACAGAATTCCTTTCAAACAATTTTTTATACAGTTTACGAACACTCGAACAAGCTCTACAGTGGAACTTTATAGCGCTACAAAATTAATGAATGAAAATCTCTTTTTTTATTACGCTTTTTCGCAAGCAATAAAATTTAGAGAAAAAAATGTTCACGAAGATTTAAGGCCGTGTATTCACTAGCGGAAAAAGTCCTACGAATTTTCTATCCCGGGTTAGTTGGAAGAGTTACTGCGGCCCTGGAAAGCTAATGACAGCTGAAGGGACACTGGTGGGTTTTAGTCTGTAAAAGTCTGACACGATCTAATCCTTTGATGAATTCCTAGGTAAAAAAATCTTGTCTCTCAATAGTACAGGATATAGTTGCTGGCTGCCTCTTCCTGTTTCTTCGCTTACTTCTTCAAAACCACGGAACTGAATTGATACGGTTTTCACTAATAGTGTGAGTGATAAAAGAGGAAGCTGTGTGTTATAAATTACACGAGTCCGAAATACAAATAAATTGCATACTTTTCATCCCAGGTGTACTTTGTTTCTTTTTATCACACGGGCGAAGCCGCAGGCAGCAGTGGATTTTATCTAAAATCGATCAGTTTGCTAGCGGCATTATAGCGTTATAAATTATACTTTTACTACATGCCATAATAAGCCTCTTTTTGTCAATATTAGCCCGGCCCACGCTGGCCGACTGACATCATCGCGGCCTTCATAACTCATTCGTGTTTGATCTTAACTCCACGGCTTCGCTAATAACTTGGACAAACGCTGCCCGACGATGCATCATAACGTAATCATGCATCATTGTGAATGCATACTACAATACCCGTTCTGTTATTATAGTAAATATTATGCGGGTTTATGTGGAAGAATGTAAACAAAGTTATGTGGAACTATTTTTTTTTTGTACTAAAGTTCTACATAACATACATTACTACATATAAACCTGACCTAATTGTTTTAAATATTTTCAATAGCATTATTCACCATAGTATATTATAATGAGACTAACTGTCTCTCGCGGTTTCACTTGCGTCTTAGGTTAATGCGTAGCCGACTGGTAATTCCAGAGATAAGCGCGTTTAAAGCTACAAAAAATCTCTCTCGCTTTATAATAAACTCCCTAGTAGTAGTAATACTACCTATATCTATAAGTACCTACCATGGTGGCTTCTATTGTACCAACTACTACAGCACTACGAAGTTCATTGCACCACTTCCTCTACATTATATTTTGATCCTAGAAAGCGGTGGCTGTCTTTTATATGACGTTATAAAATGTCCATCTCCACTGCGGTCAAGTAACGCCCTAAAAGGAAGCAATCGTAGTATTTCTTTTTTTGTATTTAGTTAAATAAATTTTGGAGTCTCAATTTCCAGTTTCTCAAAATAAGGTCGAACCTAGCGGACACAGTTCCTTTTCGGCCAGTATCTGACAGATATCCGTTCAAAGCTACACAGATTAAAATATCATTAATATTAAGCGTATCCTCATCCCACGCTGCAGAAACGGAGCAAACAACTTTCTCGGTGCCACTTAAAGCTAGCCACTAACGAGTTTCATTAATTACCGATGCACTGCCGCTCCCACCGGGGCTATGAAATAGGCCGGTCGTAAAGATTGAGCTTGACCGTTTTTTTATTGGTAGGTTGATTGAGAATAAAATATTTGTGTGAGATGGAGAATTTAAAACTCCTGCATCGGATTCGGAAAGTACATTTGATTGATGCTCCGGGGCGGGTAGCGAACGAAATTGAATTTCTCTTCAATTTTTTTTTTTAATTTTTCCTGTAGGTACTGATCTGCAAAATACAAAAAAATGACAAATTGTATGTTGATTACAATATGATTAGCACCATTGGCCATAACGCGTATTTATTTACGGAAATATAAACATTAAAATTATCAATACATGCCTCGCAGTCAAAGAGAATCATAAGTCATTGCTCTCAGTTGATCTAACCCCTTTGAATGGCTATTAACATACAACTTGACACTGACCTGTAAAATGCAAAATAGAGGGTATTGGGGAAGGTAATGGAGGGTATGTTAATTCTCCTTTTTGAAGTTGGTCTTTTATCGGTTGGTCGTTATGTTTAAAAACATAAGAATTTCCCGGGCTCCCCCGGCGCTTTCACCTTAAACTGGAGACTGTCATTTGTAGACCTTTGACAGTCGTTATAGAGAGTCCAAAACCCGAATATCTGCTTATAAATCTTGGTCACATCCACTCCCACCAAGGGTATCATGTTTCCCCGTCTATGAAAAATACTGGTGTACAACTGTATCTTGTTAGACGAGAAACTGGATAAAAAAAAATTAGCAAAAAGCTGGACAGATGTGATTGATATAAAACCTAAACTAAGGGCGGAATTCACCAATAAAACTAATCGCGTTTTAACGTTTGGCTCGCATAATCACGTTTAGCCGCTGTCACTAGTGTCACTTGTCTGTATTTTTCTTTTGTTTTATTTTTACAAGTGACACTAGTGACAGCGGCTAAACGTGATTATGCGAGCCAAACGTTAAAATGCGATTAGTTTTATTGGTGAATTCCGCCCTAAAAGTCCTCTTGCTCCATACAACGGAATACAACCACTCAAAAGCACTAGTCTCAAGTGTAAAAGGCACTTATTCTTATAACACAATTTAATAACCGTAGCCTACGCCAATGTACCCCGTGGTTAACAGTAACAATTTGCAAATGAAATAGCCCAGTTATTGCTGTCCGATAGACTAGTGGGCGTAAGGGCCCTTTCACTGACAACAATGGAAAAGTGGAACGGTTTAACTGTATAGTGTGTTCGCAGCTTTATTATTTATGGTTGTGTTGATGCGCCTTTACCTAGATAAGTATCTATAGACAATATGAAGTGCGAAGTATTAGTGAATGAGTATTGTTCGTAGGTAACTGACATTCTAAAACGTTTGTGGATCGTGATCTCAATATTTCAAAAGGTCTTTTTTACTAGGATGGGTAGGATGACAGCAGGACGAAAATATGCATCTTTAAGATCAGAGGATAGGTAGCTACACTGTATGAATCTGGCAGCTGTCATCCGCACCATCTTATAGCAATTGTAGTGTAGGCTGTTGACTACTAGGCAAAATATTCTTGCCATAATATTATCCTTCTCTCTTAGAGAGGAGGTCTGATTACCAGCAGTGGAAACATAATAAGGCTGTTTATGCTTATGCTTATTTTCCTTTAAATTGTAATGTGAGTTTTCTAACGGCCTCTTCAATCAGAAAAACTAAAAATAAAAAGCAAAAAAAAGGCCTCTTCAATCAGAAAAACTAAAAATAAAAAGCAAAAAAAATCGACGAATTTACAAAACGAATAAAAACGCTATTTGAGAGAAATGAGAAAAAAAAAAGAGAAAATATATTATTTTTAAACATCACAACACAGAGAAATGAAAAACCATAGACAACATAAGCATAAAACCATAAACAAGAACAAAATCACGAGAAAGCCTCAAGAAATAAACTGCAAATTCCCGAAATCGATATGAAATACGATAACCGTCGGGTTCACAGACCTCAGAACTGCAGATGTAACCGAAGACTAGTCACGAACACAACGCTTTAGTTCCCGACTCTTCTGACACGCGATATTCAAACTTTAAAGACCTTTTTGTCTATACTTGCCTTTTTCTCAGTCTTTGTTTGCGTATTTTGAATCCATATTTGGTGATTCTTAAGTTCTGAAACTAATAAAAGGCAACTTTCAAAATAAAAATAAGACCATATTATGAGTGTCTTTAAAGAACATGATTCACCATACTTACTTTACCGTTTGCTTGCTAATAGTTGTACCTATGCACCGTTGTCCCGTGGCCATGGCAAATCATATTCAAAATAATAGCGCCACAAACTATATAATATACTCGTAATATTTTCTGTTTCCTTAATTTTCCGATGTCTTTTGTTATCCGACAACTACGCGGGAAAATAATTTGAATTTAGAATCATGCCAAACTGGCTTGCATTTTTTTTTTAAATTTTGGCAAACCAAATCCCGTTTCGATATTGTCATAGACAATGTAGACAGTCAAGTCTTGATAGGAAAGTTTTCTCATTACGACCGTGTCTTCATTAGTCTAACGTGCGTTTTGTTCGCTGATGATGGCGGATAACGTAAACTTAGACAGTTTAAACGCATTTAACATTTATCACTAATGGTTTCCATTTATTTGGCGTGTGATTAATTTATGTAAGATAAACTTTTTGTGTTACAAATGTATGGCGCATAAAATTGAAATTGGTTCAAAGATTAATTGAAGGTTATTTAAATAAAATCGACATTATTATTTACTTGTCCATTCTCTTATACATCTATTTTTCTTCCATAAGATGCCATATCCTTTCTAGTCAAAGATGTAGGTGTAATGTACTAGCACGATTTATTCGTCATTTCTTCCGGCCACTGTCACATTTTTTCTTAGATAAGAACCTTGTAAAGGAAAAAACAACATAAGGTTTTTTTTTATTTTTTTTTCACATAGGTCTACATGGGCACTTATAAAACGTCAGAAGCTAGTGCACGGTTCCAAATGGGTGTTAAATATAGCATAGTAAATGCAATTCTTCTGTTAATACCATACCAAACCAGATATATCATGAATCATGATATTCATGATAGTTCACCATAAATCGAATATTCACAATTGAACTGTGTAAACCTGGGTGATTACCAGGTGCATGTTGCGTGCATCAGTCAAATATTCCATGGTTTCAATGTCAAATTCAAACGTCAAGGACATCATTACACGCCCAAACACGCGATCATTGCACGTTTATGACATAGTAAAATATGAGTATGCACCTACCGCAATTCGCGGGTAAACGAACAAAGGTGCTAAAACTACTATTGATTAAAAAAACCGGCCAAGTGCGATAGGACTCGCGCACGAAGAGTTCCGTATCGTCCGTAACAAAAAACGGCCAACAAATCACGTTTGTTGTATGTGAGCCGCCTTAAAAAAAATGTATAAGTGTGTCTTTTTTTCAGTATTTATTGTTATAGCAGAAACAGAAATACATCATCTGTGAAAAATTCAACTGTCCAATTATCACGGTTCATGAGATACAGCCTTGTGACAGACAGACGGACGGACAGACAGACAGACAGCGGAGTCTTAGCAATAAGGTACCGTTTTACCCTTTGGTACGGAACCCTAAAAACAGATAACCCATGAAACAAAGAGACTGAACCAATCTTCCTAGTCATTTCTCAACCATCTTGGAGTCGGCTTCCAGTCTAACTGAATGTAGCTGAGTTCCAGTATTTTACATGGAGCGACTTCCTACCCTACCTCCACTGATCAGACTACCCGTAATGACTGGAATAAACAAACGAAACCAAAACCAACCAACGAAACCAAACGACCTAATTCCTATTAATTTAATATTGAATTTAATTTAATATAACAACTTGCAATGAAGACAACATTATAAAGTTTTTGTATTTCGATTCGAAGTTCAAATTGAAATACAAAGGAACAATACGCCAGTTCGGAATTCAAATTAAGAAAATTAGTTGAAAGTTTTCTCTGGCTTTAATATTCAATTATCTTTGCTTTATGAAAGAATTGTTCTATTGTAAAAGCTAGTGATTGAAACCATTACATATTAGAAGAAGAGTTCAAAGACATAATTTCGGAAAAACAAATTAATGAACTAATTGTAATATTTGATCAAGTATTTTACAAATATAAAACTTCCCAGATATTAACCTACTACTATATAATCAGGAATATCACAAATATTCTGAAAATATTGTGAAGCGCTTTAGCTAAAATAATACTAAAGAAATGAGTTTCTTAACTACCTAAGTACTTAAAGATACCGCACGCAAAACTAATTAAAAATTAGACTGACTAATGACTAATTTTATTTATTAAATTATGTAAAACTAAAGTCAAATAAAAGTAATAATCCTTGTATTTCATTATTATACCACAATATTTTACAAAACGTGTTAAAAAAATTAAAATATTTTTCTACGATACTAATCCTTGACCCGACTGATCGGCCAAATTATATAATAGACATCAATATGCAAAGTTCTTACCATCGATAACATAATTATAGACTATAAAAACTACTTTCCTCTATAATTATTATATTTCTCATAAAAGTTATGGCGTCATTAATTCCTTGTTTGAAAAAAATGGTTATGATTACTTTGAAGTTATGGGCTGTTAGATACAAACTTTTAATTATATCCGAGATGATGATATACGTAAAATTAAATTTATAGCATTTTCGTGAATATTATTTAAAACTGCGTGATTCATAGTCTATCGATATTTTAAACAAGCTACTACTTTAATTAGCAGTTTTATGGCGCCACTTAAGTAAGTAGTGTTTCAAAAAATTATTATAATTATTAAATTCATCAAACTTCCACAAGCATAACATTGGACACTGTTCCCTTTATATTTATCCTAAAAAAAAAACAACCTTATAAAAAAAATTTCACCATTCTACTTTTAAAATTTTCCCTCCATAAAAAAAGAAAATGACGATGTTGACATTCCGAACTGTCATTTCCGTTACATGTCAACCTTGGACTACTGTTGCAAGGACAGACCTATCACCATATTGAAATCGAATGGTTCCTGAAATGACATTGTGATCGTGTGATTGCATGATAATGTCCCATGTGAATATATTACGTACTAGTAAGATAGGAAAAGCTAGTGTAGATATAGGTTAGACATGTAATGTGTAACGAAGTTGTCAGTTACGTACACTAAGGTAGGTATAGATAACCTTCTATATATATAGATTATAATATGGCTAGAAAATACCTCAGTATCTTAACTAATAGGCTTCATCAGAAAACTCAAAGTCACTTAAAGGGCAATGGAAAGGGCTAAGCTCGGAGTTTTCTTGCGTGATCGAATCAGAAATGAAGATATCCGCAGGAGAACCAAGGTTGCCGACATAGCACAAAGAATCGCCACACTTAAGTGGCAATGGGCAGGGTACATTGCTCGCAGAACAGATGGCCGTTGGGGCCGAAAAGTTCTGGAGACGCAGTGTTGGAAGACCCCCTACAAGGTGGACCGATGACCTGGTGAAGGTTGCGGGAATCCGATGGATGCAAGACGCACAGGACCGTTCTTTGTGGCGACATTTGGGGAGGCCTATGTCCAGCAGTGGACTTCTATCGGCTGAAATGATGATGATGATAACTAGTTATTTTTAACTGTGCATAAATTGCAGTAAATAATCCAGCACACTATCTGGCTCTACGTCAAAAATTACACGTCGAAATGATTGAGTGATAGACACCTTGTCACCTAAAATCTGTCCTTTCGGACGGTACAACGTGATGGCCATTAACAGAAGTATTTGTTCTAAATACTTGGGAGTCACATTTCAGCTAGGAGATCATTGGCCTTTGCCGATACACTCGATCGAAAGTGCAATTACACATTTAGCTTCATTGGAAATGCAATAACGAGAACTCTAATAAGGACGACGGCTATCGCGCCTTGTTTCCGGTAAATTTTCTATGAAGAACAAACAGAGCAACAGCAAGATTATTACTTCCGTCAGAATGTAATTTGTCAACTCCAATTTTGCAACTTTATTAATAATAATAATATTTCACAACTTTTCACACAACGCCATCTAGTCCCAAATTTAGCAGAGCTTGTGCTATGAGCACTAGACAACTGATAAACATACTTAAATATTTCTAAATACTATAAATATTATAGATAAATTACACCCAGACACAAAAAATGATCGTGCTCATTACACAAACATTTGTGCTGGATGGGAATCGACCTCCGGCATAGCAGTCAGGGCCACTAGTCCAACAGGCCTGCAAAAACATTTTCGTTACTCGTACCTTAGGACTAAAACTTTTAAACCTTAAGTAGGTACTTCTCTTTCGTCACGTGACCAATCAAATCTAATTCTCAATTCTTCTTCCACCAGGAACCAAGAAGATGGAGTACAAGACCAGGCAGTGGCACGAGAAGTGCTTCTGCTGCGTTGTCTGCAAGAACCCCATTGGCACCAGGAGCTTCATCCCGAGGGAGCAGGAGATCTACTGCGCCGGCTGCTACGAGGACAAGTTTGCCACCCGTTGCGTTAAGTGCAACAAGGTAAGATATGTTTGGACATAATATCCTTCTTCTCTTCAAGCTCTAAGATATGGTGACATCTGACTGGAGTTCTTCTATTGCAAAATTGCAAGCAATATAAAAGTTAGTCAGTAAGCATAAACAAGTATCTTCTTTATTTTAATCTGCTAAAACCAGAGCTGCAGAGGGTCCTTTTCCACTCGCCTATAGGCAACATCGAGCATGGTTTAAAAGCTTGTTTCTTCATCTAACGCAATCTAACGCGATGTTTGATGATGAGGCCACCCGAAAAAAGAAAACTACAGAGTTTTACAGAGAATAAATACCGTAATTACCGAATGACACTGTTGTCATTCGGTAATTACGGTATTTTTGTGTACAATTAGTATTTTTAGTGAACAATAAGATATTTGATTCACATTAAAAATATCCCTTTATAAAGTAATTGATTAACCATACTAATTTCATGGAATGTTCCAAATACATATCTTCGTTGCATCCTCTTTAGTATCTCTCTAATTATTTCCTGATGTCCCGCCGTCTTATGAGTCCAGTTAACTCATTGGACTAATTCCTCAATTATGATGATCTGACCTCCAAAGAACTAGGGCACCAGGTTATTGCATTATGACGTTTATCGTTGGCCATAAATCTGATATAATTCTGTACCCACATTGTACTCCCACAAGATTCGTTCAATCAATTGTTTATAGCATCTGTGGCACACATGTAGTTTATTATCTACATTTTATAGCCTCTAAGGTCTTTTTAACATAGCATGTAAGGTCTTTTATACATGGGTAGGATGACAACAGAACGAAAATATGCATCTTTAAGATGAGAGAAAAAGATAGGCAGCTACATTGTATAAATCTGACAGCTGTCACCCGCACCAACCTATAGCAATTGTAGTGTATCTACAGTCACCTGCTTAAGGTTAGATCTGAGATGGAAGCGAATAAAGGTTGTTATAAATGTATTGCGATAAATGGCGAAACGTGTTGTGTTGACACACTTTAGTTTTTGTCTTATCTGAACATTGGAAATTGCACATCCGCTAACAACATACTTAAGGTCTTGCTGGAGTGGTTTTCATAACTTACTTTATACTTTTATTAATATGTATGTCAGGATATCCGTACATTATTACAAAAATCCGGGGTACCTATTACAAATTTATTTTAATTACTCGTAAGTTTCGCTAGCAATATGATAAACAAACATGTTTGTAACAAAAATTCAGGAAAGTTTTCGGACCAACCAAATCATAAGCGCGTAGAATCATTTGGAAGCCTTCTATGTATAAAAATATTATTATTTACTCCCTAGTAGTTAGTTGTTAGTCTTCTGGGTTCACTTTGCCCTCATAGACCTCATCATCTTAGATCCCATTGTTTGCCTTCACTGGGGTGAAATTGAGGTCAAAACAGCATCTACTCATAATTTCCGAAAAGCTTAGTTCCTTTACCAACTGAACTGCCCTACTTCAGAGAGAGTTCCAAGTTTCTAACTCACCATCTCCCTCTTCCAGATCATCACGCAGGGCGGCGTAACATACAAGAACGAGCCGTGGCACCGCGAGTGCTTCACGTGCACCAACTGCAACACGTCGCTGGCCGGCCAGCGCTTCACGTCGCGCGACGAGAAGCCCTACTGTGCCGAGTGCTTCGGAGAACTCTTCGCTAAACGCTGCACATCCTGCACCAAGCCCATCACTGGTTAGTATCGACGACTTCATTCCTCTATTCCACTAGCTTATGCATATTAAATACAGCAGGCTTAGCCAAGTCAGAACAAACGAATAGGAGGCGTTACCGATTGTAGAAAGAGATTCGAAATGAAACGGTCGTAACTTGGCTAGGCCTGCTGGTATTTAGCAGCAGAAAGTCTATGACCAGTGTGTGTTGCCAGTGATGACATAATTGTGGCTATGGGAATGTGGTCGCTCAGTCACCCAAAGGGCAATGGATAGGGCTATGCTCAGAGTCTTCTTGCATGATCACATCAGAAATGAAGATATCCGCAGGAGAACTAAGGTTACTGACATAGCCCGAAGAAACGCTAAACTTAAGTGACAGTGGCCAGGGCTCGCTGAACAAATGGTCGATGGGGACAAAAGGTTCTGGAGAGGCGACGACGTATCGGAAGTCGCAGCGTTGGAAGGCCTCCCACAAAGTTCGAATAGGACTCCTAAAAACTTGCAAAATAGTCATATTCTTCTCAGTTTTCTCTATTATGGCTCTAAATTAAATAGTGCGCTTCTCTATCAAGGATTGTATCACTTTTTACCAACCGGTGGGACCATAGTAAAAAAAAACTAAAAAAATTAAATTTACCTTTCCAGGCATCGGCGGCACCCGCTTCATCTCGTTCGAGGACCGCCACTGGCACAACGACTGCTTCATCTGCGCGCAGTGCAAGACCTCCCTCGTGGGCAAGGGCTTCATCACCGACGGCCCCGACATCATCTGCCCCGAGTGCGCCAAACAAAAGCTCATGTAAATACACAGCCACTAACGCTCCCTCCCTCTCCGGCATCACTTAACAAGCTTACCATCGAGTGAATCAAAATCGAGTCTGGATTCTCCAAACAAATGTGACTAATCTATTTTATTTGTGTGCTTTATTATAGCGAAAAAACCATTCTACCGGTTGTCGCTAACGCCAGAGACTGGGTCGCGTCTAAAAAGCAGGAAACATCCAGCGATGTGCTTTTCAACCTCATTGACGACATTAACTTTCACAAGGTCAATGTAAACCCTTAGAAACATTTGTTGACGATATTTTTATACAAAAAAAACTAACGAAAATCACAAAAAAATAATGTGAATGCACAAATTGTGTTATCGATTATTCAATTTCGCTTTTTGAAATCTTTTATTTATATATATTGACTGTTCAGTTCTAATTCAAGCCCTGTATCTTTTGTTACGTAGTTATGTATACGTGCTGATTGCCATATTATTTCGCTTTGGCTGTTGTATTAGTCTTTAGATATAATTGTCAATTTACATAGTGCGATTCACACGATGCCTTAATAACATATCTAAGTCAATTTCGAGGGTATATTATTTCTTGTTGTATAGCCACCTTATTTATAAATTTTGTGATCTAAGTCTTGCCTTTCTTTGTACTTGTCAAAGGACAATCTACTGTGTTCAAGGTTTATAACTAAAGAGGTCCTACAACGCTAGTCTGGTGTTGCCAGATATATAATTTCTTTTATTAATAGACATCCTAATGGGTGATAATAAGTGCTTGTCATGTAACATAGTATATAAGAAATTTATTGAAAGAGTAATGTACGTGTTATATTTTAAGTATTTATTTATACGGGAGGACGCACTTATTATCTGTGGAGACGCCGATGGTGTTGCCGTGTCACATTAAATAAAAAAGAATGAGATTTTAGATGTAGTGTTGCCATATACGCCATCGGTAGGTCCCTACCTAACACTAATATTAAGTGACATCTAGTTTTACTAATAAAAATAATAATATAAAAATATTTTTGTTCTCGAATAAGAATCAATCGCGTTAATTGAATGTTATCGATATTTTTACATGAAGGTAAATATTTAGCGTAGTGATATATAAGTGAATAACATCTGTGTATAGATCGCAAGCGCGAGCCGACCATGCAATGATTGGGGAACACTTTATAAACGTTACTTGTTAAGGATTAAATTATTCGAATGTTGAATTATTAATTTATAATAATGTGTACACTTAAAAACAACCGCTTAGCTGTGTGATCTGATCTAATTACATATTTCTATCTATCTATAGAATGTAAACTATGAAACTGAAATAAACGATTTAAAAGTAATTTTATTGTTCGTTGTTTATTTGTGTTATGCTCCTTACTTTACTATTTCTAATCCCAAATCCTAGCAACGATACTTTCAATGAAACAAGTACCCTTGAAACGCCACTATAGAATTTTTATATTATAATAATTGTTAAAACATTAAAAAAAAAATCAGATTAGTTTTTTCAATTTCAAAATTATATAATTATAACATCATATTCTATAATTATAACATCATATCGAATGTCACTTTATCCGATAACGCCCATTTTGCACCAAACGATTCGATTTTGAATTTAAACTTCTAAATTGATACATATGACGCCATCTATTGAGAATTACTATTAACCATTTTTTTCTCCTGAGACCCCATGTAAAAAGGCAGTACTGATAATGAATGAGAAGTGATCGATGGGCTCAGCACCAAGCACCTGCAGCATGGTTAGTTCCATTTGCCCCACGTGCTTCCTTTGCTGTTAAATTTGTGCCGGTGCCATTCGTATCTTTCGCCGGTTTTGCAGCAGGCGTACTGGTAGCGATGGTCAAGAGTAAGACCAGAGCCGCCTCAGACTGGACAAACTACAGGCCTATTTCGTTAGCCACCATCATAGCTAAAGTACTTGACAGTGTGCTTAACTCTCACTTGAATGTCCATCTCAAGTTCCATGATGGACAGTTCGGATTTAGGTCGTGGCTGTCAACAGAAACCGCTATTCTCAGTTTAAAGCACGCTGTCAAGTACTATACGGACAGGAATACAACAATCTACACATGTTTCCTAGACCTGCCCAGGGCCTTTGATCTTGTCTTTTGACATTCTCTGGTAGAAATTATCTCAGATGGCGGTGTTGCCGGAGCTCGTCTCGCTTCTGCCCTACTGGTACTTAAAGCAGGAGAGTCGAGTGCGCTGGGCGAGTTCTCGGAACCTAGTAGGCCGGAATGTGGCGTGAGACAGGGTAGCCTTAACTCACTGTTCTTATTTGGTCTGTACGTCGCAATGATCGAGCGCGGCTCAACGCACATGAATCGGGTGTTTTATCAATTTTAAGTTTTAGGAGTGAGTGAGTTTTAACAAACTGAGCTATGCTGACGATATGGTACTGTCGGCCCCCTCGGTCAGTGCGCTCTGTAAGCTGCTCCATTAAATGCGAGATTTAGTCATAAGTAGACAGTATGCTGCGTCACATGGCATTATTTACAATGGAAAGAAATCCAAACACATGGTTTTTAGTGGTACCTCCTTTTTTATATCTATGGTCCCTCCGATCGTACTGAATAATGTGGAATTGCTCAGAGTAAGTCTTTTAAGTACCTGGGGCACCTGGTGATATATGAGATGAAGGACGATGCAAATATGTAGAGGGAACGCAGAGCATTGTCAGTCCGGGCTAACATGCTGGCTAGCCGGTTTTCCCGATCTACATGCGCAGTCAAGGTAACGCTTTTGGAAGCATATTGCACGTAACTATTCGAGAGGTCTGTTGTTTAATTACACTCAAAAGTCCTACAATGCTCTGCGGATCCAGTACATACATTAATGAATTTAGGGCGCAATTGTGTCTGCCTCGGTTCTGTAGCGCGTCAACAATGTTTGTTGAGGCTCGCACTGAAAGTTTTAACGCTGTGCTTCGAAAGAAAGCGACCTCACTGCTGAAGACTCCATGGCAGCACCAACAGCGTTCTGCGTGTTCTAAACGGAATGCAAAATGGCCCGTTTGTAATAGTACTTGTTGTACGTACACTTTCGCATTTTGTAATTAAATACTAACATAGAATAAGAGCAGTGGTGGCCGAATGGTAACGGCCCCGACTTACGAGTTGTAGGTTGGGATTCAAACCCAGCCAGGCGCATTACATTTTACGCTTTATGTCGTGTAATTTATTTCATCACCACTGCTCTCAAAAGGTGAAGGAAAACATCGTGAGGAAACCGGCATGTCCTAGAACCAAAAATTCGAAGACATGTGACATCTACCAACCCGTACTGGGCCCGCGTGGTGGATTACGGCCCATTCCTTCTCCTAGAGAGGAGGCCTGAGTCCCAGCAGTGGGAACATTACAGGGACAATGAACATTATGCTATAAAATAAGAATATTGTTACTAACATAATAGATCTTTGTTGTCTGCTGATGGAAATAAATTATTAAGAGTTGCTTTTCTACTTGGTCGTGGACGAAGTCACTAAAGGCCTACGCAGACCGGGACCGGGATTTCGCTGCTAGTCGGCGCACCCTAGCCACTCAGATACTGCGGCATTCCAGCGTCTTGCCATGGCATGCCGCGTCACGTCGAAGTATGCCACGGCAGCTTCTACTGCCCAATACATATTTCAGTAACAAGTAGTGTTTCATAGTGTTGGCGGGCGCTGGCGTCCTTCGGCATGCCGTCCCCTACCGCAGCGCGCCACGGCATCCTGCCGCGGGAGCCTGTGACGCATCTTTTAATGCCGTGCGATGATATCCCTTTCGACGCCACGGGATCATTTTAAAGCGTAGAAATTTATATCGTATTTCTGTTTTGATATGGTTGAATGACCATTGGTAAAAATTGAAATCCTTTGCCATGCCGTCCCGGTCTGCGTAGGCCCTAATCTTGACAAAGTAGGTTTACTTATGTTGTTCTTCTCTTCTAACTTTTAATAGCAGCCTAGCAGATATCTTCACGGATAATTTGAAAGATTATGCATTTCATTTGGATTCTCGGCTTGATCCATGGGGATCTTGCACATAAAAACCGTAGGGTTACAGGGAAGGTATGAAAGACTTGTCATGGCCCCGGAACGCTAAAGGTATCTGATGGACTCGGGTGAGTTTTAGTCGGTAAGTCTGACACTCTGTTCTTTCGCACCACCCTAGAGCGAGAGAAGTCAATTGATAATTTATCACATCCAAAAAAATGCCTGTCCACATTAGTAGCAGCCAGGAGTTTGGTGCCGAGCACCCCTGAGAATAGACGCCTTTTACGGATGGGCGTTTTTTTATTACTTGACGATCCCTTTAGCGCAGTGACCCGCGCGGGTTTGGTTCCCGCACCAACACAAATGTTTGTTGATGAAACAGATATTTGTGTTGGACCTGGGTGTTTGTGGTACCTTCGTTGTTCCTGGTTTCCATAGTACAAGGGAAAACCATAGTTGAGGACCAGGACAATGTATGGGATGTTGTCTCGATAAATTATTTATTAACGATGCGGGCAACGGATGCCAGTTATTGATGCCGGTATCCGTTATCAAAATGTCGATCAGAGTACATTTTTCTCATTCTCTTTTATCTCGGGAACGCGTGGAGGTATCGAGTTGAAATAATAAAACCATATCCTCAAGTCTGCGGTCCCTTGAAGCTGTGAAAAAATCAAACTTCTAAGTTATCGAATAAAAAAGATACGGCCGTTTATGTCGCAAAACACGTATATTTTGATACTCGCAAAGGAATCAAAATTCATAGGGTACTTCGCGTTGATCCAGAATCCTGAAATTTGGCATAAAGCAAGGTCTTATAGCACAGGTATAGAAATAAATCTGAAAACAGTTTTGTTGTTACTTACGTCACAAACAAAAACTTCTTTGCAATTCGAAAAAATTTTCGAGACTCCATTCGGGAATTGTAGTTTGTACTGAACCCTCAGTGTGCGAGTCCGACTCGCACTTGTCCGGTTTTCTCAGTTCGGAATCACCCAATGCTGGTCTGCAAATAGGCTACTTTTACGTTTAAAGTTGTTCTACTTTCTATAAAACAGATATAACAAAGGTCCCAAAATTCCCATCATCATCATTTCCCTAGTTGCCGAGTTTACGAATTGAGTAATTAACGCTGACCCGCCGTATTGAGTACTCTATTCTCCAAATTTTTTAGCTACAGTTTTAGATTTTTTTACTTTATTTATTTTAGTTTTTTATTTGATGGTAAACATTTTGTTGTATCAATTACCTACTTGAACCCACCTGTTATTGTATCTAGGCGTTAAATGAACCATTTGACAAGGTCACACAATTCACATGCACATGTGTATTTTGGTTTTTCAATAGATACATCAGTATATCCGAGGCGGTGTACTAAAATGTTCGTGCTCGCTTCACTCGCTCCTGCAATCGCATTATTTATATTTATTATTTTATGTTTGAATACCCCACTGCCGTTCAGGGACGCCAAAAAGCCTAGTGTTAGGCGGAATTGAAATAAAAAGATTAGCATGTCTGATCTTCATTTTTTTATTTACAAATAATACAATTTAGTTGTGACTAAATACGTTTTATTAATAGTAGGTACCCCCCTGCAATATCACAATTGTATAGCTTGTATACTAATAAATAGATCAATTTCACTTAATACTAGACCTAGAGATTTTGATTACTATAAAGCTTTAAGGTTCCCCAAAACGACGTGTTTACATAGAAATTCTTCTAAAATTATTCTTAAGACAGACCAATTTCTACGACAAGTAGTAGCCACAGCATTGTCGCAACGGGTCTGCGAAAATCTTTATATAAGGTGTTAAAAAATTAACTTTAAGAAATTCGTGGGTACATTGTACTCCTCATTATGAACAACTTTTACTATGGGACCAAACCAGAAATCGCGCAAAAAAAATCATCTGTTCCCTACGTTTATGTTCGCATAACTCGCCATAATGTATGGAGCAGCTGATTTTTTTTCGCGATTTCAGGTTTGGTCCCATAGTAAAAGTTGTTCATAATGAGGAGTACAAAGTACAATGTCCCCTCGAAATTCTTAAAGTTAATTTTTTAACACCTTATATAATTGGTAGCCATATTTAAGTCACTATGGTTCATAATAAGTATCGATTTTGCAAAAATATAGAAAGTATCCAGCCGCTCATTTCTCCCTATATATAATTATTTAATAGAAATCATTTAAGCGTCTGTATGTTGTGCATGTTGCATATTATAATTTTTTAGGATACCTTTTCTGTATTTTATTTTCATATTGTATTTTACAGTGTAATAATATAAATGTATTTGAATCAGATTAATCTTAAAATTATAATGTTCTATTAAGAGTAACAAATTACATTTCGAATCAAAAATTTTTGTACACAGATGCCTATTAAATTAAAATTTACAAAATAAATAAAAACATGTCCAAAATGCTTCAAAATAAATAAGACTGCAACTCTTGACAAGAGATCCATTTGAATCTTTGCAAAATAACATAACCCTCTTTGCAGTCGAGTAAGAGTCTATGAATAATTGAAAAATGGAAGCATTTGTTTGCCACTGTGTAAAATTCATTTCACACATACGCAACTTCATTTTTTGTGTAATCTATTCTCCATTTTCCGGTGACTGCCTGGACCTATTGAATTTCCAATGTTCCACTAAGCGTCAAAAGTCAAAAATCCAATATAGCGTTTCTATTTACGCAGTCATTTAGGTGGTGACAGAAAACGGGTACAGTGGTACAAAATGTGGAAACAATGCAATACGCATATTATGGACGACTAGGTAATATGGGACCAACATTGAAATCAAGAAAAAGTAATCAACTGCCTCATACATTTATGTTTGCATAACTTATAGTGAATTTTTATTTTCGAGATTTTTGGTTTGGCCCTTGATAAAAGTCTTTTCAGTCAACCCAGCAAATGTATGTGAGCCAAACAGCCAAATAACAAATTTTTCTTTCTTTCTTTCAAATAATACCATATTTTTGTCATCCACTGTGAAAGCTAAGTCACCAGCCAAAATTTGGCCAAATTCTCTCTAGACAACGCTGAACTCAACCATTTTTAGTTTATTTTATTTTTAGTACACTCCCAGGATTGTTAAGTCCAGGAAATGGTATTTGCTGAAATCGGACATTTTACTTTATTAATCTCAGTCAAATTATTGCCTCAAAATCCGCTTAATTTTGACTGTTCATGTCTCTCTATAGTGCTCAAGTATAGTACTATACTACTGAGATTATGACCATGCCATCCGTAGCTTGAAGCTTAAGTCAATGCGATTAGCCATCACAAAAAATAAAACATAAAATAACAACTAAAATAAAAAGCCTAACTAATATTAAATAAGTACTTTTTAACTTTCTAAAACTCAAACACGTCATCATATCAGTCTGTCCCGAAGTATTTCTGCCCGAAGTGGTTGGGGGCCACGGGGTGCAGTTCGGAGGTGAGCATCTTCATTTTAGGGACATAATCAACGACTGCTTGCGCCGCCGCTGGGGTGCAGAATAGGTTGGATAGGATGATCCGGTCTTCTTTTACGCCGTGCTGGGTCAGGACATTTACGGCCTGTAAAAAGACATTAATAACGGTGAGATTCTTTGGTCAAGTTGTGTTTGTCGGTCTTGTTAAAATGGTTGAGCTGAGTGGTGATAATATTTGCGTCATATCCGTGAACGGGCGCTGTCAGTTGAGACTGGTCATCTCTTTGCTGCCAATTGATATTTTAATATCTATATTTAGTTTACATTTTTACTTTATTTACATTGTTCTCACATGATAGCGGCAAGAGACATGTAACAGAGATAATTGTATATGCATTGATAATGTAATTACAAAACAATATTTAAAAGCGTGTCCAGCGTGTGGAGTTTCTTACACATTCTTTTCCATAGAGATCTACGCTTTAGAATGTGCAATTAGCATCATTTTTTCTGACAACTTCTTGACATTTCAAAAGTGCCTGTAAATGGTTTATTTGAAATAAAATCGCGTTGGATTGCGTTAGATGAAGTAACAAGCTTTTAAGTCATGCTCGATGTTGATGATAGGCGAGTGAAAAAGGACCCTCTTAAGAGCAGCCCGCAATACATACTACATACTTAAGGAGAATGGTACCACTAAATACATGAAAATAAATAAGGTGGTCCTGAGGTGCCGTCAAAGTAGATTCTTTGACTTAGCAATTTAATCGTAAAAACTTTGCAACTAAATGCTATAACTCTTAATTTCCATCCCGAAATTCGTATAGCATAATGATTACAGTTGTTTGTTTATTTAATTAAATAAAAGAGAAAAATTACAGCAGTATCAAATCACCACCATGTTATACATCTTACACTGGCGTGCCCAAATTATATTGCCGCGTGCCACCATAGGCATGCGTGCCATCGGTTTACCATCCCTGGAGTAAATGGTCAAAAACTAACCCCTTTTTTCGGCAGGAATTTGTACCGAATTCTTTTTTTAATTTGAATTTTTTTAGGGGAGCTAAATCTTACCTGTTTGACAGTATTGCCAGTGGACATGATAGGGTACATGAGCAGCACCTGCCGGCGCGCGATGTCTTCAGGGAACTTGGCGTACACTACGTGCGCCTCGTGCGTGTCCGTGTCGCTCTCTACCAGGATTTTGCCGATGCGGATGGAGCGGCAGCAGTCGCGGAGACCCTGGGAATGTTGGGGATGAAGTATGAGGATACTTTGCAAGGAGTTTTTGAAAACGGTGCGACGTGACTATGCGATAACAATGCTGCTAAGCGTTTTTATATAAATTGCTACAGGCTATAGAGCCTATAGAACAATCTTAAAACTATTTTTTCTGAGCCATTATCAAAAGAAATGAACAGGAAAAGTAGCCTGTGTCCTTCTTCAGGGTTCAAGCTTACTTTCGTACCCGATTTCATCAAAATCATTTCAGTATTTTAACTGTGTAAGTAACAGACAGAATTAAGCTAGAACTACATTAGACCGATGCACACGTGTAACACGCCTGATTTGTACGTACAACGACGTCGCATGGCGTGGACCAAGTGTAACTCTACAAGGCTAGTTTCCATATAAAATGTATGGAGACCGACGCGCCCAGATCGTCGTGTGTGGCACACGTGTGCGCAGTGTAATTCTACCTTTACTTTCACGTTTTTGTAATTTTATTAGGTATGGATAATTTGTCTCAGTTTTTATTTACGTTAATAACTTTGTATGAACATTCTACCTCCAAACAGTCGTCTTTTATGTATTATCTTACTGGCAATATGATCTTAATTATTCAGCCCAGTTTCATAGATCATGTCTCAACTGCTAGTAAGTGCATATTCATTTCTTTATTTGCTTTAAAGAAATTAACTAACATATTCCTTCCATCCATAGAGAAATTACTCTTTTAACCCTACCTGTTCCATAGCCTCCCCAGACCTGACGATAGACACTCCACAGTTCCCGGCCCCATACTTCAGTCCCTTATAGAGTGCCCCAGTAGGAGTCACCACTTCACAGTCGGTGAACGGAAGCTTGTTCAGGCTTTCTTCAATAACAAGGCGTATGAGACGGTCTGCATAGAACTTGAAGTCACTGCGGGATGTGTTTCTGAAAAAGCATAGCAGATTTGGTTTTAATATAGTTAGCCTAAGAATTTACTGTGAAGTTTGAAGGAAAAATCATGAGTATTTAAATAATATAGTTTCTCACGTTCCAGGGTGGAGCGAGAGGGAGTTTCAGACATTTACTGACTAAAACCACACCCATTTTCCTTCTGTCTTTGTGCTCCAGGACTATAGGTTTCCCATTTGGAAGTATAATCTCTTGAAAGTATAATCAGTATAAAATACAACTGGCCAAAACCATGTTGACGTTTGGAAGTTGCTATCTTAAAAACCATATTGTTTTTAATTTTCTTTTTAACAAGTTAATCAGCTGTAGCCAATCATTTTTGATTGTCAATAGCATTGTTATTGTTGATTAAGTTTGAGGCTAGAATTCTTATTTTACGTAGCGCAATAAGTAGACTTAAATTACAAATATTTCTACATAAATGCCATTGAACCATTGACAAATTACTTGTAAATCTGTTATGTGTTACTAAAAATAGCACAAAACACGCACACAAATTTACAGAAAATCTTCTGCAAAATGGACAGTCCGAAGTTTATAAACGTATGAACCGATCAATAATAAATGAAAAATTCGGAATTCAAAACATTGAAGAATCTTCCAAGCTAAGCAAAGGTAGAAAATAGTAGAAAGCCACAAGGCCTGGTATGTAACCTCACTCACTTGTCCCTCAGAATGGTCTGAAGCTCCTTGATGTTATCGTTGAGCGGCAGCAGCGTCAGGTTGTCACCAAATTGCTCCTTTACATCGGCGGCATCCCACTGTCTGATCTCATTATCTATTAAATCCATGTTGTTGAATAAATTTTATAAACAAAGTGAAAATATTGACGTGAACAGAATGGTTCATTGATCGACCGAATGCCAATTGACATTGACAGAACTTGTCAACTGTCAACTAGCGAAAAAATCAAACCCCGCGTTCCGACTCACGATAATATCTATCTTAGCTCGCCATCAGTAATTCCAAGTAACTGTACGCGAGTCCATTATGCGGTGTCCTACGTGGCGAATACAGCGTGAGAAAACCGGCATTTCCAAGAACTAAAATTGACATGTGACATCCACCAATCCGCCCTATGCCTGCATAGTGGTTTTTTTTTTTTTTTTTTTAATTGATATAAACCAGTGCTTGACAGCGATCCCACCTGATGGTAAGTGGAGATGCAATCATTGATGGTCAGGCGCACTAGTTTATTAAGAGCCTATTCATTCTAGCCTTGAAGACACCTATATTATAGTTAGACGGAAAGACCGCAGCAGGCAGATTGTTCCAGTCCTTCGATGTACGCGGTATAAACGACGAAGCGAAACGCTTAGTCCGGACCGTTGAAGTTTCAACAACGTAAGGGTGGATACTCGCCGTTCGTCGGCTTGTCCGATGGTAGAAAGGAGATGGCGGAATCAAGTCATGCAGTTCCCGCGCACACTCTCCAAAATGTAACCTGTAAAATACCGATAGGCTGGCTACTCTGCGTCTGTGCTCGAGGCTTTGTAGATTGGACTTAACCAAATCTGGATCCCCAATTAGCCTTTTCGCACGCCTTTCCACTGAGTCCAAAGCTGCTAGGTGGCATTTTGCAGCACCAGCCCATATGTGACTGCAGTACTCCACACACGATCGGACTTGTGCTTTGTATAACATTAGAAGCTGTCCCGGTGTGAAGTACCGTCGGACCTTTGCAAGAACGCCTAGTTTTCTAGCAGCTACCTTGGCTTTGGACTCAATGAACCGCCCGAAATTGAGATCTGAGGAAATTTCAACTCCTAAGAGTTGAAGGCGGTCGGTGCACTCCAGGGATACATTCTGAAAAACGGGAGCCAAGGTGAACGGGCTCCTCTTAGCGGTGAACAGACACGCCTGTGTTTTGGCGGCGTTGAATTTAACCAGATTGGTTTCGCCCCACTTGGAGACTGCCTGAAGTGAGACATTCGAACGCTCTACCATAGCCTCTCGTTCGGACCGAATTTGCTCCTTACTGGCCCGAGGACCTGGCAGGTACCTCTCTACAACTGTGCTATCGTCTGCATACCCATAGATACCGGGCATCAGCAGATCGTTAATATGCAGCAGGAAAAGAGTTGCAGAGAGAACTGACCCCTGAGGAACTCCGGCATTAGTCGTCATGGGCTCTGATGAGCATCCATCGACAACAACTCGGAGAGACCGTTCACTCAGAAAGTCTTTTACCCAGTTAATCAGGCCAGGGGAAATGCCGTACGCTGGAAGCTTACTCAAAAGGCTAGCGTGCCATACCCTGTCGAAGGCCTTCGAGACGTCCAAGGAGACAGCAATCGCTTCTCCATTCTTCTCGAGGGCCTCGCCCCACATGTGAGTGGTATACACTAGTAGGTCCCCAGCAGACCGATTTTGGCGAAACCCGTATTGTCGGTCACTGAGGAGATCGTTACCTTCCAGGTATGCCAGGAGGCGCGAGTTCAATACACGCTCCATAATCTTGCAGAGTATGGAGGTTATTGAAATCGGCCGATAGTTGGCAGGATCGGCACGACTGCCCTTTTTGGGCACGGGTTGCACGTTGGCAAGCTTCCAGGACTTGGGCACTATACCAGTCCTAAATGAGAGGCGATACAAGCGCGTCAATACAGGAGACAACTCGGGCGCACATGCCTTGAGGACTATTGCTGGTATACCATCTGGTCCACTAGCTTTATTCACGTCTAGACGACACAGTGCTCTCAAAACTTCTCTGTTCCTTATGCGAATATCGGGCATTGAGGTGTTGCAGTGAGGTGGAGTTGGTGGAGTAGCACTGCTAGTGTCAAGACGATTACAGCCCGACGGATTACAGCCGACGGATTACAGCCCGTTCCCTCTCAAAGAGAGGATGCCTGAATCCCAGCAATGGAAACATTAAAAGGCTGATTATGCGTATGCTTTTTATGCTTTGTTCCGGCTAATCTCCGAAACGGTTGGACCGATTTTGATGGAACTTTCACTTAAATAAATTGCGACTGAAGCAGCGATTTCGCGCGCACGTAATACAGCCACCTCGCGTTGAATTCGCGTGAACCGTATCGAATTCAGAATCGCTTTCGCGTTAAATTTGCACCGTTCACGAGCCACTTGCGAACTACGCGCGTGTAGCTCTCGTGCGGTTACAGCCTACGCTTGGTGCGCCGCTTTCGTGTAACTCAGGCAAGGTTCGCAATGGCGTGTGCGGCGCGCGTTTTGCACGTAGTTCCGTTGAAGTATGTGCAGTGCGGTGGACATGCGGCTTTTGCGCCTTTCGCACACGACGCGAATCTGGCGCGCAATCGGCGCAGAAACGCCTCGCGAACATTCAATAAACAGCTTTGGCTTGCCGTTTTACTAAGTGGTCCCGATTATTCAAATAACCGCCCGAATGATATTTAGCAATTCAATCAAACAGTTAGCAACTGACTTGGACAGGTGAGGAATTTTTCTCGTTCCACCCTGACCTGTAGGAATTATTCAATGATTTCACACCCCAAAAAAAGAAAAAAAAAACGCTAGGCTGTTAACTGAATGGCCTAGCTTTCTTTTTTTTCAATCAAACTAATCGACTGTGGCAAACTTATGACATAGACCAATTATATGGTTCTCAGTCGCTCGGCAGTCTTGATTTTCTATGCCAGCGCTTACGTCATCATGTTCAATATTATGAAAATCATACAAATTTCAAGCTAGGAAGAAATAATAATAAACAAACAAACATAATGATTACGCATAACTCTTTATTTGCCCAGAAAATACAAATGAATGATTGCAAGAATATTTCCACTTTAGGTTGTAGATTACAATGCTCTGTTGCTATCTTATAATCTTCAGTTCTGCTCATGTTGTAACCACAAAACTTCCTTCACAAAAATATATTTATTAAAATATTTCATCGAATATGGAACTGTAACCGCTAATTAGTTCTACTGAGAACATTTACAACAACAGTTTTCTTTGTAAATGCGAAAATATATTACATAATAAATGCGTTAGTGATTACATTTTAACAACTATGTACCCTGAATCATTTCTCAGAAATGAAAGTCAGGGGGTTGGACTCGGTTACATCATAATCATTTTAGTGGTGTACACGACGAAACAAGACTTTATGAAATATGATAATAATAAAAGACAACATTC
This sequence comes from Mythimna vitellina, assembly GCA_949316375.1. Taxonomy (NCBI): domain Eukaryota; kingdom Metazoa; phylum Arthropoda; class Insecta; order Lepidoptera; family Noctuidae; genus Mythimna; species Mythimna vitellina. The sequence continues at coordinate 22,898,878 of OX438688.1, read as the reverse complement.
TGAACCAATTCAGAATACAAAGTGCTTCAAAGACAAATAAAAGTAGAAAAGTATGCTCAATTGCAATTTTAACCCCTTGACTACGTTTGGTGTTTGAAATTCGTTGACGTAAATAACATTTTAGTAGTATGGTGTTGAATTAATTGTAAAAACTTTGTGATGATAATTAAAGTCGTCGATTGACGTCAACGTGAAGTCACACGCAGCGCAGGTCAAAGCATTACATCCAGCGAAATAGCTATTCGTTAACAAGATTATTGTTCAACTGGGTTGAATGTCCGCGCGATATTATTAATTATTAATCTCCTTCATTAAATTTCTGTAGACGTTGACATGATCACGCAAAGAAAATAAATAAAAAGTGTGATAAAAAATTACAAAATAAACTTTTCGCAATGTACTTCGAGGAGGCGAAATTAAAGGCTACATAGCTCAACTGCATTGTTTTAGTTCGGACTAAGTACCTAATTCCCGATCCCTATTATATCTAAGTCATTCCCCACCTTATGAGTCGATTGTTAATACTACAAGTATGCCTAGAACTCACCATCGTTAATGACAAAGCAATGAACTGGACAAAAACAACAGCCTATTTGAAATAGCCTAGGTATATTAAAATTGTGACTTCTATAAACGGTACTAGACGAAATTGACCTCCGCTAAAACTATGCTAATTTGCACACTGACTCTTTAAGGCCCAGTTGTAGGAGGTACCGCGACGACCCTATTTGATACTTTAAATCACAGCTTGATTTTTACCGCGTTAGTCACCATATCGGATAATGGTGACCCCCCAGTAAATGTTCCATTCAGGCCACGTTGGATAATGGTGACCGCTAGTAAAAGTTACATACTAGCCACATCGGACAATGGTGACCCAACATCCCTTACTTACTTTGACTTACGTTTGCAGGTCTCATGCGCATCACAATAACAAACCAGATTTTTTTTTTATAATTAGGTAATTAAACCAATATTTTTAGAACTTAGTACTACTAAGTATTCATAAGTTTGTTTTATGTATTACTTTACAAAAGTACTTATATAAATTATTATTATAACAAAAAGGGTCGAGCGTGTCTGACAGTGACCGGCGCGTGGTGTTTTCGAAATCATTTTCTGGATCAGGTCACTCCAATAGTAAATAAGCACATAAGTTCTATAAGTAGTCGGAATAAACAAGTCTTTTTTTTAATTTCCCTTGGGTAACTAACGTGTTGATCACTTTTAAAGCCATACTGACTTACTTGGGTAAAACAGTGATGTCCTAGCTTACTTTATAATAAAGTTAAGCTGTGAATCTAGTATCAAATAAGGCAAAATACGGCAGATTAAACGCGAACCTTTTTACCACAAAAAGGTCAATTAGCGGTCAGTTACAGGGTATATCTATACTAGTTTAGTAACAGTGAAGTTAGAATATCGCTATTTACCGTTCCTCTGTTTATCCAAATCTTTCGTGTACTTTTATTGTATCGGATAACGAGTGTAACGTTAGAATTCATCACAACAGTGCTCGCCGACGCAGTCGACATTAGATAATCGTGAACGCGATTGGACTTGAATAGACGCCTTATATAATAATTTGTATGAGTCCAATATCAGCGTCGCGGACTAAATCTAATTAAGTCTATGTATTCACAACGACCGCGTTTACGTTACATAAATGCCGTCGGTTGTAAAGCTTTCACGCGTTAACGTTAACACACACGTTAACGTAAGTGCGTGGAAGTGTTGATTTTGAACTTTCTTCCGCCCGTATATCCGAGGCGTGTAACGTAACGAGCGCACGTCCTTTGTTAAATCTAAATTATCAGATTTATTAAAGAACGTGTGCCGGTATTAAAATTATTTTCCTCCAAATGTACACTAAACGCGCCCAAACTGTCAATTTAACCGAAACTTTTCATTTTTATTGCTTATTCCACTATAAGGAATTACATAATTACACTTTGTGCACTTGTTTGACAAGCATATCAAAGTATTACACCTACGCACCGCACGCGACGGTTCACATGAAGCGCAAAACATCGTAACATTTACAGTGTATAGGTAAAACTATCCCTTTAAAAATAAATTATTTAAAAAAATCACTAAGTTTTTTCATTAAGTAATAAATACGACACAATAACAACAAAGTAGAGCTTTTATACAGGTCTTGGTGAAACAATAATTTAGGAAAGTGTACAAAATTCAATTAGTTAACAAAAGATTTGTACGGATCCCTTAAACAATAATTCTCACACATTTTCTATACTGGGAATGTATCATCCATAACTATAATATGATTTGGACATTTTCAAAATTCTTATAAATTAATCAGGGTCCCTTAAATAAATCTTCAAGTAATAAAGTGATTCAATTTCGAAGATTTCAAACTACGTGAAACTTAAATTTCTAATTAACTTATTGGAGACCCTGTCGTAAAGTAATTAGTCGAACATCATGTACTAATATTTGTAACAATTTATATTTACGTAATGGCTCATTTCCTTTTCATCATTATTAGCTAGTATTTACTAAAAAAAAAAAAATATTTGCAATTAAACGTAGTCACGACCTAACTGCATCGAAATTGTTTCATGTTTATTGTAACAAAAGTATCTAAAGAAACAAAATTTTACAAACAAAGGTACTAAAAAATGCAGAAAACAACGACAGATTTTAAAATTTTCTGAAAAGAATATACAACATAAAAATGGCAAGATCTGTGTCATTATAACATTAGACATTACTTTATTTACAACATCAATCTCTTGTAAAACTGTACACAACCCTAAAATGGGGTTTTACTGTATAAATATGGACATTCTGTCAATTCGATGCAGCCTTTAACCTCAATAGCACGTATCCTAAACCATCGGTACACAGATCCTATATAAAAGCATGTATTTGACACCATGAGAACGCCGCCATTATTATCAATGGGCCACTGACGAACTAGCCCGAATATCGAAAACACTAAACTAATTTGAAGTTGATTTTTTTGTACTAAAAACTTACTTTATAATGCCAATTGGGTTAGTTTCGATTTTCGCGAGAAAAGAGTATATTTATATATATTTGTACATAGCCAATTCATGGCAAATAACATAATTATGTACCATCTTCTATACTTTAAAAAGAATCTGTGCTTAAGTGCGATACCAAGTTATGTCTCAGTAGATAAAACTGAAGTTTTAATTCGAAGTTCCTGTCAAGACAGGTTTTTCAAATAAAATTGTATCTGTCAATGGTTTAGTATAATTCCGACAGTCGCGAGTTCGTCAGTATAAACAAGAACCATGCACCGGCCGCATGCAAGCAAACAGTCGATCTAGCGTGGAATGTAACGCGAGGCGACGTCTCCAGCGCCACTGGCCACGATAGGGCTCCATGGCCGACCCTTACAATACAACAAACATCATATTATGCTCATAAATTCGTAGGAGTGAGGGTAAAACTATTGTAACTTGTCAGTGAAACATTGGCAACGGTCTCGTCTCCATTCTGCAACTGAATGGAGATGAATAGAACCGACAATCGAGCCCAATCGTGACCAAATAAATAACAGCCATAACCTGTACAATATATCTAGCACATATCACAATGTGACGTCGACTAGTGGGCGACAACGCCGTTCCTTTGTCGCGGGTAACCATTGTAGTTGACCTTCTTACTGGAGAGGTCGGCTTCGGGTTCCGGTTCTATTTTGGCTTTCTTGCCAGTTTTGGGGGATAGGTACGCTTTGTAGAAGAACTGTGCAAAGAGGACGAAGTACGAAAAGTACATGGCCATCGATAGTTTGATGTTGATCTGGCTGATGTGACAGCTGGTGGGGGTGGAGCTGGCCATGTAGTTGTGCGCCCAGATGTTGATGGCGCAGCCGACGATCATCTGCGACAGCTGCAGCACGGTGATGGTCATCGCCAACATCTTGGGTGGGTACTTGCCCATGCTCACTAGCGCGTAGTATGAGTACATTACACTGGAAACAAGAAAAAGGAATCGTTAATATTGGTAATCGTCATTATTATACTAGTTGGATTTCATGTTTACTATTTTTGAGCAGGTGCTATTGGTGATCTAGTGATAACGGCTCCGATTTACGAGTTGTAGGGTTCAAAGTCAACCAGGGGTATTATTTTTTATAAATTATATTTCACCACCACTGCTCTCAAAACGGTGAAGGATAACATCTTGAGACAGACAGCCTATCCTAGAAACAAAGACACACATCCATCCACCCGCACTATTCCCTCTCCTAGAGAGGAGGCCTGAGTTCCAGCAATGAGAACATTTATAAGGTTGATTATGCTGATATTTTTTTGGTATTCCTAGTACTATTTGCAATTTAATAATTCGATGTTTTTCACAGATTGTTGTCAATTAATTATCGGAAATCAAATCTGTTGCCACAAATTAATTGTTGCTCTGTGTGAAAAGTGTTAAACGTTTACCTATAAAGTCAGTTCATAAACTGGCTTGTAAAAGTTTTACTGCAACTCCTTATCTCAATGGTTTAACTGTTGTTTTATGGATATATAACTACGACTTACCGAATCAATATCTTAGTAACTATTAATAAACACAGCATAATAAAAAGTTGTAAAAGAAGATTACGACTTCTAAAACGCAATTAACTGAATTTATTTAAATTAAATAATGTGGTTTTTTAGGTGGGAAAACATCAAATAACTTCTTCTACTCTGGGTGGAACGAGAGGAAGGGACTGTCAGACTTTTACAGACCAAAACCCACAAGTGTTCCTTCGGTTGCCCTTTGCGTTCCAGTGCCGCAATAACTCTTTCGATCAATCCCTAGTAACGGCTCGTTCACGACTTTGACGCTATGAGCTTTAGCTAAGCGCGGGACCGCGAGCAGTTAGATCAAAAGTATGAAAATTGTTTGAAGCATGCTTCAAGACGTTGTTCATAGTAAAACGCGCGCGCTTACCGATGCCGCCCCGCTCGCCGCGCCGCGCGCCGCTAAGACCAAAGTCGTGACCAGGCCGTAAGTCCTTTCACATGTCTAGGTTCTCAAAATAGTTAAATATTTTTTTATCATACAGGCTGTTACGACATGACTGAGTCAAAAATAATTTACTGATAAGTTACTTACATTTCCATTATTTTTTTACATGCTTACAAATATTCGTTACACAATATTTTATATATGTAAAGAGTAAATATGTGCATGTATTTGCATATCCTAAACGACCTCAATGAAATTTTGTTTATGAAAATATTTATAAGTAAAAAAAAGACATTTTAAAGGCGAAAGTTTGCGAGTGTGTATATGTTCCTTCTTTAAGCTCGAACGGGAGAATTAATTTTAATGAAAATTGGCACATGAATAGCCTTAGCAGCATAGTTCTATGGCGGTGAGTCCCCTCTTCGAGGAGTGGGTGGAAAGACCTCACGGCATCCTCACCTTCCGCATGAACATGGTCAGTTCGGGATGTTCCTGAACCGGATCCGTGCGCTAGTAACGCCCGGGTGCCACCACTGTGTGGACCACCCGGAGGACACAGAGAGATGTGCCCCACTTGGGCAGAGCACCGCCGAGTCCTCGTAGGGGAGATCGGCGGCAACGATCTCTCGCGCGTATGTTTTTATCCCTTGGGTATTTATCCTTTAGGGATATTTCTCTAATATCACGCGGGCAAAATCACTGGTAGATGCTAGTATATACAAAAATAAATAAAAGTTCCTTCTTGTTTAATTAAATTGTTTATCATATTTAAGATTTCTAAAATAATCTTTACTGTTCTTGTACTCGTACATTTATATCAATAAAAGGAGAAATTGACTGACATTCAACGCACAGCCGAAACTAATGGGATTAGGAGTGTAAAATTTTGTACAATATTTCCTTTTATGATTGTAGGTGAGCACTAAGAGAGGTTTTTCCAAAATTCACCCCCTAAGGCGATGAAACGGGGTTCCAAAGTTTGTTTGGTAAAAAAAACTACTTTCACGCGGGCAAAGCCGCTGGCAGAAGCTAGTTTGTTGATAAACAGAGCAAAAAGGTAAATATACGTTGCCTACGTAAATGATAGCAGTCGTTAGTAATGCTTAGGAAGCGGCTACAATGTCTACAATTGCGGGCCGGGCTATGAATAGAGCAATTTGTTGGGATCAAATACCACGCCTCCTGCGAAACGCGCTTCAAAGGAAACATTTACTTGAGAACTGGAATATGAGACATTATTTTACCTTGTTTCGTGAAGTCTACGTATTATTAACTAGTTAATGTGTAGCTGTGTAGGCAGCTCACAGATTTCGACTAAAATATATGTTTTACCTAGTTACTGGCAGCGGATTCACCCGCGTAAAAGTAGGTTTTTCCATACAAACTTCCAACCCACGTTTTACCCCCTAAGAGGTGGAGTTTCGTAATATCCGTTCTAAGCGGATGTATACACTCTGTAAGGAACCTGCCTACCTGACAAATTTAAGTTTATAGGTGTTATAGTTTCTGAGATTTTGTGATTAATCAGTGAGTGGTATTTCTCTTTTATATATATATGTATGTGTATATCACTCAGTGATAAAGTAACATTCTACTGGTGACGGAATTTTTTAAAGAAGCAAAAAAGACACAGAGACAGATTTTGACAGCAGACAGATTTCTCTCTCACTAGTTAAAATGTTATCAAAATACGTTCACGTGTCGCAGTTGCATGTCTTACATAATTATTATTCTGACTTCTGATAACATAATTATTTGATCCCCTGCCATGCCTCTGACTTTGACCACAGAATAAGTAATAGTACATTGACATTCTCTTATAATTATCAGCTACTGATTTATTGTAAGCATTTCATTTGAAGCCAAGTGTTGTTTATTAATCCTGTCATTAATCATTCACTATTCATTAAACCTCTGAAACGTACACTTTTGTTTTTCGTCTTGTGGGAAAGATGAATGAAGCCGCTGAAAAGGCCTAGTCATCTGGATTCATTATTATTGTTTTCTGAAATTTGTTACAGCTCAGTGGTTACAACCCGATGGATGCGAACGTGATTGTCGAATTTTTATATCAAATGCACGGTTTATCGATATATCTTCACACCATCTGCTATCCCTTCGTTATTAACCTATGAAGACATATACATATGATATGTCCTCACGTCTTCTTGACCTTGTCCAGTGTTATTTGGAGTCGGCATTACACCTATTATATAGTGATACTAAATAAATAATTGTAGTGTAAAGAAATAAGCTATTAAAAAAAATATTGTACCATGTCTTATATCGTAAATGTGTTCAATTAATAAGTCAAAAAAAAATTTAAAAAAATGCCTCGTATTTTATCCTAAACTAACACGTTTAATATCTCGAAAAATGGCTAAAATGATAGTTTTGAGATTACTTTTCTTGAATGAAAACTTACAGCAATCGAGTTTTTTTTAATTCATACACTAGTCAATATTATCATTTTTTTTTGTAGTATTTTTGTAAGTTATCATACACGGTTTAACTACTATCTCGCATCTGTGTAGACCGTCGACCGCTAGTTTTAAAAACGGCTTGGATAAGAACTGTTCTAATAGGAAAACTATACGACCATTTGAAAATGTATTTAAACCATACACTAGATTATGAAATTCCCAATAATATGACGTCAATATCTTATCTAGAAATTAAGCACATTATTGTTATATTGTCCTTCGGAAATCAATGATTTTGGGTTCTGCGTGGTTTTAACGGATGAATGCTCTTAATATACTAATTTCTAACTTTGTCCATTCTTGTCGCACCACACATCCATCTCAACTTTATCATGTCCGCTACATGTAATCTCACACATCACACGTCTAGAACATCTCCTAGCATAGCACATAGGACTTGTTACCCCAGGAGTATATTCTCTTGGGATAATTTCTCTTTTTTACGTGGACGAAGCCGTTGACAGAAGCTAGCTTATCATAATTTTCACCAACTCATCAATCCGTTGTCAAGCTAAATACCTCATCTCAATGCTGTGTCTGTACCTCATCTCAATTTAGGAAATGTCAAAGTTCACAACTATCTATCTCAACACTATTGAATCGGTACCCCACTAATGGTCATCTCAACCATTTACGTCCTAAAGAATTCGACTGCTTCTTCAAAAAAAAAAAATGCGCTACTGTTGAAGAGATTGACTGTATATTCTTAAATATTTTGCACGTGCAAAAACCCCAATGACACATTCGGCTGACCTGCGAAACGTGCCTAACATCTCAAGGTCCATTAGACCAATGAATCGACTTCCTTTAAGAATAATTCGTTCAATTTAGATGATATCGACACTATAGAAATCTAACGGGACATGCTATATTTCTTCGTTAAGTCGATGCCGTAGGAGGATCCTAAATTGCAAATGGCGACTGGTAGTACCTGCCATCGCTATAGATTTTTTCTGGATGCCCAACTGACATTGTTTCGTTTTTAGATTGCATTTTGATATGACGAACTTACATTTGTAAGCGGACAGCTTCGATATGAAGACCAGAGTCGAGAATGTAAACTAGTTTATGTAGCGTGTTCTGAGCTAAGCTGACGATGCTATGAATATTCTAATTTAAATCGTGATCTTTGTGGTAGAATTTTTTTAGTCTTCCTTTTTTTTAATTCTTGATAGGTACGCGCTTGACCGATATCTCACCTTCCTTGATTGCACTTAGCATTTGTGGATGGATATGGTAGCTGATACAGCTTTGATTGTAATTAAATCAACTACCTATATCTATACTAATAATTATTTAAAATAAACGATTTGTAAACCAAAAACACCCCACACCCACCCACCACCAAATTAAAAAAAAAAATTACCAATAGAATGCTACTTATTAATAGATTGACATGGGCTATAGTTTTCTATTTTCACGCAAGCGAAGCCGCTGGCAGAAGCCAAGCTTTCAATACAACGTCCAATCAATTTAAATGGTTTTATGACATAATTTGAGTACAAAGCCATCTACGGCTGTATCTATGCTGTCATACTACTCTATACAATGAGCCTCGATGTTCAGACACGCCCTCACGTTCATTACTCAATTGGGTAAACAAAAGATCCATCAAAGAAGTCAATCATCTATTAGTATAGACGAACAGTTGGCGGAACACATTAAATTGATTGGCTAGTAACTAAGAGGAGAGAACTCATTAACTAAAGAGAAAAACTTTAGTATGAATATTGATGCACGGATCGTATTACAAGCAGTATAACCTCAAAAGGCAAAAAGTATCGATCAGCATCATATCACTTGCTGCTAAAATTCTATTATGGATCTGGATTGGTGCAACATGAATATCTTCTTCCGAATCGCCTCTCTTAATTGTTACACCCACATTCATAGTAAGTATACTAAAAACTTTTCTTATACACCTCCGTAACATCCTATTTTCAAGCTTATTGTAACACACTCTTAACAGAGAGAGAGAGAACAGGGCAGAGTGGAAGAAAAAAAACGTGTTGCGCCGACCCCAAATAACACGGGATAAGGGCAGGAAGATGATGATGATTGTAACACACTCTTAACGTATGCCACACAACCATGATAATCTCATGATAAATAATAAAAAAAAAGATTCCTTCTTACCTATGGACACAATAGTTCATAACGACGAACCAGCGCGCCGAGGACGTGTACTCCGTGAATGAGTACCAGGTGTACAGTAGGACGGTGATGTGGTGGTACCAGTGCAGGAAGATCAGGGGCTTCTTCCGCAGGACTATGAACACGGTGTCGCCTAACTCCGGCAGCTTCGATAACACGAACATCCATGTCCAGAAACCGGACACTTTGTCTTGTTCGATGAAACTGGAAATTAGAAAATAATCTATAAGTATTTTATTGTTACACATACAGTTACTATCATTAAGGATCATCTCTTTTATTGAAGTAAAGACGAAGAGAACAATGCTGAAAAGTTTTAAATACCAAAAGCGGCTATCTCAATATCTGGCCTTTTAACAATTTAAGATAGGCGGAGAATTTGAACTGTGGGAGGTCTAGTCTGGTTCTTTAGAAATATGGATCTATTTATAAAAATGAAACGACGAGCTTAACGAACTCAAACTTTTGACTGGTTCATTTGTAACGCAGTGACAAATGAGCCAGCAAAGCAGCCGACGGAAAAATGAGAACAAAAATTCAAGATTTCAGAAACCGACACATTGATTAAGTGTGTCCAACATTTAGAACATGAAAAACTATGACCAATCAGTCAATAACTAGTGAACAACTATGATTGATGTACACACATGAACATGTAAATAAAAGGCATTATGCTGGTATAATGTAGCGTATAAATGGCGAATGTTTTTACATAGAGGATAACAAAGCATCGCGTGCGCATAGAATAGGATTGAACACGCGAGCAATGGGAATGGAGCCGTCTTGTCTATTTATTAGGTAGGACGCTAATTTATGTCAGTTGTGTGAGAATGTGCTGAAATTAGCAGTGATGATTTCAGGAATCTTCGTAACATACAAGCATGGTCGCGTTTTGAATAAATATCGAATCCATATTCAGTTATGTTCGACTCATGCATATCCTGACATAAAATAATAAAAACAAAACGAGAGCTTTTCCTAATATATGGAACAATTATGACACAGAGAACAAGATCAAGAACATATCGATGAAAAACAATTACCATAAATGATACAAGTGCAGAATATCATTTATACTTCAACGCAAACATAACGGCGCTTCCTTCGCAACAGAGATATGAAGGCCACGATTATAGAAGAAGAGAGCGCTAATGTAATGTAAACACAGACAGTTCAACATGTAATCAATATCGATGTTCCGATATAAATTGAGGCAATAGATACTGTTTACATAATGAGAATGACATCATAATAGAAAGGGGTTCGAACTGTCATACGATACTAATTACACAGGTGGCATTGTGACTATGCTTTCAAGTGGATTAATTAGTAATATCATGTTAATAAAATCCGGTCCAACAAGTATTTTCGCGTCCTATTCGCCATAGACGTGTGTTTACGACTAGGTACTCCATCTTGTTTAGCTCTTCAATCCCCATAGATGACAGAAGAGCTGACGAGATGGAGTATTTGGTCGTGAATCTGAGACCCTGGCGGAATAAACGCGAGATTGTTTGTCAGATATATCTGACGTAGGTAGTTAAAAGGATATTCTTGCAGGGTAGATGAACAGGAAACGCAGGCAAGATAGATTTAGAGACGTTTACGAGAGATCGGCGATGGCCCAGAGAATGTATCACACTGAGAAGAATTGAAGCTATGAGGAAACCCAAAAGGGAGATGCAAGAGGTTGTCAGCAAAAGTAAACTGCTCTCGTTGAAGTCCATCCTGGGTATAAATATACTTTGAAAACTATTTCTGGATATTTTTAACCGCACAGGAAAATAATAAAGTACTTAATATTTTCCTGTTAGCTATTTGATTTTAAATATTTTGTCTCCTACTCCTCTCTAGCAATTTTACCTTCAACCTTGAAGTATCGAATGTGTTTAAGAATAATTTTGATGAGTTTTTTAATGACTTCCAACAGGATGTTTGTTCGTCATGGCATCGTGAAAAATGTGGATCACCGCAGATTTCCTTTACAGGTTCATCACATATTTTTAATAGGAAAACTAAAATAACCTGAAATAATCGAAATATTTCTTGACCCTGAAAACAAAATGGCATAGGGCGCTTTCAATTTATGCGTACTGAAACCGGCCGGCTGCCGCACGTTTACCGTGCCGCAGCCGGACGGTTGCAGTACGTTAGCAGTCCGACAACTAGCGCCTAAATTGAAAACGTATCTGGCTGCCGTGTGTTTGTAAGTCAGTGATGCGCTATTCAACCTCGCACTATTAAACACCGAATTGAACACGTGTTGCTTACGACGTTGCCGTCCTGTTGTCGACCGTTCGTCGCACGGTTGCCGCACTGCGCGTTTTGTATGAAAAATACGATCGTCCGTACTCAGTACGACTAACGCACAGCATCCGCATCACAGCAGGCCGTCAAAAAACGCATAAATTGAAAGCGCCCTTAGAATGGAACCTTCATTGTTCTGTAAAGCTTGAAGATGCCGATGACAGTTAATAGCCATTACAAATTTACTATATTTTATAAAAAAAATTATATATTATAATAAATTACTATATATTACTACTAAAAATTTACTACATATATATTATAATAAATTTGTCAGCAACGGCGTTTTAAGGGGTGTCATTGGAACTTTTCAAACAGAACTTCAAAAACTCAAAATAACTAAAGCAAAGCATGTTTATTTATATGTAGGTTCATATTATATTAAATATTTATGTATGTTTATTTTTTTTAAATATATATATATATATATATACATTTGATCCCTTGTTTTCCTATTAATCTTTTCTTTTTTTTTATACCATGTTTACTCTTCACTACCCTTGGTTGACTGGTAGAGAATGCCTAAGGCATTAAGTCCGCTTTTGTACCTTTGTGTTGCATGAAGTTTTAATAAATAAATAAAGCAGGCAGTAACCGTTGGATACGGCAGGCACGAGACCGGGTAAACTGATGTGAAGTGGAAATTACCATAACCTCAGCATTGGAATAGGTACACCCAAAGTCGGGTAGAAGAAATGAGAGTCATATTACTGGTGCAGACAGCTTCATCTAATTAGTTAGAACATTTCAGCTATTCCCAGAATTATTATTCACAAAACTAAATTATTATACTAAGGATTATATAACTACCAATTATTATAACAATCACAAGAAGACCTACAATGAAATGAACAATTTGTATGTAGACGACAACAATTGAATTATTATTCTAATGTACTATTCATTCATTGTAAAGTAACTGCTTTCAAATTAAATTCCGTTTATTTGTTACATAAGTAGGAACATATCAAACAGACTCAAAGTTTGTTAATTAGCAAATACATATTACATGGGCAGGCATTACGTAATGTCACCTGCTTGTGAGAAGTACTGCGTAGTCTTGTGAACGTTTGAAGTTAGGATCGTTACTATTGTGTTTTTAGAAGAAGTATAAATACAGAATAAACACGCATTGCTCGCAGAGCAGATAGTTCTGGGCTGAAAGGTTCTGGAGTGGCGACAGCGTACCGGAAGACGCAGCGTTAGAAGGCCTCCCCCACCAGGTGGACCGATGTCCAGGTAAGGGCCGTGAAAATCCGATGGATGCGAGACGCACAAAACAGGTCGTTATGTCGACACTGGGTGGAGGCTTATATCCAGAAGTGGCCGTCTTTCGACTGAAATGATGGTAATGATAAATAGAGACATCATCGTTATGATATAGTAGAAAGAAATCCGCTACAGGACGTAGACCTGCCCTAGTATTGAAAAACGATCCAGTCACAACTCTCCGCAAATCTGAATCCGGATTTCCGCAACCTAGCAACGACATCAATTAGTGTTAAGCGAAGATATAGTAAATTCCTTTCCGATCAACGCGACCGTAGAATCGGATCAAATTGATGTCAATTTAATGCTGTAGCCTCGGACTAAAATTCTTGTCCGCCAATTTATTTAAAGTCCAGGCGGTCCTTTTGTCGGACAAATTCGGGCCAGCCGAATTGAAGGCTATGAAGTATCATTAGAGCACCCGATTACTTTTTTGCAGAAGTCCGGCCGAATGCCAAGTTAGGCTCTTTATGTTTTCGGCAACTCAAATTGCCTCTTGGTCAACAGCAAGAACTGCCATTGAGAAATCGTATGTTGCAAGATAGGTGCTGCCGATTAGGCCCCAAATAAGCAATAAAATTATTACATTTGAAAAGCACGATTATCCCATAAACTTCAACACAACCATCAGTAACAGAATGCCAACACGAACTGGCGAAAGAAGACTACTAGGTTAATCAAACTGGTATTCTACGCGTAGTCATGGCATTCGACGCAAGCGCATAATTTTCTAACTGACGTAAGTTCGTAACTGACACACCACTTTCTATTTCCATAGCGATGGGCTCTATTATGATGTAATTTTTTTCGACAAGATGTTGTTTGCACCGTGTTTTGACACAGTTTGTGAACAACCTGTATTTAATAACTGGGTAAGGAATGCCTGAGAGGAAGCTTGTCTTTACGTAATCGAGACAAGATCGGTTCGGTATGCTTTGGCTAAAGCGAATCGATTCTTGAAATATATTTATAAATACACAGAGATGCACCGTTGGAAGGCCTCCCACAAGGTGGACCGATGACCTGGCGGGGGTCACCGGGATCCTATGGGTACGAGACGCATAGGACCGGTCGTTGTTGACGTCTTTCAGTTGAAGCGATGATAATGATGATGATGAGAGCGAAAAACACAGCACAGTATGAGTAGTTATCCGGTTTTGAGACTCAAATTTTTTACCTTTGTTACTCAAAGATTGAGCTAAGTGACATGTATCGCAGATAGCACAATATTAATAATCTCAGATCTTTAAAAACTTTTTCAAATTCGTCGGATTTTAAATCATATCGCAGGTTTGGCAGCAGATTACCACTGACTTGTTCAGGGTTTTACGAATTGAAATTTATTATTCTGTTTTCTAGTACCTACCTTCATACCTTTGTGAACAGAACCCTGAAAAGGCGCTTAAGACAACGTCTTATAAGATTATGAACACTCTTCGCTACTCTCTGATTGGATTAGCCACGCAATTTCTTTAGATCCGCTCGTCTTTAGATCACTGTGTAATATTTTGCGCGCCTCAAGAATGTTAAGAGCTTCGGAATATTTTTAGCAGACTCTAAGTTCTGTTACCAATAATGTCGAATTATTGTGAGTTATGTTCAAAATAGTTATATATCAGAACTTGGCGGCTTTTAGATAAAATACGTGTTTGTTACAAGATTCTATCATCATTATTTTTATTTATGGTACAATAAGATAATGTTTAGGTAAGGAATGTTTGCTTAGACTGAAAAATATAAGAATAAAATCGAGAAGATATCCTATTTTTATAAACCACTCATTATTTGCGAATGGTAACGTTATGCAGCACTTCAGGGCTGCGGGAACGTTTGAAATAGTTAACGGGGTTCTAGAACGCGAAGGGCAAATGAAGGAACATAGGTGGATTTTAGTCAGTAAAAGTCGGATACACTTAAGAGCGGGGAAGGCATTTAGAGATATGAAAAATAAAATGTTATATTCACAATTTTGGAAAGCAAAAAATTACTAAGCAGTGGTGGCCTATTATTAACGGCCCTGACTTAAGAATTGTACGTCGTAGGTTCAAACCTAAACAGGCGACTTACTTGGTGTAATTTATTTAATCACCACTGCTCTCAAAACAGTGAAAGAAAACTTGGTGAAGAAATCGGCATGTCCTAGGACCAGTACTTCGAATATATGTGACATCCACCACCCGCACTGCGTGGTGAATTACGGCCCCTTACCTCTCCTATACAGAAGGCCGCAGTTCTAGCAGTTGGAACATGATAAAGCTGATTATGGTCACTACAATGTGATTCAAATTTCAAAATAAACACACTAAAAAGTCAACGCAATAAATAATTGATTGGGCATTACAAATCAAGCCATTCGACTCGAACTATCACATCCAGGAAATCTGAACAGCAACAGTTTAAAGAAAATGTTGCTCTAGTTTTTTCTAACACACCACAATAATTGACTCAACAATAATAACATAGCAAGAATAATATAACACACAATTATTCTCGCAGTCTCCGGAGATAAATAGTAATTACAGCATAGATATTATACACAGCCGTGTACGCATGTAAACGGGTTAATTAAGTGTAATTACACAAGTTACTAAATTACCCTCTACAAGTCTACACGAGGATGCTTTAGTTTAAATAGACGCGATTTAGTGTATTTTTTTTTTCTTAAATGGGTCTAACACTGAATCTCGAACAATTACATAGCAAACGCTTTTTAACCTTTTGAGTAGCGTAATTAGAGAAACAATAGAAAGACAATGACGAACAAAGAAATGCGCGAACGTTCGCTCGGGGTTTAATGAATAAGCTCGCGGGCCACATTGAGTATCTGACCGTTTTCGATGTGAAATGATTCGGTCAGCAGAAAAATGCTCAGTTGGCCGCATGCTGCCCACGGGCCGAACCGAGCTGAAATTCGTGTAGTGTGCTCGTTTTTGGCTCCTCTAGAGTCGGTTCACACTACAAGAATTTGAGCTCAACTCGTGCTCGGTTCTTCTAGCGCATGATTTTTAAATTTTAATTCATATGTGGCGACATAGATGTCGCTACTCGTTTTCTGAGGCACGGTAGAATGCTAAGATGGTCACCCATTTACAGACCAACCTCGCCAAGCGTTGCTTAACCTTGGCCATTGACCGGCACGGGTTGTTATTATGTTAGCCAAAGTCAAAGAAGTATTTAGCAATACAATAACTTTATACTTCTATACTAATATTATAAAGCTGTTTGGCCGAACGAGCTAATCTCAAGAACTACCGGTTCGAATCGAATCATTCTTTGGAGAACCCATTTATCGAACAAGGCTATATGCTAGTAACATTACAATAAAGACGCGTGTGAAACCGAACGGAACAGCAGCTAAAAAGCTATTAAGGTATAGGCAGAAGAAATAGAAAACCGAAAAAATAAATTAGATATCGTTTCCAATGATCACTGAGGTAGACCTATCTAAAATGAACATCTGGCAATAAAAGGGGAAAAACATTGTCTAGCTCGCGGAGAAATTAAGATCTGAGAGAAGGGTGTGACTCCCCGCGGGAAGATTTGTTCATGATAAGGGAGAATCCCGTAGGTACCTTATTATCAAGTCGACAGTATCGCCTCTCAAGATCTTACAGTTTTCAGTGCTCAAGTAAAGTCGCAATATGTTCAGAGGCCCTACCACAAACTCTTAACGTGATCCATTTGACGATCTAAACGGGACTGTTAAAGAGATGGAGCTATATAGGTTATATAGCTCCATTCCTCCTTAGCATTCGCACGCTTGAGATTTTGATAATAAGTCATAGTACGGCCCCTGGTGGCATCAAAATATATTCAGTCCGAAAAAGGAAATTTCTTACAAGACTGCTACGGAGTTTGCAATCCTATATCAAGGTGTTTAAAGCACAAAATTACAACTAAGTCAAGAATAAACGATCTTAACCATCTATCAAAAGACAAAAACCATCACACATCCAAAATCATTTCGCAACATCGTCGTTCTTTGTTGTATAATCGAGTACAAATATATCGGTATCGAAAGGAGAAGTACTCGATACTAAATATCGATACTAGCGTCCGGCTAACCAGACCCCAGCTAATTTAGGAAAAGTTGATGATTATGATGATGATCGTCATACGAGCTGCAATGACCTTCTCGAGAGAAAAAAAGGAAACAGTCGATTCGTAATGCTAGAACTACATTAGACCGACGCACATGTGTAACACGCCTGATTTGTACGTAGAACGACGTCGCGTGGCGTAGATCAAGTGTAGCTCTACAAGTCTAGTTTCCATATAAAATGTTTGGAGACCGACGCGCCCAGATCGGCGTGTGTGGCACAGGTGCGCGCGTTGTAGTTCTAGCTTAATGCACTTAGATCACACTCCACAAGGAAAAACGTAATTTAATATGAAACCACATGTAAATTATACAAATTGATATTTACCTGAGAAACTTAGCAGTCACACGTGGCGTGCCTACGTTTCCTCTATCGACTAGGATGTTAAACAGATGTGAGTTGCAAATGGCTCCCAAAATAAAGATAATGGTTTTTGAAGTCATTAGAAAATCGTTCTTTTTACTGCTACTCGTGGCTTCTAAGTATTCATTTAACTATCAAGCTTAAGAATAATCGTTGGGAAGTGGCGGCAAAAGATAGAACTAGTTGAAAATGTTTAATAAAACAAAATGTCTACACTTTTGCAGAGCAGAGAAAGACAGATTTCAACACCAGGCAAGACATCATCAAAAATAACCCTCCAACAGCCAATTCCTTTACAATAATAATGTTTTATCATGTACGCACTGTACCTTTATAGCTAAGATAGGTTATATTAGCTGTATGCACATGATCGCAACCTATAATTGCACAAAAAAAGTTCATAAGAATTACTAGCCTACAAATGTTCCCACTACTGATTCTCTGTGAAAGGAAGACAAATTATTTTATTTCCCTTTATTTATTTATTTTCAGACATGCAGCATGCAAGCAGGAATGCAGTATGCAAGCAGGCATGCAGCATGGAAGCAGGCATGTGTGATACGCGCTCCTCAAAGAGATGTCAGCAAACCGTAGAGCAGGATCGATGGTCACCAGGGTCGCAGGGATATGTTGAAAGGAAACCCGTGCTCCTAGAATGCAAAGGGCAACTGAAGGACACAGGTGTGGTTTTAGTCACTAAAAGTCTAACACGTCCTCTCGCTCCACCCTAGAGCGCGAGAAGTCATTAGATGATTTCCCACGTCAAAAAAGGTTGCATAAGCTCACTCGTTATATCACTATAATGTCTGTTACAAAACAAATATTACACTACCAAAAACCTTTTACAATAAAGCTTATTGAAGGAATGGCATCCATCAGATTGGACAGCCGAAATAGGTTGGAATCCATCAATCAATTTCAAACGTCAACCAAATCGAATGAATTCCAGCTGGTATTGGGAAAATACAAGTTTTTGGCTGAATGTATCTATGGAGGAACGTGCTTTTTGATATATTCTTTGGCAATCTATTTGATTTTGGTTTGGAATTTAAAAGGTTTTCCATTTTCAATGTTGTATTATCTCGGGTCATCATGGCCCAGATTTTCATGTATTATATTTAAATATATTTAAAAAAATAAGAGTTGCATCAAATTGAAGCGCGTTGCAAATTCGGGAGGACTGTCACCATTGTATGGGCCGCTTGGAGGACACGGTGGAGTATACGGTGGAGATGTGCCCCGCTAGGGTAGAGCACCGCCATATCCTCATGAGGATGTTCATTGTGGCGACCGGTATTAGTTGATGGTCACCATCAACTAATACCTACTTACGTACATGTTTAAAAAGCCGTAATTTTTTTATGAAATTATGGTCTCTTCGAGAGACAGTTCAGAGGATGAGAGATGCACGCTGTGGAAGCAGAAACACCCAACTCCTCCACACTTCATCTGATCACCCCATCAGAAGATCTCATCGTGAACTGCAGTGGCCAATCTAGAAATCTCTTAACCAACTGCGGACTCTGGTTGGCCGCTGCACAATCTGGTCAAATGAGGTTTCCTCGACTCATCCCAAACATAGTGTCAGTGTGGAGCGACTTCACAGGACATGCGACCAATGCTATGTTGCCCGGGGTGTTTGTGCACACCCTGCGCACATTCAGGATTTATAGGAGGCTTATACAGAGCTGTACAGGTTGCCAAATACTGGTCACAGAATTTTTTATTCGAGTCCATCGACACGAAAAGAAGAAGAAGCTGTATAATCATGACATGGCTAAGAGGAACTCGCAACTTTCTCGACATTCATCCATTACAAGGGTCTTAATTGATTCAAGGACTTTTTTTGGGTCGCACTATTTCAGCTAACCGCTGCAACTCTTGAAAATCAGAATCAAATCTGGCGACCACCCTAAAAGCTTCGAGGCCATGAAAATCGGTAAGTTAAAAAAAAACCGGTTTAACTGTCTTTGATCCCGTTACGAAATTAATCAGGAAAGTACAACGGAGGAGGAAGATAATTTCCACTTCCCTCCATATCAAACAGGATACAGAACTATTAGTCCAAATAGCATGAAATAATGTCTACACCTGGGAGTAACCCCCCTGGGCCCCACTAGGCTGGGGGAAGGTTGACAGGTAGAAAATGCCTATAGCATTAAGTCCGCCTCTGTATTTTAAAGCCCAGTTGCCTAGCACCACAGAATGTAAAAATGTGAGTTGTTACGTTTGATTGAGAACTTTGACTATCTTATTTGTTTTTGGTAGCATAAAAAATGATACTAAAAATCACTAGCATTTCCTACTGAGATTTGATGACTGCTTTTTATAGATTTTGGGCACTCATTACGATCAAAATTATTTCCCCAAAAACCATAAGTAATGTTGACATAGTTTCGCAGACCTTTAGAGTGGTTTAACAGTGGTGGCTCAATGGTGGATTACAGCCGATTCACTTTCCTAGAAAGGAGGCCCGAGTCCCAGCAGCGGGAACATTATAAAGCTGATTATTTTTTTCCTTATAGGGTGTTTCACTTTGACTGATGTACTTGGTATTCTTAGTATGTAGTTTAAAGGTGTAGTACAAAGTTTTATCATCATGCAAAGAGAGAGAGAATGTGGTTGTCATGGAAAATTGTTGTCGTTTAAACATGCTCTCTGTTCGTTCCGTAAATCCAGTTTTTGTATCGAATCCAAAAAATATGAGGAATGATTTTAATGTAGAGTTGACAGCCAGCGCTATTTTGATGGATTATACTACTTTTTCCAAAACTTATTAAAAAATAGAAAAAACCTGCGCCAATCAGAAGCCCGGTGACTACAAAAGAAACTATTAACTTTTTTTTCTGTCAGTATTATAAGGCCTGGCACCGATAAGACCGAATGAAGCTTGGAATATTGGTAGACTATGACTTAAATTAGACGCACATTACGATAATATTTTATTTTAAAAAAATCTAAATTATTTTTTTCCCTATTTTCACGCGGGCAAATTTGCGGACAAAAGCTAGTAAATATTATTATTACGTCGAATTAAGCAAAAATTTAAAAAAAAATGCCATATACGTCTAAAAATTCTACCTACGTCAGCGTAATGTTCAAACACAGGTAAAAATTCAACTTAAAATTCAGTGCGCGACTTGAAACCACTCAAGGAATGAAATTTTCGTTATCGTACATGAAAGAAATAATTATTGTGAGGGACCTATGCAAGGGCGTTGAAATTAAATATCCATACTGAACATGTATAATTAAAGAAGTAAAAATCATGGTGAGAAGCAGTTTGTAAGGGACTCAGGGGAGTTATGGAGAATGGCAGGGATCGCAAAGCTATTTTGAAGTGCAAGAAGTGCGCAGTTAACGGTCAATTCTATTGAAGCATTATGAAAATGATTAGAATGGAAAACCATTCAGATAATTTCAGTTTGGAAAGTTTCAGAATCGATACAATTTTTTTCAACTCAAGCAATTCTCTGCGAGCATCCTACAAACGAAAAAAAAAACATATAAATGTGTTAATATTAAATTTTTTCTTGTCGCCCTTGGAGTTAACGTGAGGATGTGCTATTTACAATAGTATTATACAAACATGACGTAATTATTTCTTGATAATGGCCGACCGCCCTTGTGCCTCGACCGGGCACAGCCAGGGGTTCGACATTGACCGTGACCACTCGGTCTGCAAACGGCCTAAATCGATATTTGTCTAGGGTTGGCAAACATTGTGGTTGGATGCTAAATGACTAGTTCGTAAATCAAGTGAATAACCAGTTGGGTAAAGGTTACCACGGACGAGTTAAGCTCTGTGTACTTAGGATATTTCGAAGATTAACTAGTGATCCGGGTTAATGAATATTTATGACACTCGCTGTCACTAGTCAAAGTCCTAAACAAAACATTGAACTTAGTTTATAGTAACCTTGTAAATATCAGATCGGTAAGCTAACCGCTCCAGGTAAAATCGTGGTATTCAGCTGTAAATAAGCTTTTAGATTGGAAGCTGACCCTAACGTTAGGGAAATGCTAGGGTCAACATTGATGACTAAGGTTCCCGCCAGACACAATGCTGGTAGTCGCCTCTTAGTGACCCATTAAAACTTAGTAAAGAATAAAATGCTGACAAGCCAAACTTGAGCTAATTGGTTAACAAATTGCGCTCACGAGATAGAGATCATGTCGAGTACTAACTGCTCAAGTAAATTGACGTCAATGCCGAACTGACCAACAGGTAGCAACAAAATACAAGTCTAAGATTATAACTTTGCCAAAATAACGCCTACTAGAGTTGAGAAATGAGAAACAAATGTATTTTCGTTTTTCTCAAATTAGTTAGTTATTATTTATAACTAAATTTTACAAGCGCTATTGCTGACCGTGAACTTCTGGAGCAAGTTTAAAATATATTTTGTACTTTTTGGTTCGCATGACAACCCTACCTCGGATTCGAATAAAAATGGGGGAGATATTGTAAAGCTCCACGTCACATGGCATAGTATATGGGCCGAATAAAAATGCTTTACGCAGCACGGCCCACCAAGTTTTAGAGAGCGAAGAGGCGATATGCTTTTTTGTTACGTTATTAGATCGGTTCTTACTTAACTTTCTTCTAGGATTGCAATGATATTTTATGTATGATCTACAGACATACACGATACGCGCAAAAAAACCTAACCCTTCTTGCAGTCGGGGAATAAAATTAAATATTAAGTTTAAAACTTATTACAGAATTAATTAATTTGAACTTAGAAAAAAACGTATAATATACAGGTACAGACTTTTTATTTATTATTATATTTTTTTTTAAACGGGATTCAGTGTCTGTGTAGTCATTGGCCTTTACCTACTGTAGTCACAGTGCGAACTCAAATCACCCAGGCTGATCTTTTTCTAACTATGTTGGAGCTAGCTTTCAGTCTAACCAGATGCAGCTAAATACCAAGATTTTACATTTATTTATATAGGCACACCAGCGACTTATTTACAAAACTGGATCCTGTGTAAAAGTCGTTTATGGGTATGCAAAATATTTACAGCGGGTTTAATTAATTAACTAATTTAAAATAGAAAATTAAAGGTAGGCTTGGACCCTGCTGGGCCCTTACGGTTTGCTGACATCTCCTTGAGGCGCGCGTGGAGCAGTACGTGCCGTTGATGATTTGGGCTCGGTCAGGACGGTTACCGGATGTTCGGACGGCGAGCTACTCATTGCTCGCCGTCCGTAAGCCCACGCCTACGGTGGCCAGAAATTGAAATCCTCCTTTGCTAACATTACTGTTTCGCAGAAGGAGGTGCACCCTACCCTACTGTACCCTACTCTACTTAGCCTACTAGCTAGTTACCTACCCTACCCTATCAACCCTACGCTACTTACTGAGCTACGCTGCTTACTTTTTTTTTTTCTTTTTTTTTTTTAACCGTCAGTCATTCAGGACAAAGCATTTTATATGTATATATAGATAGATAGATTACATTATTACAATATTATTATTTAAAATTATATAACATGAAGCTACTACCAGTTATACTGTGAACAACAACAGAAGACAGCCTCAGTATCTGTCAAAAACGAAGTTTCTACAGCTGAAAGTAAATTATGCAAATTCTGACAGCATTGTACAAATGTACACGTGTACTAAAAAATATTATCCAACGAAAGCACAAACGTCGTACACGTGCCTAAGGCTGTAAATCAAACTTTTAAATATTCCAATTTGAACATAATAAGTAGTCGCTAGAGTGTATCTCAATATAAATAAGTGAATAAACTTAAAAAAATTAAAACAAAACGTGTGATTGTGAATACGTAAATATATTATTGTATATTGTCTTTTAACAACATTTTAACGAGGCTTACAGAATACTTTTATTTCTTATGTTCATTGTCAAACTGAAAATTAGCTTGTAAATTATTTAATTAATTAAAATTATTTGTATTAAAATGTTTAATAACTCATATTAGTGGTTTTTCATAAAATACATAGTTTCGCTTGCGTGAAAGAAAGTTATCCCAAGGAAACATCATCATCATCATTTCAGCCGAAAGACGTCCACTGTTGGACATAAGCCTCCCCCAAGCGTCGCCACAACGACCGATCCTGTGCGTCTCGCATCCACCGCATTTCCGCGACTCTCACCAGGTCGTCAGTCCACCTTGTGGGAGGTCTTCCAACGCTGCGTTTTCCGGTGCGCGGTCGCCACTCTAGAACCTTTCGGCCCCATCGACCACCCGTTCTACAAGCAATGTGCCCTGCCCACTGCCACTTAAGTTTGGCGATTCTTTGGGCTATGTCAGCGACCTTGGTTCTCCTGCGGATATCTCAGCGGAAACATACTCTTGGCATAAAATCTTATGTGCTATTCCAGGACATGGTCTACCAGTTTCAGCCATTCGGACGTGAAGAAGTTATATAAACATACAGACAAGTTTTCGCCTTTATAATATTAGTGTAATATCAACCATGGTTAATCTTTTCATTTTATAGTCGATGAGCTTAATATCTTCGTTATGTTCTTTTTATATACCTAAACCTAACCGAATTTAAGATTGAAGCCAATCCTCAATAGGGTTGCCACCTTTTTTCTGCAGTTAAAGTACATTGATTATTATAGGTAAGAAAAAAAATGTACATGGTATTAAAATAAAGTACAATTCTTCATTATCAAGTTTAAAAAATATTTTTTATTGCTTTTTGCAGTTTGTATCAAATTAGAATATCTACTAAACAATTGCATATTATCTTTACAATCTATATTTAAATTAAAAGTAAATAAGTCATTCATTTTTTATCAAATTCAGAGACGCTTTCTTTCTTTCGTCTCGCCATTTGCTATTCGTCACAGCAAAAACTTTTTCTGTGAATTGTGACGTGGCGAGAATAGCCAAAATTTTTTTTTTAGATTCATCGCCAATCGATAAATTTCGTTTAGCGAAAAAATACGACTAAACTTTTAAAAATCCCAAAGAAATGAAATCATGCGAAATAAAGTATTTTCAAGTACTTTACTGTTCTCAAAAAGTATAGAGTACAATTACCTGAAATAACTTACGATACTTTATTATAAAGTACGACTGGCAACCCTAATCCTCACACACAACGTATGTGTGAGGATTGTGTATAACAATTATTCGATTAGTTCAAGCAATTTGACATAATTGGACACGTCTCCTAAACGAGATCAAGAGCCTACACGACTTTATTCGAACCCTAGATTTTCTGG
This sequence comes from Mythimna vitellina, assembly GCA_949316375.1. Classification (NCBI taxonomy): domain Eukaryota; kingdom Metazoa; phylum Arthropoda; class Insecta; order Lepidoptera; family Noctuidae; genus Mythimna; species Mythimna vitellina. The sequence goes on along the minus strand of OX438688.1, from coordinate 22,874,031 downwards.
CACAAAAGGAATAATAAGCCTGGAGCCTAAATAAGTTTCCTTAAAAGCAAAAGCCGAATCACGAAATACAGCCATATCTTTGCACTGAATGTACCCCGTGGTTTCACCAGGACCTGCAGTGCTGTTGGCTCCAGTGAAAGTTGCCGTCGAAGGTGAATTGCTCTTAGCCAAGGTCGCTGATGAGGCTGAGAATGACGACCAGGTAGGCATGCTGGCGGTCAAGATACCCTTTGAAGCCGTGGATGCTGGCTGTATGGCTTGCTGCTCGACAGCTTGAGGAAGCGTTGATGATCTCAAGATGTAGTAGCTGTACGAAGGCGGCGCTGACGTTCATTGTCGTCCCTTAAACCTCTGTTGAACAGGAAGGATCCTCTAACCAGACGGGTATTATCTGTTCCGGGCAACTACCCGATAGTTGATTTCGGGCTGTTGTATATGTTGAAATCGCGCAGAGAACTCAAATGCCGCGATACAGGATTTTTGAATTTTAGTTCCTAAGTGGCGTAATAGATGTCGCTACAGGTATGACACAGTCGGGAGATCCAAACAAACATTTTTTTTTTCTTGATAGGCTTCGTTATTTAGTGCAAATCGAACGCTTTTATTTTAATGTTCAAGCCTGTAAGTCAGTCATTCTGGAAACCTGAATAGCCTGGAAGTCTAAATACTGACCATGACTATAGGTACAAATATATTTCGGAGTTGAGCGCAAGTCAACATCCTTTTGAGTTTGCAAACTTCAAATTGGATTGGTCAAACTTTTCGTACACCTCTCATCCTTAGGATGTTTTTATCAAACTGAGAACTACACACTAGTGTTTAGCTTGAGAATATTAAAGAATCTTGATAGATAAATTTACTGCGGAAGCGTGGTCAGAGAAAACCATTGGAATTTTACAATATACGTATCTGAATGAAATGAACCTGAAATGCGTACAACTAAGGAGTGGAATGCCCTGCCGGAGTCTGTGTTTTCTGATAGCTACAACTTAAGTGTCTATATGTGAGTAGGGTCTTCAAGAGTGAATAAGTTACTTCTAGGCAAGCGTGCTCTATCGTCGGCCACATCATCGCTTACATCAGGTGCAATAATGGTCAAACGCGAGCGTACCCATCATCATCTTCCTGCCCTTGTCCCATCTTATTTGGGGTCGGCGCAACACGTTTTTTTCTTCCATTCTATCCTGTCAAAAGTCATACTACCACTAACTTCCTTTTCTTTCATATCACTGTTCACACAATCCATCCATCTTTTCTTTGGCCTCCCTCTCCCTCTCCATCCATCCACATCCAAACGCGAGCGTTCCCATAATAAAAAAAAAAACCTAAAAACAAAATACATTGTAATAAATGTATCCGCTTCAAACTAAACAGGATAATTATCTTACACGTGACCATTACTTATAACACCTTCCCAAATATTTACTCATCACTACACTAGAAGTCTAACTAACTTTATTGACATATACTCTTATGTACAAACTTACGTACGTAATATATTTCTTGTGGACTCGTGTCCTCGTGGATAGAGCTACGAGCGATTTCATTTCCATCACGTTCAAGGCGTATGCGCAAAGTCAATGTTATAATGATCTTGTACGTATGTTCCAATGACGCAATGAAAGGACAAAGTGCCTTTTTTGATAGTGTTACAAATTATGTATGTTAATTTGGTATTTTGGTAACTTAGGAGCTTATAAAAAGGCCAGATTTGAATGGCATCGAGCCAAATATGCTAACATAACTTCAGTGATAGACATCATGTACTTGCAATATATAATATCGATTACTGTGGAAATATCCATAAGGTACGGTTTACTCTACGTGTTATTTTATAAACAAAGAAAAAGTCCACGTTATTTATTTATCATGTTATGTTCAGTGTGTAGCCATTAATTTAGACGAATGATTGTTTAATAATTGATTTAACTACTTAGTTATTATATTTTCCTACGTTTTTTCTGCATCTTACGTCATGCCATGATGAATCATCAATTTCTGCTTTTTCAGTTCAATATGATATTAAGTTACCACATAAAAGGCTAAGCAGAGATGTGGGTGGGAAATAATTTAAAATCAATGCCACAACATTAACATTTTTACGACTACTAGTAGAATGTAAAGGAATAATTATTGTATAATGTAAGCACACCTGTTGAATCACCATTGAACGACGTACTCATTTAAGTCGAAAAAAAAACTGCTGAATAATTCTGCTGGTAAACAAGGGCTATAACCACCAGGGCTAATACCTCCCATTAAATATTCTGTAACGCCATGATACGCCCTAAAACCGGTATTACAGATGCAAGCAACAAGTTTGCCAGGGTTTCCTAAAAACGAACGGGGCACATCTAAAGAATACCCAAAAAGCAAGAGCGAAGAAGGATCTCTTCACAATGTATATACTTCAATATTGATGCAGAAAAAGATGACGAGAAAATCTGTTTTTCTTTTTTGTAAATCTTGACAGCGAAATCAATTAATAAAGAAGAATTAAAGAAGGTACTGGTTATTCTGTTCTAGTTCTATAATATTTTACTTTTATCATTGTCATCATTTCAGCCGAAAGATATCCATTGTTGAACATAGGCCTCCCCCCAGTGTCGCTACAACGACCAGTCCTATGCGTCTTGCATCCATCGGATGCCCATGACCGTCACCGGTCTTCAGTCAACCTTGTTAACAGGAAAACGCAGTTTTCGGCGTCTTCCATATAGCCATATATCATGAATGTCAACATGCACTGGTCACTTCTAGCACTTTCGTCTCGAAAAACTGTAGTATTATATAAGGAAAAAATACGGCGCAGCTTCCCGAACGCTACTTTTTTACTTTCAATTATGGAAAATGTCTAGCAAAAAAGTAATTTCATATATTATTTTAGACAGTAATATCTCAATTACTTTCGCAGACGTGATGTGAATGTAAATTTACTTTTACAAAGGGAAAATTCTGAACAAAAAAAAAATTGTATTATCAAGAATATTGTTTTAGCAGTAGCCGAATAAAGTCGAAACTGGAAGTCTCCAAACCAAGTCGAGAACAATATTGTATTTGATTTTATGACTACTACACTACATTAGATAGAAAAGGTTCGCAGTTTGCCCATTGCCGATGAACACCCAATAACTGTTTATTGCTATTTACAGCAGACCTTTACGATTTGGTTGGAAAAATAAGTCTGTTATGTTCAATGGAAATACATTTTTTATGGGAAAAATGGGATTTTGACCATTACACCGCATTTAGTGGTTATACTGAAGGATATTTTATCATTTTCTACGTGTCGATGTATGGAGTGAGAGGAAGGCCAAAGAAAAGATGGATGGGTTGTGAAAGTGACATGAAATAAAAACGAAGTCGGCGATACCGTGACGGTAGAAAGAAAAAAACGTATTGTGACACCGCGACCCCAAGTAACATGGCCAATCATTGACAAGGGTTAGAAGATGAGTGAAGGATTTAATAGGTTCATGATAGCAGCGAACATTATAAAATAAGAATAACAGCAACATTGAATGGTCTGATCACCAATCAGTCTCTTGAGAGCAGGTTAAGTTAATTGATCTTTGGGACATGTGCCTATCTGGTTAAAACTATCGTCCCGCTCAGTCTGACAAAAACAGATCCTAATTTATTTTCTAGAATATTCGAGAACTCTATGACATCACTGTTTACATTCAGCTTTTTATTTTGCGGGTGAGTAATTATCACATAACTTTTTTCGCTCTGGATGGTACGAGACACTCCCGTCAAAACCCACCCGTGTTTCTTCAGTTGTTGCTCTTTATCGACAGAGTGTCAAAAGAGTGCTCTTTGACGAATCCCGACTTCAACAAGTTTGGTAATTAAGTTTCATATTTTCTCAGTTGAAATGAGGCCAAAGGCCTAAAATGGGACGGTCACAGACTGGGATTATTATGACATATATATTAATATATAACCAGCATTATAATGTTCCTCTACTGTTAGGACTCAGACTTCCTCTCTAGAAAAGGTAATGGACCGTAATCCAACACGTGAGTAGTGCCAGTTGGTTAATGACGCATATCTTCGAATTTTTAGTTCTAGGACAAGCAGACTTCCTCAAGATGTTTTCCTTCACCGTTTTGAGAGCTGCGATGATAAAATAAATTACACAAAGTAAAATTCGATCCTACGACTCGTAAGTACCGTTACCACTCGACACCAACCTTATCTAGTTTAAATTGACAAAAAAAAATGACGTGTAAGTGTTGTTTTTGTTTATAACCTAGTAACGGCAACGCGCCACCGGTACATGGTGGACATTCCACCTATACGCACAAAACGTTTTGGGAACACATTCATTGTGCGTACAGCTAAGGAGTGGAATTCCTTGCCGGAATGTGTGTTTCCTGATAGCTACAACCCGGTAATCTTTTAAGTCAAGAGTGAATAGGTTACTTCTAGGTAAGCGCGTTCCATCGTCGACCGCATCATCGCTTTCCATCAGGTGAGATGGCGGTCAAGCGCGAACCTATCGTGAATAAAAAAAAAAAAAAAAAATAGTAGCTGCTGCCAGTAGCTTTGCTCGCGTGATAATAGAAAATTATCCCAAGGGACCATACTATCATCACTGCCCTATTATCTGCGAGCTATATTGGTCTATTATTATTCTGATCATAATTTTTGCTAGCTTAAACGCGCTGAAGATAAAAAAACGTCATGATGAAGCCTGGATTTTAATGCATCCACATACAACAGTGGTCTTGGAAGCTTGAACCTTTAAAAATAGTGCCTTAGGACTATTCCTAAAGGGCTACATTAAGTATATAATTATATAACAGTAGATGCTCAATGTTTTCGTTACCAAACTACGGCATTTGAAAAATTTTACACATGGTTTATGGGACATAACGTGCAGTTAATCACTAGTGAAAAAGGTTTCGTTTTTTCGATCCTTTTATCAAGTTAGCGTTGATAAAGGATAGGAGCCTATGGTTATAAATCTTTTCAGGGTTGCGGGATAGTTCGAAAATATTACCGCGGCCCTGGACCACAAAGGGCAACTGAAGGAATAGAGGCGGGTTTTAGTCAGTAAAATTTTGACACTCCTGTGTGTCTCTCGCTCCAAGCAGAGAAGGAGAATTCATTTATGAGATTTACAGATTTATCACAAGAAAACATGTGTATAAATCGACAAAGAACTGTTACTGTGGTGAGCATATCCCTTGGGCGTACTTAGTTTCGCCAGACGAGTAACCTGGATATTGGTTATTCGTCACACTTGATAGCTCAATAATTGGAAATCACGTTTTAGTAATCAAATTAGGGCGACCATTGAAAAATGAAACCCAGGCTGAAAATGGAAGCAAACTCGGAGTTCGAAGCGTGTTAGTTAAAAATTCAGAGATTGCAGCACAAAACTTCTCACAATTCCTGAAGAGACGAGAGCAAGACAAAGTTTTAAACTTGTTCCATCAACTTCTTAACTCTCGAAACTGCATCTTTTGATCTGCGTTCCCATCTGACACAGATCTCATAATGTCAAAAGTGAATGCTATATCAATGCCTAACCTAGATACAATATAGAAAGCACTAAGTTCACAGCCGTTACAATAGCTTGTGCAGAATATTTATAAGCAACGTTGATAAAAATAAAATTAGTATTAAAAAACTTTTTAAGAACAAGCGTTTAATTATATGCGCTAAAAAAAAAGACCTTGGTTATCATAAAGGATCAAAGTACTCGTCAGTACGCATCAAACGATCCCAAATTCGATGGGGTTGTGTCGTTTTATTGCGGAGTTCCTACGGCTATCTTTCAGCTCCATGTGATTATAAGATTGCATTGTCATGTACTTTACACATGTATACAAAATTTCAACACATTCGATTGAAGATATCTGCTTCAAAATGGAGTTGCAAGATTTGAGCCGAACATACATCGTTACAAACATACATTGCAAGTTAAGCTTGTAATAAAAATTATACGAATTTGTTCGCTAACTTTATAACTGCAAAAACCCGCGAATTCGGTGATCAGGGGCCTTAGCATGCCGTGTAAAGCGTCTGAGCGAGAAAGAGAGATGGACTTATATACTCTATTTAGCTCCATCCCTTTCTCTTCCAGTTCAGTATAGGTCGTTAAATGAATCGCATTCAGAGCTCATTGTAGGGCCTCAGCAGTTAAACTCAAAGCATTTATTTCAATCAAACCATTTACATTTTACAGGCACTTTAAGTTGTCAAGGACTAAGTCAGTCAAAAAGACGAATTGGCACAAACTAATTAAAGCTTAAATCTCAACGGAAAAAAACTCGAACGAAACTCCAAGGAAACTGTTTTTATTCGACTTGAAAAAACACGAGGTATCTTTATTCGTCTATTTCTATTTTTAAATGGGTTATTTTTAGCTGTACATCAAAAATATTATTCTTCACTAAAAATATAATTGTAGACGAAATATTAATGGAGTTTTCAATTATTAAGGAACTTGTACAGACTCGAACAGATTAGGTTACGTTTTGTTTTTTTACATCCGGCATATTTTAGTACACAATTAGTATTTCTGGTGAAACAAAGACATATTTTGTAATATATAAACAGGAATAAATTGAGGAATAGTTAGATACTACCTTTTTTAAATGACTTTATTATAAAATCTATACTATTGTACTTGATATAATAAAGTAGAAGAGTCAGTTTGTTTGCAAGCGCTAATCTCCGGAACAACTGATACGGATTGAAACATATTTTAGTGTTGGATAGTCCAGTTATAAAGGAAGCCTATAACATCAAGCCACGCCTACTAGGAGTAGGGCAGTAACCAAAAACGCGGGAGACAGCAATTACGCATTAAAAATACCGAAAACCTTTCTGCAGTGCTATCTCTCTTCTGTCATTCCATTAGTCTGTAAGTTACGGTTTAATAAAATAAATGTATATTTTATTTATTAACCACCGATTCGCAGCTGGGTATTTACGTCAATATAAAAACCGCAAGATGTTTAACTGCGGAAAAATCCAGCATTTCGATCTTGTCTGATCGGATAGTTACGAACAACTATCCGATCAGACAAGAAGTGTTTAACCTTGGTATTTATCAGGAAATCTGAATACAATGGAAAACTATTACCTGTGTGTTGTTTGTTTATATGTAATTAACAGTAGAAAATGCCAAGTGCGGAATTTAGAAAACAAAGAAAATTAAAATTCATAGAATACCTGCCTGAATATAAACAATAACAGACTGACCTGTTGGTCTAGTGGTTAGTGGCCCTGACTGCTATGCCTGAGGTAGTGGGTTCGATTGCTACCCAGGACAAATGTTTTTTTTTTTTATTTTATTTTTTTATTCTGGATAGGTTCGCGCTTGACCGCCACCTCACCTGATGGAAAGCGATGAGGCGGTCGACGATGGAACGCGCTTACCTAGAAGTAACCTATGTTTGTTTGATGAGCACAATCATTTGTTCTGTGTCTGGGTGTAATTTTATCTTTAATATGTATGTATTTAGAAATATTTAAGTATGTTTACCAGTTGTCTAGTACTCATAACACAAGCTCTGCTTAGCTTGGGACTAAACGGCGTTGTGTGATAGTTGTGTGGATATTATATTTATATTTAATAACAAATGGTCTGAATACGATTTCCATAAAATACGTTTGAGTATTGCGTCCTAAAAATATTTGTTATACACTCATTTTTAGGGAAAGCCCTTTCGTCTGTGCGTCTATGACAACAAAATTCCAAAAAAAACATGAAAAATAATATGTTAAGTTTGTCTAATTATTTTTTATGGAAGGGCTTTAAATATTCTATAACTAAATCTAAACTAAATGTAATAAATAACCGCAGAGCCCTGCAATCAAGGTTAATAATTATACCTAAATCTAAGCTGTCATCAAGGCGTCGTTTTCTAAATTCTGAAAAATAGTCAAAATAAAAAGAGAATGTTGTCACCCACATTGATTGGTTCATAGAACATTATTAGGTTTTTCAAAAAATATTAGGTTTTTTGAACGTTGATGTCAACAATAAAATAAATTCGTTTTCAGAGCAGCTTTTTTTTTTACTTTCAACGCCTGATCAATTCCATCTCAATGTATCAGATACTGCAATACAATGTCCCAATGACGTCAATCGAACCTCATTGACGTCAGCAAGACCTAAGACCGGTCTACGGAATGGTCTGAATCTATTAGTATGCAATCTTTCCGGTTTTAGGGCACTCGCGTATCGGCTGTTAGACCTGTTTGCAAAACCTTGAACTGCATAATATGTTGATTTGTTTTGATATTGGTTTAATTTTGTATGAATTTTCCATATGGAAATCGACCTTTTGCGAGTAAGGCCCCTCGCCCACGGCGACTTGTTGTAGCGATGCTGTCGCGCGCTTACGAAACGCGCGACAGCATCGCTACTAACGCGCGTTAGTCGCATTTGCAAGCAGCTAGCTAGCTACTAACACGCTACAGCATCGCGATTGTATGTATCGATGCGAACGCGCTACAGCATCGCTACAAAAAGTCGCCGTGGGCGAGGGGCCTTAGTCGCAAAAGGTCGCTTTCTCACAATGCGAATTTCAGTTTAGATGTATGCGGAACTAGGTGGTAAAGTTCCACATAAGTACCTCTGTTGAAAAGATCCTCCCATCAGGAGGATGTTACATCTGGTCCGGGCAACTGTCCCTTAGTCGATATCCTGCTGTTTTATATTTTCTAATACTGCGATGCAGGATTTTGTAGTTTAGTTCCTATGTGCCGCCATAGATGTCGCTACGATCGCATGGTCTCAAGAACAACTGTTCGGAGGTTTTTCATAGGAAATCTGCCTGGAGCTAGGAGTTGGTGGTGTGATCAGGTCACTGGTTCTGCGCCTGATCTTTAACCGGTCATGTAGGATAGCAGTCCTATCGGACTATAAGAAGATAGTAACAGAGGCTGCACCTCCGTCAAGATTGGCCATGGCCAAGGTGGTAGGTTCCTCTTGTGGAACGCTTTCCGATTTCTATATGGTAGGGTACGGATTGCGGGATTATTAGATTACTTAATTTAAAAAAAAAAAGGTAACTAAGGCAAAGCTCCGTCGACCAAGACATTTTGTGAGTGAGTCTATCCTTAGTCCATCATTGACACATTGATATTTTCCTTTTATGGTAGTGTAATTTTTTCGGCAATAAATCTATCATGATGGCGTAGCATGGGTATCCACAAAACAAGAAAAAAAACCACTTAGTTAATTATCAAGTGTTTTGACCAAAAACAATTATTGCGTCAAATTCGCCATGGATTCTACAGTTCCGTGTTTGCTTTAAAAATAAACATTTATAGGAAAAAAAAAACATCGCTAAAAACTTAAATTGATGAAATTATCATAGGGCTGGTTAATTTGACACTTACTTATGCGAAAACAAATATGTTGTTTGGTTTTAGAAGATCCTAAATTATGATGAATTCTAGTGATCAATGGGAAACAGGATCGATGTTATAATGACTCGTACAAACTGGTCTTTCAATGCCGTGTCGTGAGAACGAGAAAGAGGGATGGAGCAATACACCCTAGTATTTCACATACTCACTCTCATACTCACATATACTCACTCTCATAAACACACATACTCACTCTCATACACACACATACACGCACACTCACTACACATATTTAACTAAGTACTTTGTTCGCCCACTGCACGTACCAATGTCTTTATTTTGTAACCGTTATACGACTCCCTTTATTTGGAAACTCTTTCCTAAGGTACAGACAGAATTTCTGCCTAGTTTAGGAAAGGGCGTCCTAGGACCCACTTTGTACTGAGTGTACTGTTTTTCTCTAGTATTTAAGACTAATCTGTATGCAATGTACAAACTACTAATTGAATAAATTATTATTTAATTAATTTATTAATTAATTAGTAGCTCCATCCCTTTAACAGTTCAGTTGAGGTTGTAGAGGTCTCAGTTCCATGATTGATTCACTGATTGACTATTTGCTGGCACAAAGCACAAAGTATTATATCGGTAAATATAGAAATATCATTATCAATTCAGCCGAAATAAACACAAGACTCTGAAAGGGAATTTCACACTTTAACTGCACCTACGCACAATGAATGTGTTCCCAAAACGTTTTGGATCTCAGGAACTACTGGTTCTGATAAAAATTGAATAGGTTACTTCTAGGAAAGCGTGCTTTATCGACGAACACTTCGTTAATCTCATCTAATCTCAAGAACTAGATACTGGTACGATTTTTTTATTAATTATAGGCTCGCGTTTGACCACCACCTCACGTGACGTTAAGCGATGATGTGGTCGACGAAAATTGAAACAATATTTTAGTGTTGGAATGGTCATTTATCGGAATGCAAGAGCAAGAGAGCAGTGGTGACCGAGTACTAACGGCCCCGACTTACGAGTTGTAGGTCACGGGTTCAAACCCAGCCAGGCGCATTACTTTGTGTAATTTATTTCCTCACCAGTGCTCTTGAAACGGTGAAGGAAAACATTGTGAGGAAACCGGCATGTCCTAGAACCAAAAAATTCGAAGACTTGTGACATTCACCAACCCGCACTGGGCCCGCGCGGTGGATTACGGCTCATTACCTTTCCTCGAGAGGAGGCCTGAGTCCCAGCAGTGGGAACATAAAAAAGGCTGATTATACTATATGCATATAACATCACGCTACGACCAAGAGGAGCGACGAACAACTAGTCATAAAAATACCGAAAAACCTTTTTTTCATCAGGTAAGATAATGTTGACCAATATCTTAATTGAGCGAGCCTATCAACAATGATAAAACAATGAAAAAATTTTTTTAAAAGAAGTCTAAAGCTGCAGCAAGCTACTGAAGGTGTATTAAAAACAGAAGGTTTTATGCGAAAAAGACATAATGAACCTTCAAATTTGACAAATACTGGATTACTTTAACCGTCAATCTTCCTTTTACGTAGTCGCGGTCAAGCGCGATAAACCTTAAACTATTACAAATACGTGGTAGTATAAAAGTATCCATTTATTTGCCAGGGACATGTGTCGAGGTAATCTAGTAGATGCATAAGTAAAGCATAAAGCTCCATCTAAGGTTACCAGCTGGTTTCTTAACTCAATTGGCCTTGCCCATGGGATTTCCTAAAAAAACACAACGTTTCGTTGCCAAATATTTACTTACATTGTTATTGGACAATGCAATGCAATAACATGGTCATGGTTTTTCCAGTGAAAAAACATTACAAAAAAATTATTGATAGATATATTTTTCCATATCTTTTTAGCCTGTGTCAGCGGCTTCGAACGTGTGAGATTAGGTTTCTCCATACAAACTTTGGACCCCCGTTTCATCCCCCTAGGGGGAGAATTTTGGAAAATCCTCTCTTAGTGCTCGCCTGCATCGTAAAAGGAAGCCTTGTGCAAAATTTCACGTTCCTAGTCCCAATACTTTAGGCTCAGCGTTGATATGTCAGTCAGTCAGTTTCTCCTTTTTTATATATAGACTAGCTTCTGCTAGCGTCTTCGCCCGCGTCAAAGTAGGTTTCTCCATACAAACTTTGGACCCCCGTTTCATCCCCTTAGGGGGAGAATTTTGGAAAATCCTCTCTTAGTGCTCGCCTGCATCGTAAAAGGAACCCTTGTGCAAAATTTCACGTTCCTAGTTCCAATTCTTTAGGCTAAGCGTTGATATTTCAGTCAGTCAGTTTCTTCTTTTTTATTTAAAGATATCAAATATTTTTTACATTTTTAAATATTACCACATAAAGACATAGAAACATTTAAAAAAACAAAAAAAAAAATAACCCACCGCATCGGAAACAGAGTCCAAGCTACTTGTGGTCAGGGCCTTGAGACATTTTTTTGATAATTATTATTATTTACTGATTAGGTCTACAAACAGATTCCGTGTGTAATTTTCTCACAATGAAGCATTCAAAAAAAATAACAATCCTAATAGGTACAGGAAATAAGTACCTAATTTAAAGGCAATAAATTAACGTAGGTACTAATTAAATTAAATATATGTACACGTGGAGTTACGCAATGCATATCTAAAGGCGGACAAACCTGGTTCGTTTGTTTGTCTTACCATTTACATCTAATTTAAACCTTAAATCCGTGCGCAGCTCCAAAAAAAAACCCAGAAGATTTATCTAAAGGTAAAAGTTAAAATTAATTGTTTTTATGTTTATATATTTGTGTATATACAGATCCGATTACAAAAAATATTTCTATGGTAGAATATCCAAATAATTCGAGTGCACTACTTTTGTACCGGTAAAGTTGGAACGGTTTCATTGGGATTAACCACGGGAGCGAAGCCACGGTAAAGGCTAGTATCAAAATAAAGGACACGACTATTTATTCATGCTATTTACACGCTTTATACTCGCTCATTACGTTGTACAAAACACGAATTGTCTGGACTTAGAGGGACCTTGATATTTGTGTATCTTTTCAGAAACATTCAAATAAAAAAAGTGGCTTTTTGTAGACAAACATTCGATTGATTAATAAAAAAGTCAAGGAAGTATTTAGAAGAACATTACGCTAATATTATAACGGTGAACATTTTGTAAGTGTGTTGGTATGTTTATTACTTCTTGATGCTCGAACAGATGAAATTTGGCACATGGGTAGATGGTGTCCTGGAATAACACATATTTGTTCCAAGAGTATATCCACTTGGGTCAATTTTCTTCTTTCACTCGGGCGAAGTCGCCAACAGCAACTAGTGAATGCATAATACGGAGTCTAAAGTCTTCAAAGTAAATCAATGCTTGCGACGAATATAGCCAAATTAAGGTTGAATAAGACTTGCCAGACTTCGTCAAGTGTGGAAGGAAAGTTGTGTACCAAAGTGCTTAGCAAGACGCTAACTTACGTAAAGTTACATTAGCTGATGATCAACGTTTCACCGTTTCCATGAAAATGACGTAAAAACAAGATCTAGTAGAATCTGGTTTTGATCTGTGGTTTTTGTTATTAATCCGCAAGTGTATCGTTAGGGTTTTTTCAACCATAAATGTTGTCTATAAATAGGTTTTGCAACAAATATTTACATTTATGTGAATCCCGTCTTACGATGAAAATAACTAAATGAGCCAAATAGATAAGGGCTATGTTAAATAAAGCTAAATCGATTCAAACTTTTGTCTTAGCTTTGATTTCAATCAAATGCAAATCATTGGGGGAGGCCTATGTCTAACAGTGGATGTCTTTCGGCTGAAATGAAATGATGATGATGAGGCATGATCTTGAAGATAGCAAAATGACATCAGTCTTTGTAGGTATCTACTAAATCAACAATTCTCTCCACAATAATAAAGAGAAATAAATGTTCAACCATCTAATTGAAAGATCACATAGAGTTTCTGATCGTTCAATTGTATAAGGATTCCAATCAATTAGAATCTGTTCGAGAGTTAATTTAGCAAACAGGTCGCGTAAAACCAATAATGGGCATAAAGACAAAGTGTTAAAGACGAATTTGCATCGTCGTCAAGAGAAATCAGTCGATACGCATGTCATTGGTACACATAAAAATAGTACGTATGTATATAAAAATACGTAAGTACATTGCTATTGATAGAAACGCAGTAAGATTAGTTTCAAATAACAAGTCTACTTGTTTGTAGCAGTTACAGTGTAATTTAGATCGGAATCAATCGATATCGGCTGTTATTATTTCTATTTCAATTGCTATAATAAGTTTTGTGGCAGCCAATATTGGTGGAATAAAAAATACAGTGATGATTCATGAATCATTCGACGCTAGTGTTTACTGACTTTTACAATTGTAACACATCTTTCAAGAATGACCAATATATCTTATGGACTGACCTAACTTCGGGATTGAATATATTCATCGCAAAGTTAGTCATTCGATCTGACTAACTTCAAATAACAATTCATTTAGAAAACTTGCCATAGTAAACAAAACTAAAGGAAAAAATAAGAAACGCTTGCTATTCCTCGTTCAGGATATAAAGCAAGTTATGTGGAAAGCAGGTCATGTTTACGTAATATCGCAGTGATAGCGAACTTGGTTACGCATGGAATGACCGCGCTCGCCTCTGAAGGTCCAAATCCCTTATCGACGCAAATATTTGTTAGGGCAACATCTGTAGAGCCAATATTTGTTCAGATGTTTGTGTCGATACGGACTCGTATAATAGGCGTTTAGCCTGCCTCGGGATTATGGGACGAGGCAGCGAGTCGTGTAGCTATTAAACTGTAGATCCTTTGATCTTAATGGACTGTAAAACCGAAGCATTAGAATTTGTATTTAATTTTACAAACTGCTGAAATAATTAAGCATAGTAACAATACATGTAGAAGATAAGAATTAAAACGTACCTTTATATTCGTCACCCTGGACGCTCCGGTGAAGAGCGTTCATAATGTAAGTAGTAATATTATCAATGAAGCCGGCATTGTGTATGTAAATGATAATTGAATAACAACAACACAAACTTGTTAATCTCTGTCAGGGTTATCGGCTGGCAATATCTTCGAATAATGATAGACGGCAGACAGTCTGGAGAGTATGCTGGTGTCAGAAGAACTATTTAAGTATTTTTATCTAGTTCACCATCATACTGCTCTTGTCCCATGCTTTTTGGATACGTCTTGTCAACCCTCACGCAATCACTGCATCCTTTTTCTTTCATATAAATCTCCACATTATTTTTTTGATTTTCTCTCGTTATAATATTTACTGTATAAATCTAATATCGCCAAGGTCGACTTAGGTATATCCCGCAGTTGCGCTTGACTCTATCGGAAGTAAGATCTCATAGAAGGCCTGAACACTTGGAAGAATGCCAAAACATGAACGCTGAGGATGCAATAGCGGGCGAAATGAAAATTGTCGGATAACAGAATCTGGCAACAGACCCGAAGACGCTTTAGAAAAGGCTTGATATAACAAAAGAATCTGATTCCGTGTTCGCTTTCTGCAAAGCGCACTCGAGTACCCTTGAGCCGGCGGAAGACACCTTTGAGTTTTGCTTGTCCGTTGAGAAACATATGCATAAGACACAGAGAAGCGGTGAACATTTTCAGAGACATTGTTAAGTTTTGAATTGTTGACGTCTTTACTAGTCTACGTCTAAACTAGGAATTGAAGCCTTAATTCACTCTTTGGAAAAGCAAAGCCAAAAGATTTTTTGACATTCGGAGAATGATTTTTAGAATAACGTAATTGTAAACAGGTACTTTCTCCCCCAGGAGTATATCCGAGTTGAATAATCATACAATGTAGTAAAATCTTCCCAACGTTTGTGTTAAAATAGAGACTTCTGGACTGTATACGAATGGTAACATAGCCACATTCTAGCACAACACATTAAGATTAAGATCATTGTGACTAAGTACGTAACAATAATATTATTACTTACCTATACTTATATTTAGTTATGCCGCATTAATTACCTACACTATTGTTTTACTTAATTGCAATTAACTACATTTGTAAGCATTAGTACTTAACCCATACATTTGAACTAACTTTAAGGAAAATACTGAGATTTTCCTTAAGATTTTTCTAGTTTTATCTACTTTTAAGTGTCAAATTCGGAAGACGCAGCGTTGGAAGGCCTTCCATAAGGTGGACCTATGTCCTGGTGCGTGTCGCAGGAATGCGATGGATGCGAGACCGGTCTTTATGTTGACACTTGGAGGAGACCTATGTCCAACAGTGAACGTCTTTCAGCTGAAATGATGATGATGATGATGATTATACACCTAAATTTACCTCATGTACAGTTCTGTAGTTTTCAGTTAGTTTGTTAGAAAGACACGGTGGAGACCTTGTATTATTATAAGTTAGCAAGGTTTGTCAGTGTCATTATTCACCATTACTACAGAAACGTTATGATTACAATTATCATCAACAGCTCAACATCGCTTGAAATTTTTAAGTTTCTCAATTCTACTTTATAGCATAGCATAGTCGGCCGTATAATGTTCCCACTGTTGGGACTCAGGCCTCCTCTCTAGGAGAGGGAATGGGCTATAATCCACTACGCGGGCATAGTGCGGGTTGGTGGATGTCATATAATGTCATATGTCTTCGAATTTTTTTTTTGGTTCTTGGTCATGCCGGTTTCCTCACGACGTTTTCCTTCACCGTTTTGAGAGCAGTGGTGATGAAATAAATTACACAAAGTAATGCGCCTGGTTGGGTTTTAACCCGCGACCTACAACTCGTAAGTCGGGGCCGTTACCACTCGGCCACCACTCATCTCCAATTCTCTTTTATTTTAAGTTTATTATTAAAAAAAGTACTTACATACTAATAAAATCAAGGACTTTAAATTGGATAATATTTTCCTTTTTTTTACCTCTTGACAGAGGTGACGAAATACACCTCCATTACACTTTTTGTATTTCTTATCTTGTAAATGAAATTCAATTCCATGTAAAAAAATATCTTATCGTTTCTGCATCATATATATTCTTAGTTTTAAATGTCAAGTTATTTTTATATGTATGTTTACTGTGTCATCACTTCATCGATGTCATTATAAATATTAATATTACATTTAGAAATGTTTTGATTATTGTGAAAATGCATTTAGTTTGCATTACGTATTATCTCTGACACTGTTTTTGTTATTGATTCTTACATCATTTTAAGTTATTAAGATTAGAAGTTATCATCATCATCATCATCATCATTTCAGCCGAAAGACGTCCACTGCTGGACATAGGCCTTCCCCAAGTGTCGCCACAATGAACGGTCCTGTGCGTCTCGCATCCATCGTACTCCCGCAACCGTTACCAGGTCATCGGTCCACCTTGCAGGAGGCCTTCCAACGCTACGTCTTCCGGTACGTGGTCGCCATTCCAGAACCTTTCGGCCCCAACGGCCATCCGTTCTGCGAGCAATGTGCCCTGCCCATAGAAGAAAGAAGAAGAAGAAGAAGGAGTGAAGAGTTTAGAAGTTATAGATATATTTATTTGTGTTTTGATGACTATCGGAAAATGGTTACTGAATGCACTTTATGTAATAGTATTTTTATCGATTTAATTCATTAAACCCCCCCCCAAGCGAACGCCGGCGTTCGCTCCGGGTTTAATGAATTTAATTGTCATTGTCTGTCTATTGTGTCTCTAATTACGCTACTCAAAAGGTTAAAACCAATACGATGCTACTGATACGATTTGCAAATTAACATACAAATATTTGAATTAAACACGAAATCAAGTTGAAAAAAATATAATAATTGATTTAAAAAAATGTATGATACCTGTATCATCATAACATATAGGCCTCCCCCAAGTGTCGCCACAATGAACGGTTCTGTGCGTCTCGCATCCACCGGATTTCCGCGACCCATCAAGTCATTGAGGTGATTGTAATAGACTTGTTAAAAATCAACACCCAACCAAGCTTGAAGGAACTAGTTGTGACCCAAAACTTACAAATGAAGGCTTATTTAAATTAGGTGTTGTTGACCTTGAATTACTCGTCTAGTTATCTACTAGGAAGGTCAAGGTCGCATGGCGTATTCATTTAAATTTTAAGATAAAATCTTTAGATATAAATTGGACATTTTCGATCAACATTATTATCTAATGGTAGAAAAGCCTTTCTGAAAGGGAAACCCGTGGTCCTAGAACCCATGGCAACTGAAGGAACATAGGTGTAGGATTATTCAATAAAGACTGAGACGCCCTCTCCGTCTTAGAGCGGGAGAAGTCATTGGATGATTTCCAAATTGAAAAAAAAAATGGTAAGTAAAAAAGTTTCGATTAACTCAAATTAAATTTTGTCCGACCAGTATGTTCAGTACGTATCATTTCTTATAGAGATGCTGCTTGTTTTGCTTATATATGTTTGTAAATGTCTATTTTCTTTCCACTTAAAGAAAAGTCATTTTCTACAAGTCAACCTTTGGATTAAAAAATATTGCACTGTGTTAGGTGTACAACAAAAAACTTATAAAATTTATCGAAATTAGTATCATTGAAATTAGCTGGGTTACCATGAAGTTTAAACTAAGATTGTTTTATTCTCATTCCATTGTGGGTAAGAGATGGCGCTAGACAACCTATATAGCTCTGTTTCGTACCCACACTGAAATAAGAATAAAACAATCTTATTTCGAACGTCATGGTAACCCACTAGGTACTTATACTAATACTAGCTTCTGCCAGCGGCTTTGCCTGCGTGAAAAGAAGTTTCTCCATGCAAACTTCCAACCATTTCGTAAAATCCGTTCTTAGCGGATGTCTGCACCCTATAAGGAACCTACTTGCCAAATTTTAAGTTTGTAGGTGTAATAGTTTTTGAGATTTTGTGATTAATCAGTGAGTGGTATTTCGCCTTTATATGTATAGATTATAAAAGTGAAAGTTTGTGCGTACTGTACATACAGTACATCCAAATCGTTCAGCCATGTGGCTGAACGGATTTGAATGTAATTTGGCATACGGATAGACCATAACCTGGAATAGCACATACATTTTATCCCGGGAGTATGTTTCTTTGGGACAATTTGAGAAGTGGGCAACAGCTATATGCAATCATCATTTTATTCTAATTAACACATTACTGCCACCCATAAAATTATTGACACAGTTGCATACAACTATTGACGAAACCACCACGTGAACTTTCGCTTCGCACATCGCCAGAATAACATTAGACATGCGTAAGAAAGAACGCGATTAGAATTCGAACGTGAGGTTCGTACAGCAAAACGTACGCCTTTTCGTACGTGACGGTTTTCGCAGACTTAGCATATCAGTAGCGATAGCCGATCGCGAAGATAACGTGCTGACGTACACTAGTAAAAGTTATGTCAACAATGTCATAAGAACGTCGATTTTCTATGAGCTATTAAACGTGGTTTGATAAGCACTTTGTTGTTAGGAAATGTATTCATGGAAAATACATTGTGACGTAAGTAAATGCGGCCACTATTGATTTCGAATTTAAATGGAACATGTAACTACTGGAGTCTAATCGATTGTAATAACTGCCTATTTGACCTCCAAAACCCTGGACAGTGTTGCTGGGTAACATCAGGCTTAGCATAGCATAGTCGGTCTTATAATGTCCCCACTGTTGGGACTCAGACCTCTTTTCTAGAGGAGGGAATGAGCCGTATTCCACCACGCGGGCCCAGTGTGGGTTGGTGGATGTCACATGTCTTCGATTGTTTGTTCTAGGACGTGCCGGTTTTCTCACGATGTTTTCCTTCACCGTTTTGAGAGCAGTGGTGATGAAATAAATTAAACAAAGTAATGCGCCAGGCTGGGTTTGAACCCGCGACCTACAACTCTTAAGTTGGGGGTCCGTTACCACTCGACACCAGCCTTATCTATTTTAAATTAACAAAAAAGTTGACGTGTAAGTGTTGTTTATAACCTAGTAGCTGCTGCCAGTGGCTTTACTCGCGTGATAATAGAAAATTATCCCAAGGGAACATTCAGCTAAACCTAAATAGTGTGCAAGTGTGCATGCCCTACGGTAGAGCACAAGGTGGAGGTGTGCCCCACTTGGGCAGAGTAACGCCGTGTCCTCGTGAGGCGATGGGGGGCGGCGATCTCTCGCGCCGGGCTTTGGTGCAGGCCATGGTTCAGAGCGAGGAGGACTGGCAGGCGGTCGCCTCCTTCTGCGAAGCAGTAATGCTAGTAAAGGAGCCCAACCGCCGCTGGGATTCCGATCCCGATTACTGGCTACCGCAGGCGCGGGCATGCGAACGACGAGCAATGGGTAGCTCACTGTCCGACCGTCCGGTCAACTGTCCGGGCTGAGCGCATGTCGTCGATGGCGCGTACTGTTCCACGCGCGCCTCAAGGAGATATCAGCCCAGCAGGGTCGAAGCCTACTGGGGCCAAGAGGATTCTGAAAGGAGGACTCGGCCCTGGTACGAAAGGAAACGAAGGAAAAGGAGTGGGTTGGGTGGTGGAGTGTGAGCGAGAGATGTCATAAGATAATATTCCCATCGAAAAAAAAAAACACTTGGTTGTCAGTTTTTCCATAAGGACCGTCAAAGACCAGATATTTTACAGCAGGTTAAGCGGTTGGTCCCGGTTCCAGGGCACAAAGGGCCCTTTCAGATAGAACAGCGCAGCTATCCAATATTGACTCCCTCGTAGCAAAAACCGTAGCATATTCGTAGCCGCGTAGGCCGCAACCTAACTTTCATAAACCCTTTGCAACTTTCCGTAGCCAATAGGTAAGTACTAATTGTAAGTCGCTACCAAACTTGGGACATTACAAACTTATTCAATACCGATATTTTACTTAACGTCGTTTATACCAAATCCCTACGCATTTATAACTTTGGCACAAACAAATAACTACCTACAGAGAAGCATTAATGTTATACCCCATTTTTGGGTTAAAACATTTCTGCTTTTCACTAACCTAAATCTGTAAAAGGCACGTAGGTTTCTGTCATACTTATTAACGACTATCAGCACAAGCCAGCAAGCGTAAAATGTTTTCACAGTTATGTTCGTAATTAAAAAGAGAATCTCAAATTCATTATACTGAGTAATAAGTTTGATAAGTCGTACACATGTTGGTGTAGCTTCAATATTACAGAATTATTCAAAAGAGAGAGAGCCCTGGAATGCAAATGGCAACTGAAGAAATACAGGTGGGTTTTAGTTACTGTAAAAGTCTTTCTCGCTTCATTATTGGTGTTACGCTGACGTCAACACTCAACTTTGGGCCATACATTGAAGCAAAGAGAAAAGGTCGATTAATTGCTTGAAGGTTTAGGTTTTAGGTAGGAATTATGTACGATCATAATTTCAAAATTTCTTGTTAAAAGTACGTATTGTCTCTAGTAGCTTGTCATTAGTTCACAACGGACGAAAATAACTCCTTTTCCTCTTTCTACACTCCTCCTGAGAGACACAGAATTTGTGATTAGGCCGGCTCTGGCGTCGCAAAGACTACACGCGCCTGCCTTGAATTTTCACATTGACGAGAAGACTGATTCTAAAGAAAATTAGACCTTAGTATATGAAAAATTTATTGACGCCAATTATTCGACCTCTCGAAGAATATTAAAAAAACACAAATTAATTGGAGATAGAATTCTTGTTATGTCGGACAGAATTAATTTCTAATCCGAAGAAGCCGGTTTAACTTCAAAATTTTGTTTTGAATTTAAACAAATTATTGTTTAGTTGAAAAATAGGTAATATCTGAATATAAAAATAAATTATCATTAATTAATCGGTTTTCTAAGTTCCTAAAATCTCCCATCGCGCCGCTCTTTTAGGTTACGCGCGACCGCTACTGTTTCAAATAGACGCGCGCCCGCTTGAAGGTTTTTCACGCTTTCTAAAGCAAAACAAGTTTGTAGAATAACTCTAAATAAGTATGCAAAAAAATTAAAATACGATAAAAATAATAAAATAAAATCCAGTTTCCCAGCACTAAGCCAGCCTGAGGCAAACAAGGTTCTAAATGAGTGCCTATTGTAAAATGTGTTCACATGGATCAAAACAACTAAAATTAGATACCATGACAAAAAATCAAGGTTATAATAATAGATAGAGTCAGAAGTATATGACGCTGTAACAGATATTTTTTTCGAATTTCGAATTAAAGAGAACAGTAAATTTTCAGACCATCGTTGTGCCGGTTATAGGCACCAGCCTCACCCAAATAGTCGGTTACTCAGACAGACAGTCTAGACAAGTCACCTTATCCGAAATGTTGTTCGGATGACGTAAAAAAATTTATGACTTGCCTATTTTCGGCAGCCTTTGTTGCCAGCCGACAAGCGGTTTTCTGCCCTCATGACCTTTTTATTCCTTGCCAATAAATCTTGTTGTTATCCTGATCATTACAACATGCAAAAACTTAACCGGGATTCTGCAATTTTTTGAATGAGAAATATATGAAAATATTAGATATATCTTCTCTATTAATATTTAATATGAGCCTAGTCCGAGTCGTGAGAGCAATGGCCGAGTGGTAACGGCCCCGACTTACGAGTTTTAGGTCGCAGGTTCAAACCCAGCCAGGCGCATTACTTTGTGTAATTTATTTCATCATCACTGCTCTCAAAACGGTGAAGGAAAACATCGTGAGGATACCGGCCATGTCCAATTCGAAGACATGTGACATTTCGCACGGGGCCCGCGTGGTGGATTACGGCCTATTCCCTCTCCTAAAGAGAGGAGGCCTGAGTCCCATCAGTGAGAACATTAAAAAAGGCTGATTATGTTATGATATGTTATGCCAGCCCGAGTCGACGGTGCGTTGTGTCAGCAATACTGAAGGGGCCCAGGAGAGCCGATGCCTGCTAGGGTTACGGAAAGCTTCGAAAGAGTTACCGAAGCCCTGAAACGCTAACGTCTAACCAAAGCCAAAGTCTAACACACCTCTCGCTCCACCCAGAGCGTAAGAAGTTACTTGATTTCCCAACTCATAAAATAAATAGGCCTCGAGTAGCATGGCCAGCAGCCAGGCGTCTGGATAAAGCTGAATACAGACAGGCTTTTTGGTTGCGTGTGCGGTACAATTAAACGGGTGTTCTGCCTGTCCGATTTTAGAAAGGCTTTTTAAATATGACTATTTTTTATACATTTGTCATTTGTTGATCGCCGCTCCGCTTGTCTCACATTATATCGCTAGCGCAAACGAGCGAACTAGCAATTAAATATATTTGGATATATTGAAACAGTAACTAGCTATATATTGTTATGAATATTGAATGATTAATACTAAAGAAAGCCTTTTTACACAAATGTCCGGCTAAACTGCTTGGTCCAGTATGCTTTCTTTATTGATATCTATGTTGGACAAAGACTCTACTGTCTTCTTTCCATTAGTTTTCTCTATCATTAGTAACCTATCTATCGTTCCGAAATCATAATATTTATTCTATATTAAAAAAATAATGGTAAACAAGCCGAAGAAGATTCCATTACTCGAGTAATGTCGACCAAGAGCAATAGCAGCAACAAACGACTATTTCCGAGTAAAAATTTCGATTAGATACGAAAAAAACTTTTTTTTTCAAATAATGTATATTTGACACTATCTTACACATCGCTAAGATATCGTTATTCAGATAATAATCACGACATTTATTGTTTATTTCGTGCGAGACTGTGACAATTTAACTTTGAAATGAAACTACTTTTACGGAATGTCAGTTGGTTAACAACTTTATTCCCTGAAGTTTCAAGCACCGAAACGCTTTAAAGTTTGTACCCGTAGACGATTTGATTATTTTGAAAAAAGAATAAAGCAGAGGAATATATTTCTACATATTTAAAAGGAGAATCTGACTGACTGACATATCAACGCACAGCCGAAACTACTGGGACTAGAAGCTAGCTAAAATTTTGCACAAGGTTTCCTTTTATGTCGTAGGCGAGCACCCTCTAAAAGAGGATTATCCAAAATTCACCCGTTAAAAGGATGAAATGGGGGTCAAAAGTTTTAATGGTGAAACCTACTTTCCGCTGTCGGCACAAGCTAGTGTACAGATAAAATAGACAATGACATTCATTTAAATATCCAACGAAGGTTTATACATTCGTAATACAGTGAAAAATAAAAACACAACACAGATCTACACAAAACACAACTGATTAGTAAGTGCGAATCATTTTAGCGTCATCATTAATCCTAGCGTGATGGACACAACCTAGACCTTGAAACAAATTGTATGAGACAGATAACAAGCAACAATCAACTACAAAATAATTAACTACAATCGTCCCATAACAATACAAAAAGACATGAATATTTTGAACATTCCTTATGAACGTTGTTTTGATCCATTAAATTAATGCTTATATCTAAATTAATGATGCTCTATCGTCAAGGTCATAATAATCAATAATATAAACTATGGTTAAACTTACCTTGGCACACAAATGGAGTGATAGATCCCGTAGTTCCGTAACACATGAATGAACTCGGGGAGGGTCCGGCAAGCCCCCATGATGCTAAACGCTGCTAATGAACAATTCCATATCATTAACGTTCGCCGTAACTCGAATCTGAGGACAAGAGAAAATAAAATTAGACAAGAAACTGTGAAGAGAGGGAGTAGTAACTCATCTTCATTTTATTTTTTTGGACAAACCTACCACTAAATCTCCTGATCACCAAAAGTGCAACTTGTATCATTTTTTTTTTTCAGTTATGAAATCGTCTAATGACTTCTCCCGCTCTGGGGTGAAACGAAAGGCGTGTCAGACTTTTACTGATCAAAACTAGGACCACGGGTATCTTATGCGGAAATTCCCCGTGACCCTAGCGGACATCGGTCCTGCTGGACCATCTCTTTGAGAGACACGTGGAACACTACACGCCAACGACGACTCGAGCTCGGTCAGGATAGTTACCGGACGGTGAGCTACCCCGGTTGCTCGTCGTCAGCAAGCCCGCGCCTACAGTGGCTAGAGATCATGTATTATGAATCTCGTCAGTCACGCAACAAGGATTGTCGTGGAACTAAACCTCACCCCCCAATTATTATTATTTGTGAAGGACTGAGGGTACGAAAAAGTTACCGCGGCACTGGAACGCATTTTTTTTGGACTTGGAACGCAACGAGCGTCTGTAAGAGGGTAGGTTTTAGACAGTAAGTCTGACACAACTTCTCGCTCCACTCTAGAGGAGGTAAAGTCATTGGATTATTTACTACCTCTAAAAAACATATGTGAAAAAGTTCCACCGACATGTGACGTGATTACTTTAGGATTCAGAAGATAACTCACACATAAGTAATGGAAAACCAACCTTGAACTTTGCACAATTTCAGTAAAGGCTTATCTTACAGTCACTTAAGAAAGGTCAAGTCCAACATGAAGTTGCAGATAATGCCACAATAATAATTGCTACCTAATTATTTCCACTTTGTTGTGGAAGTGTAAAGGTGTAATTATTTAATACTGTTACTTTGATCTCTATTAGTACTGTATTATATTTTTTCCTATAATTATTTCTCTAAGAGCAACAATGCAGTGGAAGCGGTTTTGTAAGACCTGAAATAAAAAACCGGGCAAATGCGAGTCGGACTCGCGCACTGAGGGTTCTTACAAACTTACCTATGAAAACAGTTCAATTCCCGAATTGAGTTGTGAAGATTTTTTTGACGTAACTACAAATTTACAGTTTTCAGATTTTCCTATGTGATTTGTGCTATGAGACTGCTTCAAGCCTAATTTCAGGATTCTAGGTCAACGGGAAGTACCCTATGAATTTTGATTTCCTTGAGTGTGTCAAAATATACGTCATTTGCAACATAAACGGCCGCATCTTTTTAATTCGTTAACTCAGAAGTTTGATTTTTCACAGCTTCAAGGGACCGCAAACCTGAGTATATTATATATATATAGTTTTTAATTTCAACTCGATACCTGCACGCGTATTCGAGATAAAGGGTCTTGACAGACAGACAGACGGACGGACAACAAAGTGATCCTATAAGGGTTCCGTTTTTTCCGTTTGAGGTACGGAACCCTAAAAAACCGACCAAGTGAGTTATACTTTTACTGACTTAAACCCATGTGTGTTCCATTAGTTGCCTTTTGCATTCCTGCTCCACGATAATTACTAATTTATCTTTTTAATTTTCCCTCAACTTAGATGTTAAAAGTAGCTTTTAGAGACTATAAAATAATGACAAACGCAGACTTTTGATTCAAGATAATCAACCTAATTAGATTAAGAAAACATTCTTACATCATCAATATACGTAATAATCAAAGGAACACATAAATCAAACTACACGTCATACTGATAATTCGCAAAGCTGTATAGGATTATACACGTACTGTCATAAATGTGCCACGTGATAAAACCTGATAACAAATATTTATAAACCCAATTGTTTAGAGGATTCACAGAATTAAGGTTTATAATTTATAGTTAATTAAATAATTTTATAATCAAACAACTATAAAAGTGTAAGAAACATATCCTATTAATCTTTTTATTGATAATAATATGATGATGAAAAATATTTATGGTTCTTTTGAAAAGGAATAGGTAATTCCATTATTCATTTATGTTAAAATACATACGCAAATTGACAAGTCGTATGGCTTTGCTAATTACTATTTAGTCATTCGTAAACTGGATAGATAAATAACTTTAACAAAATTTGTAACGTTTGAAAATGCAAAATTTTAAATGCATTTTTAAGGTACTTGGCAACTGAATAAAAATTTTGTGATTTTTTTAGTGGTTTATTAGCACTATAGAATCTAATGAGATCCATTCCGATCCGTATATCGTCAACGTGAGCATAGCATAAGCTTGTTATTTTATTCAATGCATTGATTGATAAAAAGGCAACGTGAAAAAAGAGAGAACGCCTGAACGACCTGTTGGTATTCGGTAATTTTGTCACCTACTCGAATATTTCAAAAAACTTGTTCCAAGATAAACGTGTTTTTTAAAAAAAACCTTATAATTTTCATTTCCTATTAAAAAAAGTAAAAGTAGTCATAAAGGAGACTGCCCAGTGTAACAGACAGGACATAATGAAAATTCAGTCTTTGTCGCCGTCAAACTACAAAGGAGCCTCGGAAACACTGCAGACAATAATATAATAACGATGGCTTTGTCGGAGCAACAATGAACGAACCTAATTTAATTTTACAAGACAGTCAGTGGACCATTATAAAGCCTACGAGTTTTATTATGCAGTTTTATTATGTTTTAATAGGTTCGTGGCTACATAGCAACAGGTTTTTCATAAAGGTAAACTAAAGCTTGTAGAGGTCACTCCGTGGATGGGTGATCATCCTTTATAGGTACATCGACACTCCTCTGGGCCTGGGAAAGCACCTAAAAATTGGTCACGCTATAATTTACAGATCTATGAGAGTCGACACGAGTGATCAAAAGACGAGTGTTCAAAAAATGGAAATTCTGACAACCAGTCTTGCCAAGGAGTATCATGTTTTCCATGTACTGGGTTGTGGAGGTCAAACAGGCAGTCGGTCCATGTAATATTTTTAGCTACTACTATTCAAGTGCATCTGAATACTAGAAGTCGACCCTAATACAGTTGAAAAAAGGCAGACTGATTTTGAAGTTTAATTACGCGCTGAAAGGTGAAATTCATTGGTGACTAATATGTTAATAAACTTTTGTTCAAGGTGATTAATCGGTATAATTTTTCTATTTTTAAATGAGTTGCTATTCAACTTTTAACGTTTCGAATTGTAAGTAGGTATCCAATTTTATTACGATAAATTATTTTAAATAACGTAAATTTTTATACAGGTTAACGTGAAAGCTACGGGCCCGATCGATGCTATGTTTTCGCCAGATAGCGCTGAACTCAACATTTTTGGTTTATTTTGTTTTTAGAGTATGAAATGGTATTTGCTAAATCGGACATACTACTTTATTTTTTCATCTTATTGAACGTAGTCAAATTATTGCCACAAAATCCACCTTATTCTAACTGTTTATGTCTCTAACAAACAAGTCGGTTTTTAGTATAAGAGTAGAGCTTAGTAAAAACACTTGTGTGTAATCAAAAAGTGTTTTATCTTGTTAACTTACCAAAAGATAACAAAACCCCTATATTCAATCAATGCCAAATCGAAACGGCACCAATTAAAATTTATATCTCAGCAAACTAATTATAATTTTATATGAGCACGCTATGCACACAACCGGCTCGAATCGATGAGGTAGTTAATAAATTATTCATTTATAATTGCAGCTGTGAAAAGTTCATTCTGAATGCAACGATTGGTTTCAGGGAAAATGTGTCCGTGAATAATCTATGCTCACTGAAATCCATTTCTGTATTTGTTTGCTTAGCAGTCTAGGTTATTTATGAGTTCCGGGCAATGGTCTTTTTAAAAAGCATTTAGTGGACATTTACCTTACATTTACATTCAAATCAAACCTCTTTTTTATTTATATGCCAACTGAATTTTACTTGTACTTTTCCGGGTTTTTTTTATGAGAAGTATATATTTGTAATAATATTAGCTTTTGCCCGCGGCTTCGCTTCCGTCAACTGACTACTATATTTTACTCTACCCTACCCTTCCCTACTGTACATTACTCTACGGGGAGAGTATCCTATGTCCGTCTCCTGGTATTAAGCTGCCACCAATTGTCAGCCAAATCTGTATATAATATATAATATCGTGTAACTAACACGACTTTCTTATATATATATAGATACAAAAGGCCACCACGATCCAACGTACTTACATTTTGTTTCATTTGCGTTTATAAGTCTGAATTGAATTTATTAATAAATTACAAATATTTATTTTACTTATCGCCGTCAATAATGAAATAGTAATTCAACAGCATTATCATTCATACTGTATGACGTCTAACCTTGGCACTGACAAGACATTTCAGTTACATTACGTCCCTGAAAAATGACGCCTACGTGCGCTATATTTTTCTTCCGAAATTGACAGGTCATGGTCATACGCCGTAACATTTATTCACAAAACCACATTATTAAATAATATATATACGAGTATAAGTTTATATTTTATAGCCGTTATCGATAATACATATATCAATGTGGCCTGCTATTGTAATCTCCCTCGACCGTGTAAAAAAAAATGAATTTCCTATTGTGTTTCTGGTATAATTCTAGATAAAACTTTTAAAATGGCATATTTTTATAATATTATAACTATTGCATTAAAAAATGTGATTTGTAAAATTCTAGTTTCATCTGTCAAATTCAAACAATTTTTCTTGCAAAATGAATAGTACTGTATTTTTTTTTTAATTCAACCCTTTACGATTTTTTATGTGGCTCTAGTGACGCATGCTTCAGCATAACGAAGGACTTTAATGAGATGTCACGTTTATATTCAACGTCATACCACTTTAAAAAAGTCTTAGACCTAAATAATTTAGTAGCAAAATAAAATCTGGAATAAAAAAATAAAAAAACATTCAAAACGAACCATGGCCAATAGCAAACAGAACAATTTAAGCAGTTCGATAAACAATTTAATTGAAAAACAAGAACCAAGTAGGTATAAAGTAAGAAAAATAAAAACTTGGCACGAGCAAAAAAGGCTCGGCGCCAGTAAAAGAAACTACTACTCGTATTTTCTTATTTGGTAAAAGTTTAAGGTGTATTAAATTTTCCTTCTCACACAGTTCTAAGTAGTTATTTTGATTTGCATATTGAAACAACAAAAATAAAATATTGTTTTTAGCGTTCCATACCCAAAGGGTAATAACGGGACCCTATTATTAAGGCTCCACTGTCCGTCTGTCTGTCATCAGGCTGAATCTCATGAACCGTGATAGCTAGACAGTTGAAATCTAAAATTATTTGTGTTGCCTCTATAACAACAAACCTGCCTAAAACCAAATAAAATAAATATTAAGTAATATAATATATTAATATTATTATCGCATACAACAAACGTATTTTTATTTTTGCCGTTTGTTGCTTGATAATAATAATAATAGTTATAATAGTGTCTAATGTTTTATAGATAATGGTACGGAACCCTTCGTGGGCGAGTTCGACTCGCACTTGGCCGGTTTCTTTATAATAATATGCTGTGTCCTGGATAATCTTCTCCGAACATTAGCAGTTTGCAACATAAAAAGTACATTAAAGACCAAAAATGATTGCCTGGAAAAACCCCGTACGCATAATGATATCGTGCTTTTTATGAAGAAGAGGCAATGATTTCGAATGATCGCAGTAACGTTAATGATGACTATATTTTTTTTAAGAAGCCTGCCGAATATAAGCATCTAATTATATTCATTTTGTGATAGACAGTAATAAAAACGTATCTCAAGGGCGACGAATGGATTTATTTACTAACAACTTTACCGAACTAGATTCTTAAAAATAAAAATACTTGTAGAAGGAATCACGCGGTTTAAACAAAATTCAGTTTTAATTTTATTATTTCGAAAGTCATAGTCATAGTCGGCCTTATAATGTTCCCACTGCTGGGACTCAGGCCTCCTCTCTAGGACAGGGAACGGGCCGTAATCCACCACGCGGGCCCAGTGCGGGTTGGTGGATGTCACATGTCTTCGAATTTTAGGTTCTAGGACATGCCGGTTTCCTCACGATGTTTTCCTTCACCGTTTTGAGAGCAGTGGTGATGAAATAAATTACACAAAGTTATACGCCTATTCCTATTTCGAAAGCTTAAAACTAATAATAATATTATCCTTGATACGGCTCGCATTGTGAGGAGATTCCTGTGTCTGGAGCCCTAACCATGGGTAGCTTGGACCCTGTTCCCGACACCGGCGGACAAGAATTTTTTATATTTTTAAATGTTTTTTAAAAGAAATATTAAAAAATGTAAACAAAAAATATATATAAAAAATAAATAAATGGAATAATAATAAATTTATTAAGACACTTTCGCTATTACACTAAATAAAACAAAATTTACAATACATATTTTTAAAACTAAACAACATTTAGTGTAATAAAGTAACTCAAGATCTCACACTAGGATACCCTGTGTCGTGAGATCTAGTTTATTTTTATTATTAAATAATAACTGATACACTCTCCGGTTACGGAAAAGGTTTGCTAAGCAGTGGTTACATAACATAAGCTTTACCTGGCTTTACCACATTAAAGATGAAGTCAATAAGATTGAACCTCATTTGTTATTTATTAAATACTTTTTGCTCACAAAATACAGATACCCTAGCCTTTCTATCGGTCAAATTTTGCGTGATGCAGAGAAAAATTGTGGTGCAATAAAAGAGGAAAAAAATGGTGAATAGAAAGAAAGGATATACAAATAAACCATAAACAAATAGACAAATCAATGGCCAAACAGACAACTGATAAATTATATTAACGCATTCTGTAACGTATGAGATGTAGATGGGTGGAGAGGGAGAGGGAGGCCAAAGAAAAGATGGATGGATTGTGTGAACAGTGATATGAAAGAAAAGGAAGTTAGTGATAGTATGACGGTTGACAGGATAGAATGGAAGAAAAAAACGTATTGCGCCGACCCCAAATAAGATGGGACAAGGGCAGGAAGATGATGATTCTGTAACGTATAGACCTAGATCTCTAACCATAAATCTTATGAAAGAAATATGTATAAATACGACTGATAACAAATTTAATCGAACTTCCCAATATATCATAGTAATACTATATATAAGGCACAAAATTACAATAAAATCTCTTAAAACTGGCCGCAAGCCACTAATTAATTAAAAATCTAAAGACAAGTAATTATATTATATTTGACATATCGACGTATTAGTACGATAACATCCAATTCCCTTGTTTTCTTATCAAGAGTACTTACATATTATTACAATAATTAATTATACAAATCAATTAGTATTGGCTACTGACCTGTCTCTATGATCGATAGCTTGGCCGATGACATTATAAATGTTGGGGGTCATCGTTTGCAATATTTATTAGGAAATAACAAAATATTAATGATATGATTTATTATTAATATTTATGTATCTTTAACAATTGTCTAGTACTCATAACACAAGCTCTGCTTAGCTTGGGACTAGACGGCGTTGAGTGATAGTTTTGGAATATTCTATTCTATTCTTTTTTTTTATTCTTTCTTTTTATTTAGGCTTTTATGATTCAAATATTAAGTAAACTTCGTATTTAAAAAACAAATACACTTAGGCATCGAAATACTTTGCCATATTGCTGTGCACCTGGCACTCCGGAAAGGTGTCCAGAAGACTGGCAGTATTGTTATGGCAATGCTAATTATTTTGAATAAGATAGATGGCATTAGAATGACATTAGGTCCTTACATATGGAAATAGTGTTTTATGATACGGGTCACTTTGAGCGATCATCAATTTCAACTTCGGACCGACTTGGAGTTAAAAATAAATTTTATATTAAAGGCAAATGTGGCGAGCGTTATTCGATTTTCGAAATTAGTTATTCATTTATTTCTTTAGGTTTTGCATTTTTTGTAATAGTTTACTAACATTAAACTTTTAACGTATGCTCATATACTCGAAGC
This sequence comes from Mythimna vitellina, assembly GCA_949316375.1. Taxonomy (NCBI): domain Eukaryota; kingdom Metazoa; phylum Arthropoda; class Insecta; order Lepidoptera; family Noctuidae; genus Mythimna; species Mythimna vitellina. The sequence goes on along the minus strand of OX438688.1, from coordinate 22,842,102 downwards.
ACATTAAATATATATGTTACATGTTATATTTAAATAGCACGAGTAGAAATACGTCCGGCGGATCCTTTGCATTCACTTAGCTGTTAGGCTTATCAGGGTCGATTGTTGAGAGGGGAAAACATTAAATATTATCCTATACCATAGCAATAACGGTTGCCCAAAGGGCAGTGGAAAGGGCTATGTTCAGAGTTCCTTTGCGTGAGCGCATCAGGAATGAATATCAGAATGAAGATAGCAGGAGAACAAAGGTCGCCGATATAGCCTGAAGAATCACCAAACTTCAATGGCAGTGGGCAGGGCACATTGCTCGTAGTGTTCTACGGTCGATGGGGCCGAAAGGTTCTGAGTGGCGACCGCGTACAGGAAGACGCAACGTTGGACTGGAAGGCCTCCCATAAGGTGGACTGATGATCTTGTGAGAGCCGCGGAATAGCTATAGATGCGAAACGCACAGGACCGTTCGTTGTGGCGACACATGTAGGAGGCCTATGTCCAACAGTGGACGTCTTACGACTGAAATAATGATAGCTATAACGGTTAAAATTGCTCACTGTTCCGTGACAAAATTCAGCTGTACCTATTATGTATTAGAGAATATAATCCAGAAATTACGTGATTTAGAATTTCGGGGTCGTGGGGCTCTTTGGACTGGGACCGCGGTCCCAACTTCCACCCATAATAATAATAATATTTTTTGAGCAGTATTTTGGGACCACAATCAAAATTAATACAGTTTTTTGGTAACTGTACTTTAATGCCTTTTTCTTTGTGGTTCTAAAATACTACTAAAAAATTTTTGTTATTTTTATGGTTGAAGTTGGGACCGCAGTTCGGGTCCAAAAGGCGAACGTCCCGAATTTCGTGGCAACGTACAGAATTTGAACTGGAAAATTTTCATCATGACAACAGTGAGTGTCGTTACATATTCAAATTAACTTATAAAGGGTTTGGAATTCGGAATAAAATTATTGTTTTCGTACATTTCATTGACAAACAACTTGTTTTAATGAATCTTTTTAGGTATATTCATTTTGTTTTCACTATATTGTTCAACACTAGGATAGCTCGAAGTTTTTGGCACATTAACTTCGTTTGGTGGAGGTCAGGTAGCCAGACGCTCCATGTAAGTCATTAGGTTTAGTCCCATTTCGTCACCCATGTGGTGTATTATCTGTGGTGCCTACGAAAAATTAACATTTTGATAACCTGCAATTCATGGGTGCCGAGATGAGAAGGCTAAGGGAGATGATGACAAAAAAAAAAAGTAAAAAACAAAAACCCGACTACGACAAAAAAAAACGACGCTGAAAAAGTATGAAACAAGATTTTCAGGATGCTGAAAAAAACGAGGTAACTGGAAAAACAAGAACAGAATAAAAGGAACAACCGTAGTCACACGTTATTAAAGTGTTTCGGTTGGTACCTATAACGTGCTTGTCTTTGGCTTGCAGCTTTTATACATACATAGCCTGTCAAAATCATAATAATCCTTCTTTGGCTTTGCCGTATTCGGGTAAAAACAAATTCGACAGCTTTTCTTTTATTTTGTTTTCTGGACGGCAGTGTAATTTATATAAGTATGAAACGATGTGGTGTGTGTGTGTGTGATGTGTGTGTGTGTGTATTTATGTATTATATTAAATATTTATGTATGTTTTTTTTTTTTTAATATATATAATATATACATTTGATCCCTTGTTTTCCTATTCATATTTTCTTTTTTTTTATGCACCTACCATGTTTTCTCTTCACTACCCTTGGTTGACTGGTAGAGAATGCCTAAGGCATTAAGTCCGCCTTTGTATCTTTCTGTTGCATGAAGTTTAAATAAATAAATAAATAAATAAACGATCTTGTACCATAAGGTAAACAAACTCTAGGCCGTCCTTTGTTGTTTCAACGTAAGTTATTATTGATTTATATTCTCCTCCCTTTCTGATTTGGCAAGTCGTCAAATCTTTGCCGGTTGATTTCATGTATTAAAATAGTCTTGTGGAAATGTCTAGTTCTTATTGCATGAATGGTAAAATAAGTAATATTAGAAATTACTTACACAACCTCATAGTAGTCATCATCATCATTTCAACCGAAAGAAGTCCACTGTTGGACATAGGCCTCCCTCAAGCGACGCCACAACGACCGATCCTGTGCGTCTCGCATCCACCGCACTCCCGCGACTCTCACCAGGTCGTCGGTCCACCTTGTGGGAGGCCTGCCAATGCTGCGTTTATATTTTTTGCGTGTTTCCTCATAGTAGTATTATGAGCTATCTTCCAAGTTGCAAATGTATAAATGACATAGATATAGACTAATTGCAGTATTTTTCTTGTTAAGGAAACAATTCTTTTTATTGCCTGTAGTATAGAAAAGTCGTACGTTTAAAAGCGAAACTTGATATAATTTTTAAATATTCTTATGCTTATGTTAGTGTAGGTACCTATTCGACTTTCACAATCTAATTATTTTAATTAATAAACCAGGCATTAAACCACTACGATACATTTCGATCTCAAATAAGGCCAACTAAACAATTCTCGGCCGTTCACAAAAATAAAGCAAAAATAATGGAAAAGTGCCTTCGAATTTCGAACGTTTCTGTTTCGCTGAATTCGCACGATCACTCTCAATTGACGTAAAAAGTGCAACTTTGTAAAGCGAACGAGAGTTTTGCGACTTACTTTCACATTTCTATGCAGAATCGTGGAATCTCAGTTTACAACTTAAGAAAATGTACTAAAGCAGTACTAACTCGCTGACTCGGTGTGACTAGAATAGCCTAGCCTAGTCATATTTATTAATCTAGTTGTACCCAATTAGGCGGCGTAGATTTGACGTCGGATCACCTAACCTTGTAAACACCAGATAAACCGTAATCATACGTTTGTACGAGTATATGTACATAGCTGTCCCCTGCGGTTTCGCCACGTCTTTTGTTACTGTCCACCTCTTTTGGTCGTAGCGTGATGTTATATAGCATACAGTCTTCCTCGATAAATGGGCGATCTATAATACTAATATATTTTTTAAATTCAAACCACAAGTTCCAGACATTAGCATATTGAAACAAACTCTTCAGCTTTAAATATTAGTATACGAATATATTTTCCATAACACATCAATATAACTTTATTTATAGAACACGTAGGTGTGATAAGGCCTGAAATTATGAACAAGCAAATTAATTTCGTTTTGTCCATGCTCTTTACCTTCAGTCATGATCTTTTGACAAGTAAATTATACTTTAATAAATCATTTATGCGTACCGGCTGGTAATGAAATTATCTGGAAAATTAAAGAAATTTTAGTCAAGTCACGCCTGTAAGCGAAGATTGACGAATGATAAAAAATCGAATAAGAAAGAAAAAAGAGAAGGCTCTGAGATTTAAGATTTATCATGCATATGTTTTGGTCCTCTTTTAAATAAGTGTAGACGTCTGATAAAAAATCCATTAAGTTTTTTGTAAAGTTGAAAATAAATCTTTCTAGAATTTGCTTTTAAGAGATATTTAAGAAATAAATATTCAGTCAATATCATAATATTCACTCGAGTATCAGTAAGTAGATGTGAGTCAAAAGGTCAGCGAAGTTATTGGTATTTAAACTTGCTAGTTATAATATAATTGTAATCAGTCAAAAACATTTTAAGAACATTTAAGATAATAACAGTTTCCTATTGATAATGTCGAGTGATGACACATTAAATAATACGACGGTTATTAGATATGATGAATCGTTTTATATGCAAATCTTTTTATTTGCGCACAAGAAAATCATAAAATATAGACTTTATTATTCCCAATGCTTAAGTAAAATAAGTGAAGAAAAACTTATAGGTAAGTAGACTTTGTTGTAATAAAAAAAAACAAAGTCTACTTAGGTAGGTACTTATAATTTATTAAAAATATGTTGTAAGTACCTAATTCCGTATTATATTAATTAACATAAAAAAATTATGTTAATAACAGAATAAAAATAACTTATTTGCTTAATTTAAGTAGTCATCGTGCATAACAAATTCGCAGAATTTATTCTATTATAAATCTGTAATTTTTAGGCAGAGTGGCAAAAAAAAAACACATCAAGGAGCAGTCATGCGCAAAAATCTATTTTGAAGTCCAAGCTGGGTCATCGACATGAAACCAGCCTTTATTTCGACATCGCAAACTTTCAAGGATCAAGTATTAACAAGGCTGACGACAGGTGCGTCCACCCTACTTCCTGATCTCCTTGTGACAAGGTTTTCTCGTAGTAGAAAAACTTCGTAATTGCTCCTCTAATAGTACATAATCGTTTTAAGGAAAATTCTAGTTGAATGTACCTACATAATGTTACGAACCAGACAGCTATTTACATTTCAATTTTGTGGATTTCATATAGCAAGTCACGCGTGTTTGTATTTTAAAATTAAGTACTTCTTAAATAATTCGTACATAGACATTATTTACATAGTGAAATGTGAGTGTACAGTCCTCCTTCAAATGTTTAGGTACTCGTATATATTTAACTTGAATTACAATTCGAAAAATAAACAATATATATAAAGAAATAATATGTAGATAGTTTTAAAGGTGCTCTTATTATTTAGAATAATCTATGAGTACGTGAAGTGTCCTTGCATTAGGATCAAGAAAAAAATTGGGACAATTATAAATCATCATAGGTTTGTCGTCTCTTGCGGAATTGTTCAAAGAAGTTAGGTGCCGCAGCCCTGGAATGTAAAGGACAACTGAAGGAACACTCGTGGGTTTTAGTTAGTTAACTTCTAACACTTCCTTTCGCTCCATCCAGAGCGGGAAGAATAATTTAATATAAAAAAAAATCAAAGAAAATGAGCTTTTTAGGATAGCGTTACTGTAATACTATAAAATATCTTTTCCTACATAGCCTTCGTGATATTTAGCTATCTTTGATGATAAGTCTTCATAACAAAATATCTATATAAAATAAGTGACTCGCGAAATCACATATTGGCAGCATTATCGGACATGAATCATAACGGAATGTAAATGAATACTAGACCATCGTCACACCCGAACGACATCATCTGGATTCTGCGGCAAAGTCATTCATCATTTTATTCAATGAGGTCATCTGTGCATAATTTCTTGTAAGACAGACTCAAGAACATTAAGAGAAAAACAAAATGCTTTGAAAATGATTAGACGAAGTTGCTAGAAAGTCTATTTTCACAGTCACAATCTTGACTATAGTGGCCGCCATCAGCATATTGGTCGTAGAGGCGAAATACTTGGATCTGGTGTGTTCTTGAGTACATACCGTGAATCAGTAGGTGGAGTGACGATCCAGAGGCAGTCAGTCAATGTCAGGTGATGATCCGGCAAGTCCAGACAGAGATAAAGACTGGCATTAAATTGCTCCAGATAAAGAGAACCTACTCCAGGCTAAAGAAATAGTAAATACAATGTAATAGATGTCCTTCGCGAGATGCCAGCGAAAAGTGGATGTGCCAACATCATGTGGTATGTGTCATGGCCGATGTGAGTGTGGAACGCTCTTTGGACACTTATTCATCCTTGGCCATTTTGCTAGCAGTGATTTGCTTGCGGACGGTAAGCCAAGGGTAGTTCACCATCCGGCCATCCGGTAAAGAAAAAACCCGGGTCGACCGCGCGTTGCGTGCGCCTCTAAGTGATTTCAACAAAATTGATGGGGCCAGTTAGGTCCTACGCCTACGTTGCAGCAAATCGTTCGAAATATTTACCGCAGCCCTCGCATAAATGGCAACTAAAAGAAAACTGGGTTTTAGAGAAGTTATTTGATGATTTATCAGGAAAAAAAAAGCAGTGATCTGCTGCTCATTATATTCTATCAAAACCAAGTACTTTGTGCAATGAATCAGCACAGCTGTTACATCACTCACGTGAAAAGCAGCGACCTCCGTTATCGCAAAGATAGGCATTATCAACGCATGATGCCAAGTGGTACGATGTTGATAATGGCAATCTGCCATTACATAGAGCTGGACGTGGAAGCAATAAATGTTAATCTCGTTTACTAAGTATTTTATCGATTTTACATATTATTATTTAATGCTGGCTTAGATAGCTGTTCCGGTTTTAGTTCAATAGCGAAAGTCGTTTATGTTTAGTTTTTTTTTTTATATTTTATATAATAATTGTATTATGCGACATAGTGTGTTTTAAACCGTTGATCAGAACCTCAGAATTTTCGTGAAGTAAAGTTAACGTTACAAAAAATCTATGGGAAAATTCTTCCAATCTCAACAAATGCATACTTTTCTCATCTAATTTTAGACACTAGTGTATATTCCGCCCCCAAGGCGTCTTGCTTATAAAAACATAGTTTTCCTCCGAAAAATAAAAGTCGCGGATTTTTTTGTTCCGTTTTTATGTCTTGCTTCAGGCGGCAATGACCTTCATAAAAAAACTTTTTACCGACGCTCTTCAGCTGTTTAGGTAGGATGAAGTTTGCGATACTAGGCTAAAGTAGGTAAAAAATAAAGAGGTAAAAGATTTTCCCCAGGGCTCTGTAAATTATACTCTTGCTGTGTATTAAGCGTTACTAAAACTTTCTAGGTAAAAAGAGTAAAACTTAGTACTACCCACAATTAAAAATTAAACACGAGGACCTTTTTCCGACAATTGTAGATTTTTGGAGACTGTCATAAAGATTGCAGTATTATAATCCTATAATATCTTATCTTTTCACTTTCGACAAATAAATTCAGTCATTAAAATTTGTTATTTTACAGAAAGAACAGTTAAAACTTATTTTTTTAAATAGTCTTGTGCGCTCAGATCTCAGTAAATCTATGCAAAAGGCTGTACAAATATTATTGGACTTCAGCACTGTTAGACATACCGTTGAACTCTATAACAAATATGACACCTTCATAAAAATCGAGAAAAAGGCACCTATATTTATCCATTGTATGAATCACTGGCAAACAGCAACTCTCAGGGGAAGAACATAATACGACCATAACAAATGGTTTCAAAATCCAATCACCCTGCATGTTATATGAAAAATGCAACACGCTCTATCTCCGCACACATAGCATGAAAAGATTGAACCGTTCGGAAATAGGTCATTCTATTTCTTGCGAGTTAGCCAACAGTATTTCCGCCCTATTGAAATATTTAAATTAAAATATCTCTCGTAAAAATTAGAAGGTATTCAAGTCTAGATTACTTGTCTTTCTTTCCTTTCACTTTCTTGATTGTATGACGAAATATGAAATTTATCTCTACAATGTTAGGGTTCAGTTTTGTTTACAAACTTGACCCTCGTATGATGTGGCATGTTCACCCGCATCAGTCATCAGGTCTGAGGTATATGTGTAAACAGTTACTTATGATAACAGAGAGTCATTTAGAGATAAACTTAAAGCAGCCCTAAGATACATGGAACATTTTTTTTCTTTTTTACCGACAATCTATTCGTACAAAAAAAATGAGGCAGAGGTGTCCACTCTGTCACGTAAATTAAAAAAGTATATAGCATAAAAGAAGTGTGTCCCACATAATAATATTTCTTCCAAGACTGTAAGGGGTTTAAGTGGCATACAAAATTGAAGTGGAGCCAAACAGTACTTGTCTGATTTACGAGTTTTTTTTTATTCACGTTTACTGTCTAGCTTCTTATTGGACCACGTTAGCCTTGGATAAGTACAGTTAGCCTGAGCATAATAGACTACCTCGCCGATTTTGAGGCAGTAACATAAGTAGCATGTTACAGCTTGGTTGCCTTTTGTTAAGTTAATCATTGTTTTATGTTTTTTTTCTTTTCAATCTGTCGGTATTTACAGGTTAGCTATTGACAGTCTATAAACAAAGTCAAAACTGTAAACATATTTGAATATTTAATGTTTTTATTTTTTAACTTAAATTATCAATTAAAGCTTGAACTTTGACAACATGATTGTCATCACGTATACCAAGGCGACTAGGTGATTGTATGATTAACTTTCGTGATTTTGTTTTATTTATTCAACGATCAAAGTCCACTGACTTTTGAGATTTTGCGGATCAGTCTTATTTGATTGGCCGGTTGGACTTAGATCCGCTAAATCGCGAGACTCAGTGGACTTTGTTCGATGAATAAATAAATTCTAGACAGGTAAATTTGTTTGACATGTTTATTACTTACTGATAGTGAACTTTATTCTTTTTAGTCTAGAAATAGGTACAGATAATAATAATGATATTGTATTTATTTATTCAGACAACATATTAGACCATACATTATAAGAAAATTATTAATATTATCTTGAAACACTATGTTACTAATTAATAACTAAAAGCGACTTAATCCTCTGGGTAAGGTTCCACACTAGAGGGTGACCAAACTTACAAGCTATGATTTTTAGGACGCTATTGCCGATGTCACACAGTCTGCTCATTAGTGATGCTGTCTTCTACCTAGTATAAAAATAGGTAGGTACCTACTAGTGTTGCAACAGAACTTTGCTTCCGCTTCTGCAGAAGTTCCGCAAGCTTTTTCACTTCCGTTTCCGTTTCTGATTCCGCAGACTTTATAACAGAAGTCATAACAGAAGAATACTACGAGGGGCGCTGGGGTGGAGGGCCCGTAGACGACTGTACACAACAGAAAAGTCGTGGAGGGGGGTAGGGCAGTACACAAAAGTGTTGCAGCGACTTTCTTTGTTTATAAAAATAACTATATATTTTTTGGTTCATTCTGCGCATCACCGCGCTTCGTGACGTTTAGCGTAAGCGCGTGCATCTTCTGTTGCCAATAGTTCGCCAATACTTATCAGCTCCGCCAGAAGTGTAGCCAGTGAGCAATTATTTAGCGGCGCTGGTTTAATATATCAAGAACACAGAAACTGACTCAAAGGTGTAAAAGCGGCCAAATTACTTTTTATTGAATATATTTTGCCTCTGTTTAATTTCGAGTACTGTAGTAAGTAAACTCCAAAATGCAAGTTTAATGAAACAAATCTTAAAAAAATTATATTGTTATTTTTCTTCATAGTGCGGAAGCGGAAGTGGCTTTCGCTAAGTTTTACTTTTGACATCTGTTTCCGTTTCTGCTTTCGTCAAGACACTTCCGTTGCATCACTAGTACCTAAATATACCTTGTACCTAGGTACATTAGAACAGAAACACTAGCATGTAGGTAAGTAAGTACCCTGTCATATAATTTTATGCAGCTACTGGCCACTAAGTCGACAAATTGACCTCGTCACAACTATTCATTTCCGATGACATAAACAATTTATTCTACTGCTGTTTTACAGCAGTTTTTATTATCTAGTTAAGTATATAGGTATTCCCCACTTTTGTGTGCATAAACTAATAAAAGATATATTTGCCGATCATGAAAAAATTCGTAGGATTATCTTTTCATCGCACGAAAGTTTTTTAGTGTCCATCCGACCGAACGCCGAACTATCGGTTTCGGCAAAATAGACTTTCGGCTGCTATCCAGCCGAAACTACGACCGAAACCCAACACTGAGTTTGAGAGGTTTCGTGCTATGATCAAACATTATTATGTTGGACCTTCCTTACTAAGTAAAATGTATTTGGTTTTGTACCTCAAATATGACAGACTAAATAATTAATAAAATATAATTTAAAAATAGAAGCTGACTGATTAGGATTTAATATTTTTATCCCAAACGAAAGCATGACCTTATGTAAAAGTTTCGTTTTCAGCCGAATCTGAGAGTCTGAGACTGAAGCCGAAATTGGATTCCAATTTCAGCTGTGAAAAAAACTATGTTTCAAGTTTCGATCAACTCTAAGGTTCTGTCTTTTTTTTAATCTTAAGTTGCTACGTATTGTTTCTACACTGTGCGTTATGTGTGCCAAATAAAATATTTTTTTTTCTTTCTTCCTTCTTATTTGAAATGTAAATAGGTACTTTGTCATAATTATTTGTTTAAATAAAGTGCCTACCAACTGAATGAGCAAACTGTTATCTCGAGTATATTATTTTAACGGCTTTGAACTAACGGCACATTATCTACATTTCATATTCACATCCTGGATTTACAATCATTTTATTTATAAATTCTGATACTAATAGGTATTTTATGCTATCAGTGTGTTTTGTTAGCAACTGTCTAAACAATATAATTGTAAGAACTGAAATAAAATGTAGTAGGTATGTGGCAGGTGATAGGTGTGTGTGTGGTGTGTGTAGGTGGTAGGTATGTGTATGTGTGTAGTCATCATCATCATCATCATTTCAGCCGATAGACGTCCACTGCTGGACATAGGCCTCCCCCAAATGTCGCCATAAAGAACGGTCCTGCGCGTCTCGCATCCATCGGATTCCCGCAACCTTCACCAGGTCATCGGTCCACCTTGTAGGGGGCCTTCCAACACTGCGTCTTCCGGTACGCGGTCGCCACTCCAGAACCTTTCGGCCCCAACGGCCATCCGTTCTGCGAGCAATGTGCCCTGCCCATTGCCACTTAAGTTTGGCGATTCTTCGTGCTATGTCGGCAACCTTGGTTCTCCTGCGGATATCTTCATTTCTGATTCGATCACGCAAGGAAACTCCGAGCATAGCCCTTTCCATTGCCCTTTGGGTGACTTTGAGCCTTCTGATGAGGCCCACTGTGAGCGACCACGTTTCGGAACCATACGTCATCACTGGCAACACGCACTGGTCATAGACTTTCGTCTTGAGACACTGTGGTATATTGGATGAGAAGATACCGCGCAGCTTCCCGAACGCTGCCCAGCCGAGTTGGATTCGACGGTTGACCTCTTTTTCGAAATTAGATCTACCCAACTGGATTGTCTGTCCCAGGTAAACGTAATCGTCTACAACTTCGAGTGCAGAGTCTCCGATCTTGATCGGAGTGGGTGCTACATGGATGTTTATCATGACTTTAGTTTTGTCCATGTTCATTTTGAGACCCACTCTTTCGGAAGCTCTACTGAGGTCATTTAGCATTGTGCTGAGCTCTTCCGCGGTCTCAGCCATGACTACTATGTCGTCGGCAAACCGAAGATGAGTGATGTACTCGCCATTGACATTAATGCCTAATCCACTCCAGTCCAGAACCTTGAAGACATCCTCCATTGCGGCCGTGAACAGTTTCGGAGAAATAACGTCTCCCTGCCTCACACCCCGCTGCAGGAGGACAGGTTTCGAGGTCTGGTCCTGCAGTCTGACTGACATAGTGGCGTTTTTGTACAAGCACTTCAGCACCTCGATGTACCGATAGTCAATCTGGCACCGTTGGAGAGACTGCAGCACAGCCCAAGTCTCGATCGAATCAAAGGCTTTCTCATAGTCCACAAACGCTAGGCACAGAGGCAAATTATACTCCTCGGTCTTCTGTATAACCTGCCGTAGCGTATGTATGTGGTCTATGGTGCTGAAGCCTTTTCGGAATCCGGCTTGTTCGGGAGGCTGGAAGTCGTCGAACCTGCGCGCGAGACGGTTCGTGATGACTCTGGAAAACAGCTTGTAGACGTGGCTCAGAAGTGAGATGGGCCTATAATTCTTGAGCAGGGCCTTGTCGCCCTTCTTAAAGAAGAGTACCACCACACCTCTGCTCCACGCCTGTGGCGTTTTTCCCTCGAATATGACGGAATCAAACAGCTTCTGAAGGGCCTTAAGGATCGGTTTTCCACCCGCCTTCAAGAGTTCGGCCGTAATTCCGTCATCACCTGGTGCCTTGTTGTTATTAAGCTGCTTCAGAGCCATCCTAATCTCGTACAGGCTGACGTCCGGGATATCTTCGGTATAGTGTCGGGTCAATCTAGCTCTTGGGTCGTTTGCTAGATTCACAGTGGGTTTTGTGATTGACGTGTACAACTGTCCATAAAAAGCCTCGATCGCTCCCAAAAGCTCCGATTTGGCGGATATGACTCTGCCATCGTCGGTCTTCAGTTTCGTGAGCTGGCTCTGCCCAATAGACAGATCTCTTGCGAACACCTTAGAGCCCTTATTTCGCTCAATCGCGTCTTTAATTTTTCCGGTATTAAAGTGACGGAGATCGCGTTTCAAGGACTTAGAGATCTGTTTATTGAGCTGCCGATATGTGCACGCATCGTCTGAAGACTGCAGAATCATCTCACGCCTCTCCTTCATAAGCTGGAGAGTTCGATCTGTGAGCCTCTTGCTCTTACTTGTACGAGTCTTATAGAATTTAGACCCGACCGTATGGACAGTTTCCACGAACCCATCGTTGTATTCATCCACAGAGCTTCCTAGGCATTCGAAGCGATTTTGAAGTTCGAGCTGAAAGCTCTCGGAGTTTTGGATCTGGATATGTGCAGGACGGAGCGTAGACCTCATCAGTCGTGACCTTTCAAGCTTGACATTGATATTCAATGAGCCCCTTACCAGGCGGTGATCGCTTCCGGTTTTCACGCCATTGATCACAGAGACATCATTGAATATTTGCTTCTTTGTGGACATGATGAAGTCAATCTCATTTTTAGTTGCACCATCAGGGCTTTGCCAGGTCCACTTCCTATGCTCACGCTTTCTGAAGAAGGAGTTCATCATGTAGAGGCCCTCCTTCTCCATAAAACTGGCCAGTAGGTGTCCCCGGTGGTTCCTACGTCCAGACCCAAATTGCCCCACTCGCAGCTCGTCACCGTCGCGTTTGCCCAGTTTCGCGTTAAAGTCCCCCATAACCACGGTGAAGTGAGACTTATAACCATGAATGGCCCTGGATACATCCTCATACATGGTCTCTACTTCGTCGTCGGGGTGTGTCGAGGTCGGAGCGTATACCTGTATGACCTTCAGCGAATATCTTGATGATATTCTGAGTATAAGGTACGCCACCCTGGTCGACACACTCTCGATCTTCACCACATTGTTAACAAGGGACCTGTGGACGATAAACCCGACACCTCCTTGGGACTGCTGGTCTCCTTCCCGAAAATAGAGCAGGTTACCAGATTTTAGGATTATCGTGTCCTCCCCCTGTCTTCGGACTTCGGATAATCCCACAATACTCCATCGTAACCTGCTCAACTCCTCTTCAAGTTATAGTCATAACTTGAAGAGGAGTTGAGCAGGTTAATATATAGTCAATATTTATTATTGTTATCCTATTCTAGTTCACCATTATGTTGCACCTACCATGTTATATTTCTGCACCACCCTAAGGTCGACTGGTAGGAAATGCCTAAGGCATTAAGTCCGCCTTTGTACAGTGTTTCTTACTAGTACATAAAGTTTTAATAAATAAATAAAATGTTTAATAAAACTATAGCGCAGAAAATGCCAGAATTCATGATCCCATTCACATATCAAACCGCTTAAACTACTTATGAAGATATAAATCACTCAACGTACCGTGTTATTCCCTAGGGAGAGACAACCCTTACCTGACTCAAACATTTCTACCCTACATGAGCGATTACCGAAAAAATTCAGCGAGAGAAATTTAAATAAAAAATCTTCTCACCAAAATTTCGCAGACGTTGGCAAAATTCGATTCGGCAAAGATCAGCAAATTGCAGTAAAGTGAAATATGGCGATGGCATTTCACTCATAATAGGTACCTTCGCGAATTACAAAGTTACTCGCCTTGATTTAACGGTTCTTGCCTTCGGGGTCGATGTCCGAAAATGAATAGTGAAAAAAATCCATGACCGTTGGTATAGTATTTAAACTCCATGTTCAAGTTTTCAACGAGTAACCCCTAAATAAAGGAGTGTTTTTGATGTTCTATTATCTAATCTCACACGTTATGGCTGATCAAGACATTGCTAACAAGAGCGGATATTTTAGGTACATAATTGGCACGTTATGTTTTTAATACAGCTTTATTGTAAGAAAGTGAACATTCACAGCTTAAATAAGAGGTTCCCTAACACAGCTCCAACAAACGAAAAGGAAGATGGGAACATAATGGAGGACACCATAACGACCCGACAACCTCGAAACTGTATGACCGACTGACCTATATTACCCAGTCATTTAAAAATAAATAACAACTCGAACGACAAAAGATCACAGGTTCCCGACCAAGGATCCCAAACCGCCACAGCTCAGTGAAAAAAAAAACAAGCATTATAACCCTGAAAATTCATTACAAATACCACAACAGCTAAACACTTTAGGGACTCAGAATTATTCGCAATTTTCAGCCAAATAATAAACTTTTGGATACTGTTCAACGATCCACCGTTCCAAATAAATTTCACAAAAGCGGGTAGCCAGAAAATGGTTGCGGTTTCCCCACCCCCGACCTTGACGGTCGTTTATCTCGATGTTCCCAGCATCTGGAGTTTATTTCGGCACAATGAACATCTTTATAGGATGATGTTTTTAGATTTCTGATAAAATCGCCCGCAAACCGGATTTGGAATAAAATCTGTCAAACAAAGATTTTTACGAACAGTATATGATACATTTCATAATCTGAAACGTATAAAATATTACGTAATGTTTTTAGCAAAATGTATTCACGAGGCTTATGTAACTAAGTCGACGGAGATAAAATACTTTATCTTAAAAAATAATAAAATTAAGTTTAAATAATACATAACATTCAAATTGTTCTTTCATAAAGCAACGGATACGACATTGTCGAGATTAATATTATTTTATTCTTGATAGGTTCGCGCTTGAGCGCTATCTCACCTGATGGAAAGCGACGATGCGGTCTACGATGGAGCGCGCTTACCTAGATGTAACCTATTCACTCTTGACTTTTTAATTAATTTAAATCATCAATAGTCACTTGAAAACAACTACTACTACGACTAGTAGGCACAATCAAATATTGACTATGTTTATTACCTCATTACGATATTTCTTCGTGTCTCTGAGGCTATGAATGGAAAACAAATATGGGTCAAGAATCATGATTCTATTCTAAGATCTATCTCTTTCTTTAGCAAAAGAGGGAAGCAAGATAAAACTCTCAATATAGTTAATTGATGTAATAGTCTTTAACATAAAGGTTATGAATGTCAATATCGTTGGACAAACTGGCCCTGGGTAGGGGTTAGTGACCTTATTGACTTAGTAATCCGCGCTGGACGCTCTAAGGCGATTAGCCGATTAATATCAAGTGTTTGGGCTGAGGTAATAATAGTCAACTACGGAATCACGTATTTGACTACTTAGGTTTATATAGTTGTATCTATGTTGTCTTAATTATCTTGCTGCTATTTTGTAATATCGTAATATTGAATACATTTTAACTTAATTCAAAAAAGGAGGAAGTTCAATTCGTTCGAATCTTTGTTTTTTTTTATGTCACTATTTCCCGTTTACCCGATAACGCCTCGACCGATTTGGAAAATTATTTTTACGTTTGAAAGGGGTTTCCAGGTGTTCTAATGGTGATCAGGATCTGACTATGGGATCCTGGAGAAATCGAGAGAACTTTTCAAATTAGGCACACTATTTAGGTTTAGCTGTTTTAGAACGGTAATGACTAAACTACACACAATGAATCATCAGAATGGTCTATCATTGATTTCATAACTGTTGATTTTGATAAGTTTGGTAATCTACTACTATAATGGCGGCATTATGTCTTTCCAATGGTAACCACTGACACTCCATTGAAAGAAGTGGCATAGAATGGTAATCTCGTACATATTGACAATTAAATGTCTGACGTATACGGTAATCTGTTAAAATTTTGACAGTTCCTTTGATTGCTTTTAATAATCTCTATATTGTCTTTCTACCGCATCTCTTTTACGATTCCATTGACCGATCAATGATCGATCATTATGAATTAGCAGATTACGAACTTTTAGCAAAATGACAATGGGATTGTGTTGGAATGATGAATTTATAAATATAGCAGACTTGGGCACGCAAACTTCCGAAGTCAAAGTAATAACTTAAACTTCGGAAGTTTGCATTTTATAGTGTTTTTTTTTTGTATTGAAGTATGTACATTACAACAGTGTATTGTCATTTTCCATCCGTAAAAATATACACCATAATAAGGCGCTTAAATTATTTGCAAGCTCACTTGAATCATTTTGTTATGTTCAAAGGTCGGCAATCAACTTAATAGCGTCAATTTGCTAGTTCATATTGCGAATAATAAAAGGTAAATAATGGCTCTTTTTTTCTATTATTATATAAAATTACAGTCACATATTTGTTCACACTTACGTTGTTAACACCCCTACGGTCCGGACTAAGCGTTTCGCCTCGTTGTTTATAACGCGTACATCGAAAGATTGGACCGATTTGCCTGCACCAGTCTTCTATTCCGATTATAATTAAGGGCTAGAGTGAGCAGACTCTTAGAAACTAGTGCGATTCACCATCAACGATTACAGTTAGGTCGATTATTAGTTTATATCATTGAAAAATAATCCATTTCCTAAAAACTTGGAAAAGCTATTCGAGGCCTAATATTTACGTGAACAGTTTACGTAAGAATGGAATGATACAGCTAAACCCTGCCTATTACAATAATGGGCAGTACTCCAAAAAATGCTACCCAGTTAACGACATGAATAAAACATTTTAGGTTGTTAAAAACGTATCAGTTAAAGTCACTAACAGTATTTTATTTTAAATTATCAATGAAAATATCTGGTGTTTAAAAATGATTATTCATTTATAAACAGTATATGGAATTAAGCGACATTTTGGTGCTATAGACCAAGATCCCAGAGCTGTCTGACATGAATTATTTTCACATGGATGAAACCTTCTCAGTAGCGTCTCATGTGCTTTATGAATACCTGTGTACTATTGAAGCTCCCCCTGGAGCCCCTGAGAAGGTACCAGGTGAAAAAGAGAACTAAAAATAACGAGGTACTTAACTTAATTTTTTATGGCTGATTTTTATATATGTTTTGTAGAATAGTATTCTAAAGTAGTATCATAAGTGTCAGACACTTTCCATGGACCAAAAACTGTCTGACTGCTCTGTGATCTTAGTATATACAAATGATGAAATGATTTATGTTAAACAGCTTACAAGTTCGTTTGTTTCAGTACGCTAATCTCGGATATTAATCGTTCGAATTTAAGAAATCTTTTAATCTTGGATATCTCATTTATATTAACATCATGGTACGATCCACGGGAGTGGAGTAGTAACCAAATACGCGGGTAAAACCTCGGGGACCAGCTAATCAATTACTAATCTACACTTGGACTACCACTACACAAAATTATAAATAAAGAGGTAAAGCTTTTTTTTTGTTCGTATCTTTGAATGTACTGGTCCTGGGTATTGGGTTGTACTGGGTTTTTTTTACCGATCGAAAGCTGTGAAATAGTGACATAGACCATATCTTAATTACGCAGGCAAAGCCGCTAATAAAAGCTAGTCCATTATAAAAATAATAGTTTATTGAGTTAATTAGGTATAAGTAACATTTTCATATCACTTTTTTGTTTTTAATTAGGTCAATTTGGCTTTTCCGACGCGACAGTGACGTAAGGGTAGTTCTACTGCGCTCCAAAATGAAATAGGTAGAGTCAGCATAAAAGGCAAACCATAAGTTGTTTGTTTATACACAAATAGAAACATCATTATTATATTTTTACCGTTGATTCAGCTCGTGTGTGAAAATGGTAAAGGTAAATTCGCAATTCTTTTTTCTTATAATCAATATTTATTATAAAGTATCATGCTTAATTTATTGTTTTGCTAACTGTACTTAACACTTTTGGAGCGCTGTGGAATCAATGTATGAACATTAAAATTATGAGAACAATGGGTTTTGGAGCGCAGTGGAACTACCCTTTAAAATTATGGGAAAAATTTTAAACGCCCTTCTATTAATAAAAATTACTAACTTTGCTTCAAGCCCGCTAACGGAAAAAAAAAGCAGCATGAATGAAAAGCATACACCCAGAAATAACCCGATCGATATTCAAACTAATTTTAACAACGATCACTGAGTAAACCAACTTCTTCGAACCTCAATGAACACGAATTTAAATAGTAAGACAAGAATGAACTTTCCTGTTTTATGACGTCACAATTAATCAATAGTGTGCTGCATTTATAGTAACTGGCAGTACGTGGCCCTGGAACGCTAACGGTAACTAAAGGAACACAGGTGGGTTTTATTCGGTAAAATTCTGACACTCCCTCTTGCTTCACCCAAAGCGCGAGAGGTTATTTAATTACCTAAAAACTAAACAAATTGACAATTACGAAAAAAAAACGCTATTCTTTACACAACCTACAACTACTGAAAAGTAGACGACCAATTATAAAAAATATTTAATAAATAGGTTTCTCCATTCAAACTTTGGACCTCGTCTCATCCCCTTAGGGGGTGAATTATCGAAAACCATCTCTTAGTGCTCGCCTTCGTTGTAAAAGGAAACCTTATGCAATATTTCACGATCATAGTCCCAGTCGTTTCGGCTGTGCGTTGATATGTCAGTCAGTTTCTTCTTTTATATTATATGTAGATAAAAAAACAATATGTTCGTAGTTATAAACTTGCCTATGTTAGATTGAGTCTAGTCAGAGTTATGCTATATTTAAATATGTATACATATTGTATTCTTTAAACCAAGCGTTACTTCAATTACAGTGGTTTAAGTATTTATTATTTTTAATTTCGTCTCTGACAAGTGAAACTCTTTTGCACGATTACGTAGTCCACCTAAAAATAAGTTACGAGTACAACACTTAAGTAACTCTACATAGTAATGTTATAACGGCACTATAATTTGTACAATCTTTTTAGTTTTAATATACTTTATGCATTGTATGTTGCGTCTTGGTTTTTTTTTTATAGTTGACAGGTTCGAGCTTGACCACTATCTCACGTGATGGAAAGTGATAGTGTGATTTCTAATAATACCTAGCATGTGTCATTAGGTTATAAAGTACACAAATTGGCTTTTTTGCTAATATGTATTTACTTTTATACAACATTTTATAATAAATAACAGTAAATTTAAATCTTTTTCTAAAAACAGCATCAAAATTGGTTATTCAATGAAGCAGAAGTTAGAACTCCAAATATTAGAATGAGGAAAAGTGAGGGTAAGGTGAAACATCTCAATATTTCTTTTGTACGCACTTAATCTAATAACGGTGACGTCACATTTCAGTTTGTGCATCCTTTTTCTGTTACTTGACAGTTTCCACCAGATTTGAAAGGTTTTTACTGACCTACGCATTTGGATTGATGAACTTTTTAGGGATAGACTACTAGATTTTTTAGGGATAAAGTTACCTTTAGATGATCACAATTAAATTAAAAAAGTAGAGACAGCAACCCAATATATGATAGCTATAGATGGGCTAATAAATAAATCACAAAACAGCAAAAAAAATTGACACGACTTAACTCCCGAGTATAAGAATCTGTTGGCTTTGTTTACTTCCGAAAGTCATTTTACACACAAAAGAACGTGAAAACTAAAAAGTATTTTAAAGTATGGAAAACTTTATATAAGTAGAAGTAAATGTCTACCGGCGTATAAGCAATCAAATCGTTGTTTACATTACACAGCAACATACAGACAGACAACAGCTCCCGATCCGAATTCAATGTCAGCTTCACATGACGATAATATCGTACAGATTGTCTTGATGTCATTCAATTTTTAACCTCCGAAGACAGATGCAAATATAAAGTGGGTTTACACAAGCAATTACCTTAACTCAACCAAATCATCAAATTAAAGCTCAATGAGGCTCGCTTTCATCAAATTACGGCACATGTACCATTAAACTGGAGTATCTCGTAAAGTTAACGTAATCTGCGTAATTGAACATTGAACGTACCGAGTTATGCGACCGAAGCCGCAGGATTACACTGAAATAGACTACTTACACCTTGACCTACATGATGCCTTGTTTTATTGTTATATCATAGCAAAATAAACAGTTACAACTGACACTATCATCTATGAAAATAAAATCGATAGAATTACACTATGTCTGGAATACTTTCTTCATCAGAATGTTATCCAATATTCTCGCCGTCATAGTGACAGCCTCCGACCACATGTGATGTCATACATACAGTGTATGCGAGACCAGTATTCACTGTGTTAAACTTTCACTTAATTACTGACGAAGTAATACAAACGAAAGCGATACTTTAAAAGAATGGACCGACCAATGAATACGATGTTGTATAAAATCATGAAAATGGGCAATGAATGGGTGGAAAATGCAGTGTGGCTGTGAAAACGGTTTTATTCATGAAAGCGTGCCAAACTGAGTTACGTAACGTTGCAGATCAGATGCGGAGTTTCATTCATGAGATTCTCTCCCTCGGGGCTCCCACCCATCCCACCGGAGCCGTCGAACCGCCACAGGCCCGGTCACCCACGCTCAGCAAAATATAGCGTTTGTAAACATATGTATATGGTATTAGATAATCAAAATTTATTTTGTTTTACGTAATCCTCGAAACACTACGTAACCAAATCTAGACGTTAAGAAACTTTATGCAAAGAGAACGTTTTGGCATTTTTTTTTCATATTTTTAATCAAGTTGGTATTTAAAGTGCAAAGAAAATATTTTTAGTTTTATTTTTAAACCAGCATGTTCTACTGCGAGTTCTTATGTCAATGCGTAACAGCCTTAAGATTTCCACGGCTAAATATGGGGTTCCCCATAATTACAAGTCTTGATAGACCGGTTGACGATTACTCTTTTATGAGAATAACATCCTCATTTATCGGATTCTATAGTCGTTCCTTCTTGAACCATTCAAAGACGGCGAATGGCCTTTTTTTAGGTGGGGTTTCATCAAATAACATCTCCCACTCTGAGAAGAGCGTTGTCAGGGAGTGTCTGATTTTTATTGGCTAATAGCCACCGTGTTCCTTCAGTCTTTGCGTTCTAGGGTCGTGGTAACGCTTTCGAATCAACCCGCAACGCTCTGGCAGGCATCGGCCCTAGCGTGCCCCGTTAAAGGACTGATGATGTCCTAAATTTTTGCAAGGCACCAGTACCCTTACCATAAGTTACTATAGAAAAACTAGACCATCTTACCGTAGTCGATATAGAATAGATTACAATTAAACTCGTAACATGAGTCATACGGACTCGCTAGCGACAACTCGATTTTTTATACGGTGTCAAGTGTTTACGTTGATACAAAAACCGCATCGTATCTAAGTTCACACTTAAGATTGCTCTCTTTCTAGCTGCAGTAAAAGACAGAGTAAGGCAGATAGAACTAAAAACCCTACCAATTTGAAACACAGATTCTCTATAAACCGGCCTATTGAAAATGTAATAATTGTACAAGTATTTTGATAGTTCAAGAAAAATCATAAGTTGCATTAACCAATGAATATACAATAATTCGTCCGCAAGGCAGTCGCTATCCATCGAAGCCTTTTGAAAATGTTCATTCAGTGAAAGTTATAAAAATATGAGTTAGTACCTACAATGCAAATTAGAGTTGTATGTCATTCGATTTAATCAATTACGATTGACGTAGTTTAGCATATTAATGTTTATTTAAAACAATCATAGCTTCTATTCTTGACATATTGAATATGCATACAGAATTAATTTTTCCCTTATAATATCTTAACAAATAAAGTTTAAATTACATATTTGTTTAAATTAAATATTCAATAATTATGGGCACATCATTGATTCATGTTTACATACAACACTAGTTAAACCTTTTACTTTTCCTCATTATGGAAATGAAGGTTGGCGAAACTGCCAATTATCGTGTTGATGGTGATTGACTGACTGTTAAAGTTTCCGAGATGCGAAGGTCAGATCTCTTACCTCTTTCTGTCGTAAGTCTAAAAGTAATCCGAAGGCTTATTTATGTACGATACCATGTACTTTCAAGCTTTGAGATACTCAAAGATATTTTTAGATACAAAAGATTCGTACACAGATAACAGATAGACAGAAGTTTCAATTTTTGTAAACGCACCCACGATATAAGAATAATTTCCAGTGTAGGACAAGGCATTTGACATGGTCACCATCAATATACTGTTAAATAAATACGTTTAATTACGAGGCATATTCATTATTCAGCTCATACTAATACATACAATTAATACTTTAGTAATCATTTGCAGAAAGTCACGGTAAGCGAAAAGATTAGTCATGGTCTGTTCATTGAGAATGGAGTCCCACAAGGCAAATGTCTTTGGTCCCTTGTTATTTTCATGTGAAGGATGTGAAGATGGAAAATAAATAGGATGACGCATATTGCGTTGTTCTTAAAAAAAGGAAGAGACAATTCCAATTAAAGAGACAAATTTCTATCTACCAATCATAGTTACAAAAACTATTGTTGGAGAAAGGTTGCTGATATTGATATAACCATATTTCTAATATGGTTATATCAAAATATAATTAAACCATCCGAGTTTTTTTACCATCTCACAAGTCAATATGTCAGCTGTAGATACTAAACATACGATAATTTGTTGCACAATATCCACATGTGGTAATTAACAGATGGATGAGAGGAAAGGTTAAATAAACCTTTCATATCAGCAATGCTATCAACTAGTTGCCGTGCCAGTACATTTACCTGATAACTGTGTTCACGTAATGGAAACATACTTGTTTACAGACAGTTTTACTGTTCTCGAATATTTGCTGTTTAGTAACTTGAACATATTCAGTAGAAAATTCTATCAAAATGCAACCCTGGATGAAGACTCCGGTAAGTCCAGGGCCACGGTAATTCTTTCCGAAAAATTCCGTAATAAATTGTAACCAATAAGCCTGTTATTATTTATTTATTGTACACCTCATAAAATGCAGGACAAAC
The DNA here is from genome assembly GCA_949316375.1 of Mythimna vitellina. Classification (NCBI taxonomy): domain Eukaryota; kingdom Metazoa; phylum Arthropoda; class Insecta; order Lepidoptera; family Noctuidae; genus Mythimna; species Mythimna vitellina. The sequence continues at coordinate 22,819,435 of OX438688.1, read as the reverse complement.
ATTTATAAGTAAAAGTGTATGGCGGTCTTATCGTACAGGTCATTCTGTTACAAACAACCTTTGGATGGCGGAGGGAGATAGATTTTTGACTATTAGTATACAAACTTCATAAGAATACTAATAGGATTAATAATATAAAATCCATAATAAATAATTATTATGCATGTCATCTGCTGATTAGCTGTTGTTATTCTGGTCAGGTAGAGTTATCACGATTGCGGCTTTGACAGCAAAACTGATCGCGCCTTTTAGAAATGTTTATCTCTCCTTCACCTATACCTTGATCGCGAAAAACGTGACTACCCAAACCGATGTTTTCATGATTGTTTCCGATATCAACCGGCTGTTTCCAGACATATTTATTATAATCAATACAGGCTAATTGGGTATTAATTATATCATTTATGATATTTGGCTGTATATGCGGCTTATAAGAGACCAGGTGCGTAATCATAAATTATATTCAATTTTCTATTAAGATTTTATTATCATGTTTACGAAAGGACAGCCGGTATTCCTTTATTACTCACGCTCATTGTTCTGATGGTCATCTATTGATTTTATAACTACTAGTAGTACTTACATTGTATTGTTTTCATTTGTATCCTAGTATTAAGTTGTCAGTGCTTTTGTTGAATGGTTTCTATAGATTTATGACTAAAGATAGAATAGGTAGGAACTCCTATTTGTTTGTAGGATAATAAATAAAAGCGGTTACTAGTTTATTATTGTGGTAATGTTATTGGTTTTAATAATGAATGCTTGTTTTGGCAATAATATGGATTTAAATACAATGGTAGAAGTACGATTACAATATTAAAACTTAATATTGTAAAAAAAATATTAGGTTTTGTTTGTAGGTATTTACTTATATTGGCATTAATTATACTGTTCACAATTTTTTTGTTTCCCTAATAAAATTGAATAGACGGACAACTATTAAAAAAGAACAGTAAATCATCTCTTCTCTTAAAAGCTATTCCTTCGTAATATCTTTTTATATATAAAGTCGCTTTCCGCGTCAGTTTGTTTATCCGCTAACAGCTCCTAATTTCTCTAATAGAAAGAGAAATAAACGAGGAAAGTTTGTTTATGGAAATATTTTGAACCCATGCGAAGTCAGAGAGGCTCACTCATAATTATTTCAACCGAAAGACGTCCACTGTTGGACATAGGCCTCGCCCAAGTGTGGCCACAACGACTTGTTTTGTGCGTCTTTATACGGCCTCAAGCGTATGATATTTATTTCCGTACACAGGTGCACTCTGAAATGCGCGGCCCATCATCGAGCGCCACAGACATACCGCCCACATTTATTTATCGAAGCAACCATATGGTAATATTTACGTAAATTGTTTAATTATGGCGACCATTGGAATGGAATGAGATAAAAATATCTTAAATCTATAGAGATAATTAGATACGGCTCGAAGTAAAGGCTATATGATTAATTCGTAAAAAATACAACATTACCCCCTTCTTGCAGTTGAGTAATAATACCCTCAATGAAGAATTAATGAATGATGGATTGAAGGTTGAATTGGCGACCATTTGAGTTTCACACGAAATTCAGAAATATGGTCATATTTGCGGAAACCCGAATATGAACTACAAAAATGTAAAAGTCGCTCAAGTTTATCCAGAAGTAGTACTTAATTGAAGTCAAGATAACTGACTTCAAAAATAAAAGACTCCGTAATTTTTTCAAAGACGCGGCAGACGCGTATAGTTCGTAGCCATCGTTCTGTAGCTGGGTGGTTCAAGAGAAGTTCTCGTCAATAAATTACTGAAGGCATTACTGAGTTGTTAAAAGAAACTTGGGGAAGACTCATCCAGTTGATCTTTAAAACAGTCCCAGAACCTCCCTGCACTACAACTTGTCTTTACGGAGTTCACCATAAGTCCATACCTACCTCTTCTTCTCTTGCTCCAGTTGCATAAACAAGCCAGATCAAGGTTTATGCTTAAGAAATAGCATTGGTCAGATTTCCAAGAGGAGCTCACGAATAAATTTAAAAATCTACTGCGTAAAGTTGGTAGGAAGAAAATAATTTGTTAGAGATTGAGTTAATAAAAACAGAAAGTAAAGGAAATAATATGCCGCCCTGTGGTACCCAGGCTGCAACAGGAAGATAATGTCTGTCTGATGCATATATGTTGCTGGGAATTGAACAGGTAACTTCAAAACTAGTGAATCACTGATGAAGATATATTAAGAGAGCATAGCATGCCAACCAAAATATTAAAATCAATAAATATAAAAACAGTACTGAAATTTAGCATACCAAGACATTAGGTTACTGTTTTCTATGGCTGACCCTATAATCTATATCCATTTTTAGAAGCGCTATAATGTTGCTATCATCAGGATGGAACCCGGGCTGGGTTGAGGAGATTATTCTGGACAGGAAAATAATTATGTGGTTGTGGATTAGGACTTGAGACTATAATATTAATTTAAAAAAACCTTTGTTTCAAATCATAAGACCATATAGGTAAATCCACAAAAACAAAAAAAAAAATACACATAATAAAAAAAATATTATTTAAAAAAAAAGAAAATGTTGACTTCATTTAATATTATTAAATTAAATCAATATGTTAAAAAAAATATTAATAGAAAAATACAGTAAAAGTTCATTAAGTTTAAAAAATAAATAAACTCATAAAAAGTCAATAAATTAAATCTTAGTTTATTCAGAAAGCAATGTTGAATTAGATTTTTTGAGCATTAGAATATTTCAAGCGTCTGTCCAAGAACATAGAAACACATAGCTAGATGAACGAAAGTTTAGGAAGTGGTAAATGATGGGAAGGATCTGGATCATGTTAGAACTAGCAATTTAAATGTCCTATATAATAAATAAATCTTTAGGGATTGACTCTTGTCAGGTTTTACCAACCCGCAATCAAGATCCTAGAAAATTTGAAACTTTCTTATTTAAATTTTTAAATTATTTTGAGTGTAATTTGAATGTGTTTGTTGATGATTAGGTACTTAGTGAAGTTAAATTATTGAGTTTTTTTTCTGAAACTCATATTTGTAAATATTATCAAAACTTTTTAAAAGTAGAGTGAAAGAACACTATCTTTCTTTATTAGTATGTATAATTTTATTTACTATGTATATAATTTTATAATTATTAATATATATTTTTTTGGTTTGTTATATTATTTCATTGATCTATTTTGTGTACTTATTTTCCTATTACTGTTACATATTCTAATTCTCCTTTCGCAGGTATGCTGGAAGAGATTCCTTTAGAAATAATCATCACATTTTGACTTATTTTTCTGTTTCCTTCTTCTTATCTTTTAGTTATGTGAATATAAAAAGTTTAATAAAAAAAAAGTTTATAAAATTTTATATTATTGTGTTATCAAGTTCAGTTATAAACAACTAATTCAATACTATTCCAAAACTAGGTTCATTGCCATTTGTGATTGCCATGCTCTATGATTAATAATAATGTAACAACAATAAAAAAAATATGAACTAATAATTTTTAACTGATTTTCATTAATTGACATTTAACCTACATTTTAATTAGCTAAGATTAGAACTGTTGATGTAACGAATTAATTAATATTCTGAATATTTATAACCATGTGTCAGCCATAAGCATGAATCATAACATATTGCCAGTTTTATATCCCAAATAAATTAAACTGCATCATACAAATAACTTTGAAAATTCCTGGAAGTAATAAGATCTACAGATTTTAATTTCTGTACCAATCAAAAGTTTATATTTTCTTATTTGTCTAGCTAACTACACATTCCAATTACGAAAATGACCAAGTCCTGACAAGAATATGAGAAATTTCATTTATAACAAGTGCCTGCACAACAAGTGCAAGTCAGCATGTTCTCTTGTAGCAGATTACGTTAGTTCCTGTATTACGTCAATAAATCTACTGAGTGGGCCACTAGACCACTGAACTTGGGACAGAGGAAGCACATAGTTACGTACCTGGGTCGGTTCTGCATGTAGTATTGACCGCCGAAAATGAACGCCATGTACACCCCCACATAGTAGAACGCCACAGTCCAATTTTCGGTCATCCATTTCCGATAGTCAGAATGAATAAATTCGTTCTCAAATTCGAAAATATACGAATAATTCGGCGTTACATCGAACGCGTATGCCATCACCGGGGACTCCATTTTTCTAACAGTTCAGCCCGAATACCGGTCACGAGACACGGGCGCGCACAGTCCATAAACTTTTATAATGTTACACTAATCATCACACGAGACTTTTAACCTAAAATTGAATAACAGGATACCGCTGTATCGTTATATCACAGATGACTAAAAATGACAATATTTCGAAGGGGCGGCAAGGCGTGCTGCCTTTATGACACTATTTTCTAAAATGATCACGGAATGTCCTCGGTTTTACTATTTATTCGCAGTGACGAGGCGTCGGCTCGAGCCCGAACTTCTTTGACTCGTCACAGCGGCAAGAAGAGGAAAAGATGAATGAACTCGCTTCACGCCACGCCGTTTGTCGCTGTCGCCTTCATTTTCTATTTGACAGATGAACCCGCCCGCCGCTCAGAGTTGTGTTACCAGACTATATTAAAAAAATGTACTATTTCCTTAGACCCTAATTTTTTACAAAAAATATTATGATTATTATTTTTCCAGCCATTGCAAATTATCAAAGAATAATAATGTTAATGCAAATATATATTTGTGTGCAAACCGATATATTTTATGTAGACTTTTCACAGAGGTTTAACTTTAAGTTTACCAGTATATACGTTTTAATTCATTATCAAAACTAGTCATACAAATCTGCATAATTATTATACATGATTTTTATATCAAGTAAAAAAAGTAGACTTTTTTCAAGAAATAAATTAAAAGGGATTAATTTAGATACTAATACTCTCTCTATCATAATTAATTAAACAATAATGTTGTACAAGTGCTTGAATAAAAGGCCAGAAAATGTTGACATAATCTTTTATTTCGTACAATTTCCAATTTATTATAGACTTATCTGTTATTTGAAAACATGTCACGGTAACACTGCTTTGCGATGCGTTCACGAGATAAAGCAGCAACTAGATGCGTTTACAAAATAAATAATGAAACATTTTTGAAAACTAAAATAAAAAAGGGTATGTTTGTTTAATTTTTTATTGGGAAAAGTTCTTAGGCACCAGGGCATTATTTTTCTCAGTAATAAATCATTGCATTATTCCTATCATCCTAAGATAATAAACATAAAAAGTTAAAGCTGGCAACACAGTTTATCCCGCGTTTGTTCAAAAGTTTGGCACATTACCTATATAAAATCTAAACATATTTTTTGAACAAAAAGATACATTAAACATATTACATACTGCATTGTGAAAATTTAAACATTTTAAATATATTATTGATCACCAGATCGGCAAACACGATCATATTGGTAAACCTTCTGATCAGTTCTTTAAAAACCGGCAATTTAGCATTAGCGTTAGATAAATGATTCTTTTCTAAATTTGCTTCGGTTCTGTTAAAGAAAGTGTACATATAAAAAGCAGGCTCTTCTCCGATGTTTAGTACTTTGTGGAACATTCCTGACATGACGTGGGTCCGGTTTCCTTTGGTCAGCTTGAAGGACTGTCCAATTCGTTGTTTGGTCACCTCTGGCTCGAAAACGACTATTCCCTCTAATATAGTAAGCGTGACATTTTGCAGTTCCACTGGGATGTATTTTTCTTGATCGTAACCTGCGAACATACTGCATCGTTAGTTGAGATGGATAGAATGGGCTCAATTGATATTTATAGGCCAGATGAGTCAGTCAACAAGACAAATGAAGACTAGCGTAGCAGTGCACTGCACGAGTTTATTCTGATCTTGTAAGACGATTCTTTTTCAGTATTGATTTATTTTTTTATGATAGGCAACGTCGATAGGTAGGTATTGCATGCATGAGCATGATCAGCCTTTCAATGTTCCCACTGCTGGGACTCAGGCCTCCTCTCTAGAAGAGGAAATGGGCCGTAATCCACCACGCGGGCCCAGAGCGGGTTGGTGAATGTCACATGTCTTCGAATTTTTTGTTCTAGGACATGCCGGTTTCCTCACGATGTTTTCCTTCACCGGTAGGTATCGAATTTCATCTATTAAGGTAGCCATACACGCAAGGGTGTACCTGACAGGTTTGCCTGCACAGTTATACCTGTCAGGTAAGCTTGTGTGAAAACCTGCACAGTTGTGCAGCATGCACGCTCTGGTTTTCCTTGTACAAGTAAACCTGGCATGTATACCCAGGCGTGTAAGCCTTTAGATATTATACTTGTAAGGCTGTATACAGAAAGAAAGCTGGAAACTTATAAGCGCTTAGCGGCGCTTGACAGCGCTGGTCCGTTCTACACAAAGGAAGCAGGTTGAAGCAGACCAAGCAAAATGTAGGACTCATCGGACGATAATTTGGTCGTAATTGCACGTGTTGTCGCAGTTGTTTATTAATTTTAAATGGCAGCGCCCAGCGCTGACCAGCGCGTATTGATGCTTGTCGAAACTTGTCGGCACCGTTCAGTGCTTATCGGCGCGCGTTCATATATTTTCCTGCGCGTGTTACCAGCGCTGTCAAGAGCCGCTAAGCGCTTATAAGTTTCTAGCTTTCTTTCTGTATACAGCCTTATATTATAAAGCTGAAGAGTTTTCTTGGTTGGTTGAACGCGCTCATCTCAGAGTTACTAGTTCGAATTGAAAAATTATTTTAGTGTTGGACAACCCATTCATCGAGAAAATCAAAGAAGTTAAGTTAACCGAGGGGAACAGCTAGATTTAAAATATAAAAATCTCGTGCTTCCGATAGGGCTTGACAGATTTTTATGCAATTTTTTGTGTATAATAAATATTTGGTGGGTCTGAGAATAGGCCGTAGGCTACTTTTTATACCCCTAGGTGCTACTAGTACTATCACGCGGGAGCAACCAGTGGCAGCGACTTGTAACACGCATATTATGGTATCTACGAATATGGTATTCATGACCATGAACTAAATAAAAAAAATATATGAACCAAATTCACCACCAAAACCACTGGATAGGTACCACTAACAAGTAGCTTAGCACAGTTAACCAGCTTTTTTTTTCGGAGGGAAGTCATCAAATAATTCCTTGCACTCTGGGTGGAGTGAAAGGGAGTGTTATGTTTTAAAGACTTCTGTTTTTCTTCAGTTGCCCTTTGCGTTCCACGGCCACGCGGCGGTAGATAACCCTATAAACACTCCCACAATCCTGGCAGGCAAACTAATTCATTGAACCCCGAGCGAACGCCGGTGTTCGCTCGTTCATTGTCTTTCTATTGTGTCTCTAATTACTCAAAAGGTTAAATACTTTATTATTTATTCTATTAAAATGTATGATCGCCGCGTTGCCTACAGAATGGCATAACAATGCTTGTTTAAGTACCTATCTAGTTATTTGTTTTCGTAGTTTTCACACATTAAATAACCTACGAGTACATCTACATACAAATTCGTGAATTAATTTGTAATTGGTCATGTAGGTACTAATGACATGACTTGAAAATTTGATCGTAAATATAGCATGTTTACAGAAAATATACAAAGAAGAGAAATTGGTGAGTGATTCAAGTTTTCCCACTGTGAAAGTGGCGGGAAAAGATGGTATATGAATAGTCATAGATAGTAAATTGAAAGACGGCATGATTAAAGAAAAAGGATAAATGATAAATTTATAGTTTATTATGGTGAATGTAGTTAGTATGTATGCATCAAAGATAGGATATGATGTAACTATAAAAGAAAAATTTTGACCATCCCTGTACATGAGGAATTGATAGTTAATGATTATTTTAATTCACATGTGGAAAGAATGAGAGGTGTTTATGAAAGAGTATGTACTCTTTGATAGCATGGGGTTTTGAAAATCCCGATAATGAAGGAGATAATGTAGTCTGCTGGCTAGCGCTACTGCATTCGACCTGGCAGTACCCAACATTTGATTCGACGAGAAAAGAGATAAACTGGTAATCATAAACAAAAGTGATGGTAACCACAGGACTCATATCCATTTGGAAACGCCAGAATCATGGCGGTAAGTCACCTCTTTGAGAATTGCCTGAACAGACGTCACACGTTTAAAGCAAAAAGCGTCCTCCCCCTAAGATAAATTGGCAAATGCTACACTCCATTCACGATAACATTTATTTTTCGAGATAAATTCAAACAAATTTAATAAATAATTGTTTCAATATAAAATTTTTACATTACCTTACTAGATAAAAGCCTCATAAATTCAGAAGATGGATCGTTCAAATGAATTCATTTTATTATAATAGTTGGTACATAATAGTTGATTATAATAGTTGGTACATAATAGTTGATTATAATAAATTCAGCATCAATAGTGATGGTCGACAGAAATACAGAATGTGTTGAAGGAAAAAGAGGAATGGATTCAAGGAATGGCAGCGTGCAAAAACGTTAAAAGCTGAAAATAAAAAACTTTTTACAAAAAAACAAGTAACCGACTTCACTAAAAAAAAAAACTCTCGGTATTGTTTGTTACTTATTTAACACCGACTTCCGAAATTAAAGTTATTTTGATCCTTTTAGTGTTTTTTTTAGTAATTTCGGTTATTTAAAAAATAAAATGTTTTTTTTTCACACATTTTAGTTGCGATACACTTATAAACAGAGTGCCTATTTCTTATGCCAATTCCAATTAACTTAAACACTGCTAGGTTACATTGTTTTATTATGAAGTTCCTGTCTACCTTCCTCCTTCCGGCTCCATCGTCAGATCAGTTCGATAGTACCTTAAAGCCAAAGTGCATCTCATGACAATTCTAATAAGCCCAAACACGGCTAGGATACATTGATTAATTACGGAGTTCCAGTACCTACCTTCCAGCTCTATCATAATCATCAGATCACTTCGATGATACCATTTTCAACGTAACTATTCAGAACCATTCATTTATTTGTATTGTCATAGTCGCTTAAATATCTTCATTGTGATATCTATGTGAGTATGAAGTTCCGTTGACCATTTCTAGTCTTTTCATTAGTTCCACTTCATCAAATGTTACTTTTTGACTGTATATACAGTCAAAAAGTAACATTTGATGAAGTGCTTAACTTGCAGGCTTAAGTTCTCAATGAAAATACCAGAATCAATATATAGTTGCCTTTAATATTTGAGGAGTTCCCTCGATTCCTCATGGATCCCATCATCAGTACAAAAATTTGAATTGAATTGGGACTAATCTTGAAACATATTCTTTTAGGGGAACACAAAATGCAAATCGGTCCATAAACGACAGAGTTCTGAGGTACCAAACATAAACAAAAAAATAATGATAATAAAAAAAATACAACCGAATTGATAACCTCCTCCTTTTTTTTGAAGTCGGGTAAAAAGGGTGAGTATGATGTTCTGAGGAAGAAAGCCAAGAAAGCTGAGGCAGTAGCGTAAACTAAAGCTCAAGACAAACTTTATGACAAGCTACAGACAGTCCAGCATGCCAAAAAATCTGTATCGGCTTACTAGAACAAAAGATATATATAGATAGATATTTTTTATGAGAATTTGCTGTGATGGTTTTGGATTAGGTGGGAACCTACTCTCTTACTTCATCACGTATGTAGGAACAACTCTACAAAACCATCGCTGTTTCACTCTCAAAAATACCAACCTGGAAAATCAGCAAAGAACACAACATCGCTGTGCTTATTCCAAGAATGTACATCACTTCTAATTTCATCCAGGTCCTTTCTCCAGTGAATAGCCTCATCTAACAGAGGCATCAGATATGATATGCTGTAAAATGGTGACCATGAAGCCTTGAGCATGTCCACTTTAGGATCAAACATTCTCTGAACGAACCTTCCATTCATGGAGCACCAGATATCGACGTAAACAGATATATTGGTTGTCAAAACCTTCGATTGATCATTCCATATAGCTTCCATCGATCTATCTATATTGTTCTTTAGGCACTGGGCATATTGAAGTACCATATCTCCATGTCTCGACCACCGGTCGTTGAGCGTATACATTTCAGGGTCTACGTACATTTCTTCGTTTCTGTCGTTGTCCACAACTTTGACGATGACGGAGCTGATGTCCCAGGTGTGAACCATCATGTCCCAGGAGTAACCGTAGAGGCCATTTGTCCAGTTATTGTATCCCTAGAACGGAAGTTTTCGTTAGGATCACCAGATTGACCTAAAAACCTTATTTAGAGATTTCATGTTCCGTAACTCAAGTGCTATGGACACAAAGTAAAACCATATTTTTTTATTATCCTGTATTGTGTCCGACAGCTGGGTTAAAGCCTTGCTATTCTTCTTCCAATCCTCTCAGTCTTACTGGACCTGAGATTACTCAGGTTAAGTTTGTTTCGCGACATGATCAGCAAACCACCTTTACCGCGGTCGACCTCCTAGCGTCGTCGCCCTGAACACCTGGACGGGATACATGAAGGCATTCACGCCACATGGCCAGGTATACAAAAATATACTTGGTCTATCAATATCAAATACATTTGATGGGACACCGACCTAAAGAATTTTTGAGGCAGTTTCAGAAAACTCTGAATTTGTCATGGATGACTTGTGAATTTATCATAATCCCCAATGAAAAACACATTCACTCATATATAAAACCAAAACTAAACGATAGTTTCGAGATTGCAGTACGAAGTTTATTAATAAACAGAGCGAGTGGCGATTCTAGGTCAAATATGAAAAGGCTTTTTAATTTTTCAAGAGGACGCCCACGTTCGCCGCCTACGGATTATAACTCTATGCAAGTGAAATGCCCCTTTTTCTGTTCCCTTTTCCAAGGCTTTCCTGCTTTCAATGTTAATACGGATCTCATTTAGAATTCTACCTTTGACGTTTACATTAGTGGTATGATTCAACGTGTGAAGTATTTATTTTAAAACGCTCGTAATGTTTTCTAATTAATTTAAGTACAAAATTAGTTAGGTTAGGTTAGGTTACTAACCTAACCTAACCTAACTAATTTTGGTGGCGGGATTGTTCGAAAGTTACCGAGGCCTTGATGGGACGCAAAGGTCAACTCTAGGAACATAGGTAGGTTTCAGATAGTAAAAGTCTGACCATCCTGCATCCTTCTCGATCCACCCAAAACGGGAAAAGTTATATCACACTAATTTATAAAGTCGAAAGTATTGGTGTTTGTTACTTCTTCACGTTCGAACGGTTGAACGGATTTGGATGAAATCTATTACAAGGATAGACCATGTCTAGGAATAGCACATAGGATACTTTTTATCTCGGGAATATGTTCGGTTGGGACATTTTTCTACTATCACGCAGGCGACCGATGATAACATTTATTGATAATTTTCCGCCGAAAATGAAACCTACTTTATATATACTTACTTCGATAGAGTACCTACTCTGTAGGTTGTTGTGAAAAAGCACAGTCTATAGAATGAATTAAATAAATATTGATTTCTATTTCAATACACTGATTCAATTCAATATTATTCTGCCCACCTATCAACAACAGTCATATGCCTCATATCAAAGCGGAAATGTAGATCTTAATTCAAATAAAGTTAATCAATTTACCTTTGTTATAAAATGTGAATACGGCAAGAACATTTGAATGAAAACGTATAACATTATCAGCCATATTGTTACTTTCTTTCTATTGTCATCTTCAATTAAATTATCTTCAATAGTTTGAGGAAGTTCAGTTTCATTCATAGATCGCTGTTCATCTTTTTCTACAATTTTGTCGTTGCCTTGATCAATATTTTCGTCTGTTTCAACTATTTCGTTGCAAAGAAAAAAAGTTGTGTCGACAATTTTAATATTTTCTTCCGACTTGTTGTCTACTTTTCTTTCTTCTTTTTCAATAAGTTTCATATTTCTATCAGTTGGGTTGACTTGATCTAAAGACTCATTTGTTTTGCAACCGCAATCAGGTACTTTTGTATATTCCTTAATCTTTTTACAAAAGCGATGCTTAAGTTTGACAAAGGATTCTGTAGAGTATAATGCGAGTGTTTTGGGCCAATCGAAGGGATAAAATAAGGGCATGGTGGCCAAACACACCCATGGAAACATACCTGAAAAAAAAGGGAAAGTTACAAAAAGCAAGTGAGAAGTTTTCAAAGACCGAAAAGTACTTACCTAATTATTAGTTCTAATTGGTCTTTTAATCACACTAATTGTATTGCTTGATGACAATCGAGGATTGGTCATTTGTAATGGCGTTTTGTTCCATCATCGAACCACTAGACATCCGGGGTACAAGGTGGACATACATCGTGCGTAGGTAGGTAAAGCTAAGGAATAGAACTCCCTGCCGGAGTCTGTGTATCCTGATAGCTACAATCCCTAAATTATCTCTCAGATTTTTGTGTTGTGGTCTTTAAATCAAGAATGTATTGGTTAATTCTAGGCAAGCGTGCTCCATCGTTCGTCGACCACATCGTCCTTTACTATCCCGTGATGAAGTGGTCAAACGCGGGCCTATAAATAATTATAAAAAACACAAGAAATGGAGATGTACCTAGGTAAGAAGACATAATTATCTGCTTGACTTCCCAAATACAAGGACATTCTTAATCTATCGAATACTGTAATTAGATATACGATAGAAAGATGAGATGATGAGAGAGCGAACGCCGTGCCGGCGTTTGCTTGGGGTTTAATGAATTAATGCAGGAGATGAGGGTCATACTTTTATGCTTTAAAAATTATTGGGGTTACTACCAATCATACCGGATGCATCTGAATACCTGTATATGTTTTACATGTAGTGACTACATATCTGACCTCCACAACCGATTAACAGATGTACAGATGAGACTTTCGAGCTTACTAACGACCTCCCTTCCTCTCAGCACACGACGATCAGTTAATTGATAAACAATCAAGATGATATTTCTAAACATGTCAGAGAGGACCTTGTGACTAACGTGAATAACATCCGCACGGCTCGATCGTCAAGGTAAACCAACGCTGGACGAGTTTGGCCCTTGGATAGATGACCAATCATTTTGTACCGAGACTCCTTACGCACTTAAAGCAATTGGTACCTTTTTAGGTGGGGGAAATAATCAAATAACTTCTATCGATCTCTGGGGAAGCGAGAGGGAGCGTCTGAAATTTACTGAAAACTCTTAACAGACTTCGCACCCAAGTTGGGCGCAGCAAAGACTATCTCCACAGGTGGGTGTTCTCGGACGGTTCTGATCTTCAGTGTTTGTAGACCATGTCCTACCTTCCATCCTTCGTCACGTGCCCTGTTACCTGTACACGTAACGATCTAAAGACAGCGTCAGCGGCCGGCATTAGCGTAGCCGAATACTAGGCCAGGCAAAGAATTTAAATTGGGAAAGAAAACTAGTTTTGCCATCGACACGCCATGAAGAAAACTGACTACTTATGGGTGTTAACCCAACTTGTTTCCTTCAGTTCCCTTTGTGAGATCCATGGCAATAGCAGCTCTTTCGAAAGATCCCGCAGCCCATGCAATTGGCACCTGCTATCATTTGTAAACCTTTGACAGCCATTACTCGGGAAGTCGGATACCTGGAAATCTGATAGTAATTTTTGGGGTATCGCGTTGCTCAGTTACTGGGTTATGAAGATCAGATAGACAGTCGCTCTTTGTAAAATCCTGGTAAAAGTTTGCATCCGTTAAGCTAGACCCCTAAATAGTTGGGAGAGAAACAAGGCAGATTAATACTTCTGCGATAAAGTAACTCACCTATCCGAAACAGCCTGCTATTCATGAGATGAAACATGGCACAGAACAGCATGGCCACGTGCCTGGTGGTGGCCAGCATCATCCATATTGCCACCGTCAAGTCGAAGACGAACACAAACCAGTGCACAATCAGGTAGTCGGTCTGAGGGACTGTCAGGAAGAACCTATGAATGGGAAAATGATTTTTTCAATACACTTACTCGAAAATTCGTTCTTATCCAACCGCTTTTAGGTACGCAATTGACTGTTTTTCACACTAGTGACGAAAAGTGCGCGTGCTCACCCCCGCCACAATTTTCTTACATTTATCGACGCATCAACCCCCGTTTATTTACGTCTTCGTAAGTAATTAAAAACGTCGTTTGATACACATGGAAATTTGTGACTGCAGCCCTCGGCGTCGGTTCTATAACACCCTCGCCAAGGCTCGGGTGAACGCCGTCTTGGTCATAATGTCAAACTTTATCCACTTGTATATAAATGTACTATTCTAGTCTTGATAGGTCAAAAAGCACAAAGCAATATGCAATGCCTTATTTAATTTGTTTGATCTCTCGTGTTAGAATGAGGAAAACTTTGAAAAAAAATTGTGTTAAAAAGTATTGCCAATTCATAAAGACTGCCTGAAGTTGGTATAGAGCTTATATTTGTGGCACACTTACCTGAAAGGCTCAAAAACCCAATGCTCGCTCAGGTTTTGCACTGAGTATCCGGTTAGCCACTCTGCAGTGCCCTTCTTCAAGCCAGCCATAAAGTACAGGATGAAGAACTGGTACTTCAAGATGAAGTAGTTCCAGTATGGCACTGTAGATTTCTTCTTGGTAGCGTCCAGGTAAGTGTCCAATGACCTGTGGATAAAGGTAGACCTAAGTGTTCTTCTTTGCAAAGTTACACGACATGGTTGCTGCGTGTATGTTCAGTTGGAATATATTTACGATAGCAGTAGCGGGGCAAGACCTAAATTTGATGTGGGCAAGATATATTTTGCAAGGTCCCCATACTCAAAACCAGATCTTTAAAAAACGAATGTGGTAGATTAGTATGGTCAGATACTTGCTAGCCGGTTTTTTTTTATTGCTAGATGAGTGCTAGAACTATATCTATATTTGCGTTCGCGGGCCTTTGAGGCGCGAGGCCCCTTGGACCGCGAGGCCGTAGGCGGTGGCCCACGTCGCCCACGCCTTACGCCGCCTCTGTACGATAGTAAACGAAGCAAAGAAGTGAGTCTGCAAGGATCGCACCAGTCTACCCGATGGGGAAAAGTCGTAGGATATGTTTGACACACGGATATCGGTTTGATAAGATATGTTTGTATGTGTCGCAGTCGCGTTAACAGCCTAGCCTAGCTACAAGTAGCGACTAGCGGGGTTACCATGACGTTCAAAGTAAGATTGTTTCATTCTTATTTCAGTGTGGGAAAGAGACAGAGCTATACAGGTTGTCTAGCGCTATCTCTTACCCACACTGGAAATAAGAATGAAATAATCTTACTTTAGACGTCATGGTACAGGTACTGAATGATATTCAGCCGATGTATCAACATCATATCATTTAATGCACTGATTGACTAAATGTTTAGTAGGCCATTTATACTATAAGACGAAAAAGACTTAGGGCACCCTGACACAGACTCATGTAGGGTATTAAAATATCGATAGGATTCCTGCAGATGATTCCAAAAATAAACATCGTAATCACAAAACAGTAGGAAAAAATATATAACATAATCGAAAAACCCATCTGTCAGAAAACATAAAAAGCAAGCTAATGGCAGTTGGTGGCATTAAAGTGACTTTGGAACGACTTTTCATACAGTCGAATTTTTCAAATTTATTTTTCACTACTTACACGCGTAAAAAAGCATCTTGTATAAAATTAGCTTCTTATCGCCATTAGGATTATAACTCAAAAACAATCGCTCAAAAATTTCAATATGACAGCTAAAATTTCAAACTATCTACAGCAGCATTACGTCTGCATTAAATTAAACCTACCTTACGTTAAAAATCATGACATGCGAATTTTCCGGAAGTTGCAGTTGTTTGTAACGAATTTGTGAAAAATAACAAGTGTCTAATGCGAGACAAATGGTCGTTAACTAGCTATTCAAAGAATACTTGTGCAAAAACTGTTAGGTATAGACATGCGGGGTTACCATGACGTTCAAAGTAAGATTGGGTAAGAGACAGAGCTAAACAGGTTGTCTAGCGCCATCTCTTACGCACACTGGAAATAAGAATGAAACAATCTTACTTTGAACGTCATGGTACAGGTCATGTTCTTCTGATGCAACGTTTTTTTCAGCGTAGCGTTCGTAAGGAAGGATCGTAAAAGTGTGCTACGTGAGATCGACAAATGGATACAGCGATTAACGTTTGTGCGACCAAAATGTAATATTGCGACTCACCATAGTTGGGATGCACGCTTGTGCGACACACTGAAGCTCGACATTGCTCTAGTGCGATATGAAGAATTGTTACGTTAGAAGGCTAAGATGGGAGCGCAGCTGAGTAGAGTTCCCACCTTAGCCTTCTTATTTTTATTTTTAACTACCCAGAAGTAGCAGCCCCACGGAAGGGAGCTTCGTCGCGCTATCTTAGCAGGTGGGGTAGTGTCAAACTACTGTAATATTGCACAAACGTATTGTCGAATTACAATACTCATCTTACTATGGGGACGGGCTGCAGAAATCGACTCAATTTTTATATTACAGAAAAGAGCGATCAGAGCTATATACAATCTTCGCCGCTGCGATTCTCTAAGGGAACTGTTTAAGGACATTAACATAATGACGGTGCCTTGTCAATATATTTATGCAAACATAATGTATGTTAGAAAAAATCTTAATCTTTTTAGCAAAAGAGGCGATAGACATAATTATGTTACAAGAAATAGGGACCAATTAGTTCAACCAAGTTTCAGACTAGCAAAAGTGGCCTCTTCTTTTATGGGGTACTGTTTGAAATGTTACAATAAAATACCTTCACAAATATTAGAACTCAATGAAACGAAATTTAAATCTTGTATTAAACGCACACTATGCAGGCAAGCATATTATAAGTTGGAGGATTATATTCAGGATAAAAATGCTTGGCTCAATGCTGGTCCAGCTCCACTACCACCGGGGTGTACAAATTGATTAGTATGGAAATTATTTTCTAATGTTTTTTTTCTTGAAATTGTAAAATATAAGTATTGTATTATATGTATAGAAGCATTTTTTCCACAGTTTGTAAATGTGAGTACCATGGAGCTTTTTATAGTTTTTATGTTGCTACTGGACTTGTTTGACATAAATGAGCATGGCAGTTGAGAGTTTGTCATGCTCACTCAAATGTCTCACTGATGGTGGCGCGGGTGTTGGATCATTCGGTTCCTTTCAAAATGGTTGAGCTGAGTGGTGCTAATATTAGCGTCATGTCCGTGAACGGGCGCTGTCAGTTGAGGCTGGTCATCTCTTAGCTGCCAGTTGCTATTTTAATATCTATATTTAGTTTTTATTTTTATTTACATTGTTCTCACATGATAGCGACAAGAAACATGTAACAGAGATATTTGTAATTACAAAATATGATTGAAAAGAGTGTCCATGGAGTTTCTTGCACATTCTTCTCCATAGAGATCTACGCTTTGGAATGTGCAATTAGCATCATTTATTTTTATTTTTCTGACTGACTGACTTCTTGACGTTTCAAAAGTGCCTGTAAATGGTTTATTTGGAATAAATGCTATTTTGATTTGATTTTGATTTGATTTGATTCACACAAGTATTAGTCACACAATTGTTTGTCGCACTACCGTAGTTTCGAACTACTGTCCACAATCTTTGGCACAGCAGCGTGATTTCGATCTTCAGTATGATAATAAGGTGAGCCGCAGTGTAGTTTTGTCGCCATCCATTTGTCGAGCTCAAGTAATACACTCGGATCGTGAGATCAATTAGCAGATTCAGTACCTATCAGCTCGGGGTTGATTTTCCATATTTAAAGAGTAAAGAATTCAGTGTCAACGTATCAAAACTGCCACCAAACAGAGCTTACCTTCCTCTATACTAATAGGTTTTTTTGGATTTTTGTTTGTAATAAATACACTAAAAAACTACTATAAGGATCGATTTTAAAAATCCTTTTACCAGGAGAACGTATATTTTCTACTATCACACGGGCGAAGCCACTGGTGGACTAACTCGAAAGGGTTACCGTGGAGCCCTGGAGCGTAAAGAGCAACTGAAGGAATACGGATGAGCTTTTAGTCAGCAAAAGTCTGCCACGCCCTCTCGCTCCACACATAGCGTGAGAAGTTATTTGTCTAAAATAAAAAAAGCATTATTTATTTATTAAAAATATTACCAATAACAGTTAGCTTCCGTACAGCTGAGTAACAAAGAGACGAGTCCGAACAGATAGCTGTGGTTGTTCCAGAAACTCTTCTCTATCAGGAACAGATACCAGTAGCAGGCGGTGAATACTGGCGCTGCGATGCGGAACTTGTAGCCCAGCATTATGCATAGCGCTCCTGAAAGCAAATTCGGTGTCAGACAACCTTCTTAGTGAAGTTTTGTATGCGTTATTATTTAAAACTATAGGTCTTTTAATTATCTCACAGAAGGAGTAAAAAGTATCCTACCCAGGGTTAAAGCTGTCTTTGTCTTGGGTGGTTTAAATTCCTTGCTTCACTCAGGTATCTTATATTGACCTCAGTGTGCTCAGGAGTAAACTATATAAATCCCTCACTGCGTTCGGGATTAAAACTTAGCAACCTTCGTTTCGTTCTGAATTTATACCCTTTAAAGTAGTGTCTATAAGTCGCGGGCACATAATCTACTATTATTACCATGCGGCGTGCTTTCGGGACTTTCTTGTTGGTTACTGTATTATTAATACTTTGTTTCTCGTTAAGATGAAAGCGCTAGGAAAGCCTATGAAATTTAAATTTTGTTAATTTAATTTTTTGCATATCAACGACAAGTTGTGTTGATGTGTTGATTAAAATTTGATTTGCAACCGTATTTGTTTACGGAATTATTATCGTTAAAGTTATCAATTACACAACCCTCTTAGTTCGTCTTACGGTGGTCTTACCCTACTATTCAATATTAACCATTTGGCTATCATGAAAAAGTCATTCAATAGGATTAGTTACATAACATACAACTCCTTTCAAACAACTGTGATCTTTAGAAATATGTTTACCCAAAAAAAAATGTGTTCTTCAGAATGTACATAGCATATGTAAATCAATCAATATTTCGCAAAGAAAATTGTTTTATAGGTCAGCGGGTATCTATGCGGGCGCAGGTGACGCAGTACGAGTGTGTATGCATTTAAGTCCGGCCAGATGTTCAAGTGACTGTATTAGTCACTTGAGACTTACACTACTTCTACTACTTCACAAGGAATAGAAAATACAGAAACTTAATGCGTATGTCTTAAGTTCCTGTATTTTATGGTATTTATTCTCACTCAATTATATTTTGTACGTCATTAAGGCAAAACGTGGCAGTGATTCAACTGAACTGTATGTAACATCTTGCATTTATATGTATACTCATGTTTTAGCAAAATAAATAATCTTGTATCTTTTCTATTCCGTGTTAAGTTCATCCATACCCCGACTTAGTAGGTTTCTCTTTTAGGTGGGAAGGTAGTAATGTTAAACCTACCTCAGCGTCCAGGAATACTGACGTGGTCTAACACTGACCTGTGAGCTTTAGGATCGAACCCCGTTCTGACTACCATTTTATCGGTACTTTATCAATATTTTTGCGTATTTCAGTCTGCAACTCTTGTCTCTAACATACACAGAACTAACAAAGTGAAAGATGTTCATTCGAGGAAGAGGCAAAAAGTTAGTCTACGTATAGTAATTCGCTTTCACTTACCAATCCAGAGTGCAGCATACACGAGCGCCATGTAAGGCATGCCAACAGACGTTAGTATCGGGATCAGCGGGAAGTGGCAGGTGTTGGGATCTCCCCAGCGTTTCACCATAGAGGCGCCGCCACGCTCGTCAGGGATGTCAAACAGCATTGCTAGTCCTGATGGTTCGAATCGTCAAGTTGGTGTGACTGGACTAATACAGTTACATAGTCAGCCAATAAGGTTTACCTTGCTGGGGTACAGGCTTGCTCTGTCTGAGAGGACTCGCATTAGGCCTGAAGGTGGATCCAATTGCACTCACAAAGAGCGGTTCCATCTTCGGGCCTAGTGTGAGTAGTTCGCAATATTTTCCTTCAACGTTTTGAGAGTAGTGGTGTAAAAAAGCTTTTTAATAATTTCACAAGTCGGTTTTTTCTGGTTTTGTTTCTTGGTTATTTAGCACCGACTAATAAACCTTATTGGAATTGTCATGAGATCCACTCTGGCTTATGTCGTTTTAACGGTTATGTTCTATCACCGGCTTGGCTTGCATAGAGCTTGCACTTTATTAAGGGCTCACTGAGGGGTTGTAAAAAATTACAAAAGAAAAACATTTTACAAAAAAATAGAACCAAATTGAGAACCTCTCCCTTTTTTGTATGTTGCTTAATAACACAAGTGCACCTGCCTGACTGCAAACCTACGACCAATATTTCGTTAATCGGGGCCGTTATGTCCATAGATACACAAATGTACCATTGGGCCAAAACTGCTTAGCATAAAAAATTCGTTTCAAGAACTCTTACCGAACAAAATCCTGGTGACCGCCAAGCTAGACGAGTCCTTAGGTGCGTACATGTAGTCGATGACCTTATTTAAAGTAGTATCTTTTATTTTAAACCCGAATTGCTGACAGAACTTATCATCCACCTTTTGGTAGAGCGTTTGGAGTTTTTCCTTGGGCTTCATTCTTGTCTGTAACATAAAGCATGCATTTTATTATAACCAAGCTTAGTTTAACAGCCACCGTAGTCTTCGCAAAGGGCAACTGAAGGTACACTGTAGGTTTTAGTCGGTAAATTCTGGCACTGCCTCTTGCTTCCTTCCCGAATTCATCGATCTTTTCCCATGTAAGAAAAAAGTTTAATAGAATACTGTTTCTTGGAGTCATCATCAGTGAAAAGGACCCTCAAAATAAGCTTTGATAAATCGTACTCGAGTTAGACGAGGGTTACGTCAAAGAACGGTTGGGAATCGAGTCCGCAACCTATCAAATGGGCTCTAGCTAGACGGCTTTTAAAGTAATTGAAATCATGGTTAAACTTTGGTACCTGCATACCTATTTCTTAGCGTATCGATGGCAAAACTAGTTAAATTCGGCCACTATATCTACTAGGGAATGCAAAACTGGCCAAAATTAAAACACGTATTTTTCGGGTTTCCTAAAAAACATAACCGGTTTTCCGGGTTAACGGTTTAAAAATAAGTTGTTTTTATTGTTTGTGTAAATGATATTTTTAAACGTATTGTACCTGCATCTCTTTAATAATTAAATAGAAACTTATCTATTTAAAAGAAATGTTTATGTATTTATTCAAAATTAAATGAAAATGCAAAAATATATTTAGGTAAAAAGGTAGTTTTGTTTTTAAACTCAGTAGGTACAACATAAATCAACAGTATCAAAAAGATCAACTAAGTGTAATTTAGTCATTATAAATATCACGCATAACGAAAAAACGGCGAGCCATCCATTGCTCGCCGTCCGCAAGCCCGCGCCTACGGTGGCCGAAAATTGGAATTTGAATCCGATCGGCCTCCTTTGCTAGCATTACTGCTTAACAGAAGGAGGCGACCGCCTGCCACTCTTCCTCTACCAAGGTGCGACGCGAGAGATCGCCGCCGCCGATCGCCCCCACGAGGACACGGCATTGCTCTGCCCAAGCGGGGCACACCTCCACCGGTGCCCAGTACGAGTAAGGTGGATGTCACATGTCTTCGAATTTTTGGTTCTAGGTCATGTTGATTTCCTTAAGAAATTTTCTTTCACAGTTTTGAGAACAATGGTGATGAAATAAATTACACAAAGTCATTACCTCACCTGGCTGGGTTTGAACCCGCGATCTACAACTCGTAAGTCTACCGCAATTACTTTATCATCTTATGTCATCATTTTACATGTACTAACTTAATCGTCTATTATTGCACTAATAGGAACATAGTGAGGAGATACAGTAATTTTCTATTCTTATATCTAAGGAAACTATCTATTCCTGGGTCATGTAGAAAAATTCACCGACTAACCAGATGTACAAATATTTTCAGAATAGTGTTATGGGTAGGTCTTTCAGTCACTCGGCTGGCTTCATCTTAATTATTTACATACCATCATCAGGTAGTGGAACAAAAAACTCTTATGTACTAAACTGCGTCATTAACAACAATTTATTGTGTGTTAATAATATTGACATAGTGCTGTTAGTGGTTTTGGCACTTTAGTATTTGACGCATTAGCTATGTATACCTACGTCACAAGCAGGTATGTTAAAAATTACACTTTAATGTTAAACTGTTAAAGTGATTTTGTATCTATATTTATGGATAAGTAAACTGTGATTCAATGTTTTAAAGATAGCCTTGGTTATTCTGATGTTTAAGTTATATTACTGTAAAGTTTCGTCAAAATCCGTTCAGTAGTTTTTACATGAAAAAGTAACACACACACACACTAAATTTACAAACATGCTGCGCTAATGAATAAAATAGACACTTACCAGTTGTCTTAGAAATATTAGGAACACTACAGAGAAAGCTTTCTCAACGAAATCAAAATCCCGACTGAAGATGAATAGTCGATTACAAAATACGAAGTTTCCTGAACAATATTCTAAATAAACAAAAGTTCCAGTTATATCATGAATTATGTCAAATTAATTATGAGCAGGAATGAGTTTATTCGTGTGTGAACGTGTGCAGCTTCGATTATGTTAATAATTCAAAGTTAACAGGTAAATAAAATGAAGAGGCGGTGATGTTGGCGTCGACTTGGTTGTGTTTTTCGAGTTTACATATTGATATATTATTAAGTTTTAAGTATTTAGGTGTTCCGTATGGTGTCCGGACGTAAAGAATAACAGCATCCCATCTCTTCCCGTGAGTGTCGTAAGGGCAGCATCCTCTGTGAATTGCAACAACCAACTGCGATCGCCAACCCGCAGGCCAAGCGTGGCGATTATGGAAAAACCCCCCAAATGATAAACACAACCAAAAAATGGCCCTTGAGGTCGCTTGAGGGAGGCCTATGTCCAACAGTGGACTTCTTTCGGCTGAAATGATGATGATGATGAAGTATGTAGGTATATTTCTTCGGTACGCGCCTAACAGCATGCCCTAGAACCTAAACAACATGACCTAGAGCCTAAACAGCAAGATGCATTTTAGCTTGAGAGCTGCATTATATTTGTCTTAGTTGTGAGTGACACCGAATACATAAAAATTATAAAAGAAGGCTTCGGGATTGTTCGAAAGAGTTACCGTCTCAAGCTCCACGCAGACCGGGAGTTCCCGTGTAAAAAGGCATTTTCCGCGTTATAATCACCTATCTTAGAATTTTATTTTAATTTTATTTGAGTAAAGCTTTGGCCGAATTAAGTTTTTGTTTATTTGGTAAAAATTGTGTCACACAAGAAAAAAATATAAAGGTACAGCCAAGGTTCGGAGGCGTTGGACAGGCAACCGCCACGACGAAGAAACCCCATCTACCTACATCATTCAATGCAGGCGGCCGGGATTTAGGACTCACGGCGCTTTAGTGAGGGACTCTGAACACCCACAGAGTGGTTCCGTGCTACAGAGCACAGCTGAGTTCAGAGAAACCCCTTTACGGTTTCCTCAGGTATATTCCTTAATTGGCGTTGCTCAAAAGGGATTTTGGAGTAGCCTTTAGTTTCATGCATTTGCTAATTGTAGTCACCGTTTTACTGAGGGAAGAATTCCGCACTCCCTGTTCTTTCTCCACGCATATTTTAAAGATTCCCCCAACAACAAAAAAAAGGTATAACTAACATATTGGCTACTACGCCAATTTTTTTTTTTTTTTGTAGAGACAATTAATAACAAGTACCTACTACAATAGAGAGAGGATAGACAGAGGGATCTATTTACCTAAGAAGTATGTTCCTATTGCAGTGAGAAAAAAACCTTGAACGCAGCGCTGGCCGCAGCGACGATGAAATCCACATAGGTACACAGGATTAACCCCTCGAACGCCGATTGTATAAGGTCCATTGAATTGTTAATAGTATGTACGTATTTGGGTTTCGTCGCTGCGGCCAGCGCTGCGCTCAAGGCTGCTTTTTTAGAGAATAGCACTGCTGCACTCTTCGCTTTCCGATACGAGGTCATCTCTTGAATCTTCAGCATCATCAGCTACCCTTCGTACGACCGACTGGTAGAGCCCAACTATGTTGAGGTCGTCTGCATGTGTAACCGGATTCATCATAATACCACTTCTTTCATAGAACGACAGCCCGAATCATACCTTCACAATCCAATTACCAATCAGAGTGACCAGTGGGAATTTGTTTATCGACACGTTTATGACGTTCGGCGCTCTGATTGGCTCGCTTCAAGATCTTAACCAATTAAAAGCCAAACGTAGTAACGTTTCGTAAAAACAAGTCGCACTAAGGCCTCAGATCCATTGGTATCCTGCCTGAGAAAGAACTAGGTAAATGTTTTGGTAGTGTTTAATCAGTTAAATAATAAAAAAAAACATTAATCCAGTCGAAAGAAGTCCATTGTTGGACATAAACCTTCACCAAGTGTCGCTACTACTGGTCTCGAATCCATCGGATTCCCGTGACTCACTAGGTCATTAGTCCACCTTGTTCGCCTTCCAACGCGGTCGCCACTCCAAAATCTTTCGGCTCCATCGACCGACCATTGTTCAGAATAAAACAATCATGATTTGCTGAAATATTTATTTCTCCATTACAATATCCGTTACAGGCTTCGTTTCATAATAGACATTTATTATTGTCAATCATAATATTCATATCATATCCTCCATAATAATTTTCAACAAACAACTAACTTCTAGAACTAAGTTTTTTGTCAACATTTATCTAAATACGGCAATTAATTTTCGGTTGTTATCAAAAGGGCGTAGAAGCGAGTTTTCGAGTATTTTCAAGCAATATGGAGTAATTGACGCGAATATTTATTTACCTTAGCGCTGTTTGGAAAATATAATTAGTAGGTTTGTGATACTTATTTAATGACGTCAATCCTACGTCTTAAAATGTGTTAGTCAATTAAATTAAAAATATTCTCACAGGCATTATAATGATAAAGAATAAAATACGTGGATATGCTCTTTGCATACGGAAACTTTGTTTTTGTTATCAGGAAGCTGAATTTTTTTTTTAATCAATACCTATACAATTCTAAACAGTTAAAATATGCGTTCACATATTTTGTACATAAAAACTAATATAAGTGACAAACGGCAATAAAATCGTGAGAAAATAGCAAATAGCCGGCCGGATTGTAGTTACTTCCTTGAGAATAACTTTTGGGTAATCTACATAAATACGTTTAGGATAACAAAGAAGATAAAAATAAAATAAAATGTTTATTCCAAATAAAATCAAATTAACAAAGGAACATTAAAAAATAATTTTTAAATAAATGTGTGAAACTTAAATGACTGGATGAGAATTTTCGACTTTACACTATTTTACATTAGATTGATTAAACGCATACGACATTATTCAAACATAAGCTTATTGTTAACAACACGTTCTTTACAATGTGAATAATAAAATATAAATGAATGTCTCTTCAGATGGACAGAATTGTGATATTTAGGTACTTGGTTAAGTGCAGAAGATGTAAACATTAACCCTTAACCACCTGCGTCGGATTATTCCGACGAGCGTCGTATTCGCCAGGGTAGCGTGTTTGCGACTGGGTACTTCATCTCGTTTAGCTCTTCAAACCCCTTACGTGTCAGAAGAGATGAAGTATTTGGTCGTGGATGCGCGACCCTGACGGAATAAACGCGAGGGTATTTGTCGGATATATCCGACATAGATGTTTAAAGGGTTCAAGAAGTGCTTATTTTGCGGGTACAAAAAAATCTATTAAAAAATATGTCACGATAAATACATAAATTACACTTTTAATGAATAAACAACTTCAATATCTATGCTTTTTAATAAACTAGGAACTAAATTCATAACTCTGAAGAGATCTTAAACTAATATAATTACGTAGGAACTTCTACACATACCAATAAAACCTCTTTTGTAATTTCCTTTATAAAATTAATCTCATCACTGTAACATACATCACAGTTCGAACTAAAGTATACTTTTAAAATAAAACAGGTATTTTACAAACACATAAATACACTTAGCTGAATACCATATTAGATGCGTAAAATTAATGATTTGAATGCAGGAAAGCATGTGGGAGTTATTAAAATAAATGCTCTAGATTTTAACCAGTGCAGTGTGAAAAATATATATTGTTTCGTTTTATCATACATTAAAATATGTATAAGTAACAGGAGGTATTAGGCCGAAAACGCACTGACAGTCTAGTAGCCTGACGGAGTAGAACCCATGTTCTAAAGTACTTCTAACCAGCCGCGCTGCCCACTTCGCGCTAGGCGTAAACAAGCCAGTAAGTTTTCGGTCCTAATAAAAAGAGTTAAAGTAATTTTTTCCTGTTATTTAAACCGTTATTAACTCTTCCAACAATAAAAATATATTACATAGAATACTGACTACACGTCGCATACAATCTAAAAACAATAACATTAAAAACAGATATATAATTTAATTTTACGAACAATGCATCAAAGTTTATATGACACGAGAGATCACTATCCGTTCACATTGATTTTATTAAAATTAGATATTGTTAGAACGACATCACATGTTTTACAAAATGGCGACGAACATAAGAATTGGTCTCGAACTATATTAAACTATTGATATCTGTCGATACTTTGCAGGTTTTGACAGAATTTAAAATGCAGCATTTTAAATTCAGAATTTAAAATTTTAAAATAATACAGAATTTAAAATGCAGCATTTTAAATTCTGTCAAAACCTGCATTTTAGTTTTTTCCGTGTCTTATTTTAGATACGAGATAATAAAAAATTGCAAGATATCTGTGTTTGTTTATGCGGGTCGCGATGCGTAACATCTTTATTGATGACTTCACTTATGTTCATATGCCATATTGCAAGTGAATGATACATTAAACAAAAATCTATGCGTTACCAAATAATATTTGGCATGAGATATGTATAATTAATGAAAATCTTTTCTAAAACGTAATAACGACCAAAAAGTCTAAAAAACGGAATGTGATTACACATAAAACGATTATATCAAACAGTATAATATAATAATGGTTATCTTAAAGTAAAATTAAGATCTAAAATAGTATTCGACATTCTATGTACGTCACATTTACGTAGGTCTTAGCCGAGAAACAATTGTTTTGTTCACTCAACTCGAAATAATAAGTTATAAATGAATGTGTTAATAAAATAAATTCTCATAATTTTTTACGATTTTTTAACAGTTTTGTTAATAGCAATGCAGACTAAATATTATTGTCGCTCCTTTCAAACCCATATCAGAAATAAATAATTTCTAAATTCGTCATAACAATATGACTATGTATTAATGATGATTGAATTTATATTGATATTGTAATTTAAACTTTACTACATTATAAATAAGATCTAGTTTTGTTAACGCTGGTAACGAAGCGTCTATACAGCGGCCCTAGTATCGCCCTAAGATGTTCTACAAACGCTATAATTTGTGTTTCGATTCTATAGCGACTGCGACTGACTACGATATGGGACGTTTTACAAGGTTTTTTGGGTAAAGGATAATTATACAGCAAGTTTCTTTACTAATTTCAGTATGTTTTTGAAATCCATTAATAAATATTTAATCTGTTTTGTCTCCCAACAGTCGCCGAACCATCACAATATCGGACGCGAATACATAGTGACATATCACTGTCACAAATAGTTGTGCTAACCTAAATAAACTTCTGTACACAATGTCCCACAGCATCACCAGCACCAACGACTCATAAGCACCAACTTTTAGCAGTCGCTCTATGTAAAATACTGGTGTGGAGGCCGATCACAACAAAAACGGAAAAAAGAAAATTTTTGACCTTTTAACCAGCTTTTTCGTTCATTAGTAGGTCTGCCATGGCCCATTGTGTACAGTAGCAGTAATACATGGTGGCCAGCGTGTGCGGCGTGGCCTTCAGTGGTCGTAGATGACGCCGCCGGCTCCCGGCAGCGTGGACTTGCCGCACAGGTACAGGTCCACTGCTCGGGCCGCCTGTCGCCCTTCTGATATCGCCCACACCACGAGGGACTGGCCGCGCCGACAGTCTGGACAAATTTAGATTAAGTTAAGTATTTCATATGATAAATTCATGGCTCTTGAACTTGATTAGTGAGCTTGCAAGCAATAATGCTTTTAATTTTATTTACATAGCACAGACCAGTGAAGTGTCTAATGTAATCATGTATTTTCTTGAACAATAAATCATTATTATTATGACACTGCTAAAACAGTGTAATAGCATAATCAGCCTTATAATATTCCAACTGCTAGGACTCAGGCTTCCGCTCTAGAAGAGAACGAGGGCCGTAATCCATCACGCTAACCCGGTGTGGGTTGGTGGATGTCACATGTCTTTGAAGTTTTGCTTCTAGAACATACTAGTTTTCTCACGATGTTTTCCTACACCGTTCTGAGTGCAGTGGTAATGAAGAAAAAGACACGAAATCACTTCGCCACCACTGCTCTCAGAAGTATCAGCTCAATACAAAAAAACATTGCACATACCTCCAGCAGCGAATACGTTGCTGACAGGCGTCTTATAAATGTCTTTCTTCTCGGTTTCAAAGTTGCTTCGTGCATCCAAGGGGAGATCTGACAACAAAACGTATTATTTTAATTAAATATACAAGTAATAAGAATAATCGAAAATCTGCAAATAAGAAGGCATCTCACTAATGTAAGGCTGCAAACATAACAGCGTCATTACATCTTATCTTTGACTTATTTTTTTTTCATTCAATCCGTATTGTTCGACTACTGGGAGGCGCGTTCGCGTAATATATCGTTAAGGCCCGTCAGTGTTTTCTAGGCCTTCATCGGCGACTCATTATACGAAACGCAAAAAATTAACAAAGTATTATGAACTTATGGTATTCGGCTGTCATTTCGAGCATTGTCTCTTACAAACCTAAGCGAAATCACGCGAGAAAATTTTATAAACAGAATAATTGATCTGTTAGTTATATAAAGTATGGCTCACCCAGCTGGTTAGCCACGTATCTCTCGGGCCCCAGGAAGCCCATGGCCAGCAGCACGAGGTCCGCCTTGAACACCTTGTTGGTGCCGGGGACCTCCTTCATCTCCCAGCGCCCGCCCGCGCCGCGCGTCCACTCCACTTCCACGGCGGATACTCCGCACACGTTACCTTCACCTGTAGGGAAAAGGGATTATTCGTTAGACGACATTCAATAATTTTATTGTTTATTGTATGTCATTTGATAATTTGACCCTTATTAGCGACACTATCTATCGAATGGTGTAATAAAACTATTTTTTTTTTTCAAAATTAACTGGTTCGATTCTAAGTTAGTAGGAAGCATTTTAACCAAATTGAGTAATGCATTTTAGTTTTCAGCAAAATCGAGTGCGAGACGCCTATGAATATTTTTTGCTATTTTTTGGATTTGGTCATCATTGCGCACTTGAAAAAATTATCTCGAATAAGTATGATAGAGCATCATTTGAGAACGGCTCGAACTATTAGGCTGTTTTTTTCATTGTGTTTGTAATTATCAAGACAAAAACTGACAAACCCTTTATAATACTTTTTTTTAAAACACACCAACATAAATTGTACCAGTGCATTTTAAATAATTGTTTAAAACTAGAATAATCATTTATTGATTGCATACACATGACCACTACAAGCAGAGCTACTTGATGACTAGCTCCTACCAGCGGTTTCGCTCGCGTGAAAGTAGACAATATTGTGGAGTCCTAGGCCATACATATATGGCCGCAAGCTAGCTATTACTGGCAGCATTGTTTATTTTTAAAATGCTAGGTATTCATATTGAGATGAAAGATTGTATTTAGATGTCAAATAAGTAAAAATATAGGCGGACGTAATTTTTATATAAAATATGATATTTAAAAGTGCTTCGTGCAATATAAACATAATAATTACAAAGAAGCATTTCAATAGCGTCTCCGCCTTCACAATATATAGCCTATATCAATCAGTGACTAGCTTTCTACTGGTGGAATATTTTCTCAGTCCAGTAGTTTTTAGTATATTAATTAAAAATAAAAATACAAACTTTTCTCTTTATAATATTAATATACACTTACCATCATCCAAGAACTCTTTGGTGAGTGTAGAGAACTTCCTCGGGTCGTTTCCGAATTTAACTTTCACTTCTTCGTGTCCGTAATCCACCCTAAAATCAAATTTAAAAAAAGTTCACCACATGGGCGTGCGTAAATATTAATGAGGTTACATTAAATTGTGATAATTTATATAATTGGTATTAGAAATGTCAGTCAAATAAAATCATATAAATAATAATTGAATTAATATGTCAAAGAGTCATTTAAGTAGTAAACAAAAACATTAAGATAAAAAAATATCATTTAAAACCGTGGGTAAAACCTTGGAAAGTGATTTAACATACAGTAAATAATGATGTGTCTACTGACCTGAACACTCTGGGCCACTGTGGCCATGGGTTGTCTTGTCCTCTGGTAGGTTTGGGTTCGGGCAGGATCTCGAATGTCGTGATGCTTTTAGCGCCTTGACGCAGCGATGTGGCTATGCAGTCGCAACTGGACAAAAACGGGTTTGTTCATTAGTGTTGTGTTTTTTTTAGGGATTTGGGAGTACATCTAGTGCCTTTTTCGCACTAGGATGGAGAAAGGAGGAGTGTCAGACTTTTACTGATTAAAACCCACCTATGTTTCTTCAGTTGCCCTATTCATTCCAGGACCACGGGTTTCCTTTTCAGTCATTTCCCATGGCTCTAGTGGGCGTCGGCCGTGCTGGGCCCCTACGGTTTGCTGACATCTCTTTAAGGCGCGCGTGGAACACTTGACGCCGTCGACCACAGTAGAACGGTCCCTACCAGACGAATGGACGACGAGGTACCCATTGCTCGTCACCCGTAAGGCCGCGCCTACAGTGGCCGGTAGTCACTCCGACTCCCGACGCGCGGGTGTCCCGTTTCCCGACCATGAGGGTGTCCGCTCCCTCATGCGTTCCTCCTCCTTCGCTAGCATTACTGCTTCGCAGGAGTCGACCGCATATTATTTTGTGTTATGTTGTGGGATCGCGAGAATGGAACACAATGTAGGGAGAACTAGCTTGAATTAAAATGCTTGATAATAGTCGTAACTAATTTGTTAACATACCCAGTATCACCGCCTCCAATAACCAGCACATTTTTGTCCTTGGCCATCAGTTCAGGGTTATCCTTGGCCTGGTGATGGTGCGTGGCGCCCATCTGCTTCTTCTGCCAGTTCTCCAGGAACTCCATTGCGTAGTGGATGCCGTTGAGCTGCCGACCCTTGAGCGGCAAGTCTCGCGGCCACGTCGCGCCCATGCACAGGACTAGGGCGTTGTATCTGGGGGAAAATAATAGATAATAATCTGATAGACTAAAAAAGGAGATTTTTAGTGTATTCTACTTTATTGAATTTATAATTATTTTTATTTTATTTTATTGTTTTCGGAAAACTTACAGCTATAGGATACAGATAGTTGAAAAATATTGAAAGAAGGCCAATTACAAGTTTTCACAAATAGTATTAGAACAAGACAACTTTGCTCTCACCCCTCGCGCTAGGAGTATTATTATTGCGTAATTGCGCGTTTTTACGTAAAATCACTAAAAAAAACTTTTTCCGGATTTTTCTAGGAAAAACGAAGATATAAAGATCATAGTTTTCTGCCGAATAAATTTCGTACATTTGTGTGCACAAAACGACAATAAGGTTTTCAAGGTCACTCAAGTTGTACAGACGTATGTACAATCGGCGCACGAGGGGCTTTAAAATCCAACTAATTCTGACTGTTCAAAAAATAACGTAAAAACTTCGAATTCAGCGCCATCTAGCGAGGACATGGCCAGGCTTAGGCCTGTTAGTTAGTCAAAAAATATAAAGTAAGAACTTTAATAAGGTAATTTGAGTTAGAAAGGCAAGTTACTCGTTAGCCAGGTCGCTTGCAGAGATGTCCCGTCCCACGTCCACGTTACACTTGAAGGAGATGCCCTCCGCAGTCATGAGCTTGATTCGTCGAGCCACCACTTCCTTGCTGAGCTTCATGGTCGGGATGCCGTACTGCAGCAAACCGCCCGGACGGTCGTTGCGCTCGAATACTGTTACCGTGTAGCCGGCCTGAAGAAATCAACTTTGGTAAGTAAAGGTGGTTACTTTAGATAGCGAATAATGGGTAATTCCGAGCCCCAATCAACGTCGCATTATCAACGTGCACTCAAAAAAATGACAGAAAAAACGGACAAAGCTTAACAGGGCTGATGCTTGCTAGGGCTGCGGGATTGTTACAAAAACAGTTACCGCGGTCCTAGAACGCACATGGTACCTGAAGGAAGACAGATAAATTTGAGTCAGTAATCTATAGTCTATTTTATTGTAATTGTACTATAAGGCAGTGTGTACCGCGGCACACTGGTGTACCGTGGTAAATAGTTGGTGTGCCTCGAAAAAATACTGTTATCCATAAAGTTCTAGACTGACGGAAGCAAAATTTTGATATTTAGATCTATCTAACTATAGACTGGGTTCTAAATTTATTCTCCATGGGAATTCCCTTTTGATACTTATTTAGAGATTAACGAGCAGGAAGAACTTTTGGAAATGAAAGAAGAGTGTGCATTAAAATTAATATTTTCATAAACTTATTTATGTTTTGTTAAATAATAATCTGTAAAAACTTATTTTTCATTTACGGTGTACCTCGAACACAAAAAGTTTGCGGAACGATAAGGCATTGCTTACTTCGTCATTAGACGACAATCTCGTGTAAGTGAACGATTATAATAATATAATTATATTCTTATGAGAAATAGGGAATCTTTAAACCTAAAACTCACGACGCCACTTAGCGACAGGAGTTCAGTATTTGATGTTTTTCCACCTCAAAACAAGGTGGTCGGTTCAGTAACTTAGGGCTATGTTTCACCGAGACACCATGGCTGCGCGACCAGTTGCGCCGCCATGGTGTCCGTAAGCTACCAAACTAGACTCATACAGACACCAGAGTCGCTACACAACACTGAGACAGTATCAAAATGGACATTAAACGCACGTGTCCGATCGCAAAGCCAAATTGATTGCGCAACCACACGGACACCAGGTAAGTAACTCTCTATGGAGTTGTATACATTTTGTTGATAGCGGCGACTGATCGCGCCGCCATGGTGTCGCGTTGAAATATAGCCCTTATATTAGTGAAAACTCTGACGTAATTTATTTTAGTTTCGTCGAAAAATGTGTGCTCAGTTGACCACATCTTCGCTTTTATCTTACCGGTGCAGGTGGTACCACTATAAGACTCGAATCGAGTGCCATTTATTTATGTCACAGCAAGTTACCAAAGATTAAACTAAAATTTTAGTGTTTTGCTTTGATACCTTATTCAATTGATGTGCGCACGCCAAGCCAGCTGGTCCGGATCCGACAACAGCCACTGTCTTTCCGTTCCTGTGTGAAGGTATCTGTAAACAAAATAATTTATTGCGTAATTTTTATAGTCAAACAGATTTTTTTAGTGTACAATATGGCCTACTCTCCAAGGTAAGGTGGGTATTGATTTAGTTCTCTCTTAGGTTTCTGTATATATAAACATTATTATTATTTTTGTTTCGGTTTTTTACTTCTCAGCTCTTGTACGGGTCAAGCCAAGTAAATGTAGTTTACGCCCGTACAAAAGAGATAGTGAGACCCCCCCACGCTCCACACTCTTCTTCCTACCAATATTTAAAATGCAAATTGTTGCATCATTTATTAACCAATTTTGATACTGTTTCCAAAATTGGTTCCTTTTTGAGTCATTTGTTGATATAAGTCTAAAATATTGTACAAAAAATAGTCTAATATCCAATTATTTAGTCCTATCGTGCACGAAATGATTAGAATGCTGTATACATACTTCGGGCTGTATCCAGCCGCTCTCGAAGGCGTGGTCGATGATGGCGCACTCGATGTTCTTGATGGTGACGGGCGGCTCCGAGATGCCCAGCACGCACGCGCCCTCGCACGGGGCCGGGCACACGCGCCCCGTGAACTCTGAGGGGACCAACCGAGTAAGATGTAATAATATGTCAGCTTTAGCAGTTCAAGGTTCACTTTAATTAATAGGAGCTCTAACAGATTCAATCAAGCTGATGTAATACTTTTATAGCTGTTTGTTGTTGTTGTAGTTGAAAAAAAAGGACAAGAAATGTCTCTGACATCATACTCATATAGCTGGTTTTGTACACATGTGTCGTGTGCTCGGGCCCCGTCGCGGAAACCGGATTATTACCTACGCAGTGTCACTAGTACAACGCAGAACGCAGCGTCGGCCATAAATGACAGTAGTCCATACTAAGTAAAACCTTTATAATAAGACTTTTAGGCGGTACAAAGTTCGCCGGTTCAGCTAGTCCGTTTAGGCGCAGAATGTCCAATTCGCAGAATATCGCCAATTAGTAGTGACAAAGTTATGATGAATATCGAACATTCTGCGCTTTGGACATTCTGTGAACTGGACATTCTGCGCTTTGGACATTCTGTGAACTGGATATTCTGCGAATTAGCCATTGTGCTAATTGGACAATAAGAGAATTGGACATTTTGTGTCCGCTGGACATTTTATGGATTGGATATTCTGCGTCTAAACGAGCTAGTAGTAATAATATTTTATCCAAAGCTAGCACAAAAATACGCAATGATTAGTTTCCTGAGCTATTGTTGTGTTGTGTATTAATTCGGGATTGAAGAATATTACATATGACGTCGTCTGCTACTATTGGTTCGTGATTGCAATTGTTTGAGGTTGGCCTGTTTTAAATCAAAGAGTGGACATGCCTGGGAAGTTATTAGTCTGCAGTAGCTGATTGAGCGCCTGATGCCAGTCTCCCTTGAAGATGAGATCGTTCCACTTGGGGATGATGTTCCCGAGCGGGCAGCCGTGCGCGGACTGGCAGAAGGGCACGCCGCACTCCATGCAGCGCGCCGCCTGCACGCGCAGCCCGCGCCGCACGTGCCCGAAGTTGTAGATCTCGTCCCAGTCGCGGAGGCGCTTCTCGGCGGGGCGGTACATTGTCGTCTCGCGAGGATATTTTATGAAGCCCCTACAAAGTAAAAGAGTTCATTTGGTTACAAATATTCCATGGTATGTACTATTGTACACCAGTACACAAATATGACCGGTTCTCAGGTTTATATGACAAATTAAATTTATGGTGCGCCCAAAAGGTACATACTTGGTACAATCTTGTATTGTACAGATCTATATACACTGAAAAGACTGAGTATACGCAAATATGTCAATAAAATATTTGTGCGAAGTTTTCATAACTTCAAGACTATTATTTTGGAAGGTGCAGTTTTCCAAGATTTTTTATTACTTCTTTTATTTAACTGGCAGTATATTTATGTTTGTTCGGGTGGAATCTTACAACTCAATTTTAAAGCAAATGTCTGCATCCAATTGAGCTGACATTTTGTATACACGTTTAGTTTGGATGACAATGACAAAAACTGTGTGACGTCATTCTTAATCCAACATGGCGGACTAGTTATTAGTTATTTTTAATGCACTCCTACAATGAGGGTATCAAATGAATGGGCTTGCTGAGAATAACTCAAAAATAAAGTGTCGTCACTCAAAATAAAATATAGCGGACTTCTAAGAATGGCAGAATAACTTTTTCATACTTTCCTATAATACGGGTAGCAAATGAAAGGGCTTTTTGAGAATACGAACGCGAGTTAAAAATAACCTATCAGTTACTTCATCATTACTTCATCCGAAACACGCTAACGCAGACTTTTGGTTATTATAATTACTAAGCCTGAAAGGTACATCTTAATCATATAATTTAATCTTTACATTAGACAGAATGTACGTACCTAGTTTTATCCAGAATCTTCTCCAAGTTCTTAGTCTCGAGCTCCACATCCCTGATAGTTTCCTCTATATCTAGCACTCCATTCTCCGCTTTCCCGTTAGTCTCCAACTTGGGTTGACTCGGCTGTTTGACGGCCATAGATTTAAGAGCGCGTTGGTATTCGTACGGGAATACTTTGATAAACTTCTTGGCGGGTTCTGGCCAGGTTTTGAGGAATTCTTCGGCGATCACTGAGCTGGAAGAAACAAGTATATTTTTAGCCATTGTCATATTTAACCCATTTAGCACTGCTATACTAAAAAATGAGACAATAATTTAGGGTACTTATAATTTTTAAAGGCTTTGTTTGTTATTTACCATTTCTATTATTAGAACCCCTAATAATAGAAATGGTAAATAATAAATACAGTAGCTATTAAAATATTAATAATAACAGTGTCGGTAATTTCAAAATAGAGGTATTTTAACAGAGCTTAAAATTTATTTTCTTATATGACTTTTGTCCCATATTTATTGATCTTACAGTACAGTCGAAATATCTTGACCACTTCGAAAAGTTGGCTGCGCAGTAATTCATTCTAAGAATAGACAAATAAAGTGTACTTTTTCGAGAATGCGCGATAGTTCGGAACGTCAAGTTCAGAGTTGCCAACAAATGACCGTATTGTATGTATAGTTATAGTTTATCTTTGTTTCATATTGAAATCGGTTGACTATATCGAAAGGTGTACTACATTCATTGACTGTTGGGCGGTACGAAGTCAGCCGGGTCAGATAGTGATGCAAAGCGGCTGCACATAACAGTTAAACCGAAGTTATGTTTGAGGCAATTACCATAGCAAAATTATGTTTACAACGTAAGACTCGTGGGCGCCGCTTATCATAAAAAAGTTAGTACAACTTACCCAGTGTACTGGTGGAACTCTTCCAGCAACTGCTGCACATAGTCCAAGTCTTCTTGTAGTTCCAGAGGCAGCAGCTCCACCATCTCGTGGTTGCACTTGCCGGAGAACGAGCCGTCGATATCGTATACGTAGGCGATACCACCTGGAAATAATAATGTTATAGCGCGCCATGATAAAAAAAAGACACGTTGACTCAGTTTACCGCGAGTTCCCGTTCAGAACGCGCGCATGCACGCACGCGCGTTGTCGTGCTTATCTATCATTTATTGTTTTTTATTTCTAAGAATCTATCGCTCAGTGATATGAATATCAAAACCTATCGTCTAACCTAACCTAAGAGACGTTTTATGAGAGCATATGTAAGTTCACAGTAATCTCTAAAAAAACATGTTTTTGAGTTATGTTTGACACAGGTTTATGCAGTTATATGGATCGAGAATTCAATTTTAGAACATAGAAAGGAAAAACGAGTGCTGAGTAGATTTTTTGACAACTTTGAAAAATTAACTTTATTTATTTAATCATAGGAGAACCAACAGCTTAACAAAAGAATAACAATAGTATAAGAGACATTGAGCCAATTATGCAAAGTCATTATGTGGCACTTGTATCTATGGACGTAAATATCTCTTTCTAAGCCATTTTTAAGTGGGGAAACCCACAGTCCGTTCTGTATGGAGCGAGAGTAGAGTGTCACTTTTACTGACTAAAACTCACATTTCAAGGCCACGGTAACTTTTTCGGACAATCTCGCAGCCCACTGTCTACATGCCTAATTATTAGAACTGCAAGTGATGGTTTTATACCATTTAAACCCCGCGCGAGCGCCGGCGTTCGCGCGTGATTTCGCGCCATTTAGGATAAACGATAGCGTCTGCATAGATTATACAATATTGAGCTTTTTATACATTTATAAAATGGATTATTGGGTATTTATCCAAGTACATAAATAAGAAGTTATTCATAAAGTAGTCTATATAGTAGTAAATATCGAAAATAAACAAAATTTTCCGTTATTCCCTATATACCTATACATATCCATAGTTTAACTCTATTATAGCATATTTGTAAAGTAAAGAGCAATTATTAGTAATAATAGAATCAGTAACCGCTCATGCCGGCCGCGAAGTTCCGTCCCGTGAGGCCGAGGATGAGCGCGGTGCCGGCCGTCATGTACTCGCAGCCGTGGTCGCCCACGCCCTCCACGACGGCGATGCAGCCGCTGTTGCGCACGCAGAAGCGTTCCGATGCGATGCCTCTGTGGGACCATTGAACTAGCTAAAGTCGGCTTGTAGCACATAGCAATGCTACATAGAAATTAAAATTCAAAATCGTGCATCGCGGTATTAAATTTGTCTGCGCGATATAAAACATATACAACAGTTAGAAATCAACTAAAGGGCAGTTGCACGGACCAGACACAATACCCGTAAGGTTGGAGATCCTCCCTTTTCGACGTATGTGGAACTGTACACCAACAGGGTGTTAAGTCGGATTACTTAACACCCTGTTGGTGTAAAGTCCCACGCATTATACCTCTAAAAGCTTCATTTTATGTTTTATATATGTAATCTTATATAACGTCAGCGGTTACGAGCATTCGCTCGCTAACCGCCCTATGTGTCAGTCGAAAAATAAATATATTAAAGAGATAGTCATTTTATTTATCAGCCTACAGAGTACCTAAGGTGGTGACCCCGACGTGATTTGAACACGCAACCTTTCTATTTTCTTTGTTTTCAATATGCGGTACCCAATTAGATAAAGGGCAATCCCAATTTAATTAAGATTGGTACAATAATTCTTGAAAATTGGTAAAATACATATTGAAATACAATAAATGACATAGAACTTTATATAGCTGTTTTGAAACAATCCATCAAATGAAACATACCTGAAATAAGCCCGCCCAGAGGTAGCTCCATAAAGACACACATTTCCTACAATAACGTTGAGGTGAGACTCGAATGGTGACGCCTTCGGTGGGTAGATGATCACCTTGCCACCAGACAAGCCCTTGCCTGAAATAAAACAAGCAGCGTCTAAATAACTAAGCCCGGATTAGTAAGATCATAGACGTATCTTTTGAAGCATACGCTACATAGCTTTTTGGAGTAGCAAGGGAGGTTTTTATGTTCCACTAATGTTGACCCAGAATTCCTTGTTTCATAAAAGTAGGTGTTTGTTTTCAATCATCAGTCACTTCTTGGTCACAAATGCAATAGCTAAGCGTGCTAAACCTACGAGCGGTTTAATGTCAACAACGGACAGTGTTTTATTTTCAGGGAATACCTGTAGTGACATATATTTCACCTTATAGGGACTATCCTGAATCGCGGTATCGCGGGAGTTCTCCGCGCGATTAGAACATTTAAATCTCCTCTTTATTTTAAATCGGTTGACAACAGTCCGAAATCAACTATTGGGCAATTGCCGGGATCAGACAAAACACCCTACCCTTTTACGGTGTTTTACGGGACTTTACGCCTTGTTCCGCATACCTCTGATGGTGACTCCGACGTGATATGAACACGTAATTTTCTGATCCTTTGGTAATTCTTTATATTAGTAGTCAGTGAATCCGGAACGATTTACTCGGTACACTTTAACCATTTTGGAGAATTTAAATGTTGTTTAGATTTATGATTAGTTGACTCACCAACATAGTCGTTAGCGTCGCCCTCGAGCGTGACGGTGATGCCCTTAGAAAGGAACGCACAGAAGCTCTGTCCGGCCGATCCGATCAGGGAAATGTTCACAGTTTTGCCGTCTGGAAGGCCATCGTCACCGTATTTCCTGTTAGCATATAAAATAAGATTTGGTTAGCTGTTATTTTATAGAATATACCTTATGGGGATGCTATAAGATAGCCCGCGAAATTCAAATTGACTTGACTTTTTCATGAAATAGCCATTCAATAATGTAAACCAACTGAAAGGGTTGTATTGTTGATTTTAATGATAATTCTGTAAAAAAATAAGTATTACGGACGCCAATCATGTTTTTATCCACATAAAACTTGACACAAACATGTAAACTGCAAAAATTTTAAGAAAATTTGAATTTCGATGGATTCCCTGGCGCTTTCAACATGAGGGTCCTTTTCCACTCGCCTATCGTCAACATCGAGCATGATTTATAAGCTTGTTACTAAACTTCATCTAACGCAATCCAACGCGATGTTTGACGAAAAGGCAACGCGAAAAAGAAAGATAACGCCTGAAAACTCTGTTAACATTAGGTAATTCCGTGATTTACTAGAATATTTTACAAAACTTGTTTCAGGAAATAGGTGGTTTTTGTGAAACCCTTAAAAAATATTGAAAAAAATTGTATTCATTCAGATCTTCTTGATTAAATTTGCAAGGCTTATA
Source organism: Mythimna vitellina (assembly GCA_949316375.1). Taxonomy (NCBI): domain Eukaryota; kingdom Metazoa; phylum Arthropoda; class Insecta; order Lepidoptera; family Noctuidae; genus Mythimna; species Mythimna vitellina. The sequence continues at coordinate 22,779,311 of OX438688.1, read as the reverse complement.
ATGTTACTTTTTTATTTTAAATTTTTGAGTAAATTATGAAGTGTCAAAATATAAGAGCGGTTGTATGTAAAACAGTGAAAATGTATGTCGAGTTGGATGCCCTTAAGTTACGCATAATACATGGAATAGATACTTACATGGCGATATGATAAGAAAGCGTGGAGGTGAATGCTCTGTCCTCATTAGTGATCCTCATGTTGATGTCCACGTGTTGCTCCGTTCCATCCCAGATGCTACTGCACTGCGCGATGAGCTGGTTGTCTAGTCGCTTCTCAAGCTGGAAGTCCTAGAACACAAATATCACTTATTATAGTATACCTACTCAGATCTCTGTTGAGTTTTTTAAGGATAAGTGTGGTAAACAGGCCACCAACTTAGTAGTAAAAAGTTGGCACACCGACACTGTACACAGTTTTCTAAAGGCTCTAACAAAGTTTACAAATTCATTTATTATTACAGTTCAGTTGTTGGATGTGAGTTAACGAAAACTACAGACTTCACTATAATTATCTTTATTCGGAAGAGTTACAACTAAGTTAAGTTAGATTCTAATCTGCAGTAATAGTGCAGCTGTTGGTTAAATATAATTACAAGTATAAAAATAAATAAAACGCGTAGTGAAAAGTAGGTCGCGGCGTTAGCGATTTGCCTTTACGTGAACCGTACAATTGATTACTTTGAATAAAAAATGGTTGATGAACATAGCACATAAGCATAATCAACTTGGGGTCAGGCCTCCTCTCTAGGAGAGAGAATAGACTGTAATCGACCATGAGGGCCCAGTGCAGATTGGTGGATGTCACGTGTCTTAAAATTTTTGGTTCTAGGACATGCTGGTTTTCTCACGAGGTTTTTCTTCACCGTTTTGACAGCAATGGTGATGAAATAAATTACACAAAGTAATGCGCCTGGTTGTGTTTAAACCCGCGACCGTATTCGTATGTCGGAACCGTTACCACTCGGCCACCACTATCCTTGTTGATGAATAAACCAATATAAATCTAATTCACCAATATAATATGTATGATTTTACACACCGATAAGCCACTTATTTTTAATCCTTAACAATATAGTACCTGTGACTTGGACCCTCCAATGATATTGACGCCGGGCCTCATGTGCAGCGCGTTCTTGAGGATGAGGCTGAGGTTCAACATCCTCGCCTTGGGGTTCTCATTGTTCTCTCGCACTTTGAGCAAGTCTGTGCGACCGATGAGGTCTTGGAAGCGACGGACGCCCACTTCAGCCATGTGTGTGCGGACCTAGAAGAAAACATTACTTAATTATTAACAGATTACTGACTTATTTACCACTTAAATGTGTATCCAAATTTTCAGTAAAGTTAACCAATGACTCGAAAAAAGATAATAATAATAATTTTCCACAACTATCAACTTTTTCAACAACGCCGTCTAGTCCCAAGCTATGCAGAACTTGTGTTATAAGTAATAGACAACTGATAAACATACTTATATATTTATAAATACATACATATTATAAATAAATTACACCCAGACACAGATCAAATGATCATACTCATTACACAAACATTTGTCCTGGGTGGGAATCGAACCCACAACCACCGCCATAGCAGTCAGGGCCACTAACCACTACACCAACAGGTCAGTCAAATGACAAAGAATATGGTGTAAGATACCATCACTTATTTTTTATTGGATTTTTGTGTTCCACTGTAGAGTAAAGTTATAAAGGCCTTCGTTTCCATTCTTTCAGTTCTCTTGGGCCATCTTTGATAAAATGTTTCTAATGACCCTTTGTTGTTTTTTTTTTTTTAACAAATATGCATAAACATTCTCTTACAAAATTAACACAAACAAATATGAATAAAACCTACTTCTTCAGCCAACATGAACAGATAGTTGATGACATGTTCTGGCTTGCCGGCGAACTTCTTACGCAGAACGGGGTCTTGAGTAGCGATACCGACAGGGCATGTGTTCAAGTGGCATTTCCTCATCATTGTACATCCTACAAAACAAATTCACACGTTATAAACAAGGCGAAATCATAAATACGAAAAAGACATTGGAAATGTGCGGACTAAAGTATATCTTATTGATTCGGATTTCCCTATACTGTTCCATAAAAAAAGATATATAAAAGGTGAAGTCACGTTGCGCTGCTCAAAAATGGGCATCGTAAACGTTAGAAAAAAGGTTACCAGGCTTAAATAGGATTAGGCACGTCATGTCCGATGCACACACATTGACCGCTAGGCATAAAGTAAGCGTAAGCGGTGCGCTTCTCTCCGGCGCAGAACTGATGACAGCTCCCACAGCATGTTGAGGACATTGAGTGATCGGTGGGACTGCCCTATGCTTGGTCGATGGATGAGACTGCACACACAGGTCGACTCAAAGTAGATACTTTGGATCGACCTGTGTCGTGCAGGTGGTTTTATGTCCATTTCTACTTTGTGTCGTATGTTGTTATCTGTTATTTTTTGTATTGTATTTGTTGATTATGTGTGTTACTAATATTAGTTAAGTAAGTCTATTTTATGTATTACTAACATTATGGAAATAAAAAGTTTATTATTATTCCATTTATTTAATTATTTATACATATTAATTTTATTTTTAAATATTTCTTAAAAATAAAAAAACATTTAAAAATATAAAAAATAGTAGCCCACCGGCATCGGGAACAGGGTCCAAGCTACCGGTGGTCAGGGCTCCTGAGAGAGGAATCTCCGAACAATACGCGCCGTGTCCAGGAGTACTGCCTTCTGAATCAAGCCCTTGATCCAACTGCCTAACGAGAGCCTCTTCAGATGTTGGTCGAGGCTCTTCGCAATTAAGCCATTGGCCGTCACGACTATCGGCACAATGATTGCTCTATCCACTTCCCACATGTCGACAACCTCGCGAGCTAAGTCAAGATACTTAGTTTGCTTATCTTTCTCAGCTTTCACGAGGTTCTCGTCATGAGGGACCGCTATATCAACAATCATTGTGCGACGCTCTAGTCGATCTACCACCACTATATCAGGTTTATTGGCAACAATAGTCCTGTCAGTGATGATAGATCGATCCCAATATAACGTGATATTGCCATTGTCGAGAACTGGGTCGGGCACATACCTGTAGTACGGTACTTCTGATTCCACAAGATTGTATTTAAGAGCAAGTTGCTGGTGGATAATCTTGGCTACGAGGTTGTGTCTATGCAAATATTCTCCGTTAGCTAAATGAGAACACCCAGAAATAATGTGTCGGATTGATTCCCCGGGTCGGTGGCATGCCCGACAGATGTCAACCGTACCGTCCTTCACAATGTATTTCCGGTAGTTGTTCGTCATCATAACTTCGTCCATAATCGCAAAGACAAAACCTTCGGTTTCCCCGAAGAGGTCACCGAAACGCAGCCAAGATACGGACGCTAACAGGTCTACATCGGGCCCATGTAAGGCCCGGTAAAAGCGTCCGTGAAGCTCCTTGCTCTGCCATACTTCTATGCGGTCATTAGTATCCAGTACTATAGGTTTGCGCCAGTTCTCGTTAGCCAAGGAGAGCGGAGTGAGGCCCTTGTCCACCACTGCCACATCTCGGTGCATACCCACGTCGGTTTTTAGGAAGTATTCCCTGAGACTGCATACCTCGCGGTTGTGCAGGGTCTTAGCATTTAAGAAGCCACGACCCCCGCACTTCCGCGGGATATACAGTCTCATCACCGATGACCGTGGGTGATGCATCCGATTTGCGGTAAGTAGTGTGCGGACCCTCCTATCCAGGGCGTCGAGTTCTGTCTGAGTCCATTTGAGTATGCCGAAAGAATACATCAATACCGGCATGACCCAACCGTTGAAAGCGCGCACCTTGTTTCCACCTGACAAAAGACTATTCAGTACTTTATTCAGGCGGCCAAAGAAGCGCTCTTTCAACGATCGTTTTACGTCATCAGTATTGATGCCTAATGCTTCCGACATACCCAAATACTTGTAAGTTTCGGTTGAGCAGAGGGATCTAAGGTGTATGGAATCCGTGAGTTGAATTCCCACGGATTCCATAATCTCACCTCTCTTTACATGTACGACTGCACATTTGTCCACACCAAATTCCATCCTGATGGCACTACTGAAGGTTTCAGTTAACTTCAGTAGCTCCACCAGTTGCAAATTGTTGGGGGCAAAGAGTTTCAGATCGTCCATGTAAAGAAGGTGAGATATGACCTGACCGCCTCTTTTCAACCGGTAACCTAATCCAGAACCCTCCAGCAGTGTGCTGAGAGGGTTCAAGGCTAGGCAAAACCACAGTGGACTCAGACTGTCACCCTGGAATATGCCACGCTCAATCCTTATCGGTTCGCTGTTCTCCTGAATCTGTCGACATCCCGGATAGTGAAGGACTGTTCTCCACTGTCCCATACATGACATCAGGAAGGTGCGCAAAGTTGCATCAACTTTATACAATTCTAGCACCCTCATGAGCCATGTATGAGGAACAGAGTCATAGGCCTTCTTATAATCTATCCAACATGCCGACAGATTCTTTCGAGAACGTCGAACCTGTTGGCTAATGGCCATATCTATGAGGAGCAGCTCCTTAGTACCGCGGGACCCGTTCCTACATCCATTCTGAGAGGCAGACATGATAGAATTTGTCTCAATATGATTGTTGATTTTAGCTCTCAGAATGGATGTAAGAACTTTATAGACCGTTGGCAAACACGTGATTGGTCTATAATTTTTGGGTTCCGTAGTACTACCTGATTTATGGAGCAGGTGGGTTATTCCTGTGGTTAGAAACTGGGGTAGCGAACCAGACTCTAAGGCAGACTGAAATTGAGATGCCAAGCGAGCGTGCGACCCTTGAAACCATTTAATCCAGAAATTGTGCAGCCCGTCCGGCCCAGGAGATTTCCAATTAGGCAACGGACGGACTGCACGAGCTACATCTTGGGGGCTGATGGTTATTGCCCCCATTTCTGGTATAGGATCGCATGCGCGCTCGACCTCTCGAATCCAATCACCCTCGGTGTGACTGACAGGCGCCGACCAAATGCTGCGCCAAAATGAACACATGGCGTCATCATCTGGCAGGCGCGTATCAGTCACACCTTGGTCCGGTCGCTCCCAATCCCTGTAAACCCACCTTTCGTTGCTTTGGAACGTACGATTCTGAGTGTACCGCTCCACTCGCCGCTTGTACCGTCGAATACGGTTTGCCCATGCGTAGATCTTCTGCTTCAGGAAGTCGATACGCTCTGTGACACAGGGCAGATAATCTCGAGGGCTAATATCAGTCCCCGAGAATGCCCGCCTCACAAAGCGCATCACCCTAGGGCGAGTGTTGCCCTCCCTGAAGCAGATAAGCTTACCGATGAGTGCTCTAGCCTCACCGATACGGCGCTCTATCCTGCACTGCCAAGCTGGCACAGCTGGTCGTGTAGCTCTGTCAAAATTAGGAAATTTAACATGAGCTACACGACATGCCGCTACAGCCGCACAGTACAAGATCGAGTGGGTATCAGTGAGGTCTTTGCTGCTATCAAAACAATTTGATAGCTGCGAATCTAGAGCACACACCAGCGCCCTATTTCTCTTGTGCATGGGCAAACGAGGTAAACGAGGTCTAAGTCCCAGCGGTGTGGAGCGGTACTCTCGAAATGCGTCCTCCAAAGCGCCCATTATTATTATTATTATTATAAAGTGAGTGCCTGCAGATGGACAAAGCCGCCAATGCCAACCTGGAAAGAGGTGGCGACCTAGACGCCTACCGCAAGGGCTAGTTTAATGTAGCTCGAGAAATGCAATACCAAGAAGAATTAGGGGTAGGCGTTTGCCCAGTAGGGGGACAGTATAGGCTAAACAAAAATATAAAAAACAGGGAAGTACTTACCAAGAGCAATAAGTGGTGCGGTACTAAATCCGAACTCATCGGCACCAAGAAGGGCAGCTACCATCACGTCGAAGCCTGTCCTGATTTGTCCATCAGCTTGTACGACCACTCTGAAACATAATGTACCAATATTGAGATTGTAAATGACAAAATTTGAGTAAAATACTGTGTCTCTGCTGAAAGATTGTATTTTTTTTTCTTTGATTGGACAGGTTTGGCGTTACTCGGGGAGACGAATGTTTTGCAGTGGATGCATATTGCCTGAAAAATGACGCTGCATGTGTCAGAGTAAGAACCTTACCTAGACCTCAAGTCGTTGAGCACAAGCACTTGATGAGTTTCTGCAACTCCGAGCTCCCAGGGCAGGCCGGCACTCTTGATGCCCGTCCACGAGCTGGCACCAGTACCTCCGTCGTGTCCAGAGATCACGATGTGTTCGGCTTTGCCCTGCCAATCATAAATACAATTAATCTTTTGTTGAACTTGGCAAACAGATTCTAAACATTACTGTTTCCAAAAAGCTTAGCCAAAAAATTAAAAACTTGTTTTAAGAATGGGACACTGGTCCAGCAAGCCAAAAGATTTTAAGGCACGCCTTATACTCCGAAGGTACACTTATGTTTAGCGATTCTTCGGGTCGAATAAATCTAAGAATTACCTTAGCCACGCCGGAAGCAACAACTCCCACTCCGACTTCCGACACAAGTTTGACTGAGATCCTGGCTCGAGGGTTAGCAGCCTTCAAGTCATAAATGAGCTCTGCCAAGTCTTCAATGGAGTAGATGTCGTGATGAGGCGGCGGCGAGATCAGACCCACACCGGCCACGGAGCAACGCGTCTTGGCTATGTCTTCTGTTACTTTATAACCTGATAATGAAGAATTGGGTTTGAAATTGTCGTCCAGTGTGTCCGACTTCGTCTTAGAAGATTTTATTTGGGAAAAACGTGAAGCATTATTCCATAGTACTGTACAGAGACTGACCTGAGAATTACTTGCGACCCTCGGATATTAAAGATTTAAGTTTGACGTCATTATGCAAGTGAGGCAATTAATAAACCATGCAAGTTAAGCATATCTGTAAGAATTAAGAGGCAAAAACTAAACAATACATCTTTGACGCCACAAAGGAACTAGAATTAAAAATCGCGGTATTAGAAGATCTCAGCACGATCGAAAACAACTATCGGAAAATTTTCCAGACAAGATACAACACCCGTCTGGTCGGAGAACCCTCCTTTTCCAATGGAGGTTTGCGAGACTTTAATCCCTGTATTGCATACCTCTAAAAATACTAGGAAAGTTGCACATTTATTATTCCGAAGCAATTTTACTTTATCGTTGAGCTGGAATCGTACAGGTGACATATAAAGCTAGGTACCTGGCAGCTCGCCGCCCTCGCCGGGCTTGGCCCCCTGCGCCATCTTGATCTGCAGGTCGTCGGCGTGTGCCAGGTACGACGCCGTCACGCCGAAGCGCCCCGACGCCACTTGCTTGATAGCTGAGCGACGGTTGAACTCAGGATCCTGAGGGAAATTATTTATGGTATAGCTTTATAGCAGAGTTTCAGAAGAGACATCAAAGTTGTTCTTTTTCGGTGACAAATCTCCAAGCTGTCTCAACCAAGAACCTCTAATTGACCTCTAATGCTTCGTAATCTTTGAATTTTGTGTCAACGGTACCTCAATCGTCAAACAAAGACATTCGACATTCGGTCGCCCGAATTACCTGGTTCAAATATCTGTCAGCATTCTCTCCACCCTCTCCAGTGTTGGACTTGCCGCCGATGCGGTTCATTGCGATGGCTAGCGTCGTGTGCGCCTCCAACGATATGGAACCGAACGACATAGCACCTGAAAAAAAACGGTGCTTCTAAGACAATGACGTACAACTACGTAAGGCTAATTGATTTACTATTAACTACTTAAGCATAGGCATAATGGGCCTTATAATATTCTCACTGCTGGGACCCAGGATTCTTCTCTAGAAGAGGGAATAAGCTGTAATCCACTATGCAGGCCCAGTGTGGCTTGGTGGATGTCACATGTCTTTGAATTTTTTATTCTAGGACATGCTGGTTTCCTCACGATGTCTTTCTTTTACTGTTTCAAGAGCCGTGGTGATGAAATAAGTTACTCAAAGTACGCCTGGCTGGGTTTGAACCTGAGACCGTAGTGATTATTTGCTTGTAAGCTTAAAATTCACAAAATAATTTTTTTACCTGTTGCAAATCGCTTGACAATTTCTGCGGCGGATTCTACTTCGCTTAGTGGAATAGGCTCGTCCAACTTGACAAGTTCCAACTGACCACGAAGTGTGCACGCCCTGATTGACTCCAAAGCACTTTCCCTGTTGAATAAATAGCCATTTATAAATACTTTTGTTTAAAATGTCTCTATGGACTTGATAACAGTAGCAAAGAGCGTTTAGTCTAATAATAAGTCTATATTTATTTACTTAAGAAAGGGTTACAAAATATGAAGTACCTATCTGAGGTTTGTGTTGCTTGATTAATCTACCAATGACAGTGTTTTCGAAGGAAACAGTGGAAAAATAAATATTTTTGAAATCATGGCCAATTTTGTGAAAAAAGGGCATTCAGAAATTAATCAGACGATTGAAACTTTTGGGAAACAATAATAATATAATAATAAAGATTATTTGGAGCAACATAAGTTTACAAATTACAAGAAAAACGAAGATAGTGACAAAAGTAAAATACTGTAGCGCAGCTATCAACGCCCAATTTAAAATAAACTAAAAAACTCACAGACATTATACCAGATTAAAAAAAAAAACTAAAGGTAGCAAAACATTATGGGACCCGGGAGGACCGATGCTCGTTAGGGCCACATGAAATATCTGAAAGGGAAGCCGTGGTCTCGGAACGCAAAGGGCAACTAAAGGACACAGGTTTTGTTTTAGTCAGAAAAGGTTTGACACGATAGAGCGAGAGAAGCCTCTGGATGATTTTCTACTTCAAAAAAAAAGATTATTACCTGTACTTATCGTAAGCCGATGAGCTCTTGTTGAGAGCGGCTTCTTGCAGGTTCGCGATGGACATGGGATCGTTGATGTGTTTCTCACCGCCCGCACGCCAATGATAGTTACCGGGATTCCTGAAAAGAAAATAATTATAAAAGTTTTTTGATAAGTTTAAGTTTTTACATTATGTGTGATTGGAGCCTCCCTTTTAAGCAGGTAATGCCTGCTTTAGCAGACTCCGTTCTTCTTTTACAACACGTGTCGTAAGGGTAAACAGGAAATAATTAAAGAGAGGTCAAAAATAGGCCTTTATTCTGAAGAAATGTGAACACCAATGTGATGAAACTTATACGAAAGCTTATTTATTACGCTACTCGATCATAAATAAACATCATTTTTTTAGGTTCACGTATTTGTAAAAAACTGAAAGTTGTTTCAATAGCGCAACATAAATCGTGTTCAGAAATTATTTTTGATGACCCGACTGCTAGAGGTAGTCTTAGGCCCGGCGCACATTATTGACATCGGCAAGGAAAAGAATCCTTCGGCATCCCTACATTCATGTCAAAGCCAGAAACTATTTCTGACAGTATTCGCTTGCATGTAGGGATGCCGAAGGATCTTTTAAGGGATGCCGAAGGATCCTTTTCCTTCCCGATGCCGATAATAAGCCCTGAACAACTAACTTAATTTCCTGACTCAGTTGGCTCATGTATGGTAAGATCGTCTTTGGTATACAATAACACCCAGATACTTAATATGAGGTACTTTGTTGATGTTTAAGCAGCCACAACTGGACCGTTGACCGAAATTCATCATCTCCCTAGCCTTTTCCTAACTAGTTTGGGGGTCAGATTCCAGTCTAACTGGATGCGGCTGAATACCCGTGTTTTACATGGAGCGACTGCCTATCAGACCTCCACAACCCAATTACATTGGGCAACATAATAACCCAGTTACATTGGTATCTTATTGATCGATATATTCAATATTTACCTCAAAACCAATGCATCCTTGACGTCGCCGTAAGTTAACGCATGCCTGTCAAATATTTCCTTTGACAGAATCTCAAAGTTAACACCACCTGAAAACAAAAACAACGTAAAAAATGTATTCTCCACTATTTTCCAACGACTCAAAAATTTTAAAACAATTGCAAAATGAACCTTTCATTTGTGACCATTATCCCTGTCAATTGACGCAAAGTTTATGTTTTTATTTAAACTACAAAAATCTTGTTTATTAATAAATTCCAAAAAACTTACCAATTCTAGACTGTGTGCCTCTAAAGCACTTATCGATTACTTCTTCACATAAGCCAACCGCTTCAAAGATCTGGGCGCTCTTATACGACTGTAGGGTACTGATACCCATCTTAGCCATGACCTTGGCCAAGCCGGTCTCGATGGCTCCTTGGTACGCCTTGTAGATATCTTCGTCTGTTAGGTTGGGGTCCAGAATGTTGTCGGAGCGAAGAGAGAAGGCGAGCTCGAAGGCAAGGTATGGACAAATGGCGTCGGCGCCGTAACCTGGGAAAGACGATAACTATGAAGTTTTGTGGCACAAAAGCGTGTTCCAGGTAGGTTCCTAATGAGGGCTACCATTCCTGTGCTCACCAGCTGGTTTCACTAGTATTTAAGGTCCTGTAAAAGTTATACACACAAGGAAGCAAAGTTTGCATTCATTTCATTTTCAATATATGTGATTAATTCACTAAACCCGAAGCGAATGTTCGCTCTCTCGTTGTCTTTCTATTGTGTCACTAATTACGGTATTCGAAAGGTTAAATATAACATCCAGTATTTTGCAGTCTCGTTTTGATCTGACAAAAAGGAGGAAAATTCTCAAAAGACATAACTCTGTTACTGCAGAATTTCATGGCCACCGAGACATGAATGCAGTGGCCAATCTAGAAATCTCTGAAACGACTGCAGGGTCAGGTTGGCCGCTGCAGAGATAATCTGACCTGTCTTTTGACCCTTCGCAAATACAGTGCCAGTGTGGAGCCCCTTCCCAAGATACGAGTCACCTCCTTTTCTGCTCAGCTTGCAAAACTACCTGCACTTTCCACCTCGATTTATGCGAGGCTAACGACACAGCGGTCCAGGTGGTTAGCCATAATGGTGGATTTGGCTCGACCAATATTTAGATATTGGTCGAACCAAATTTGAATCAGATCAACACGAATGAAGAACAGAGGCTCGTATAATCGTATCTTTATCTGCTTTAGTTTATCAGTTATTGCAAAATAGCCCTCATTGACGCATTCATCATCTCCCTAGCCTTTTCCCAACCAGGAACTACTCCCTAGCCTTTTTCCCCAACTAAGAACTACTCCCTACCCTTTTCTCAACTAGGAACTACTCCCTAGCCTTTTCCCAACTAGCTACCCAACTAGAAACTATTCCTTAGCCATTTCCCAACTAGCTACCCAACTAGGAACTACTCCCTAGCCTTTTTCCCCAACTAAGAACTACTCCCTAGCCTTTTTCCCCAACTAAGAACTACTCCCTAGCTTTTTCTCAACTAGGAACTACTCCCTAGCCTTTTCCCAACTAGCTACCCAACTAGGAACTACTCCCTAGCCATTTCCCAACTAGCTACCCAACTAGGAACTACTCCCTAGCCTTTTTCCCCAACTAAGAACTACTCCCTAGCCTTTTTCCCCAACTAAGAACTACTCCCTAGCTTTTTCCCAACTAGCTACCCAACTAGGAACTACTCCCTAGCCATTTCCCAACTAGCTACCCAACTAGGAACTACTCCCTAGCCTTTTTCCCCAACTAGGAACTACTCCCTAGCCTTTTCCCAACTAGCTACCCAACTAGGAACTACTTCCTAGCCATTGCCCAACTAGCTACCCAACTAGGAACTACTCCCTAGCCTTTTTCCCCAACTAAGAACTACTCCCTAGCCTTTTCCCAACTAGGAACTACTTCCTAGCCTTTTCCCAACTAGCTATCCAACTAGGAACTACTCCCGAGCTTTTTCCCAACTAGCTACCCAACTAGGAACTACACCCCAGCCTTTTCCCAACTACGAACTACTCCCTAGCCTTTTCCCAACTAGGAACTACTCCCTAGCTTTTGCCCAAATAGGAACTCCAGTCTTAACCGGATGCTACTGAAGTGTTTCACATGGAGCGACTGCATATCGGACCACCATAACCCAGTTACTGGGCATCACGATACTCCTTGGATAGTCTGATGATCAGACATCCTTGCGACTGGCTACCTGTAACAACTGCCAAAGATCTACGAATGACAACCGGGACCAAATACTTACGTGCTTTCCGGGCACGAGTACGACGCACTCATTGACGTTTTACTTTTTTTTTCCAAGGAGTATCCTGTTACACAATGGTAGAACTAGATTATGGAGGTCAAACTAAGCCACTACATTATAAAATACTGGTATTTAGATGCATCGGGTTAGATTGGAAACCAGTCCACGCAGTTGAGAAAAAGTTACGTAGATGATGGTAAACTACTATTTTTTAAAAGGAAACTTAATGTAGTCGTCTCTTACCTAACAGAACGCACATGTGGTGAACCTCCCTCGCTTCAGCAGTTTCAAGAATGATGCCGACCTTCATGCGCTGGCGAGTCTCGATCAGGTGATGGTGGACAGCCCCTGGAAACCATAATTTTGTCATGAATATGATGTTTATTACAATAGAGAAAGAGTTTCCGTTAAGTTAAACGTAAAATCATATTACTAGTTGCATGTATCTAGATGACAGTGTCGACATAGAACCGGTTTAATGGCAGTTTGAGTACATTCAGGTGTTACGAGCAAACATAGTGCACAATTATCTTTAGGAAAAAGTTCTATGCTATTCAATTGTTCAGAAATAGATTCTATTGGAGTTGGACAAGGATGATGAAAGGATTTGCATCAGATTTTAATTTGTGCATAATATTCTTCCAATTACAATCACGTTTTTACTTGTCTTTGAGATGGCTAATGATGTATAAAGACGTAACTGACCCAAGGCGAGCAGCATGCTGACGGGCACGCGGGAGGGCCCGGCGGCGCGGTCACTCAGCACGATGAGCTGGTAGCCGCCGCGTGCGCCTCGCCGGAGATGCGGCCCAGCGCCGGCTCCATGTGTATGTTTAGTATAAAGACGTAACTGACCCAAGGCGAGCAGCATGCTGACGGGCACGCGGGAGGGCCCGGCGGCGCGGTCACTCAGCACGATGAGCTGGTAGCCGCTGGCGGCCGCCGCGTGCGCCTCGCCGGAGATGCGGCCCAGCGCCGGCTCCATGTGTATGTTTAGTATAAAGACGTAACTGACCCAAGGCGAGCAGCATGCTGACGGGCACGCGGGAGGGCCCGGCGGCGCGGTCACTCAGCACGATGAGCTGGTAGCCGCTGGCGGCCGCCGCGTGCGCCTCGCCGGAGATGCGGCCCAGCGCCGGCTCCATGTGTATGTTTAGTATAAAGACGTAACTGACCCAAGGCGAGCAGCATGCTGACGGGCACGCGGGAGGGCCCGGCGGCGCGGTCACTCAGCACGATGAGCTGGTAGCCGCTGGCGGCCGCCGCGTGCGCCTCGCCGGAGATGCGGCCCAGCGCCGGCTCCATGTGTATGTTTAGTATAAAGACGTAACTGACCCAAGGCGAGCAGCATGCTGACGGGCACGCGGGAGGGCCCGGCGGCGCGGTCACTCAGCACGATGAGCTGGTAGCCGCTGGCGGCCGCCGCGTGCGCCTCGCCGGAGATGCGGCCCAGCGCCGGCTCCATGTGTATGTTTAGTATAAAGACGTAACTGACCCAAGGCGAGCAGCATGCTGACGGGCACGCGGGAGGGCCCGGCGGCGCGGTCACTCAGCACGATGAGCTGGTAGCCGCTGGCGGCCGCCGCGTGCGCCTCGCCGGAGATGCGGCCCAGCGCCGGCTCCATGTGTATGTTTAGTATAAAGACGTAACTGACCCAAGGCGAGCAGCATGCTGACGGGCACGCGGGAGGGCCCGGCGGCGCGGTCACTCAGCACGATGAGCTGGTAGCCGCCGCGTGCGCCTCGCCGGAGATGCGGCCCAGCGCCGGCTCCATGTGTATGTTTAGTATAAAGACGTAACTGACCCAAGGCGAGCAGCATGCTGACGGGCACGCGGGAGGGCCCGGCGGCGCGGTCACTCAGCACGATGAGCTGGTAGCCGCCGCGTGCGCCTCGCCGGAGATGCGGCCCAGCGCCGGCTCCATGTGTATGTTTAGTATAAAGACGTAACTGACCCAAGGCGAGCAGCATGCTGACGGGCACGCGGGAGGGCCCGGCGGCGCGGTCACTCAGCACGATGAGCTGGTAGCCGCTGGCGGCCGCCGCGTGCGCCTCGCCGGAGATGCGGCCCAGCGCCGGCTCCATGTGTATGTTTAGTATAAAGACGTAACTGACCCAAGGCGAGCAGCATGCTGACGGGCACGCGGGAGGGCCCGGCGGCGCGGTCACTCAGCACGATGAGCTGGTAGCCGCTGGCGGCCGCCGCGTGCGCCTCGCCGGAGATGCGGCCCAGCGCCGGCTCCATGTGTATGTTTAGTATAAAGACGTAACTGACCCAAGGCGAGCAGCATGCTGACGGGCACGCGGGAGGGCCCGGCGGCGCGGTCACTCAGCACGATGAGCTGGTAGCCGCCGCGTGCGCCTCGCCGGAGATGCGGCCCAGCGCCGGCTCCATGTGTATGTTTAGTATAAAGACGTAACTGACCCAAGGCGAGCAGCATGCTGACGGGCACGCGGGAGGGCCCGGCGGCGCGGTCACTCAGCACGATGAGCTGGTAGCCGCCGCGTGCGCCTCGCCGGAGATGCGGCCCAGCGCCGGCTCCATGTGTATGTTTAGTATAAAGACGTAACTGACCCAAGGCGAGCAGCATGCTGACGGGCACGCGGGAGGGCCCGGCGGCGCGGTCACTCAGCACGATGAGCTGGTAGCCGCTGGCGGCCGCCGCGTGCGCCTCGCCGGAGATGCGGCCCAGCGCCGGCTCCATGTGTATGTTTAGTATAAAGACGTAACTGACCCAAGGCGAGCAGCATGCTGACGGGCACGCGGGAGGGCCCGGCGGCGCGGTCACTCAGCACGATGAGCTGGTAGCCGCTGGCGGCCGCCGCGTGCGCCTCGCCGGAGATGCGGCCCAGCGCCGGCTCCATGTGTATGTTTAGTATAAAGACGTAACTGACCCAAGGCGAGCAGCATGCTGACGGGCACGCGGGAGGGCCCGGCGGCGCGGTCACTCAGCACGATGAGCTGGTAGCCGCCGCGTGCGCCTCGCCGGAGATGCGGCCCAGCGCCGGCTCCATGTGTATGTTTAGTATAAAGACGTAACTGACCCAAGGCGAGCAGCATGCTGACGGGCACGCGGGAGGGCCCGGCGGCGCGGTCACTCAGCACGATGAGCTGGTAGCCGCCGCGTGCGCCTCGCCGGAGATGCGGCCCAGCGCCGGCTCCATGTGTATGTTTAGTATAAAGACGTAACTGACCCAAGGCGAGCAGCATGCTGACGGGCACGCGGGAGGGCCCGGCGGCGCGGTCACTCAGCACGATGAGCTGGTAGCCGCTGGCGGCCGCCGCGTGCGCCTCGCCGGAGATGCGGCCCAGCGCCGGCTCCATGTGTATGTTTAGTATAAAGACGTAACTGACCCAAGGCGAGCAGCATGCTGACGGGCACGCGGGAGGGCCCGGCGGCGCGGTCACTCAGCACGATGAGCTGGTAGCCGCTGGCGGCCGCCGCGTGCGCCTCGCCGGAGATGCGGCCCAGCGCCGGCTCCATGTGTATGTTTAGTATAAAGACGTAACTGACCCAAGGCGAGCAGCATGCTGACGGGCACGCGGGAGGGCCCGGCGGCGCGGTCACTCAGCACGATGAGCTGGTAGCCGCTGGCGGCCGCCGCGTGCGCCTCGCCGGAGATGCGGCCCAGCGCCGGCTCCATGTGTATGTTTAGTATAAAGACGTAACTGACCCAAGGCGAGCAGCATGCTGACGGGCACGCGGGAGGGCCCGGCGGCGCGGTCACTCAGCACGATGAGCTGGTAGCCGCTGGCGGCCGCCGCGTGCGCCTCGCCGGAGATGCGGCCCAGCGCCGGCTCCATGTGTATGTTTAGTATAAAGACGTAACTGACCCAAGGCGAGCAGCATGCTGACGGGCACGCGGGAGGGCCCGGCGGCGCGGTCACTCAGCACGATGAGCTGGTAGCCGCTGGCGGCCGCCGCGTGCGCCTCGCCGGAGATGCGGCCCAGCGCCGGCTCCATGTGTATGTTTAGTATAAAGACGTAACTGACCCAAGGCGAGCAGCATGCTGACGGGCACGCGGGAGGGCCCGGCGGCGCGGTCACTCAGCACGATGAGCTGGTAGCCGCCGCGTGCGCCTCGCCGGAGATGCGGCCCAGCGCCGGCTCCATGTGTATGTTTAGTATAAAGACGTAACTGACCCAAGGCGAGCAGCATGCTGACGGGCACGCGGGAGGGCCCGGCGGCGCGGTCACTCAGCACGATGAGCTGGTAGCCGCTGGCGGCCGCCGCGTGCGCCTCGCCGGAGATGCGGCCCAGCGCCGGCTCCATGTGTATGTTTAGTATAAAGACGTAACTGACCCAAGGCGAGCAGCATGCTGACGGGCACGCGGGAGGGCCCGGCGGCGCGGTCACTCAGCACGATGAGCTGGTAGCCGCCGCGTGCGCCTCGCCGGAGATGCGGCCCAGCGCCGGCTCCATGTGTATGTTTAGTATAAAGACGTAACTGACCCAAGGCGAGCAGCATGCTGACGGGCACGCGGGAGGGCCCGGCGGCGCGGTCACTCAGCACGATGAGCTGGTAGCCGCTGGCGGCCGCCGCGTGCGCCTCGCCGGAGATGCGGCCCAGCGCCGGCTCCATGTGTATGTTTAGTATAAAGACGTAACTGACCCAAGGCGAGCAGCATGCTGACGGGCACGCGGGAGGGCCCGGCGGCGCGGTCACTCAGCACGATGAGCTGGTAGCCGCTGGCGGCCGCCGCGTGCGCCTCGCCGGAGATGCGGCCCAGCGCCGGCTCCATGTGTATGTTTAGTATAAAGACGTAACTGACCCAAGGCGAGCAGCATGCTGACGGGCACGCGGGAGGGCCCGGCGGCGCGGTCACTCAGCACGATGAGCTGGTAGCCGCCGCGTGCGCCTCGCCGGAGATGCGGCCCAGCGCCGGCTCCATGTGTATGTTTAGTATAAAGACGTAACTGACCCAAGGCGAGCAGCATGCTGACGGGCACGCGGGAGGGCCCGGCGGCGCGGTCACTCAGCACGATGAGCTGGTAGCCGCCGCGTGCGCCTCGCCGGAGATGCGGCCCAGCGCCGGCTCCATGTGTATGTTTAGTATAAAGACGTAACTGACCCAAGGCGAGCAGCATGCTGACGGGCACGCGGGAGGGCCCGGCGGCGCGGTCACTCAGCACGATGAGCTGGTAGCCGCTGGCGGCCGCCGCGTGCGCCTCGCCGGAGATGCGGCCCAGCGCCGGCTCCATGTGTATGTTTAGTATAAAGACGTAACTGACCCAAGGCGAGCAGCATGCTGACGGGCACGCGGGAGGGCCCGGCGGCGCGGTCACTCAGCACGATGAGCTGGTAGCCGCTGGCGGCCGCCGCGTGCGCCTCGCCGGAGATGCGGCCCAGCGCCGGCTCCATGTGTATGTTTAGTATAAAGACGTAACTGACCCAAGGCGAGCAGCATGCTGACGGGCACGCGGGAGGGCCCGGCGGCGCGGTCACTCAGCACGATGAGCTGGTAGCCGCTGGCGGCCGCCGCGTGCGCCTCGCCGGAGATGCGGCCCAGCGCCGGCTCCATGTGTATGTTTAGTATAAAGACGTAACTGACCCAAGGCGAGCAGCATGCTGACGGGCACGCGGGAGGGCCCGGCGGCGCGGTCACTCAGCACGATGAGCTGGTAGCCGCTGGCGGCCGCCGCGTGCGCCTCGCCGGAGATGCGGCCCAGCGCCGGCTCCATGTGTATGTTTAGTATAAAGACGTAACTGACCCAAGGCGAGCAGCATGCTGACGGGCACGCGGGAGGGCCCGGCGGCGCGGTCACTCAGCACGATGAGCTGGTAGCCGCTGGCGGCCGCCGCGTGCGCCTCGCCGGAGATGCGGCCCAGCGCCGGCTCCATGTGTATGTTTAGTATAAAGACGTAACTGACCCAAGGCGAGCAGCATGCTGACGGGCACGCGGGAGGGCCCGGCGGCGCGGTCACTCAGCACGATGAGCTGGTAGCCGCTGGCGGCCGCCGCGTGCGCCTCGCCGGAGATGCGGCCCAGCGCCGGCTCCATGCCCGACGGGCCCTCCAGGTAGTCGAATGAGCAGTCGATCTCCTTTGTCTATGGGAAAGAGGAAATAGTCACGTTATTGTTGCATTTTTCTGCCAATATGTAAAAAAGAGGTCATATTGTTTGTTTGAAGGTTGTAATTTTTAGTACTACAGTCCTAACCAGGGACGTATGTGCAGTAGAAGTAAATAAGCCCGACTTTTATGTGAAAATGTATGACACATGTTGTCCGTATGGTGTTCGGACGTAAAGAATGGCACCATCCCATCTCTTCCCGTGGGTGTCGTAAGAAGAGGCGACTAAGGGACATATCAGAGAATGGGCAGCAGAATTCTCTGTGCACTATAACAACCACACTGCGATCGCCAACCCGCCTGCCAAGCGTGGAATTTACGGCAAACCCCTCCAAAAATGATAAGCAAGATAAAGAAATGGCCCCTAGTGCCCGGCAGCCCGTCTACCCTTGACTCCGGTAGCGGTCAAGGCTACGGCGAGGCAAAGGGTGCTAAGAATCACCGGATGGGATCCGGCTACCCTTTTAAAAAACAACGACTGGACCTGGCAACATATAACATGCGCACACTGAGGACCGACGAGAAGATAATAGGAGGTGGACCTCGCAAAGTCCCGACGGTGCGACTAGAAATGAGATTGACTTCATTCTGTCGACAAAGAAGCAAATATTCAATAATGTCTCCGTGATCAATGCGGTGAAAACTGGAAGTGATCACCGCATGGTAAAAGGCACATTGAATATCAATATTAAGCTTGAAAGGTCTCGACTGGTGAAGTCTACGCTCCGTCCAGCACAGATCCAGATCCATAACTCCGAGAGATTTCAGCTCGAACTCAACAATCGTTTCGAGTGCCTAGGAAGCTCCGTGGACGAATATAACGATGGGTTCGTGGGAAGAACTGTCCATACGGTGGGGTCTAAATTTTTCAAGACTCACTGTACAAGAAAGAACAAGAAGCTGTCAGAACAAACTCTCGAGCTTATGAAGAAGAGGCGTGAGATGACTTTGCAGTCTTCAGATGATGCGTGCACATACCGGCAGCTCAATAAACAGATCTCAAAGTCTCTGAAACGCGACCTGCGCCGATTTAATACCGAGAGGATTAAGGATGCGATTGAGCGGAATAAGGGCTCTAAAGTATTTGCACGAGATCTGTCTATTGGGCAGAGTCAGCTCACGAAACTGAAGACCGACGATGGCAGAGTCATATCCTTGGCGGATATGACTCGGAGCTTCTGAGAGAGATCGAGGCTTTTTATGGACAGTTGTACACGTCAATCTCCGAACCCACGGCAAATCTAGCAAACGACCCAAGAGCTAGATTGACTCGACACTATACCGAAGATATCCCGGTCGTCAGCCTGTACGAGATTAGGATGGTTCTGAAGCAGTTGAAGAACAACAAGGCGTCGGGTGAAGACGGAATTACGGCCGAGCTCCTGAAGGCGGGTGGAAAACCGGTCCTAAAGGCCCTTCAAAAGTTGTTCGATTCCGTCATACTCGAGGGAAAAACGCCACAGGCATGGAGCAGAGGTGTGGTGGTACTCTTCTTTAAGAAGGGTGACAATACCCTGCTTAAGAATTACAGGCCCATCTCACTTCTAAGCCATGTCTACAAGCTGTTTTCCAAAGTCATCACGAACCGTCTCGCGCGCAGGTTCGATGACTTCCAGCTTCCCGAACAAGCCGGATTTCGAAAAGGCTTCAGCACCGTAGACCACATACACACGCTGCGGCAGGTTATACAAAAGACCGAGGAGTATAATCAGCCTCGCTGCTTAGCGTTTGTGGACTATGAGAAACCCTTTGATTCGATCGAGACTTCGGGCTGTACTGCAGTCTCTCCAACGGTGACAGATTGACTATCGGTACATCGAAGTGCTGTGTGTACAAAAGTGTTTATACAAAAACGCCACCATGTCAGTCCAACTTCAGGACCGGACCTCGAAACCTATCCTCCTGCAGCGGGGTGTGAGGCAAGGAGACGTCATTTCTCCGAAACTCTTCACGGCCGCAATTGACGATGTCTTCAAGGTTCTGGAGTGGAGAGGGCTAGGCATCAATGTCAATGGCGAGTACATCACTCACCTTCGATTTGCCGACGACAGTAGTCATGGCTGAGACTACGGAGGAGCTCAGTACAATGCTCGGTGACCTCAGTAGAGCTTCCGAAAGAGTGGGACTTAAAATGAACATGGACAAAACCAAAGTCATGGTAAACATCCATGTAGCACTCACTCCTATCAAGATCGGAGACTCTACACTCGAAGTTGTGGACGACTACGTTTACCTGGGACAGACAGTAAAGTTGGGTAGTTCTAACTTCGAGAAAGAGGTCAATCGTTGAATTCGACTCGGCTGAACAGCGTTCGGGAAGCTGTGCGATGTCTTCTCGTCCATTATACCACAGTGTCTCAAGACAAAAGTCTATGACCAGTGCGTGTTGCCAGTGATGACATATGGGTCCGAAACGTGGTCGCTTACAATGGGCCTCATCAGAAGGCTTAAAGTTACTCAAAGGGCAATGGAAAGGGCTATGCTCGGAGTTTCCTTGCGTGATCGCGTCAGAAATGACGATATCCGCAGGAGAACCAAGGTTACGGACATAGCTCGAAGAATCGCCAAACTTAAGTGGCAGTGGGCAGGGCACGTTGCTCGCAGAACAGATGGTCGATGGGGACGAAAGGTTCTGGAATGGCGACCACGTACCGGAAGACGCAGCGTTGGAAGGCCTCCCACAAGGTGGACCGATGACCTGGTGGGGGTCGCGGGAATCCGATGGATGCGAGACGCACAGGACCGGTCATTGTGGCGGCATTTGGGGAAGGCCTATGTCCAACAGTGGACGTCTTTCGGCTGAAATGATGATGTATGACACCTAACATTTCTAACTCATAGAACACTACAAACGAATGAAATAAAATAAAAAGGTAAAACTTCGCGCGTTTTATGTTTTCTGTCATTTAAAGTTTTATGATTAGTTATTTCTGTAACTTATTGGTTTTGAAGTGATTTAAGTTTATTATCTTTGAACTGAATTCGGAAACGCATGCCATTATTTTATGGTACGACCATCCTAACATGCTGAGCTTCCTCTGCGCTCTGGAAAGCACATTATGCCGTAGATCCGGCTGCCATTTGTAAATCTTTAACAATAGTTACGAGTAGTCAAATAGATAGTCATAAGCATAGCATAATCAGCCTTTTAATGTTAATTACTGCTGGGACTCAAACCTCCTCTCAAAAAGAGGGAATGGCCCGTAATCCACTACGCGGGCCTAATGCGGGTTGGTGAATGTCACATGTCATCGATTTTTTGGTTCTAGTCCATGCCGGTTTCCTCACGATGTTTTCCTTCACCGTTTTGGGAGCAGTGGTGTTGAAATAAATTATACAAAGTAATGCGCCTGTCTGGGTTTTTACTCGCGACCTACAACTCGTAAGTCGGGGCTGTTACCACTCGGCTACCACTGCTCTAATATATCGATAGTCGCTTCAGTTAAAATACCGGTATCCAGATAAAAAGCCGCCCCAACACAGGTTAGGAAGACAATGTGTTTACCTTCCATCCTCGATGGGTAGTGCGCTTGAGAGCTTCCAGGTCAGGCAGAGACAGGATAGGCTGCGGCAGGAACAGCCGGTGGACGAACTCTGCGCTCGGCTGCAAGATGTTCGGGGCGGGCCCGATCGGGCACAACAGAGACATGACGATCTTCTCCCTGTAATCAATGTAAGTGTTAAACAATTAGATAAAGTAAAACCGCAGACTGGGTTGACAGTCTAACCGAATGAAGCCTAGTGTAGTCAACACTCGGCTGATGACGTAAACTTAAGCTGAAACTTGAGCTTACGCTCAAGTCCATCTCGTTTATTTATACGGGCCTAGATACAGATAAGTACAATAGTTTAATTATACATGATATGTAGGTATAATGTTAAGTTTGCAGTGTCCCCAATGTGTGATCCTATCTTTCTTGCCAGTTTATTTACAATTGAATTTAGTTTTAATATGTTGTATTTTTCATAAAATTCCTTACCAGTTGATATAGATTTAAATAATTGTGAATGGCAGCATCATTAACCCATTTAGTGTCGCTATACTCAACTGTGTACGGCAAAACAATTGAGACACTGAAACACTCTTTACTTTAAGTGACCTGCAGTCTTTTTTAAATTCAAATTAAACCATACCTGAACTAAAAACATCTGCCTAAAATTATTCTTAAATCAAAATTCAATTAAATAAAACTATTAGTGTATAAGACGCGACGTAACAGATCACGATTCATAACAGTCAGTATCTATGTTCATCTAACATTTTTCTGTCTCAGTGTGACTATGACGCGAAGTAACTGATCACGATTCATTTGAGCCCATGTTCCAAATGATACATATCACTATTGCGGAATATTTTAGTGATTCAGATGCAAACGTTTCAATCGCAAAGATGACACACTTTGCCCACGCCTAATACCAACTATTTAGTGCAGCCGCCATTTATGATGCTACCAACGCAATAAAAGTCTAAATCGTTTTTTGTTGTGAATGGAATATAGCAGTAAGAAAAATTATTCCCTACGGCGTAAAATTTAATTTTCATGTTATTTTTGAAGTCCTAAATTTGTTTATTATATGTATTGTCACTAGGAGAATGAATCCCTATATACATATGTATAATCTAAAGAGTAATCTAAAGTTTTATATTTGTATAAAAATTCCGACTGATATACATTACTGTTGCTGTTTACTGAGCTCAAATGAGAACAACACTCTTAGCGCGCGTTTATTTCGCCCTTTTTTCTTCCATTCTTTTTATTTGTTTCGATTATGACAGGAAGACAAGTATTTCGTAAATAAATCACTGTCAATTTATGTTTAGCGCTTGATGGATAAAACTATGTATTATCTTACCTAAATGGATCAATAGGAGGGTTGGTGACTTGCGCGAACAGCTGCTTGAAGTATTCATAGGGCAGCGGCTGGAACTGCGACAGGCACGCCAGCGGCGCGTCGTTGCCCATGCTGCCCAGAGCTTCTTTTCTGTAAACGAAAGAAAACAGTGATGGATAGTTTTGAAAATTGAGGACATAGATTTAGATACTTATTTTTTTTTTATATTATTTGTTTAAAAGTATATTTATTTTGCCAAAATAAAATCGCAAACAGGAAGAATTTTTTAAATCGGTTCAATATTCGGTAAGTTAGGAATCATTCGAAAAGGGGTTCCCTTGTCAAAAATCAGAAAAAAAAGTGCACGTTACCACCATTAATTAAGAAAAAAAGAGTTGTTCCAACCACGCCTCCACTCTTCTCATAGTGTCTTATACCAATAATTGAAATGTCAATTGCAATTTTGGTGCTGTTTTCAGAAAAATATTAGACTTACAACACAAAGGACAAATAAAAGAACACATTCATGCATGTTTTGGTCAGCAAGTTTAACACCTTCCACCCAGATTGGGAAGAGTTATTCGATTGTAAGCTATTTTAATTGTAAAAATGTTTTTATATATAAGTACAACAAAAAATAGTTGGTAGAACAACAGTTGATCGAATTATACTTTTAACGTAAACACGTCTTTAAAATTGCTTCCATAGTGGGAGGCAATACAAAAACCAAAGGTTACAAAAACGGGGATACAGTTTGGTGTTGCAGCTATATATATATCATCTGCATCTAAAATTTAATTACACCAATGGATAATTAAAGGATTAAAGAATTTGGTACACTAAGTGAGGACTGTGACGCAACGCGTGTGGAGTAGGGAGAAGCGCTGCCATTTTTATACCATTATCAGACTTCAAAAGACCATCTCGGACAAATCTGCATGGTTCTCATATGAGTTTCATATTTACATACATATTTACTGCATGGACTTTAAAAGAGACTTTGACCCCTCAGTTTGTTTCCGTGTTTCTTTTCAGGGTAGTCAGCTAGGAAACACCAGCATCATCTAGTTTGTAATGAACTAATGACGAAACAAAAAAATTGACGTGTAAGTGTTTTTTTTTTTAAACTTTTTTGCAAAATAAATATCATTTATCATCATGCTATGTAAAAAGACCTTAGTTTTAAGGGAGGTTTTTAAAACATAATTTTTCCATGAGATAGTTATTGTGCAGTTAATTAGTACATTTAAAACTTACTTGTTCTGAATCATAGGTAGCAGCAACATGTGGATGGACTCGATGGTGTACCCAAACAGCGGCAGGCGTCGGTCGGCGAGCCCCGACACGATGCTGCCGTTGGTGCCGCGCGGCGCTACGGCGACGCTGCCGTTCTCTGACGCCACGGACTTGCGGATGTCGTCCATTGTTATCTACAAATGTTAAAAAGAATGTAAGCAATGTGAAACTTGACCGGATTATTATGCCAACAGCAGACTATGAAAGCTTTTTGTGGAATACTGATTACAATTCTTGGCTCCTGAAATACAGGCACCTAACCTAGGTCAGGAGTGATGGTTTCACTAATTTGTATAGAATTAAAAAAAAAATTGTTGCTGTTATTTCTATGCAATAAAACATTAAGGTGAAAGCTCTGGGCACAAAGCTTAGCTATGTTCTAGCTAAATGGTGCTGAATTCAACATTTGTATTTTATTTTGTTTTTAGTGTATGGGAGCATTATTAAGTTAAGACAATAATATTGGCGAAAATCGGACAAAGTAATTCACTGAGCTTCGTCAAATTATGCCCTCAAAATCTACGTGATTCCAAATTATCCTGTAGTATAATTATAATACTTGAATACATTTAATTTATACTAAAGTACTATAGGTAGAGTCGCTACCTATTCGACTCTCGCTTGAAGATAATAGTAGTAAAGTGGAAACGGGAATGTACGATTTTTGCAAATGCAAATCTTTAACTTAATAATGCTCCCCATACACTAAACTCACATTAAATAGTTAATGTTAAGTTCAGCGCCACCTAGCGAGAATACGGCCACGTAGTTTTCACATTATTATTATTATAACAGTATGTTACAGGGAAAGAGCTGTAAAAATTTTGGTGTAATGAAGTATATTCTATATCTATGTACAAATGGTGAAATAGTTGTGGTAGCAAGAGACCTAGCAGCCTGCAAAAGCTATTTTGCCGACAGAGGCGAGAGAAAGAGGCCCGTGGTTCAATGGCTGCTGTCAACGTCTTATTGTAATGCAGAAGTTCTGCTAACACAAAACTATTCCACCACCTGTACAAGGTAAGCTTTCATAGTCAGCTGTGGGTTTGCTCTAAAACATGTAATAATACCTAAAAGCTTCATAGATAAATCTTCAGAAAACGTCTAAAGCTGTAAACACGACGCCGTATTGGTCATCTCAGTCGTGGAGATTAACTCTGCGTGTTGCTTTACGAAAATACGAAAAAACGGTAACTCGGTGTTAGAAGAAGCGGCCCTTTAGATGTTAGGAACATGCAGTCGTCGCGGGAGTAAGGACGTGATTTGCTCGCACGTTTATCGGTGAAAACGTTGAAGGTACTCAATGGCACTCTCACAGACGTTTAGATTTACAGTTACAAATGATGTGATGAGTAGTATAGTACTAATAGAATAAGCATAGTATAATTAGCTTTATAACGTTCCCACTGCTGGGACGCAGGCCTCCTCTCTAGGAGAGGGACCATACCCATACTATAACATTATTAAGAGGTAAGATTTGTATTTTTGTTTATAATAAATAAACTCAAAAACTATTACATCGATCTTTAAAAAAAAAACAAAAACATCAATAATCAGTTAAAGTGGCAATCTCACTTTATCACTGAGTGACATAAATTATATATTTTCTACTTTCACGCGAGCTACGAGTACTAAATTAAAACTATCAATCAATCCGATCTAACTATTATATTCAGATTATTAGAATTTTAGTAAGTAAAATACACGAAATACAAAAACGTGTGATATACAAGAACATAGTATAAAGATCGAGTTTATAACCGTGCGAACAAATCGACGTTACCCGCCCGAGGACGGGCGAGGCCGGCGGGAGGCGCCCGAGACAGCGATGGGGCGCGCCGCCTCACCGAGGCACGAACTCTTTTCTCAACAACAATTTAGAAATTCGTCACTCCCCATGCGTTTAACCAAACTCACCATCTGATAAAATGTATAAATGTATTCCCCACGTACGGTAATGCATAGAAAAGAGAAAAAATCGTTAACAATGTGGATGTGATGTTGAATTACTGTTTAAATAAGAAATAACATTACCCCTCCTACTGGGGCAGTCGGGTAAAAATATGTTTGTGATACATAAGACAACACATATGGATTATGAAGTTATCTTTAGTAGAAAAAATTGAATAGATAAGGATGTAATATTTAATGGGAACTTTTGAAGCTGTTGTTTTTACCTTGTCACGAAGCCACTCAGAGTGGGGACGGCTGCGAGCGATTTCCATCTTGAGTTCAGCATCCTGTACCAATTTCTTTTCAACTGTATCGACCAGCAACATACGACCGGGTTTTAGACGACTCTGAAACATGAAAAAGGGCCAATCGATATCTAGAATCATCATACTCTGGTCTGATGACTGATGAAATTATAGAGAGTGGAATAAACTTGTATGTCAAGAATCTGTTTGTCCTAAGACAATCCAAATATATCGGTCCAGTGATCTCCTTGATCAACCAAGCTATAGGTAAGGTGAGTGAGGACATTGTTATCATTGCTAATCAATCAGTCTGTGCAGCCTTTTCCAATTGGTACTAGGCTTTTCCGTAAGTCCGTGCTTAGTCGCCGCTTCAGCTGTCATTTATATAAAAAAGTCACCGCACCGCAAGAGTTCGCGCGAAAATATCAAACCAACTGATCGCGTCCGCTTTGCTTCGCTCATCGCCGCACCGCATCAACGCGCAGTTATAGACTGTAAATTTTTTGTTCCATTTGCGCCGAATCGCTTTGCTGTCGGGTTGAATCTTCGTAGGATGGACACCGCGTAAAGCGGGAACTACATTAGACCAGTTGTACGTAGCGGCGGTGCTTTGCGAGGCGTGGGACTAATGTAGCTCTACAAGTCTAGTTGTCATATAAAATGTATGGAAACCGACGAGATCAGATCAGATCGGCGTACGTGGCTCACGTGGGCTCAATATAGTTCTATCTTAACTTTAAGAAGTCTCATCTCACCTTGAGTACGACCTTGTCGGGGTCCACATCATAGACACCGACTTCAGAAGCCATGACAAGGATATTCTCACTTGTCACGTAGAATCGAGAGGGTCGCAGACCGTTCCTGTCCAGAATGGCACCTGAAAATAATAATAGTTAAGAAACAGTCTGGAACGTATTGCGCGGTATTTGCAATACCATGTAAAATATCTTTAATTGTTTCAAGGTCTCTCTAGGTGTAACACAAATAAAATTTAAGGTCATCGGTATCACCTTGATAGCACCTCCTAACTTTCTATCAGCATTTCTGAACAATTTTCGGAGATCTAATTTATAGTAAATAGAAGTTGGACCATTGAGGACGTCTCGGAAACCTCGAACTCTATAGCGAAATCTATATATTGTCACACAGTAACTAAAACACAAAAATCTTGCATCGCGGTAACTGAGTTTTCCGCGATTAGAACGTATACAACAGCCAGAAAACAACTATCGGACAGTTGCTACTAGACACAACATCCGTCTGGTCGGAGGTTCCGCATACGCTTAAAACATCGAGAAAATCCCTATTTAAAGTTCTGAATCACTTACCGATGTACCGTCCATCCGTAAAGGAGACTAATGCAGGTCCATCCCAAGGTTCCATACACGATGAAGCCCATTGATAGTAATCTCTTTTCTCCTTAGGCATCGTGACGTCATTCTGCCAGGCTTCGGGCACCATAGTCATCACCGCTTCGGGTAATGACCGCTGTCCGGCATGGAGAAGGAATTCCAGCACACAGTCAGCTGAACCAGAGTCGGAGAGATTTGGTTCGACGACTGGGTAGAGTTTCTTTAAATCTAAAGAAAAAATAAGAAAGATTTAATTGGTTTTACAAATTATAACATACTGTGTTGGCTAAGAGAAGTGTTTGGTTTAGTTTGCACTCGGTTTCAAGACTCGAGGTCGGTTTACGACTGGCCATTGTTTAGTCCAGAGTAGGGATGTTACAGATATTAAATTTCGGATCTGGATACAGTTACAAATATGAAATTATTTCGAATTATCTGCTAGTTTAGGATACGGATATTACAATTTTAAAAGTAAAACAGAAAGAGCGAAATTTTACTTTTATTTCTATTCTAGATTATCATTTGTTTGCCATTTACAAGGCAACACAAACAAAAACCTGCCGTAACCTCTGATCTAGAGTCCGCCTTTATCCGAAATTTTTGTATCGGTTTCGTTTACGGACTTTTTTTTAATTTATAGGATATCCGATAATTTTGACTAACGGTTACGGAGCTTCATAACATCCCTGGTCTAGAGTGCCTAGTGCGAGTTGTTTTTACGTCAACGAAATCGCAACGTTTACCACGTTTGGCTCTCTGATTGGTTAAGAGCTTGGAGCGAGCCAATTGGAGCTGCGAACGTCATAAACGTGTCGATCGCTTTAACGCGCGCGCACAAAGAAATTTCGTTTCAAATAAGCAGCAGATAGATAGATATATTCTTTATTGTACACCAATAATAAAATTACAACAGGAACTTAAAATTAACCCAGCACAGCATCAAGCAGCCGCTTATTTTAAACGAAATTTCTTCTAGCAGACTTGCGAAAGGAGAGTTGAATTAGAGATGTAGACACAGGGTGTATAAATAAGTTGGAAAAGTTAAAAAAAAGTCTAAATTAAATCATATAATACATACATATCGCTCACCTAGTAAAATATTGGCACATCTACAATAAATGTGAATAGTAAGTTTTGACGGCCTAAGTGTTTAAAATTGGATAATTTATATCTTTGACTATCTATTATGGTCTATATGTACTAGTAGCTAACATCACAATTTGTGATATAAAATGTAAAATGAACTCAAAACTTTGTTTTCAATATTTGTAAGTATAATCTTTGACCCTTGTATCTGTAAAATATGAAAAATTTAGATGTGCCAATATATTGCTAGGTGAGCGATATATTTACATATATAAAAAAAAAAACAAATAAATATACACTTAAATAGATAGAATTTCGCAATGTAAGTGGATTAAGAATAATAAATTACCATCTCCGAACAGCTCGCTCTTCATGACACCTTCACGAGCTTTCATGAGGTTGACATTACCTCGCAACGTATTGATCTCGCCATTGTGAGCGAGTACTCTGGAAACAAAACCAAACAAAACATTCATAAAAGTTATCACATCTTCGTTCCAGAAGGATATGAATGAGGCCTAAACCTTTTTTGTATCAGAGAGTTTTTGAATATATTTATTATATCATACTAGCTTCTGCCAGCGGCGTCGCCCACTTGATAGTAGGTTTCTCCATACAAAATTTGGACACCCGTTTCATTCCCAGAGGGGGAAAATTTTCTCTTAGTGCTCGCCGACGACATAAAAGAAATCCTAGTGCAAAATTGCACGCTACTAGATAGACCCTGTAGTATAGACTGTGCGTTGATATGTCAGTCAGTCAGTATCTCCTAATATTATAGATGAATGTTAGCGATTATGCTATGAAATGATATTTAAGAAAATAATGTACAAACCTCAGAGGATGAGCTCTTTCCCAGCTGGGGAAGGTGTTGGTGGAGAATCTGGTGTGCACCAGCGCCAAATACGTGGTGAAGGCCGGGTTGGTCAAGTCCTTGAAGTATTCCTACAAATAGAAAATTACACTGATTATGTTATAACCAGAAAACTTTTAAAAAACTTTTTTTTTTAAGTAGTTTAACTTTTGGGTAACACCTCCCAACATTTTATGGAAGAGTGGTACTATTTTCTCACTATTGATCTACCGCTATTTTTTCTGAACTTTTCCGAACGTGGGGTCTTTAAGTCAAGAGTGAATAGGTTACTTCTAGGCAAGCGTGTCCTATCGTCGACCACAGAGTAGCGCATCAGGTGAGATAATGGTCAAGCGCAAGCTTATCAACTAATAAAAAAAAACATAATTCTAGTGATTTCCTTCTATGTTTATACGATTAAAAATCATCTGTTTCAGTGATTTGATTTATAGATAACAGGTTCAGCAAATAAAGGTACCAAGTTCCAACTCACCCATAGCTGCTGCGAAGTCAAGAGTCCTTTGTAGACAACAGTCTTCAGCGCAAGACTGCAGATATAGAACCTGGCTCCAGGCACCACCAGCTCATGGGACGCGCGCTTGCGCAGCACGAATATCTGAAAACATTCACACTCTCCAGATACGGAAAATACAGCACACGCTGGCATGCCTGTATGGAAAAGATGGTTCAGATTTGTACACCAGAATTTAAATTATTAAAGTTGTAGAAGATTTTTACAATAAGTACCAACATCAGATGTCTCGTGATGAGATAAATTAACATTCAGGTAGATACTGAGGACATAATATTTTAGAGAAGGTACTTTTCATCTTAGATGTGTACAACCAACTTTTGAATACAAGCATCCCGTAGGGATTATGAAAGGGTATGTAAAATTTACGTTTGGCACGAAGTAGTTGCGTCCGGCCGGCCAGTGCGCGCGCAACGATCTGAAAAAACACCTATAAGAGTTCCTTACGTCCTACATTCGCGCTTACTACCACTCATTTCAAGAGGATGAATTCGTAACGGGGAACGTTGCAAATTCATACTCTCCATACCCTCTCTCGCTCTTGTGTGCAGCTCCGTCTCGTTCTTACCTGTCTGGCTAGTTGTTCGTCGTCGGTATCGCCGGTAACAAACACTTGACGCATAAATGGCTCCGAATTACGAGCCACCTGACCTGAAAGCGAGCCAAAACAGCCCATTACTAACTTCACCAAGGAAATGTGACAACCTTATACTAACAGAAGTATTTCTTATTATAAGCTAGTTTCCTTAAAACACTTTAATGGCAGAGAAATCGAAAGGTATCTAGAAATGTCATAAATGTTTAATGCATTTGGTATTATATGTAATTTTAAGTGAACAGATGACTACATTTATGACAAACTTGAATGATGTATTCATGATAACATTACCATTTAAGCGTTATTTAATGACAATGGCTGTATTTGTTGACTTAATTGAGATATTTAACTCAAGATTCAACAAAAAGTGAATGATGCGGGCTATAATTTGAAATAATAATACAAGAATAATGTTTGTCTAATGAATCTTAAGTTAAAGTTACAAATAATTCTTTATCGTTTTATTTATCTTTTTAAAATCATTTTT
The DNA here is from genome assembly GCA_949316375.1 of Mythimna vitellina. Lineage (NCBI taxonomy): Eukaryota > Metazoa > Arthropoda > Insecta > Lepidoptera > Noctuidae > Mythimna > Mythimna vitellina. Next base: position 22,747,871 of record OX438688.1, on the reverse strand, counting down.
AGTTTAAACAAGTACGTAGTACAATCCAAGCATCAAAATATATCCATTATCTAACAGTTTTGTAATTTTTATTAGAGAATGTTGACAATTTACTCTTATTTATATATCCTTCGATGCTTGTGACAGTACATACGATAATTATTTGCAATAATATTCCATGCGTATCCACATATTTGCAATGCAAATCATAAATGTTGTATCCATGCAAAATCATAGCCTTTATAATTAATGAAAACATTGTAAAAGCGAACGTAGTGGATACGTTATGGAAAATTGTATAAGAACTATGCGTAATAGAATCACTCAAAACATGTGAAATGTACTGGAACAATGCTGTAACACAAATTGTCCGTGCCTTTTATAGGAAAGCAATTTGCACTACTGGTTTTAGTGATTCTAAAACGCATAGTACTGAATCTGATGTCAAATCGCACAAACCGTTTGGTCAAGCATCGCATGACCGCATTCAGCCGCGTTTAAACGACCCGACATTACTACGACCTGCAATGAGAGTCGCAAACAAAAATCGCAACGTCGAAACTGGCCTTATATCGAGCGACAAATATCGGTGGACAAGTCGACAGTGAGTGACAGGGGAATATAAATGATAATTTCTTTTGACCCTACGACATATTTACTGAGAGCTTTTTTATCATTTTTCCATTAAATTATGAATCAAGTACTTTCGTTTAAATAAATTGTTTTTCCGTATCAGGACACATAAATGAGTGTGAAGTGACGAGAATGGATAAAATGAGAAATGAGTATATTAAAGGAAGTTTTAAAGTGGCATCAGAACGTTGAAAGGGAATTGTTTGTTTCGGTATGGTCATGTGAAGAGGAGGGATGAAACTCATGGGGTCGCCGCATACGGGCCACCGGCGACAACCGTAAAATGACGCCATTGGCTTATTTTTCGAATCATCACTGTGTGCGGCGAATCCATATTCGCCGCACACAGTGGACGCTGGTGACCACCACACGCTACAAATCGCCGCTGCTCGCTTCTTGTGGCCCGCACTAGCCACTAAACGCCGAACCAAAACGCCGTCACATGCCACTCACGCTTTTAAACCTTCTTTTTGTCAGAGTCCATTATGATACTGAGAGTATGAGCAGGCCACATGTGGCTGTCGCACGCTTCCTTTGTGGCCGTTTCTAGCTTCGGCTTTTGTGACTTTTGCGTGTGGTCCGTATGCGGCGACCCTTACTAAGAGTTATGAGTACACCACACACATGGGATGGAGAGGAAGAGGGAAGCCAAAGAAAAGTAAAAAATAATAATTACGTGACGAGTGACATTAAAGAAAAGGGAGTCAGTGATACTCGTAGCGTGTCGCGCCGACCGCAAGTTAAATAGGACTCTTGTCCTATTTTACATGCATGAAGACGGTGATGAGGACACATACAACAATATTGACAAAAAAAAAATGCTATATTTCCCGAATAAATCTTCCATCTCAGTAAACATACAGTTCATAACAAAAATCAATAAGTGGCTTCGCGTCACCGGCCAGCCCATCTGTTCAATATGTTTTAAATTAAAACACTATTCAGCTCAACTAGTCGACCACTCCCATTGGCTGTGATTACTTCGGCGCCATGTTTATTTATTAAGCAGGGTCCTGACTTCGTGTTCTATTAGAAACAACCTTTAGATGTTATATTATGTGGATTAATCAAAAAAGGCTCTCAGTTCTTCATTCATAAAGTTTATAATTTGGTTTTCTATTTTGATGTTAATTTGTGCAGAAGACACCGTGCGTTATGCACCTGTTGATTGATTAAAGTCCCATTTAGCAAATGTTTTTATAGATGTATACAGTATTGAATTAGTCTGTTCATTTCTTTAGATCTGAGAAACAGAAAGTAATAACTTTTTGACTACGTTAATTAATTAAATTGGAACAGTTACCGAGTTGTTTGGCTTAGTTTAATAATGTTAAGGCAAGGTTATTAAAAGTTAGCTGGAAGCTATAGTCAGTTTCAAATCTGATTGGCGAAAACTTAGAAATGAATCCTAAGTACATGTTTGAAATTCTTTTCTTTTAGTGTGAACATTGGCTAAATGTGGACATGCTCATAGAAATAACATTTAATTAAATAGGGATTTTTTTATGAGTTATATCTTGAAGACTCGTAAAAATATCTTTGAAAAAAATACCTTATTTGATTATACTTGATAATCATAGTACCCCAATGAATTTCTTCAAAAAATTAGACATCAATAGCAATACAAATGAACATGCAAACTTATAAAGGTCCTGCCACGGATCCTTTCCGAATGTTTTCGAACCTCTTCCCAAATTCATGCATGATTATGAACAATGATTTCTATGAATGTTAACACATAGAACATAGAAATGTCATAACTAACAAATAAACTGTCTGATTTTAATTGGAATCCTCTCATAAGTCCTAACATACAGGAATTAGGGCCCTATATAGTTGCACTTGTTGCCCTGCAGTCTCTTACCTATGGTGGAATTATTGGTCGGTACTGTGCGCCAGCATAGCACAGTCAGTCCGAGGCTCTCGGCAAGCTCTCCGAACTTCTTCTCGATATCTTGGTGGTGAAGCTTGTCGAGGAAGAAGATGCCGGTGGCATATCTGCCGAATGGAGGCAAATCGATCTGGTGCGTATCTCTGGGGATAAAAGAGAAAAGAGTTGCAGTAAGATTCAAGTTATGTTTCAGAATAAGTAATAGTACACAGTTATGACTTAAAACTACTCGTGATGGCCAGGAACAGGATGGGGTCGCATGTCAATCCCGTACATGTAATGACGTAACAAGTACTTTGTTTTTTACTTTTTAACAAACGTTATCGTTAAAGTGATGCAACGCAAAATAAGGTGCAATTATGATGCAAGATTTAGAATAGTATTATTAGATGCAAGAGTTAGAAGATTAAGGTAGGAGCTGAGCTCCTGCCCGAGCCTTCGCATTTTTTTATAACCACTCGTAAATAAGAGCCATACTTTAAACCCCGCGAACAGAAATAGGACCTGAGTACATAAAGATAATAAAATTAATGTGAAATTAAAAATTCTTCTGACTGTAAGTAATGTAATTTAAACATAATGTAATTTGCTTACAAGTCTTAGCCTTCTAGTCAAACTTGTCCATGTTAGAGTGCACTAAAATTACGTCGCCTCTTTCCCTGCTTTCGTCTTTTACACATATTACAGGCTGCTACAAAATATCTAGACAAAGTATAAAATAAATAATATTTCATACATTACCTAAACGTTTTAGGTATTCCATAAATTGCCTAGGTATTGTATAGGATACCGGATTACACAGATTGCCGGTAACATATATATTCTTTTGTTTCAGTGCATACCTATATTATTACTAGCTTCTGCCAGTGTGTTCGCCAGCGTTACGTAGAAAATATATGCGTATGTTATTTAGTGATAGTTTAGCATTTTACCTATTGGAAAAAGCACTTATAATCGATTCAGTAGTTTTTCATTATATACAAAAATACAAATCTTTCCTCTTTATAATATTAGTAGATATATAAGTATGCATAGGTTAAGTTTTGTATTTAATAATGATATCAAGTCAAGCATATTTTCTTTAGCGTTTCGATAATTTTATAGACTACGTATTTACTATGGTGTGCTTATACTAAAAAGGTCAAAGTTTATATCTTATCGTAAAACCATAATAACGCATGATATTTTTATGTTGAAATAAGACTTAAATATTATCGGTGTGTAAATGTTATGTGGTGTGAGCGATAGCAATGCGCACATGACAATAAACTGTTGTATTTTTTTTTACAAAAAGTGTTCCTTTTTTTATTTTGAACTAATCTTGCTGCGAAAGGTTGAGTGGCCAAAGTGTTCTAATTAGTAAACTATCTCCTCGAATCTTATTAACTGTTAATTTGTCTTTCAACTTTTATTTAGAAATTGTAGATTGTTTAGTTATCAAAAGATATATTCATAAACTTTTCTAATATTACTAGAGATTATTTCAGACATCAAACATTTTGCGCGACAACAAGAACCAAAATTAATAAACTGAACACAATTTCGGCTCCGTATTATCACCTAACAACTACAACCTAGATAACTCATGATAAGCCCATGATTATCCATGATTAGACCACTATGGAAGCTGCTACCACATTCGGTAATATCTGTTATCACGTAAAGGTCACAGGGACGCCTGCGCGCGCACCTACGTCACGTTCAGACCGTAATATTGACCAACAAGCCGGCTGCCGGCTGCGCAGTACATACATCATAGAAATCGCAAATCTAGGTAGATATCTGCGTCACTTTATGGGCACTAATTGTGTATCGATAGTTTTAGGGTGTGTCGCTGTCGCGTCAGTTTTCAATGCTAAGTTGAGCTTTATTGATTTACTACCTGTCCGCCGTGATTTCAGCCGCGTCTTTGATTGCTTTTTTTTAAATAATAAAATAGTTTATTTATAACATACTCCTACTACTACTAAATACTGCTCCGCTTCCGTGTATCGCAGCATGATGTTATATAGCCTAGACTATTCGTGATGTTTTTTTTTTCAATGCGGCTAGTATTTTCAGAGATTAGCATAGACTAGAACAGTGGCCTTATAATGTTCCCACTGTTGGGACTCAGGCCTCCTCTATAGGAGAGGGCATGGGCCGTTTTCAGAAACTATTACGCTTTTTATTGTCCGCTGTGCATTAAATTAATTATTTTTAGAAGTATAGATTTCCAAACAACGGCAAAGATTTGAGGTTAAAGTCAAGAAAAAATATAAAGTCTTCTTCCGTTTTAAACCTCTTTAAACTTGTGTACCTTCTTGTAGTATTAGTAGTCAAGAGATATTAAATGTTTTCCATAGGTATTTCAATGTTAATTAATAATGGTTTAGTGCGCGGTTAGGGTTACCAGGTCTTGAATCCGTAAAGTCGAACAGACAATTCTATTTAGCCGGACATTTGGTCAAAAAAGGCGACATATTTTTTTAAGTCTAACATGACTTTTTGATTACAATAAAATTCATAAAATCTTTTTAAATTCTAATGAAAAGACAGTAAAAAAAAGTACATTAAGTGAAATAATTGCTAGACTAATTGCATGTCAGCTCTACAAGCTAGCGATACAAGGTAAGGCAGAATTCAAATGACATTTCTAAACAAAATGGTCAAATTTAAAAAGCCTGACGAAAGGCGAAATGGCCGGACTCCGTCTTATTTGGCTGGACACGCAACTAAAAAGCCTGACCGTGTCCGTCTTTATCCGGACGCCTGGCAACGCTATATGTGGGTGTGAAGTTCCGTAAACCTCCATTGAAAAGGAAGGATTTTCCTACCAGACGGGTATTGTTTGATCCGGGTGATCCGGGCAACTGCCCGGTGGTTGATTTCAGACTGCTGTCCGTTCTAATTGCGCGGAGAACTCTATTTTTAAATTTTAATTAGAAAATGAACAGCACAGTCTTTTTTAACCTAAAGGGTCAACCTTTACGTTAAAAAACTGGGCAAGTGCGAGTCGGACTCGCGCACTGAGAAAAAAAAGGGAAAAAGTTAATTTGTGACTTATCATGTACTGGATAGCATCAATGAACATTCCCTTATTGACCCATAATTTAGTTTAAACTGTTGGTTTTGTATGTATCTTAATTTGTTTATAAAGAGAAAAAAAGGCAAACACATTATTTTTATCAACACGAGAAATTTTCTCCGTCCAGCCATCAATCAGTTTAATCTAAAGTCATTGATTGTGTTATTGATATTGATCGATTTATAGAGCCATTAATAGCAGCTTACAATGCAACGGTCACTAAGCGACCGTAAAAGGAATGTGATTTGTTCAACAGAAATAAACTGAATGTCGTGTGTTAAGATTTAATACATTTTTCATCAAAGTGGTAAATCATCAAATAAATTCTCCCGTCTCCACCGACACCATGTCGCTCCATCCAGAAATGTCTAACTTTTACTGACTGGACTCCACTTCGGCGCGTATTGTTTCACGCGCGCCTCAAGGAGATGTCAGCAATTCGTAGGGGCCCGGCATGGTCGAAGCCTACCTGTACCATGGGTATTGTGAAAACGAAACCCGGGGCCCTGGGACGAAGAGAACGAAGGAACAGGAGTAGATTTTTAGTCAGTAAAAGTCTGACACTATCTTCTGCTCCGCGCAAGAGCGGGATTTGTCATTACATGATTTTCCCACCTAAAAAAAAACTGGACTCCACTTGTGTTCCTTCAATTGCCGTGCATTCTAGGGTTTCCCTTTCAGAAGTCGACCCATAGCCCCAGTAAGCTTCAGTCATTCTGGACCCGTACGGTTTTGCTGCGTGGATCACTACGGAACTCGTTCGAGCAATCCAGCATGTCAAGACTTAAAGCGTGGTTAAGCTAAGGTGGTTTTCACAGAATACGAAATTCATTAAGTAACAGGTAGGGAAAAATGTATTCTAAGGAATGAGTCAATAAATAATAAATGATGTAATTGGTTTTATGAATCGTACCTAATTTATACAGGGAAAATCATTCAGTCATTTTATTATGAACTAGCTGTCCCCAGCGGTTTCATCCACGTCTTTGATTATATACATATACTGTTCCGCTTCCGTGTGTCGTAGCGTGATGTTATTACCTACTATTCGTCATAAATCTGGCTATAAACAAAATACACACTTCTAATCCAATTTGACTCAGAGATTAGGTGCAAAAAAAAAACTTGTGTTACTAGTTGTTTGAATAAAAAAAACAATTCAATATCTAAAATCGTTCCTAACGAAGCAATACCTTTAAGTTCCTTCCATGACTTAAGTATAAACAATGACAAAACTTTCTTCATCCAGAATGACTACATATTGATCGGTACAGAAACATCCTTCCAAAAAATCCACAGTATTGGAAAGTCCCCAAGGCCCAAAAGCCGGTAGTTACGAAAACAAGCGTGACATTAGGCGAATCGGGTGCATAACCAGGCCTAATTGTTACAGGTAAACGATGTTATAAAACAAGCCTATTAAATATATAATGTGTATAATAAAAATAGCTGGAGGCAAAAATAATCCTAAGAGAATAGTATCAAGTAGAAAAACTGCATTTTGATTCAGGGACCACTGAATTAAAATGCAGTTGCATAATAATAACTAACGTCAAATTATAACAAATCTTTTCGAATAAATTTAATGTGATTTCAGCCAAAAGACGTCCACTGTTGGCCTCCCTCAAGTGTCCCCATAACGATCGGTCCTGGGTAGGCCACATCGCCCGCAGAACAGATGGTCAATGGGTACGAAAGTTTCTGGAATGGCGATCACGCACCGGAAGACATAGCATTGGAAGGACTCCCACAAGGGGGCGATCGATGACCTGGTGAGAGTTGCGGGAACCCGATAGATGTGAGAAGCACAGGACCGGCTATGCTATGTTTTGTTTAAGCTGGGCTGACACGAAATGTCATACTGTATGTCATTTTGCGCGCACTTTGTTTGAAAGTCAATATTATGTAAACGAATATTGAATTTGAATATTCGCATTTGCGAATGTGAGAAATCTAACATTCGTTACATCACTAGTCCTTAGTCCTATCTATCTAACCCACCAAAGTACGTAATCATTGCGTGAAGCTCTCAGTTCTTGATATACCTACCCACTATAGAATTCTAACATTATCCACGTTTCAGAATTTTCAAGCGTATATATGCGTATTTCGCGCCCTAGTTCGTCGGCTGAACACTAAGTAGGTATTCACGGTTCGCTAAGAATTCCGGCCGGAGTTCATTGAATTCTTTCGGGAGCTGTATGGCGACGGAAATTATATTACGTAGGTCTTGCCAGTTATTTGTCTGGGACATTATCGGAATGTGGGGCATTGAAACTCGACTGAGAATCGAGATAATATATCTACTTGATATACGATCAGAAAAATGTGTAGTTTTTAGTAGAACAGGTATTAGCATAAGCATAGCATAATCAGCCTTTTAATGTTCCCACTATTGGGACTCAGGCCTCCTCTCTCTAGGAGAGGGAATGGGCCGTAATCTACCATGCGGGCCCAGTACGGATTGGTGAATTTCACATGTCTTCGAATTTTTGATTCTAGGACATGCCGGTTTCCTCACGATGTTTTCCTTCACCGTTTTGAAACTTAAAGGAAGAACAGGTATTGTGGTATTGTAATAGGAAATATGCGCGAAAAAAACATTTGTTATCTAATCGGTTTATCAATTAAATATACAAAAATATAATAAGTACTAATTGTGTTAATAATTTCCAAATTTGTAGGAAAGCAAACTAGATATAACAGTTTCAAACAAATATATCTGTCTCTCTCGCCAAGACGCCGCGCCGTTTTTAATGACGGCCTCCTTTTTCATAATAGCAGCTTTTGATAACCTCGTGTTGTTGATGAAGATATTTTTTTCTTCATACTTGTTTACCAGAGCTAAAACAATATGTATGATTTAGCAAATAAAAAAAATTGCTTGCATATTCCCTATTATGTACTGCTTCAAGTTTCAAGAACAGTAAGAAATTAGTTAATAACATTTGCAATCTAGTAATTAGCTTTAGTTTCTCAGTCATGCAGTTCATTGATAAATAAACAAGTCGCAGCAAGATGTTTCAACGAGACTCCATAATGTTTATTACATTAAGATTACGTCGAACTAGCCAATCAACTCTTGCACAATATTATCCCTTGTCTATCATAATAGTATCATGATTGTTTACAAAACATTACTTAAATAGAATTTATAGACTCAACTCTGCATTCTAAGATGCCTTGCACCTATGTCATGTAAGACCGGATAGAATTGCCAACCGCAATAGAGTGGGTATGTAAAAAAAGATTGTTACAGAACATTATCCCTGATAGCTTTTCGAGCGCACTCCCTTAAGTGCCCTAAGGACAGACGCCAGTCTGCCTCAACGCTTATCTAAATAGACGCTCAAATTGCTTAGTTCGATGTATACGAATCGAACCTTTAGCAGAAAGCTGGGAGAAAACAGGACGAAGATAGGATTACTGTTGTCGGTGACTTCATTGGCATACAAAGTCTTGCTAATAAACTCGCGCACCCTTTTCTTGGAGCTGAGTTCGAAGATCATTTTCAGCGTGTGCCTGTATTACATGCAAAGGTCTGGGTTGCATGGTTTCAGTAAATTAGACGTTTCCGTATCTAAATAGGATCTATTAGAAATATAATATCTATCTAAGGAGATAAACGAAATGATTGATAATAATCGACTTTGAAACAATGTAAATGTCACAATAAGTAGTGTGCACAGCTAGACAAGCGAGGTGATGCGTTATCATGCGTACAATTCGGCGACGAACGCCAACATCCGTTTGATAATATGCAGACGTGAATGAGAATAGATGACACGACATAATGGCGGGACAATGCTTTCTAAGTTCCATTAGGGTTAGGTTAGGGAAAATGACGCATTTTACAAAGAAAGAATTGTAAATGAAGATATGTGACCAGCAATAAAGTAAGCTTAAGAAGAATTATCACCCGCGCTTCTAGCTAGTACTGTCGTGGTACTTTCAGGGAGCTGTAAAAAAAACTCCTAGTCTAAAGATGTTTTATTTTGATAAAACTAATTCAATTAGCTGGTCCTACAAATCACGAAGTAAGCATCATTCAACACGAAACAATATCTCAAGCTTTCAAAGACACACACAAAACAGATCATATAGCTGTCGCGAACAAATTGCATCACCTTACCACAAAAACAACATTAATTCAGCATCATGATGTACGGAATCCGATCACGTGACGGACCACATGGCGTGATCGATGTCCGCCATAGGAGACGCCGCAGGAACGGTTGGAAAAGTGCCAAGATGGCGGCCAAATCGGGATATTTACAATAGTATTTAGTGTCGCTGCGGACGCTGAACTTAGTCTGCAATAATTGTGTGATTAATCGCCAAAATTCGCCGGTTACATTATGATTATGTAAAGCAGAAGCTGCTCTGGATTTTCTTCAGCGTTAAAAGGTGACAGGGAAAACATACAGTGTACCTACATGCAAGTTCTCGTGCAAATGAAGAAGGAAATATGCATAGAGATTTATTGAGGAAACAATAAACAAGTATACAAATTGTTAGTTTTGTCGATTTGCGGTTTTATGAATGCGAAAACCAATTGAAACAGTTACCATGTACTTGCTACTTAAAGTTGTATTGTTAAAGCAAGAAGATTAACATAAATTGCAGTATAAAAACGTAAAAAGATTGTCTGAAAATTTTATGAAATTGCATACCTACATGAAGCTTGTTCAAAATTAATAAAAGCCAATAAAATCCCTGAAAATTTATTGGCAGTACGAGTCAACGATAGAAGTAGAGCGAAAAACAACAAACGTAGTATATGTTTTATTTGAACAACTGCACGATTATGAAATAATACATCAGCTTCATAATTTATTTGACGAACATTGTTTGCAGTCGTAACCTTCAAAGCAGATGGTTTTAAAATAATACGGATGATGGAAAAACTTCAGTGATTAAAAGCGATGGAAAAACTAAAGACGATGTTGATGGGTTAGGGTAATGTTGCATTGTTGGTTATCGTAACGACTTTTTAGAATACGATGATCTTGTGCAAACTGGGCAAGAAAGAAGGTAAAATAACTGATAAGAAATCTGCCTTTGTCCCAAGGGACATTCCTATTGATTAAGTTCCACCTTCACCTGTTTATGCACTGATAAGAACTACAGAGTGACTTTCAGTGACGCATTTGAAGTTCATGTGAGTCAATGAAATCGATACAACATCGTGTACAGGTTATCGAAGTCCGAGAACGTGAACGACCGACAGCTGACCCAGATTGGACCTGTTCCTTAACCAATATGAGAAAATATTTTATAATAAGCGTAATTGTAAAAAGAAGGTAAAAGTGAACTGCATTGAAACGAAATATTGAGAAAAGTAGAAGTGTTGAAGGATGTAGAATATAAAAGGGTAAAAAACAAAATTCGAAAGCTGAAACTTGGGCCAATAGATGATAGTTCTATTCTTTTAAATTCTGTATACATTTTAAAAACCAACCGAAAACAACAAAACAAGGAAGATAACTAAAGAATAGCAAGCTTTGTGAAGATATTGCTTTTTTTCAATGGACAAAACCTTTACCAAGCCACTAAAGCATAAAAAGCAGACACTCATTAAAACTTGTCCGAGCACAAAATTACAAGCAGACGCGAACCAGCGAAGCAAATCCCACTTAATTGTGGAGCATTTCATTAAATGTCACGGGAGATATAATAGGATCGTATTCCAGGGTTGTAAAGGTCAGAGTTGAATTGAAACGTGCCAAGATTGCCTGTGGAAAATTTTAAGATGCGGTATTAAATATGACGAGGATGCTATATTAGGTACATTGAATGGGTTATATTTTTACTGGATAATCGGAAAAAAAATAATTTAGATGATTTATGTGTCATGAGAGATATTGTAGAATATGAAAAAAAGGAGAAACAAGAAATAACCACATAATCTATATTAGCTCGCTATAATGTTGGATACCGAGTGAATCACAAATAGTGAACACTACTGGAAACTAGATAAAAACTCTAAGGAGAAGTAAACACTACGATGAATTTCCGCTGAAAACGTGACACTGCCTATGCTGTTAGCTGAGACAAGTCTAAATTGAAAACGTCGTCTATTAATAGATAAAACTGATGTATATTAACTGCACACATCTACCACCTACGTGCAAACGGAAAATAGATTCCGCATATTGTACAATTTACTAAAAGCCTGATTTGCCTGATAAAACCATGAACATATTTCGAATTGGATCGTGAATATGTACGAAAAAACGTGTAAATATAAAGCTGCGGCCCTCAAATCGTTGCTAGGTGATGAATCTTATAGCTTTATTGATCGTCCTATAAATAGCCCAAATTAATATCTTTGAGGACGATGTGGGTCGAACAATATTTTTTAGAAGCCACAAGAGAAGCTTGCTTTTGGAATTGGACTGCTGTGTAATATTTATGATTAATTACTTACTTAGAGTTTGTAATTCTGACTCGACATAAAAACCAGGTCAGAATTTTGATACAATAATTTCCTCAATACTGTAGAACAGTTATAAATTCCCCAAAAAAGAATCCTCAATAATGCCTGGAATTTAAAACAACTAAAGATATCAAGTTAATTACAGAATCAACTGCAAAGTTTCTCGAACGCTCAAACAGCGTTATTTATGTTTTCAATTTTATACTGCTTTAACTTTTCAAGACTGAAATTGCTTTCATAATGGACAAGCGAGGAGAAATGTTTGAAGTCTTTTTATAGAGCGTTAAAGAATTTATTAAAAGCGTTGTTTCTTAGTGCTTCAGAATACGCTAGTTACATAAGGTAGGTAGTGTTTGAGGGGTCAAAGTCCTAATTAGTTTGCACAGCATATGATTTTTGTCGTAGTATCAATATGTGCGGGCGTTGTTTTTCGTCTCCAAGAGAACTGTCATCATCATCTTTGCAGTTGTACCTTTTGCCAACAACTAGTCTATCATTAATTAAGTTGACATTCAATACACCTGCCGTTATTATTAACTTTATAATAGTTTGTAGAATGGTTTAAAGGATAATAACTTTATTAATGGTTTTATAATGTTTTCTGGCAAGTTATCAAAAACACTAGAATATCATGAGCATGATCGTATAAAGTTAATGGATAAACTTTGCAAATAGTTTTTAATATAATTACTAGGTTTTATTCAAATTTATCTATTTCCGTAGATTGTCATTGTAAGTCACATAATTTGTGTAACCACTAACCACAAAGCGAATCATCGTGCCACTACTGACGGCAAGATTGATGAATTATGAAGAGTAACCGTGGGGCTTCTTGCCGGTTCTTCTCTATAGTTTCCTAAAAACCTTTTGGAACCGTGCACTAGCTTCTGACGTTCTATAAGCGTGCATGCAGGCTTATGTGACATAAAAACTGTCTTGTACCTAAAGTTTCTGTAGCGATTTTTTTATACACGACATTATTCATCGTATGTTTGCCTTAAAACATTTAATGATATTTAGCTGCTAGAATTTCTGAATGGAGATACAATACTGCAAGTTTTTTTTTACTAAAACTAAGTACGATTGCCAACATCCACGTTTCTTCAGATCTGTCATCCAAAACAATTGCATTACGGTAACATCGTTCATTGACCATCTTTTTTATCTTTAGGTACTTTCCCAAACGAACGGAACCAAATCAAGATCATTATCTATGGCATAATTATTTAATGAATTATTGTGACCTGCAATTAATCTTTTTTTATCTGATGTATTTTGGACTTCGTCGCCTGAGTTTTATCAGATAAATTGTTTTATTTAAATACTATAAGTTAATTACTTTCTTTATCTTGTATTTCGTCTACATATTTTGTCTGTGTTTTTAGTAAAAGGATGATGTCAGTATTTACAATAAAAACAATAAGAAGTTATTGCGTAGTGAATTTTATCTACTGTTCATTATTTTTAGTCGTGTTATTTTTATAATAAACAATACTGGAATCTAGTTTTTTTTTGCTTTATTTTAACAACAATGTTAATATTCGGAAATGACCTTTGCATAAGTAGTACAAAAGAAGTTTATCCTGTATAGCGTAGTGCGACTGTTAATTCAGATAAGCGTTCCTGGAACGTAAACGGCAACTAAAGGAACACAGGTGGGTTTTAGTCAGAGTCTGACATTACTTCTCGCTTCAGGCAGAATGGGAGGAACTATTGGATGATTTCCCGCCGGAAAAAAAAGTGATACGTTTCTAGAAGCTCAGATAGTAGGTATCTGAGCTTCTAGAAACGTATCACTTTTTATGGTTATTTAGAAGCTAAGTTAGCATGCACTTTAATATTCAATTTACTCAGTGTAAGAACTTTATCTCATTTTTTACCGGCAGCATTACAGCGCAATATCGATTACCTACTCGTTTGTACTGTTTCGTAGCAATCAGTCGTAACATCCACGATCCAGTGATCATCGAAACGATATGTTATCTTATCGCCGAGTGCAATTTCCTACAAAACTACTTATAATTCCATTATAATGCAATATACAATACTGATAATCTCGATAATCCAAAAATCGAGATTATAATCTTTTAATTATGTTGATTTTCTCTCATAAATCAGATAAAGAGAACTTATTTGAAATACTATCAGGAAGTTTAGTTTTGACAACAAAATATTCGATAAAGGTATGGCAGCCAGCCCTTATAGCCAAGTTACAAGCGTTTCGTTTCGATTCTCTTGTCGTCGGTCGCCTCGAGTCAGCCACGCCACCAATTCCTTTGTTCTGACATTATCTCAACGCTCAGTCACGTGGTCAGTACAAAGGAATAAGAAGCGTGGCCAACTCGAGGCGATTAACGAAAAGAGAATCGTAATGAAATGGTTGTAACTTGGCTAGGGGGGCTGAAGTAGATATCGATAATCGATACTGGGCTTAAAGGCAGTGTAGCACTACGTCTAAAATGTGCTATACCCCCTATAAGGCCAAAGGTATCAATATTATTCGCGCTAGTAAACGTTTTGCCATTCCTAGAGTAAAACGAATGGAAACAGGCGAAAAAGACGATAAATAAATAATAAAATCAAATTTTGGACCAGATCGATGAACTTTAATCAGCAGCTAACTAGTAGCTAACTACATAATAAATTATTGTACCTAATCGTAGAATCAGACCACAGGTAGACGATAAGGAATGGAATTAAAAAATAAAACAAGGTAGCGGAAGCCCCCACGAGCCTACCACGTGGTGGTCGAGTGAAAACATAGTGATCTTTATCTATGACATTATTTTTTTATAGATATTGTATCTAATCCAACTGTTATTTAATAACGCACAGCTATGTTGGGAAGGCCTTTGATAGAATGATAGAATTATTATAGATTAGAACGATGATAGAATTATGGATATAGATAGATTACTAAGTGTACACAGTGATTATGAATACACTCTTGTAAAAGTCATAATTATTGAAGAGTCTTTTATTCGTAATAGACAAGACCCAAAAGTCATATCTTTCCTTTAAGGTGTAATGAAATTTTCAGCCCTATTAAAGCTAAAATGAAGTAACTTAACGAAGATAATAAAATTAATATAAAAATATTTTTAGAACTATAAGCTATAAAGAATATAAGGCAATGACTGAATAATTAAGCATACAGTCACGAAACGGCTGTTACCGCAAACTTTCCTGTAACTAATGTATGAGGTTAGTGACTTTAAATCTAATCTAACGCCTTGTTCTACATTTAGACCTAATCCAAGTCTAGTTTAATGTGCTAATCAGGTGGGTAACCCTGGCCACGAAGGCAGTGCGTGATCGTGTCGTGCTATGGTAATCTTTTATTGTATTAGTAATATAATCTTTATACGCTCCATCTTTAAAGAGCTTAAAAAAATATATAATTCCTAACATGTGTGATATTCTTGCATTTGATGTAGCAAACGATGGGAAATAAAATCAATCTGGATCAAGGAAATTTGGTAGCGATGTTTTAGTTGAAAAGTGAAAACAGTCAGCAAAAATAGGTACTCAACGAATCAGCAGAATACATTTTGTCAAGTTTTTTCAGATAATCCATTCAATTCACAAATAGCTATATATTGCACATTATATGTAGAAAAATGTATTAAAACAAATGGTACCCGACGCTAAAAAGCCCGCACAAATCAAGTCATCATCATCACCTTCCTGCCCTTGTCCCGTGTTATTTGGGGTCGGCGCAACACGTTTTTTTCTTCCAGTCTGCCCTGTCACTCGTCATGCTATCACTAACTTCCTTTTCTTTCATATCACTCTTCACACAATTCATCCATCTTTTGTACAGATCAAGTACAAATCTAAATTAAGCCTGTGTGACTTCCGAACAAACTTCACACGGTACTCCTTGTATCGATCCTAAGGGTAACATTAATGTAGCAGTATTGTAGAAAAGCAGAGAATAATAAGAGAGCAACGCGTCGACTAGCGTAACAGACAGAGCTCCAGACAGTGACGTAAGAGGTTTAACTAGTGGAAGAAAATTTAGATAAGTTCGGAAAGAACTTTAAGAAAGATAAATGTAGGACTGAAACAACATATGTAACACAAGTTGACTTTTAGAGAAGCAGACATTTAAAACTTTTACAGCAAATCAAATATAAATAAAGTTCAAATTCAAGTAAAATTTGATAAACCCCAATCGTAAGCGAGAATTAGGCGTAAAATAACATAATGTATATACTATAATTCTACTTGATACATAATATGACCTTCTAGTAGAAATCATAAGACAACAACATACCGGAGAACCATCGGACAATGGGCTATAGAGCGAGCAGTTCAAACGAGCATTGTAGCCATAAATTCATGGCAAAATGGTTACTGTCAGTCACGACATCTAGTCTGGTAGATGAATGATAACTACTGTAATGAATTAGCAAAATATTGTTTCAGTCAACTGTATAATAGATTTACTACAATGCTGCATCAATCACAAATCACATAATGCAAAGTATATTCAGTTTCAATTATATGAAAACTAAACTTTTTTGATGCGGATATATAATTAAATTAATGACGAAGATCAAAATACCTGTACTGCAAATAATTCTAAAAGAGATTGAAGACATAGTAGTTCAATTAGATCGGATAATGTATCATGCTCATGATAATCATGCGTTTAGTGGCAACCATAAAGTTTACAAGGCTGTGAAGATTACAGTTGCATGCTCTTACATTCCTAAGGTGTACAACAATAAAGATATATAGATAGATAGATAAAAATGATCACATTTTATTATAGAATATAGACCACTGTTTATTCACGTGATCATATATTACTCAATAAACAAACTATTGATGTAGGTACAAATAGGGGAAAATATGGTGTCAATAAAATACATAATAAAACCTTGAAAATTTTATCGCACTCAATAAAAAGCAAAGAACACGCAATGTGACAGACATTTAGTAAAATGTGAAAAAATAATCAAAATCATATCATCCAAAAACATTGGCACGATATGACTGAACACGCAAACAACAGCATATTGTAGAACTTACAACATTTCATCATTTGATTACTTAGTCGCGTGTATTTTTCCAGGGATGCCTCAAGGAAGTTGTTTTATTGCTTGAACCTTTAACGATTTATTTCAGAGTGGTAACTGTTCGCAGAAGTAGTTTGCGTAAACATATTTATCTTTAGAATGTCACATTACCTTCGCTGGGCCGTATCTATTGTTGACATTATGATCCTTTGTGTGAACTCTGAAATACGCTTATGAAACAATGAATGGTCAATCGACAATTTCACATCTAGCGCATTGTGCGAGGTAATTCTCAGAACTGCCATCGCTGCTGCATTAGGTACATTTTTATCATCATTGGAAAAAAATCTATTTGTATCGTAATTAATGATATCTGTTGTCATTATTTGACTCATTTGCTTAGATTTACTCACATAGACAATTATTAATTTACACAGTACCCATATTTATATTATAAATTGTATACTACACAAGTACTAGTAACAAGAATGTTTCCGTCGTCATCATCTACAATATTAAATATTTATGTAAGTACTACAATAACCAGTTTCATACCGTTTATTTTGAAAACGGCTCGTTCAATCTTTGTTTTTCTCCTTTAGTCTAGTTCAGTGCAGTACTTAGGACTTGAGAGATACATATCAACTGTATCATTTCTAGGTTTCAACCCTTTTAACACTTGTGCACTATATTCAATAAAATACCATTATTACGAGCCAACTGATTGTTTGATAAGTGCTCAATATAACACTTGTTTGCAGAGAAACTTGTCGTAAATAAAAGAGATGTAGATGTCAATCAAATGACAATAATTGTCTCTTCTGAAAAGTACCATATAATCCAAGATAATTAAATGGAATTAACATGGTAGCAGTGTGAAATTCAATATTATAGATATACAATACAAACAAGTACGACCTTGTCATTACTACGCAGTAAACACTATGTAATGTACTCATACATGAACTGTTCTAATGGGCACTAATTCTTTGACTACAAGTTAACATGCGACTCACGCTACTTTCAAATGTAAATGAGAAACAAATACATGGATAAAGAACAACTAGGAGTAAAAGGTATTTTAAGTTCTTACGACCCATCCTAGGGTTGTCTGGCAGATATCGCTGTCAGCGATAAGACCGCCATTGTAGTCATAGATGTAAGTTTATTTATAGGTTATGTTGCCTTTTTGGTGTCCAATAAAGTTAATTCTATTCTAGGAGGAACCAGGCGAAGAAGATGTATCTTTAGATACTAGAAAGCTGGATAAGAGATGCTGGCGGATTCTGTAGTAAGAGCAGCTTAAATAAATTAAAATTAAGGATAGGTGTTGTAAGTAATATGGATAACAAATCATAGTAAAAAATGCTCTGTACGTTGTAAATGATACATTTACTCATGAATAATCAAATCTATTAGGTTTTCATTTCGATACCAAAAATATTGTAAAACATGTTTTATTAAATAGTGGCAATCACTAATACAAGGAAATTATATTGGATGACCGTCCTTTTGAAGTAGACAAACAGTTGGTCATAATTTGACGATGAATGTAACTTTTAAGAGGCATTTGAACAAGTAAATGAAATAGAATAGATTCTGAGGTTATGTGTCTACGAGACTAATGCGTTATAAAAGATGTGATCTAATAAAGTAAGCAACAAATATTGAATGTCCACAGTTCGTAGTAGTAACCAACGTCACTAAAAAGAGTATGGAAGACTTTCGTAAGCTTTAATCGATGTGTGCTGTGAACTTCATATGTCGCAGCAGTTTAATTCGCTATTCTGATAACAGCCTAGCTTTTACACAAAACGGCGCCATTCGATTAGCAGCCCGGACGATATTCAGCCATTCAATCTAACAGCTAGGCAAATGATTTAGATCGATAACGTTTCATTACCTTCTTGCCTAGCTCGGGACAACATTTAAGAGGCTGTGATAAGTCGTAAAATTAATTTCAATTTGCGTTCAGCCGTCAATGTGTTAACAGTTGTAAGTAAGATAAGCTGAAGGAGCCCCGCAACTTGCAGCGTTTATAGGACCTAACCTAAACTAATATGAAGGAAATGACGGGGCTTCGTTAGATTGCTTGCTCACACGAGCCTCCCTCGAACCTAACCTATCCCTGTCGGGGTGCCCTAAGACATTAATAAAAAACTCTTAGTCATACTAATACCAGACTAATTTGGTTCCAGCCACGCAGAATTGGGATATGATTACGTAATTGAAAAGAACAAGCGCTTGCTGGCATTGCTAGTCCAAACTCTAATTATACTAGTGTCTAAATCGCTAACTATTAAAGCCAGAGCTAAGTCTCGCGAGCATTCAGGAATGTGGTTTCTGAAAATCTATATTGGTTCTCCATTAGCTTTTGTTTGTTATTTCTATTTTGTTCTTCAAAAAAACCCAGATTGTCTATTGGCATGCAGAAACAGTACTTGAAAATCGAGAGACCTACATTGGGAGTGGTAACGCGTGGAATTCGAAATCATTCCAGAGATAATTTATTAATCAATACATAATACAATATTAGGGAAGTGAACGGAAACAAAACAAACAATTGATAACGTTTAGCTATACTTCACTTCACACCACTTCAAGATAAGCTGGTAGTGCCTTGTGAAGTTTCAAGATCATATTTATTATTTCTATTATCCATGTTTGCACACGAAGATATAATTTTTACGATGTTATCCAATTATATCTAGAATTCGATTGCTTTAGGAAAAAATACTATCTATACAAAATATTTTGATATCAGGAGCTGGGCGCATGATTGGAACATTCGCTTGGATGACAATTTTGTGGTTATAGTAAGCATTGGACGTGATCGGTGGAGCTATCTTTTACTATCTTTAGAGAAACGTTTGGGTGAATCATATTTTGTACTTACAAGACTGTCCGATGTGATTGTGAAATATGTTTGTCATTCTTTCCTTTTTATAATACCTAAAATTATAAAGCCTTCACTAAAATTAATTAATTTACTCTCATTTAGTATATTGTCCTTAAGTTTTGATGTGGAAAACCGCAAATTATTTGGTAATTTTATAAGGTTCTCGGTACAAATTGAACGTAATTAATGATAGGTAATTTATTGGAATTAATGAGGTAGAAAAAAAATGCGATTGAATTTGATACGACCTTGGAAACCAAAGGTTTAGAGAAAACTGATTTATCACAATTAAAGGAAAGAAATATACTTTTAATTATTGGATATGTATAAAACCTATTAGGTACTCCGCGTGAGGTTTCTAGGTCGAAAATTGCTTTCAAAGTTTAGAAAACTAATCGACGAAACCACTCAAACCACAGATTGTATACATACCAAGATAGGTATAATCTATCAATACAATATCATTCAAATTGCATGGTTTGCGATTTGAATTTAAATTTAATTATAAAGCAATTTTGAAGATTGATACTCGCTGTCTCATTCCATTTCATCGCACGCGAGAATGGAAAAATTTGCGCTATTATAAAATTCCTATGACTAAAAAGCAAAGCTGACAACGTCATGAAATGAAATTCTATTTCCATTTCCACAGCGAGAATTCGTTTTCCAACTGTCGCAGCTATTATAAAGATACACAGAGACGGAACTGCCGTAACAGAGACAACTGTGTCATAACTTGGAACTCCGAAGTCGTCCTTGAGACTGCGGTTCTATGAGATATGGGCTGTATAGCTTCGTAAAGTAGTGATGGAACAGTCTGATAATTTTATGGTTTGTTACTCCTTAAATGATTGATCCTTTTTCAAAAGCCAAGGTCGGTTTATCAGTGTAAGTAATGTAATCGCGTGATTATGTAACGATGCGGAAAAACAACGTTATATACATATAGGTACACTGTACTAGATGTGATTCGCGGTGCAAATCGCAGATTCTATTTTCTGGGCTGTAAAATAACTTTGTAGGTCAGACTTCTTTTTGTCGTTTTAAAATAATTTGGTGGCATGTCAGGAAATTTTCCACAACAAATCAGGGAGACGCTATTTGCATGATATCATCACGAGGTAAGCATGGGAAATATGATATTCTGTCTTGACACAGTTATATCTGCTGTTAGAACTAATGAAGCATCATTAATTATTGAAGTACCTAACATACAGATTGAAGATGTACGTACGTTCCCACGCTCTATTGTATCATAAATTAATATTGGATAACTATTATGAAGGAAACAAACAAAATACAAATATAATTAAGCTCTTTCCTAAGATAACGCTCAAGGTCTTGCAACAAGGCAGCTCTATATTAGAAAACAAATATTGATATCTAGAGGTGAGGCGAACTGTCGACTTGAAACTGTCTTATTTATTCAAGGATGCGATAATTTCTATAACACATATCAGTGCATTGGAAATTGAATGTCATTTTATTAGGCTTTGGCATTCTTCCTGTTTATTTTAGATTGCATCGGTGATTCTGTTAATTCCATGAAGCCATAATTTCTGAGAAGACAACTATTTGACTTTACCCACGTCTGAAACATTTGCTTTCAGATTAATGTATTACATTAGTAGCTGTATTCACTTTATTTAGCTGACCTGATAACAATAACATGCATCAGAAACAACGCATATGGTAACATGTGACGCAAATCTGAGCAACTGGAAGCTATGAAAGACAAACGGATGGAATTTAGCTAGATGATCTAGGTGATAGATTTCCTTTACCATCATCGTTTCGAAATACGTCCACTGCTGTATATAGACTTTTCCCAAATGTTGCAACATCGACCGGTCCTGTGCGTCTCGCATCCAGTAGATTTCAGCGACCTTCACCAGGTTATCGGTCCATCTTGGCCACGGGAGGCCACAATATTGCTGTCAGTAGCTGACATTGTATTATAGGAAACCCAGGATCAGGTAGTGGCGTGACCAGGAGAGCTGCAGTAAGCATTGTAAAACACGAATTGAAGAAGTAGACATGAACAAGCTGATATAAGATGTTAAGACAATCAGTAAATATAAAAGAAACGCCCCACGCAGCGTCGTTATCGATAAACTCCTGGCCAGCACTATTGCATAGATAAATCAAACAACTGCGCAGCTCAGAACGGCGGCCATTATCTGTTCGTTGGCGAATAGGTGACTGGGTCAGGCAAATTGACTGTTGATAATATGAGCACAAGATCGGGAGGGGTCTATTAAACCTCGTGTGATGGCAATTATGTAATTGACCGTCTTTGAACTGCACACGAGGGGCAATGGCAAATGGCGTACTAGATATAAAAATAGGTAACGGACTGCTGCGCTGTACTGCTGCTGGTGCGGAGCCGGAAGCGTTTTTGTGGAATTAGACCAATTCTAGGACTAGAAGGCTTGTTCTTCAACGTAGTGCTGCCACCTTATTTGTACCGTCAAGGGCTGTTTAGTTCTACATTCAACTTCTATAAACATGTTATCAGTGTCTTGAAAATTGTGTGTCTTGTTTTCTCCTCTTGCCAATATGTTAAGGATTCGTTCTTCAGTTCGCTCGCTCTTTTCTCGTACATAGATCGATTTCCAAGCTCTTGGTAGAAGACAGCTTTACATTATTTAGGTCTTTGAGGGGAAACTAATCTGTGAATATTTCAGTTTTCATCTGTAGCCAGGCACTTTATGAGATTGAACCTCTTTGCCACTGAGTAATGTCATTAATATACTGCAAAAGCGCAAAGGGTACTTGCCACATGGTTAGAAGTTATAGTTTTACATAACCTTGTTACTTCGTCCTTTGACTTTAATTAGTCCTTCGTACATTACAACTAATACCATCATAGGTGGTGTGTTCAAAGATCTCATTAACGGATATTTTAATATTATATTAATTTATCATTATATATTTAGCTTGGGTTCTTGTCCTGCGAATAGTGACAAGGTTTTACGAATTTAATAGAAGCGTCTATCTTATTCATGGTATTTGTGATCATACCGAATCTGTATTTAAAATGTAGCACTCTTTTATACGAATAGGGGTTTAGGCAGGATCTCGTTGATAGCTCTGTAATCAATGGGTCATTGAAACGTAAAACAAGGAGCAGGAGGGGCAATGGACTTGCTATGATTCAATTGATATTCCCCGAGTATTTTTCCAAGATATGTCATTCAAATACGAATGTTTGCGCAGTTTCTTGGCTCTTCTGAGTCTCTTGAATTATTTTACATGAGATTTAAATCTCTGTGTATCTAACGGCTGTTGAAATAACTTATACCAAGCTTTGAGTGAAATGCATTATTCAAAGCACCGAAAAAAATAGCTGGTATTTTTAAAACACTTAAAAAACATGGAAATGTTTTCTACAATCTCAACGATAAATGTTTACTACGTAGGAGTAAATGCAGTTTCATACAATATTTCCTTTTTAATCGTGTTTCAGTTACGTGAATGAACGTGGCCTTTAAAACCCGTGTCAAAAATTGAACTTGATTTGATTGATGGTACTTTAAACTGATTCTATTCTCGTCATCCTCTTGCCTCTTATCCTAATTTATTGAAGTTCAACGCACCATGTCTTTTTGTATGAGATATATATATATTTCATTCGTCTCAGTATACACCTCTTTTTTAACTATAGCTTATTTACATATGCCATCCATGGTTTTTTATTTTCTCCGCTACCCCTATAACCATCTACATTCATACTCAGCTTTCCTCACCGCATGCTCCTCATTCTTCTGTACCACATGCATTTACAATCGAATTTTCATACTGATATTAAAGAGACGAACGTTTGTATACAGGGTGTCTTTGACATCGACGCACAAACGAATACCATGGATCCAATACATGATTATGGAGTATTATGCAGTAGTTTTTTATTAGGAAAAAGCGGACGAACAATTCCACCACTGGGGGGTTCAGAATCACGTTCTGGATCCGTAGTATTCGTTTGTGCGTCGATGTCAAAGACACCGTGTATGCTCTTATGTTTGTTACTCCTTCACGCTCAAACGTCTGAACGGATCTGGATGGAAATTGGCACACAGGTAGACCATGTCCCAGAATAGGACATAGGATATTTTTTTTATCTTGGGAGTACTTTTCTACTTTTACGCAGGCAAAGACGCTTCAAGAAGCTAGTAAGTATTCTGTACTTATATTACATGATGTTTGCATTAAAATTAAAGATTGACGTAATTACAGGTTTTGGCGGTCAAGCCATTCCATTATAAAACATAGTCAGATATTCTGCTTACATATTGATTTTATTGTTGCATCGATTATTTTACTACTGAAAAAATCGAGGTCACTGGCGTAATTAAAAGAGCGTTATATTTTTGTATGTACCTATAAAAAGTAAAGTGTATTAAGTGTCATGTTAACTTTAACATGACACTTTATGAAGCACGCTTATCCGAAGCAATTTTATAACATGATTTGACTAGCAGTTATCATCTATCACTATCGATTGGTGCTTGCTATCCATACGTAGAGATATCACCTGGAGTTGCCGTGATCCTGGAACGCAAAGGGTAACTGAAGGAACATAGGTAGGTTTTAGTCAGTTAAACGGAAATACTTCCTAACGCCCCCAACCCAAAGACATCATCATCATCATCATTTCAGCCGAAAGACGTCCACTGTTGGACATAGGCCTCCCCCAAGCGTCGCCACAATGAACAGTCCTGTGTGTCTCGCATCCATTGGATTCCCGCAACCTTCACCAGGTCATCGGTTCACCTTGTAGGGGGCCTTCCAACACTGCGTCTTCCGGTACGCGGTCGCCACTCCAGAACCTTTCGGCCCCAACGGCCATCTGTTCTGTGAGCGACGTGCCCTGCCCATTGCCACATAAGTTTGGCGATTCTTCGTGTTATGTCGGCAACCTTGGTTCTCCTGCGGATATCTTCATTTCTGATTCGATCACGCAAGGAAACTTCGAGCATAGCCTTTTCCATTGCTCTTTGGGTGACTTTGAGTCTTCTGATGGGCCCATTGTGAGCGACCATTGGTTCCGAAAGAACCATATATAATATTAGTGTATATAAATAGTTTTAATTAGTTATTGTTTATATTATTGTGTTGATCACTAAATCGCAAGCCCACCTTAGTCAATCATAAGGCCGAGCAGCCGTCAAGGTTCGAAGTTTGAATTAGAAAATTCGCGATCCATCACTATTTTGTCAATTTTTGTCTAAAATACTCAAATTTTAAGATTAAGTAATATATTATATAATAATACAGCTCTTGAAGGATTGTCGAGTTCATTGCCAAAAACCACAAGTCTACCCCAATTATGTCATAAACATCTACCATTTTCCCAGTACTTTTCCCACGCTGGAGACAGCTTGCTCCAGTTTATCATGTCGTATCGATTTCCCGAGTAGCTGGCTAAATGCCAAGTGTAAGGGTGTAAGCACGATTGTTCTGAACCTGAATGGCAACTTGCCAACTGCCACAAACTTAGACTTTTAATCAATTTAACCTATGCTGAAGTAGTGTGTTGTGGTTACTTGTGGACTGTATCGTTCATATTTTAAGTATCGATTTGTTTAGTCATGAAAACGTTTTAGTTTTTAGGTGAATGCTCCCAGTTAGAGCATTTACCGAGCAGTGGTGACACAGAGGTAATGGTCCCCCACAACGGTGAAGGAAAACTACTTGTGGAAATTGCATGTCCTAGAACCAAAAATTTGAAAACATGTGACATTCACCAACCAGCCCGCGTGGTGGATTACAGCCTACGACCACAGAGTAAATATTATGGCGTCCATTGCGTTCTGCATTTTTGTCAAATTAAGCGCGCAATTTAAAATGTGAATTTTAAATGCACTTTTAAGTTACCTAGCGACTGAATAAAAATGAGTTTTTTTTAGTGGTTTATTAGCACTATAGAATCTAATTAAAAATAAAAAAAAGCATGCATTCAGCCGAACAAAGAACCTCCTCCTTTTTGAAGTCGGTGAATGGCTGTTTTGCCCTATTGTCATCATTTCAAATTGTTAACTTTTGTTGTAAAATTAGATGATAGCGCCTCGGTTCGCGCAGTAAAGTATTTTCTTTGATCAACCACTACGTAAACACACCTCAACGTACAGAGAACATTACCGTATTGTAACTACCAATAGTTGTAATCATTCGTCTCAGATATAAAGAAACTAGTACATTAGTGACGCACTGTTTGGTCCACATAAAGATTTAGGTCTTCACGTAAAATAACAAACTCTTTGGCTTAAAGCCCGACTGTTGTTTACTGTCCTTGGTAATTTTAAAGTCGCCTTCTACTACGACTATAGTTACGAGGACCTGAGGCCTTACCATGACATGTTAAAATGTCATGCCTGTGAACGAGAAAAAAGGACGGAGCTATACACCCTGTACAGCTCCATCCTTTTAACAATTCAGTTTAGGTCGTCAAATGGATCGCGTTAAGAGCCCGTGGTAGGGCCCATGGGCGGTAGATCTTTGCGAGGCCCTTGTCCTTTTTGTGTATGTGAATCTAAACTGGGTATTTCTTATAAAAGATGCATAGCATAGCATAGTTAGTCTTATAATGTTCCCACTGTTGGGACTCAGGTCTCCTCTCTATTAGAGGGTATGGGCCGTAATTCATCACACGGACCCAGTGCGGGTTGGTGGATGTCACATGTCTTAGAATTTTTGGTTCTAGGACATGCCGGTTTCCTCATTTTTCTTTCACCGTTTTGAGAGAAATAAATTTGTGATAATTTGTGATTTTTTTTAATAATTGGTGTGATGAAAAAAATTACACAAAGTAACGCGCCTGGCTACCCTACCTGACTGCTACCTGACCCGCAACCTACAACTCGTAAGTCGGGGCCGTTACCACTCGGCCACCATTGCTCTATAAAAGGTGAGAAATTCATATATGTATATAAAGGTACTACGTGAATTTCGAGTTTAAAATATTATTTTAGAAGATTTGTAAAAAATGAACAATCATAAATACGACAACGATGATATTTGATAAATGATAAACCTAGGTACTAAATGGCTTAAAAGATATTCGGATTATAAAATGATGTTGACCTTCTTTTCAATATTCTAATAAGTGGGCTACGCCATTTTCATTTGAAGAAACAGCCGCCAGTGTGCATACCAATATTTGTTATGGGTTATCATTACGTTAACGAAAACAGGGCTTTAGGTGAAGTGATATTTAATTAGCGATAATGTTGTCTAAAACTCCAAAATGCATGGGATTGACATGAGAACTACCGAAAATGGCTTGTGGTCGGTCCCTTTCAATTTAGATTTATCGATTTATATTATTATATTCTTTGCCCAGCCCAAGTTGTGCTAAAAGTTCCTGGCTAAGCCTGTGCGAAAATCTAATCTAAACTATATTCGCCACAGTAGCCATGGTATTCCATGAACATTTAGATACGAGTGGAGAATGTTTGTCATTGTGACCAAGGCGGTATTCACTCCAGCCTTGGCGAGGATGTTATGGAGCCGAGGGCTGCAGTGACAAATTTCCACGTGTATATTTTTCTTTCTTCTTTACCGTCGCCTCTTCCCGTTACGCGGGGTCGGCTTTTTCAATCATGCGGCGCCATTCATTTCGCTGATAAGCATCGTCATCCGTAAGGCTAAGCTTTTGCATGTCCTTGAGGACATTTGGCATCCAGGTAACTTGCGGTCTACCTCTCCCGCCCAAAGACCGCCTTTGTACCCATAGATTTAAGTTAATGTAAAAGTTTTTGTTACTATTTTGGTGTACAATAAAGTTTATTCTATCTATCTATCTATCTCTCCCTCTATTGTGTGTAGCCATGGAAAGGCACTTTTTCACGATATGGTCATCGGGTCTCCGCACGACATTGCCATACCATCTTACCTGGACTCTGAGTTTTTCAGTAATGGGCGTTATCTATCCCCCTTATCTGTTCGTTACATACTTTGTATTTGAAATTAATTCCACCCGCCCAACGCAACTTGCGCATTTCGGTGGTGTGAAAATTTTGCTCATGGGTTTTCTTTAAGGCCAAAGTTTCGCTACCATATAGTAAAACCACGCGTATCAAACGATGTTTTTCAATACACTTACGAAAACATAATTAAATGGGGATCGATGCGTGTCCAGCTTGATATGATAAATGTAATAAAATTGTGGCGGGGGCAAGACCGTTCAGTTTTCCACACTTTGCGAAAAACAGTAAATTGCGTGCCTAAAAGCGGTGGGATACGAGCGGGTTGTCGAGTAAGTGTATTGAAAATAGATTATTTTTCTCTTACCTGAGCTGAGCGCTGTAGAACTGATGCGGGATAGCGGTTAGCACTCCCGCGCCGTCTCCGGTGTCGTTGTCGCAGGCGCACGCACCTCGGTGCTCCATGCGTTTTGCGAGCGTCTCTGCATCTCGGACGATCTGTGCAAAGTTTGATAATGAGTATCAAAGAAATTTTAGTTTATTCTATAAAGGAATAGGCAAAGGTTTACCTATAGAAATCCTGAAATTCGGCAGCTATGTTTGGTCTCATGAATCAGGGTGTAACTCTTTTGCCACCATTCATTCGGGCACAAATCCTAATACTGAGAAATCACAGATATAGATGAATCAGAAGTGCCGCAAGGCCGAGGAAAAAATTTATAAAATTCTAGACGGTCTCGATAGACGTTGTCCAATTCGAAAACTGGGTATTCGTCAGAAAAAAAAAAATTGAGGACCTGATCGCAGCGTTCCGAAACCTACCGGGTTCAATTGTATTTGCTCTAGTAGACTGGCAGCAGCACCACTGCAAACATTGATAACCAGTAAATCTATTAATACACGTCCAACTGTTAAAAGACGAAAATGAAACAAACACAGGCTACAAAGACATTACCGATATTACAATTTCTAAAGTTGATCGATGCAACTTCGAAAATAATTTCTATCACTTTACTCGTGTATACAGACTACAGCTGGCTACAACATGAATTTACGGATTTAATTTATCAGCGTGAAACAAGTCAAGGTTCAAACTCATTTGTTTACTCTTGTTTCAATTTAACACATGAACGAAGAAACAATAAATTAATAGACCATGTTTACATGTTTTGATTACACCTTACTGAATTCGGTCTTCCCTCCTGAATGGTTGTATTAAATTAGATTATTAATGGTATTAGTCATATTAACAAACGCTCATAATAAACGTTACCAAACAGTAGTAGTAATCTTCCATTCAAAATCATTAGGTATCGACTTGAATTCAATTGTATTTAAATCCTTCAACTAGACAATTGGCATGCAAATAAAATAAAATCAACCCTGAACAGTCTAGATAGCTAAATTAACTACTTCGGTAAAACTGCTACATGCTTTTGAATTTCTACATTTGTAGACATACCTACGAGTATTATAAATAATGAGATTGCCTTAGTACAACGCCGACGCTAATAGATTTAGCAATGTAACCATAAATTATGGTAATTAGCTTCTTGGTTTCTAGTTCCAAATTATTGCAAACGTTGTTCATTTTATGCTCTTTAAAATGAAAGAATGGTTGCCAACAAAACCCCATAAAGACGGTACTTTTAAGCTTTTTGAAGAGTTTCCAAATAATATTACTAGTTAAAAATTCCAATTTCTCCATAAAACTATGGTGTACCATTTTGACAACGATAATAATGGATGCTTGCCAAATGCAATGCAGTATAAACAAGACGAATTTGCCTTTGGTAAATGCAGTGCCAGTGGTCCAAGATGACATAAATAGGATTTGTACATCCATGGCTACAATCAAGATTATGATAGTTTCCATTACATTCCAAGGTTCTGACATTCTTGAACGCAAATATAGAATATTTGTTCGCTCCTAATTTCAATTCTGCATGAAATTCAAACACATTTACAGAACCACATCTACAGTTGCATTATTATTTGCTGTTTCATTCGATAGGAATAATTCCAACAAACTATCTAGACCTTTTGGACGAATTAGTATAGGGTGCCTTGAAAGGACACACGTTGTATTGGGTCTGTATATACGACTGGAGAGTGCAGACGGCTCTCACCGCCAATTAATTAACGTTACTAAGCAACATAAGATAGGGGCGCTACCCTTATCGAGATCTAATTTCGGCTTAGGGCGTTGCTAGGGCTTATGGAGCCCGGCCCTCGGATGTGAGTATTGACAGGGATGTTATTACATTGTTAGAACTTTTTTTTTATTTTAGAATAGGGTCGTGTTTGACCATTGTCTCATGTGATTGTAAGCGGTGATGTGGTTGCTCTTGAAATAGACTCCTAGGATGCAGCTATCAGGAAACCAGACTCCGGCAAGGAATTCCATTCCTTAGCTGTACGCGCAATATATGTGTTCCCAACGACAATGCCAACATGGATCAATGTGAGCTTTACCTTTTTGTTTTTGCATGCTGTATTTGTCGCGTAATATTGTGCACTTTAGTTTAATATTAGTTACTATAATAGCATACTAGTTGTAGGAGTAGATTAGAAGAGATAATTCACAGATTTAATTCAGAAGTTTTAATTGGACATTTTCTTACGTTTATTTTTGTATGTACATTTTATATTAAACAACAAATAACACTAAAATTAAATGTGTTTCTAAAAACAACATCAAAATTGGTTACTTAATGAAGCAGCAATTAGCATTTTCAATAATGGAGGAAGATGAAGAACGGCGACGTAGTGGAAACATCTGGCTATTCCTTTTGTACACACATAACCTAATGACGGTGACGTCACATTACAGTGAGTGTATCCTTGTTCTGTTATTTGACAATTTCCCCTTCCACCAGATTTAAAAGATAACTTAATAATGAGTGGATTTGAAAAAATCTCTCTATTTACGATTACGAATAAACTTACGTTTTGATAGAAATAATAATAAAAAATCGACTATAATTAACTCGTACGCAATTAAACGTTAAAATCAATGTTATTCCAGCAGGTTTGTGACGATTACTTATAAGAATTTCCTTCTAAATTAAAACAAACATTGAAAGAGAAATGTTTTGAAATTTCAATACCTATTTTTAATAAAACAGGAAAGGTTAAAGTTCTGTAGAAGAATGACTGGTTGAGCAAACATTTCTGAAGTTCAGAATTTAAAGGGTTTCGATGAATGAGGGTTTTCAGGAAAATTTACACCATCAGTTAGCGCCACTTAGCCGTCAGGTCCTCTCTTATGGATACGTATACACAACGTTGACGTCTAACATTTGACGTTGACGTTAATGTATAACTAATGTCATCAACATAAGCATTTTGACAGGTGCCTGGACCTGATGCCTCAGTGCTGCCACCAAGTGAACGTCATTTTAGAACACCCTCATTGGCAAGAAAAGAGTTTATTAAACTAAGATGAATGGTACATTTATGATTATGTATAAACTGATTGCGCAAGATATTTCAAAAGTAAAAACATTTGAGTCTACAAATGTTTGAAAGAAAATTGCTTGCTAATTAAAAAGAACGGTGAAGTTTTGTATAGGAATGATTGCGCAAGATATTTCAGGAGTAAAAACATTTGAGAGGCTTCGAAGGTTTTCAAGAAACGTGCTAGACAATTAAAAAGGGAACGGCGATGTTTTGTTTGAAAATGAATTGGTTGCGCAAGATGTTTCTGGAGTTTTCAGCATTTATAAGGTTTTTCAAGAAAAAATAAATTGATTGGTAGAAACGAACGGCACAAAAAATCTTAAAAATTACCAGTTGCCTGAAATACTTATCGAGTTGATCTTCCTTAAAGCTCCGATGGTTTTGTATTAAAAAAAATTGTTAATGACTTAAAATGTTCCTGGTAAAGCCTTTATTATTTCAAGGAAATATTTTGCCCAAAATAGCATCGTAGCATAAAATGTTCCTAAAAGCTTATCCAGGGCTTTAGTGTTGTTCGAAAAAGTTACCGCAGCCCTGAAACAACTGAACTGGGCAACTGAAGAAATAGGAGGGTTTTTGTACGTAAAAGTGTGATACTCCCTCTGGCTCCTTCCAGAACGGGAAAAGTTATAATCCCCAAAAAGAAGTGAAGTGTGAAGTCATCTAATGACTTCTCGCGCTCTATGGTGGAACGAACAAGCTTGTCAGACTTTTACCGACTCAAACCCATCTATGTTCCTTCAGTTGCTTTTTACGTTCTAGGACCAAAGGTTTCCTTTTCAGAAATTCCCAGTGAAATATTAAAGAGTTTTCAGCATTTTAAAGAAAGTACTTACTTTATGAGTACGTTTTCCGTCGATAGCAACCACAAATCCAACTCCACAGGCCTCGTGCTCGTTCTGAGGGTCGTACAAGCCTTGCTTGGGCGGCCCTTCCCACTCCATACCTGAAACCAAATGGTGAACATTAAAATAGCAGTAAAGGACAAGGGCGGTTGGTATTAGGACTAAAATGTTACGTGAAGATGGTGTCTGAAGCTCTACAGCTTCCTACGATTGTTCCAAAGAGACGCAAAGAGCAACTGAAGGAACACTGGAGGGTCTTTCAGAAGTCTAACATTCACTCTCGCTCCACCCAGAGCGGCATAAATTATTTGATGATAGCCCAGCTCAAAAAAGGGCCAATTACACACTCCACTACGAGTTATGAGTGACGTTGTCTAAAAAACAAGTATGTTGATAAGCTTATAATATAATGTATACTTTATCAGCAACAATTTACCACAAAAAAGACGGTCTTTGAAAGTTACAAAGTAGGTAATACAATGTTTTTAAAGTTGAATCTATCTTTGTGACCGACTTTTAAACTGAATAAAGTCAATAAAGCATTATGTAGAATGAAAAGTTATATCTTCCTGGTACTTATTCCTAAGGTTAAGAGTCGTAAAACTTATAATATTTTTGGTACATTAACAAATTCTACACACGGTACCTACAAAAGAAATTCTCTTTGATTTTCATCTATATATAAAAGGAGACGACATATCAACGCACAGACCGAACTACTGGGACTAGGAGCGTGAAATTTTGGACAAGTCTTCCTTTTATGTCGTAGGCGAGGACTAAAGAGGATTTTCTAAAATTCACCCCATAAGGGGATAATCATCAAAAGGTGGGAAAATCATCTAATGACATCCCCCGCTCTTAGGCAGAATGGTGGTACCCGGGCGTTTCTTCCGCACGAATCCGGTGCAGGAACCTCCCGAACTTACCATGTCCCGTGAGGAACTGCGTCATGCGGAAGGTAAGGACGCCGTGAGATCTTTCCAGCCACTCCTCAAAGAGGGGACTTACCGCCATGATTATGGCGTGCCCAGGGTTCAAAGGTTTGTAAGGAAAAACCTACTTTCACGCGGGCGAAGCCGTTAGCAGAAGCTGGTTATTTATAATTCTGTATCTGTATGAAATCACTAGGCCCAAAAATTAAAGCCAACGGAATTAAGTTTATTTTTTTCGCATCACATTCTAGTTTACAGTTCACATACACTATGCGATTCATTGCTAGAACCAATTATGGCGTGTCAACACGTGCAATGGTCATGTTCAAAGGCTTTACAAGGTTCAAATAAAAACCATTTCGCCTTGTCCTAGAAATAGCAGGTTCATTGACATTACAACTATAAACAATATGGTTTGAGTAGCGTTTAAATACCCGATCCGGTTTGACTAGCGTATTTGTGATAGTCAAGTTTTCTTTGCTATCAAACCAGATAAAGAAATCCAGTCAGGTGCGAGTTCGACTCGTGTACAGAGGGTTCCGTTCGTACAAACTAAATTATGTAAAAAAACTTACTTGTCATTAGTTCGATTCCCGCATCGCAAAAAAGTATTTATTATGTGATGTAAGTAAGAAACGGTTTCCAGACTTTTTCCTTTACCTTACCTAGACCTCTTTTCTTGCTATAGGATTTTTTTTCCTTGCGAGTGTCAATATATGCGCCAGAACGAAGCATAAATGGCCTTATCTTTGGATTGCGTTAACTGAGTATTTGAAAATAATTTCAGTTAAATACCTCTAGGCATTCCTGAGAAAAAAGGTCTTGACGGATGGACTAAAAAGTGAGGTTTTCATTTTAGCCAACTGGAGTACGGAGCCCTAAAAATGTAAAAAAAAAAAAAACTGGAATACCACTATATAATGTCCATTCATTGGTATCGACGACCTAGTATTAGGTAGAGATTAGTTTAAAATAACAGTTTTTAATCGATGTTTTATGCTAGATCGCTATCCATATTGCTATATACCCATTTTGAACAATATTGTCAAAAAATGGCTAGTGTCGTGTCAGACCTAAATCCTGAACAACAATCGTGCAGTTTTATTAAAAAAAAACAGTTTCGAAGGCAAATAAATTATTTTCCAAATTCTATTCCTACATGGGCACATACCATTTATAGGTATATAACTTGTTTTAATTAAGTATATTATAAAGCTGAAAAATTTGCTTGAACGTGCTAATCTTAGGAATTACTGGTTGAATTGAAAAAATATTTAAGATAGATGGCCTATTTATCAAGGAGGGTTATATTAGGCTGTAAAGCATCACGCTTCACGAAAAACGAAGCAGTAACCAAAGAAGAGGGTGAATCCGCTATTGACAGCTGATTCCTATTAGCCTTTCAGTCCATATGCTGCTACACATCTTCAGCCACATTTAAGCAGTCCATTTGTATTAACAGAATCTGGGGAACACACTCGGTACATTTACAAGAACTTATAGGTTAGCAATTATTATCTTATAAATTACTTACCTTTTGGAATAAAGATAAATAAATAAAAATAAAAAATTGCGAGCTGTTCGAAAGAGAAACCGCGCGCGGTCCAGGAACGGAAAGGGCAAGCGAAGGAACATGAGTGGGTTTTAGTCGGTAATAGATACTCAGAGCAGGAGAAGTTCTTTAATGAATTCCCAAAAAAATGGTCTAAGTATGTAGATGTATTATGTTACCTATACATTATCACCCATTTATTTGTGACGTACACTTTTCCTTTAACTTTTATGATTCATAATTAGTAGATCACACCTTACCTATCATTAAAGTTGTGTGGTAATCGGTTGTCACGATTAAGGGCAATAGAATGTGGAAAAAACAAAACAAAACATTTTCCTTATTCCTATAAGGAAAAGGTCGTGAGGAAAGTTTTGAGTATGTGTACCTACGGTATTTAGAGTAGGGGAAGACGTGGTCACACTGTGTGCAAGATGATCTGTCTAGAAAGGGACGACGGGGGCCTACTGAAATGAGAAATGATGACCAACAAAGAAATATGGACGAAGACATGTTGCCCCAACCTCAAATATCCGATATTAGTGTAAAGGCATGGGCTTGATGCTGCGGAATTGTTCGAGTCACTGTAGTTCTGAAACGCGAATTAGTAAGGGTAGGTTTTTGTCAGTAAAGGTCTGACACGGCCTCTCGCTCTTTCCAGAACGGGAGAAATTATTTTATGGTTTCCTATAGCAAAATGAGCCAAGAATCGATGATTATGACGATGTTCATATTAATAGAGAAGATACTGTAGTAGCTCTTGTTCCGTATTAGGAAGACGTACAAGAAAAATGTATACGAGTAGGTAAATTAAATTACCTACGTAAATTATTTTAGTAGTCATATTTTGTTAAATTAACAAGGCGTGAACGTCTAACGTGTTTGCGAAAAATGTTTAGACTTAATCGATTATGGTTTATTTATTTAACAACACTATTTTTAGTATACATACGAAACCCAAAACACGTGTCTAGTAATAGGGATTAAAGTATGAAATTGCCGTTTTATTGTAATAGATACTTCCAATTGACATAGAACCTTCATGGTTTGAGATTTTTGAGTGAAACCTTTTTTCATGTGATACCTATGAAGTACTTCTTTTAAAAAATGTGCAAAATTTGATTATCGACTTTCAGTTGTTTTTTTTTTTATTCAGCTTAGAAAAAAAAGATGGATACTTCGAAAATTCGAGTGATTTTTGAATACGAGTTCCGACGCGGAACTAATGCGGCCGAAACAGCTCGCAATATCAATGTTGCGTTTGGAGACTGCTAATGAACGCACCGTGCGATTTTGGTTTAAACGCTTTCGTGATGGAAACTTTGAATTGAAGAACGAACCATGTGGAAGACCGCCCACACAGGTGATTAACAATGAATTGAAAGAGATGGTGGAAGCCGATCCGAGCTCTTAGAATCTTCAACACCAAGATATGCTTTACATTCCCAGCATCTTGAAGTCACAAGAAGCCTTACCATGACGTGTTTAAATGTTAGGCGTGCGAGCGAGAAATAGGGATGGAGCTATAAACCCATAACTCCATCCTTTTAACAATGCAGTTTAGGTTGTCAAATGGATCGCGTTAAGAGCTCGTGGTAGGGCCTATGGTATTTATTTAATTTATGCCCAACGTCAGTTATTCGGAAAGCTGCCACGATAAAATGGAATTTTATTTATTTATTTATTTAAACTTCATGTACAGTGGTGGTACATAGGCGGACTTAATGCAACAAAGCATTCTCTACCAGTCAACCATTGATTGGAATTGAGTTGCAAACATCTGTAGCAGGTCGGACTACCAATGAGCCACGAATGTGCGACGCAATGGGTACGTCACTCTTGTGAACATCCTAGTCACGACCTAGTAGCAACATTGCTGCACATTTATGATGAGATGGTTTCTTCAATTAAGACTGGGCTCAAATAGCCCTAGACAAAGAGATGTGGAAGGAAAGTAGGTAAGTCTTTGCTTTGTGAAAATATTGAGTTGCTGACGATTCAGACACAGCGTCTGAATTAGCACATTTTTATTTCAATATTTTTTTCACTGACGATTTGGATACACTGTTTGGTAGTACCATCAGATAAAAAGTTTTAAAATATAATATATGGGAAAAAAAGCGTTACCAAAACTATTTTAGGGTGGATTAAAATTTTTATTTGAAGCCGCCTTAAAATATACATACATAAAAGCGAAATACCACTCACTGATTAATCACGAAATCTCAGAAACTATAACATCTACAAACTTAAAATTTGACAGGTATGTTCCTTATAGGGTGTAGACATCCACTAAGAATTTTCGGATTTTACGAAACTTCACCCCTAAGGGGGTACAACGAAGGTTGGAAGTTTGTATGGAAAAACTTATTTTTACGCGGACGAAGCCGCTGGCAAAATCTAGTTTATTTATATTATATTTTAAAACTTTTGATATGCCTGTACTAAACAGCTTCAATAAAGGTGGTGTCCGAATCGTCAGCAAAACTACTAACAGCTTCAATAAAGATGGTGTCCGAATCGTCAGCAAGTCTACTCAACAGCTTCAATACATGTGGTGTCCGAATCGTCAGCAACTTTACTAAACAGCTTCAATAAAGGTGGTGTTCGATTCGTCAGCAGGTCTACTAAACAGCTTCAAAAAAGGTGGTGTCCGAATCGTCAGCAACTTTACTAAACAGCTTCAATAAAGGTGGTGTTCGATTCGTCAGCAGGTCTACTAAACAGCTTCAAAAAAGGTGGTGTCCGAATCGTCAGCAAGTCTACTAAACAGCTTCAATAAAGGTGGTGTCCGAATCGTCACCAAGTCTACTAAACAGCTTCAAAAAAGGTGGTGTCCGAATCGTCAGCAAGTCTACTAAACAGCTTCAATAAAGGTGGTGTCCGAATCGTCAGCAAGTCTTCTAAACAGCTTCAATAAAGGTGGTGTCCGAATCGTCAGCAAGTCTACCAAACAGCTTCAATAAAGGTGGTGTCCGAATCGTCAGCAAGTCTACTAAACAGCTTCAATAAAGGTGGTGTCCGAATCGTCAGCAAGTCTACTAAACAGCTTCAAAAAAGGTGGTGTCCGAATTGTCAGCAACTCAAAATATTTTTATTACGTCTTCTGTCCAAATTAGGCGAGCCATCGACAAACAATATCGTCAAATCAAGACAACATGACTCAAATCACAATGCTTACACAGCCGACATTGACCGATCGGATAGCTTATAGATAATATCTAATAATAATACTGTAATGGAAAACTTTTTACTTGCATTTATAAAATATTCACTGGTAATTCCCACGTAGACATGTCATGAATAATTTAGACGACACGGTAATTAATGTTGTAGTGACTTATGTTGGATTATACCGATTTTATTATATCAGCAATCGTGGTGTCTGCAATACCACATACAAAGACAAGTATGTCATCAAATCCTTCCCCACTCTTCAAGGAGTGCCAGTAGCGTGGTCATGACACTTTCCTTTGTGAAGAGTATCATACCATAGCATAATTAATCAGCCTAATAATGTACTCACTGCTGGACTCAAGCTTCCTTTCTAGGATAGGGAATGGGTCGTTATCCACCAAGCGGGCAGTGCAGATTGGTGGATGGCACATGTCTTCGAATTTTTGATGTTACCAATACATGCCGGTTTCCTTACGATGTTTTCCTGCACCGTTTTGAGAGCAGATGATGATGATGATGATGTTTTGAGAGCAGTGATGAAGAAAAAAAAATAACACAAAGTAATGCGCCTGTCTGGGTTTGAACCCGCGACCTGCAACTCGTAAGTCGGGGCTGCTAACACTCGGCCACTACTGTTCAGTGAGGGTATCAGTACTTAATATAATAAGATTTTGAAGTTTTTATTTATGGAGATTACTCTTGCCCTGTTTAATGGGATTTCCCATAATAATAAAATGAACTTCCATACAATCTTTCAGCAGAGGGTTGGGCAGGCTCTGTAAAATTAGAAACCTTGGGCAAATTTTTATGCTTGTTGATACAGCTATTTAAGCTAAGAATTGTCTTTCAGAACTGAAACTCTAACGGCACTCAGCAGTTAGTATCATTTTATTCAACCTCATACAATTCTTCGAGCTTCAATTATCGCTTGATTTCATTAAATCAATGCAAATTGAATAGCAACAATAAAAGCATACTATGTAAAATTGGTGGAAATTTCCTTCAATTCTGCAAATGGATCTGAATATAAGATCAACAGTTATAAGATTATATTTGATATTATAGGATTTTAATCCTAATTACAATATTAGAGGGCATGGTTGGCTGCTCCACTACAATTTTGATTCCCGCAGGGAACAAATATTTGTATATGGCCTACAGACAGTTGCTCCGGGTAGGGGTGATTTAAGCATAATATGAGTTTACATTTTTGTGAAGTCAGGGGTTCAAACCCAGCCAGGTGCAGTACTTTGTGTAATTTATATCTTCACCACTGTTCTCAAAACGGTGAAGGAAAACATAGTGAGGCAACCAGCATGTCCTAGATCCAAAAATTCGAAGACCAACCAACTGCAAGACCCACCAACTTGCACTGGGCCCACGTGGTGGACTACGGCCCATTCCCCTCTCCCAGAGAGAAGGCCTGAGTCCCAGCAGAAGGAACATTATAATTGATTATTCTATGCTATATGCCCATGATACAGGAGTAATTACTAGTATGGGGCAACTTTATGCTATGCTATATGCCCATGATACAGGAGTAATTACTAGTGTGGGGCAACATTATGCTATGCTATGCTATACGCCCATGATACAGGAGTAAATACTAGTGTGGGGCAATATTATGCTATGCTATACGCCCATGATACAGGAGTAATTACTAGTATGGGGCAACTTTATGCTATGCTATATGCCCATGATACAGGAGTAAATACTAGTGTGGGGCAATATTATGCTATGCTATGCTATACGCCCATGATACAGGAGTAATTACTAGTATGGGGCAACTTTATGCTATGCTATATGCCCATGATACAGGAGTAAATACTAGTGTGGGGCAATATTATGCTATGCTATGCTATACGCCCATGATACAGGAGTAATTACTAGTGTGGGGCAACATTATGCTATGCTATATGCCCATGATTCAGGAGTAATTACTACTGTGGGACAACATTATGCTACGCTATATGCCTATGATACAGGAGTAATTATTAGTGTGGGGCAACATTATGCTATGCTATATGCCCATGATTCAGGAGTAATTACTACTGTGGGGCAACATTATGCTACGCTATATGCCTATGATACAGGAGTAATTTCCACTGTGGGGCAACATTATGCTATGCTATATGCCCATGATTCAGGAGTAATTACTAGTGTGGGGCAACATTATGCTACGCTATATGCCTAAGATACAGGAGTAATTACTACTGTGGGGCAACATTATGCTATGCTATATGCCCATGATTCAGGAGTAATTACTAGTGTGGGGCAACATTATGCTACGCTATATGCCTATGATACAGGAGTAATTACTACTGTGGGGCAACATTATGCTATGCTATATGCCAATGATTCAGGACTAATTACTACTGTGGGGCAACATTATGCTATGTTATATGGCCATGATACAGGAGTAATTACTAGTGTGGGGCAACATTATGCTGCCCTATATGCCCATGATTCAAGAGTAATTACTAGCGGGCTAAATTAAAAAAAAAAATATTTAAAAAATTGTTGCTGTGACAGTTGTTTTCTTTTATTATGTTTTTTTTCAATGTGGCATTTTGCTTACCTAGAAGGCCAGTTAGCCAGAACCAGAAGACACTGGTTATGATCTTTATGTAAACCTGTTGCTTTATTAGTGATCTCATGCAATTTTTAATAAACAATTGCATGGCTAACAAATAATTTAGTGCTTATCAAATATGTCAATTATAATGTTTTGTCATAATTAATTATCTTTGTTAATTCACACCAAGGACATAACTATAAACAATTACACAAGTAAACAGTAATTTTATGATTATTGCCCAATTTGGTGTGCAAATGAACGCCAGACAATTAGTCTAGCAATGTGAAGTACTTGGAAATTAAATAAAGATTAAATGATTGAATCCATCTGTCAAGGTGAGATGTCTGGATATTAGAGACGTCATTAGATGACTTTGGTCTGGTTTTTATCTCTTTATCTTAGTTAATTGGATTGTCTCAAAAGGCTTATTTACAAGATTTCAGGTTAAGGTCAAATTATATCACTACTTACCATCAGGTTGGATCTCAGAAAAAAAAAATTAGATTCAATTTAGAAAAAAAATCAAGAGGCCTTTTGACATAGATTTATTTTATCTAAAGAAGAAATTGAATTGGAATGTCTTCAGAACATTAAGTTGGTCAATTTTATATGAATAGTAGCGATCCCTTAAAGAAATTTATTTATTTAAAACTTTATGCACTAATGAAACATTGTACAAAGGCGGACTTAATGCCTTAGGCATTTTCTACCAGTCGACCTTAGGGTGGAGCAGAGATATAACATGGCAGGTGCAGCTTAAAAAAAAAAAAACAGAATATCACACTAGAAAATCACATTAGAAATCTACATATTAAATAAGAGTCATGGCATTAATTAAGTATATTCTCCATAAACAAGCATTATTGCAGCAGGGAAAATAATATTTATTACATACTGTTACATAATAAAAATTACTTAATGGTATGTTTGACCCAGTCAATGAAGCAGGATAAAACACTGGTTAGGGCAAAGGGTTATGAAGATAAAAACAGACGATTAATGGACATTAAACTTATGCAATGATAAATAGGAATAAATAAATCAATACATGTCAGAAAGTATTATTCTATTTATTTATTCAGAGATAAAGCAACAATGTAAAATAAAAACCTTTTCAACACCTAAAATAATTAAGAGACAAAATTGTATGCAAAATTTTTCTTAAAAATATATTTTAAATTCAGAATGTAAAGCAGCTGA
The DNA here is from genome assembly GCA_949316375.1 of Mythimna vitellina. Lineage (NCBI taxonomy): Eukaryota > Metazoa > Arthropoda > Insecta > Lepidoptera > Noctuidae > Mythimna > Mythimna vitellina. The sequence continues at coordinate 22,706,265 of OX438688.1, read as the reverse complement.
CAGATCAATGACCGCCAAATCTCAGGTCATTGCTGGCGCTTTAAAAACCGGTTAATAAATAGAAAAAAAAAGAGATTCATATCAATTGAAATTCGAGCTTATTTTGTGTTAGGATAGAGATTACTACAGAATCTCAGGTGCTCAGATGTTATTTTTATTACGTTTCAGTAAATAGTGCGTAATTACGACGATGATTGTTTTCGTAATTTTCGTTCAGCATTTTTCAAGGGCTATTTACGCACCATTTTTATCATTAGACGTTGCCGATTTATCTTACGCATACCTACGTTTATTTGCCACTTAGTTGGTACATGTGCAACCGGCTAACAGGAAAGTAAAATTGGATTTTACAAATAGAAATACGCAGTGTTGAGTTTTCTGGAGAAGCGGAGCAAATAAAACCCTTCACTAAACTGTGATTTCAGACCCGTAGATTTTTTACCACGTATGCATTACACGTGGAGCACTCAAATGCTTGTAAAAGACGTTCCAGCCACAGCCCGTGAAAATATCTAAAGAAAGTAACAAAAAATCCCTTACCTCAAAGTACTTTCGATAAATTGAATGAACTTTTCTCGCCTCTAACACAACTTTAAGTTCTCACTTTCACACACAAATGTTATCAAATACAACAGATGTGTTGGTTGGAGAATTTGATCAATTAGAACACTGAAAATACCGGCAAGTACGTAGTGACTGCTCTTCAGACGACTACAGGAACCGGCAGAACGCGAGTAACTGAATGTCTGAATGAATGAGCGATTGAACATGAACTATTTCTAGCCCTCGATTTGGATTGGCCGGCGCTCGGGATCGAATGAACGTAATAAACGAAGAGTAGTCTTGATTGGTCAATGAGTAAAATCAGTGTTGCCATAGAAATCATGGCTTTTAGTACAATATTTTGGTTTATTGTACGTTTTACTCACACTTTTTTCCATTAAGGAGGAGCTCGTGGCTAGCAGAGAAAAAGGTCTTCGATAAAGTTAAATAAGGCTTGCCAAGGTCAGTTTTAAGATGTGTCACCATCTATTACATACCGAGACTCCTTCGTGGCTAGGAAGGCACGTTAAGCCGATAGTCTTTTTATTACGAATAGTTAGCAGCTCGAAAGTCATCACATCACGCCTAGGTAGGGCTTCTGCGAGTTAGCTTCCAAACGTCCAGTACCCCAGGGTTCTAAGATATACTAACCTATAATAATCATTAGACTATAGAATGGAAACCAACTAAGTTAGTCAGATTCATTGTACCTACGTTTTACTTTATGCCATATGGGCTGTACTTCATTTAAATAGGTAATTGTAGTTTTTAACCGACTTCAAAAAGGAGGTCTGTCTGTTAAGGCCACCTAAATAATTTAAAATACAAATATGTAAAATCATCATCAATAAAAATATTCTGTCGTTATTTGTGATTTTTTTCAGTGGAAAATTATAAAGTGTTAGATTCCATTAGGTATGGTATCACCAATCCGTCAAAATTAACATTTCAAATTTTCAATCGATCTTATAAGTACCTAAACATTTCTTTCACACACTTCATATTGTTAGCTTTACATACTCTTTGCACATAGTGGCTAATTTGGCCATCCACAGCTGAAAGTAGATACGAAATACTCTCAAAAAGATGTTGAATTTTTTTGCGCCTGATTTAAGAACATAGCAATTGTGCAAATAGAGTTCTTCAAACTCTTGCCGTACTTTTTATGGACAGAAAATAAAACTCATGAATTCTTGCAGGCACCTGCGTGATCTATAAATATCCTACCCAATAGGGTACGAGGTTAAGGAACAGAACAAAATGGAAAGTTCCTAAACCTGTATGGAAAAGGGAGGGAGATCCTTCAGACAGTTGTCCAGTGGGTTACTTTCTACGCGACGTTTGCTGTCGAATTTTTGTATGTTTGTTTTGTTCGAATTTTTTACGGAACAAGCCCACCACACCTTTTCTAAGCTAACTCTTAAATATCGTAATCAACAGTGGTGGCCACGAGAAAACCGCCGAACGACAATAAAATCTGAGATTTCGGTTAGGAGTATCAGGACAGCTGTGATTTACGTAAGATGAATAAGTACTTACGTGGCGGTAGAGATGGCGCTACTTCACTCCCTTCTGAAGTCGTTGCAGGTAGGAGTCGTATTCAGCACAGAGTAGTTTGCAACATACTGAAAGTATACAGTGCCGGATTAGGTCAGCGCGGGGCCTCTAACAAATTCTACTAAGGGGCCCGCAAAATTTTTGGCCAATGATAACGTAACCAATTTTTCTCACAGGCCGCAGGGCCTTAGGTAGCGATAGCCCTATTGAATTTCCTTAAATTGTCTTTATGGATATTCCGGAATTAGTTAGATATCGTATGGTACAGGGGGAATCCTGAAGCTCTACCACGAGCTCGATTTGAAGACCTAAACTGAACTGTTAAAGGGTTAGAGCTATATAGGGTGTATAGTTCCATCCCTCTTTCTCGTTCACTTGACTGCCATTTTTTAGCACGCCCGTAAGGCCGTGGCAAGAGATGTCGCTAACTTCACTCCCTTCGGAAGTCGTAGCAGGAACAGAAGATTAATACCTATTCATATTATATCTTTATAAGCTATCCTCTGCGCTTTCACTCGCATCGTTGGTTATGCTTCTCGCCTCCATACGTCGTATACTTGCGTATGCAACAACACAAAATATTTTTTTAATTACAACTAGTACTTTCTGGGATTGACGCTTTAGCTTTATCATAATAACGATGAATTTAGATAATCCTTACCTGGTTACTGGAACGTACCCGTGAGTCGGAAGTAGCATAGCTCAGTGGTGAGTTGCAACTGTCTTCACTGATGTCCCAGTCACCCCAGTGAGTTGGGGTGATTTTTCAGTACATCGGTGCGTAGTGGAGAGGCTTGCGGTTCCCTCGATCAGAAGATCAAGTTCTTCTGTGGTTACCTGTTTGCTGGTTGGTTCTTGTGCAGTGGTTGAAGTTCTGGTCTATTGTGAGAACTAGAACTATTTTTGAAAAAACATGGTAAATACGTTAAGTTTATTCAAGAAGCCATAAGACATAAAGATTCAATACAACTCACTCCATAAAACTGTAATTACAGCACTATGGTTGAAAACTTAGGATTTCGGGGAGTCTTTTTGCAGGATTTCTGCGTGTGAAGTTCAGTGGCTGTTTTAATCATTCGCAAATTGATTCCCAGTGGATATTGTGATATAAAATTGGTGTAGTTTTGTAAGATCAAGTGTCTGCACAATCTGACGAATATGTGGAAACATTGAAATAGGCGCGATCTCGGTAAAATGGAGTTGAGAATTTTATTGTAATGCTGACTTTTTTTTCTATTTGGGAAAATCATCCAATGACATCCCCCGCTCTTGGGAAGAGCGCGAGGGCGTGTCAGACTTTTAGTAACTAAAAATCCACGCCTGTTCCTTCGTTGCCTTTCATACCAGGGCTGAGTCTTCTTTTCAGAAGCAATCCCTTGGCCCCAGAAGGCTTCAACCCTGCTGGGCCCCTACGGTTTGCTGACATCTCCTTGAGGCGCGCGTGGAACAGTACGCGCCGTCAATGACTTTGACTCGTCAGGCTTTGCTCGCGTGCACGTGCAGCCTCCTCCAAGGCCCAACGCGAGAGATCGTTGTCACCGATTTCCCCCACAGGACACGGCGGTGCTCTGCCCAAGCGGGGCACACCTCTACCGTGTGCTCCATCGTGTCCTCCGGACGGTCCACACAGCGGTGGTACCCGGGGTGGTACACTTCCGCACGAATCCGGTACAGGAATCTCCTGAACCGATCATATCCGATAAGGACCTGCGCCATGTGGAAGGTGAGGACGCCGTGAGGTCTTTCCAGCCACGCCCCAAAGAGTTTGTAATGTTGACTAGGTATTGTACTTGTACCTCAGCGAAGTTTGCCAAGTAGGCTGACCCAATAAATTTGCTGCCAAATACTACAAAAACATTAGAATGTGTTACATTCGTATTCTAATGTTAGAAATACAAAGTACCTAAGTAGATCCTGAACTGTATTTAATGAAAATAAAGGCTTGACATAAACGTTTCCGTCGCCAGGTTATAAAATCCCAAAAAAGAAACAGGATTTTGGGAGAGGTAAGGTGCAAAGAATTTCGCCGTATATTTAAGGGAAAATTCCTATCTAACCTTTATAAGATAGGAATTTTCCCTATATTATACCCAAGTATTTGTCAAAAGCATGTTAAAAAAAGAACATCTAAATGTTTATTTGATCTATGAATGAATTTGACGAAGAATGAAAATCATTCAGAAAATGCAACTCATTAGCGCTAGGAATCGTCATTTGTCAATCCCCGATTAGCGAATCCGATGTTAGTTCGTAGACTTCATTCACCATTCGGTCAGTCAACCGATCACGCGCGAAAGTTGTGCACGTTCGTAATTCGTCGTTCAAATTATTTACGAAATAAAATCTATTTTGTGCAACACTTGCATAAATAGTTGTATTTCACTACAAAAATTTACTCAGGTGTTTCTTATTGAATTTATTCATTTAAACTACGATAAATTCTGTGCAAATAAAGTGATTTTGTAGTAGTCTAGTACTTGTACAAATAATTACTTTCGCGCTTTCGAAATTCGAATTGCGTAGTCTTTGGTATTCCTGGTTCACTGCAGTTCGTTAGGAAAATGAGCCTGAGTCGATTGTGTCGTGTCGTGAAGTGCGATTTAGTGAAAGTTCAGTCATCTAGTGCGTTGGTTTCGAAACTTTGGGGACCTTGTACTAGGGAAGTGAGCACATGTAGCACGCAACGAGCAAGTGTTGCCCAACACAACTCGAAGCCAGACTGGAACCGAGCAGTGAGTGAGGCGGAGAAGATCGTGGGTTATCCGACCTCGTTCCTGAGCCTCCGATGGGTATTGAGCGACGAGATTGCGAACGTAGCGCTCCACCTACGCAAGTTGGTCGGGAGCAACCATCCCTTGCTGAAAACTGCTAAGTATGTGGCTGATATCATTATTATTCGATCTTTAATTCAGTTATATTATTTATTCTTAAATTAGAATTAATTGCCAAATAAATAGCTATGGGTAACAGCTGCTAGGATATTTTTCTTCTTTATTTTTTTTCCAAATGGTGTGTATTTACCAATAAATAATATATTTATAAATATTACATTCTTACCTTAACTATGCGTTTTGTATCTATTATGAGGATATCAAACTGACCCGAAACACAAGGTAGTTTTGGATTTTAGTGGCTGCGTTCACGAACATGTAAACACACATAATATAAGATTCACACAACTATCACACATTGCCGTCTGTTCTCAAGCTAAGCAGAGTTTGTGTTATGAGTACAAGACATAATATTTAACATACTTAATATTTCTAAATACATACATATAGATAAATTACATCCAGACACAGAACAAATGATCGTGCTCATCACACAAACATTTGTCCTGGGTGGGAATGGAACCCACGACCTCCGGTATAGCAGTCAGGGCCACTAACCACTAGACCAACAGGCCAGTCAAAAACAAACACAAGATACCCAGACCCGGAATAACTGTCTGTAGTTCATACAAATATTTGTACCATACGGGAATCGAACCCGCAACATGCAGCGCACCAGCCAATCGTTCAACCACTACGCCAACCGAGACGAGCCGTGTAAATTTTGATGTTTTGCAGTTAGTAGCAGTAAAAGTCCACAATAACATTTGCATAGCAAAACTATTGCTTTTACTTTGTAAATTAATATCTAAGTAATAAAGCTGGAAGCAAATTGGTAGTTTTGCATTTTTATTAGGTACCTACTTACATTGGTAGTATCTTGTATCTTGTTACCCAGTTACTGGGTGGTTCGCCCACCTGCTGCCACCAGCCCCAACACAAGTAAAAGACTAGGAAGATTGATTGAGGTAGGTAGGTTACCTATATGCATTACCATAACATTACAGTTAGATTGGCGGATGCAATTTCAATAAAGTTCATTTCAACAAAAAATTCAGAGAACGCCCAAGTGCGAACTGGATCGGATACGCGATGTACTACCTATCTCACAATGTGACAATGTAATGTATGCACTCGGTCCGCCGGTGGCCTGTGTTGCATACACATAATGCAGAATGCATGGTATGAAGAATTCGAAAATCGAACGAACGAGCGAATCGAGAAGATACAGACAGAGTTTTAAAATACATAAGTATTGCGCTCTTGCACAAGAAAGCCTCATATTAAAGAATTTCGAGCTTGCTTTGCTCGCGTCACTATTATTTTATTTTTTGCCTATGATGGCAAAGTCTGTCACCTCTGTATGAATAGGAAAAAAAAACTATTCGAGGAGGGATGCTCAAGTTGAAATAGTCTAGTCGTCTAGCCTGAAAATAGTTCTAGACAGAGATAGTAGAAGTATTTTTCCAGGTGTATCTTCAGGATATCGCCTTACCACGGCGATCTCTCCAGAGATTGAACGAAGCAAAGACGAAGAATGCGAGCGAAGCATACTCGAAAATCTTTGCACCTTGTTTGGGTATACTAAGTATATATCGAAAGCCAAGGGGGTGCCAGTGCAGCACTTAGCACCTGCTACCGACGGAAAAACAAAAGAATAAAATAATTAACAATCTGTGTGTGCAAGAACAGCTAAAACTTTACTGAGCTGCGTTATTAAAACACTAAAAACAAATGGCTATCATAAATTTTATTGTAGCAATTTGTTTTTAGTGAACAGTCTAACTTTCAACCATTATGTAGCTAAATGGAATGCTAGTAGTATGTTTACCGGAATATGTTATTTACCCGATCATTTGTAGACATGCACGCATAATCACGCATGTCCAACACATACCCTATTCATTTGAGTCAAAAAAAAAAAAAATAATCATACGCGTTTGTCTTTCCCACTTCATTCATCATCATCATCATCATCATTTCAGCCGAAAGACGTCCACTGTTAACATAGGCCCCAAGCATCGCCACAACGACCGATCCTCTACCGCATTCCCGCGACTCTCACCAGGTCGTCGGACCACCTTGTGAGACGCCTTCCAATGCTGCGTTTTCCGGTGCGCGGTCGCCACTCTAGAACCTTTCGTCCCCATCGACCATCCGTTCTGCGAGCAATATACCCTGCCCACTGCCACTTAAGTTTGGCGATTCTTCGGGCTATGTCGGCGAGCTTGATTCTCCTGCGGATATTTTCATTCCTGACGCGATCACGCAAGGAAATTCCGAGCATAGCCTTTTTCATTGCCCTTTGTGTGAATGTTTGCCTTCTGATGAGGCTTATTGTAAGCGACCATGTTTCAGTGCCATATGTCATCACTGGTAACACGCACTGGTCATACTTTGGACCTTCGTCTTGAGACACTTCATTGATAGAGAAGAAAAAGAAAGAAAATAGATTTACTAATTTGGCACAACACAAGGCCAAGGCGCTAATATATTTAGATTAGTATAAACGGGAAAAACAGAAGCAACAATAAAATAGTGGGGTCCAGAAGCCACAAGCTCTAAACGCGATCCGTTCGACGACCTGAACTGAACTGTTAAAGGGATGGAGCTATATAGGGTGTATAGCTCCATCCCTCTTTTTTTCTCGCACACTTGACATTTTAACATGTCATGGCAAGGGCCCAGTTCAGCATAAATGCCAGACAACTAGTGCCTGACGCTGAAATGGCTTATTATTTCAAGATTGACCCTCAAATCGAGAGTCAACCTAAACAGACATATTTTGGTTCGGCGCGATCTATTGTTAGTCAATGACTATACAGGCATTCTCTTTGATTGTCCTCATACTTCGCTTTCCATCAAGTGAAATCGAAGTGAAGAGCCATTCATAACTAGACAAAAAATAATTCGAGGCAGTTGGCCTTTATCGCAATTACTTTATGTCAACATTTCCAGTATGTTTAGTTATACTTATGTCGTCAATAAACCTGAAATCTGAATTTGGGTAAACATTTGAGAATATAACTTGAACTTATTTTTTTTTCACGAAATTTGTACTAAGAGAAATAATTATTACAAGTCGTACGCCACGACCACGCACGCCCTTTACTTTGTGTAATTTATTTCATCATCACTGCTCTCAAAATGGTAAAGAACGGCATGGTGAGGAAACCGAAATTCGAAAACATGTGATAACCGCCAACCCGCACTGGTGGATTATGGCCCTTTTATATAGAGGAGGTCTGAGTCTCAGCAGTGGGAACACTATATTATAATGTTCCCACTGCTGGGACACAGACCTTGCTTTATTAAGGCAGATTATACTATGTACCAGGCCACTCAGAAAGTTTTGCAAAAAAAAAGGTTTTATGTATAAGGCACTGGCCACTTGTAAGTAATTATTTTGTAAACTTTGGTTAAAAGTAATAAAAATACCATTGCTCGAATTTTGAATTTCCCTCCACAATTGGATGAAGGACCTTCAAAAGCAACCATCTACCGCTGGTATAGCGAGTTCAAGAGCGGTCGCCTTACTTTGGGGGATGAACAAAGGAGTAGTCGTTCTACGACGGCTGTTACGGAAGAAAGTGTGCTGGTAGCAAAAAAAAAAATTCCAGAAAACAGGCGAATTACATACGAAGAAAGCATACACTGCAGATTGGTTCGCGACGATTGATGATTGGTGATTAGTTAGTAAGTGACTTCATTCGCGAGAATGTTTTCATAAAAACTTTAACACCCCTTAAACCGAATTTTAAGAGTAGTTTTCAAAGCTAAGCAATGTCTTTATTATTCATTTTGATTAGAATTTGTGCAGTTCATTAACCTAGGGAAGTAAACTCTTTCATACAATTTAACCCTTAACACTCCTTAAATCGTTTTATAGCGGTAGTTTTGAAAAACGAATAATGAAAGAAATAACCTTTTTCATTTATTTATGTTACTATTTATGATAAGTTCTAAGTATATAGGCCCAAGGAATAACATTTTGCATACAAATGAATTTGCCCCCCTTAAAAGTAAAATTTACAAAAAACCCTTCTCAGTGCTCGCCTACATCATAATAGGAAGCCTTGTGCAAAATTTCGCATTCTTAGACTCCGGCTGTGCGTTGATATATTATTCATCTATGTGTTAGTCAATTTCCTCTTTTATATTATAGATTCCGGATACATTAATCTACTCTGTAAGCCTCTGCACTGTTTACAAAAACAAAGGATTTCATATCTACTTCCGGAGACAGCGTCAGGTTGCCGCGACGTACATATTGTACATACTGGACAAAACGTTTTGTTCTTAATACCATATTTAAGTAGAAACGAGTTTACGAAACTGGCAAGTCATTTGTAAATGTTAATGATCTTAATGTGCATTTACAACATAAGAATGCCACTAATGTTAATTGCAGCAGGTATTGTTGTCTACTTCAAGTCTTCAATAGTGAGTATATTAATGCAAATGTTTTGGTAATTGAAGTTTTGTTTGCAAGTCTTCAAGTCTAATTTACTTAAGTTATTCGTGGAATTCACATTGTCTTCAAAACATCTGAACTTAGATATTTATAGTTTTAAGTATACACGGCTAATTTTTAATCAGTACAAATACTTAAAGGGCTTATTAGAAAAGGTCTTTTTATTATTTAAGTAAAGTCTCAATGAGTAATATTCATAAACAGCAAAGTTATTAACATTTGTAAATATCCCAAAATGTTACTCAATTTATAGCAATATTGTACAGGCTATTGATTATGAATGAATAAATGACGATCAAAATGGAAAAACATTGCGCTTAGTATTTTCTAGTAGCGATTGTTAAGAATGATTGATTCAATTATGAATTTAGCAATTATGACAAATTTTCGTGGACAATTTTGCAATTTCGTTTTTTTATTTTTGTGTACAAAAATATGATCAGTAACGGGTACGGATACGGATAGAGCCCCATTTTTTTTTTGTACTAATTAAAAATAAGGGGTGTACATGACACAATATAACATCCAGTGCGCGTGCGGTGCTCTTGATCAGACGATGGCCAACATATTGAGAGAGTGCCCAAAGTGTATATCAGGGTCCCTATATTTGCAATTTGGAGGACCTAAAAACGCCCAAAAACATTGATGGAAGATAAAACCATCGATGTGAGAAGAAGAAGAAGTATATAAGATGAAGACCAAGTGTGTCCTTGACAAAGCATATTAATTAGGAATTAAAAATCCTTAGGAAGAGAGTTTATTTATTTTATACGGATAACAAAGTATACAATACAATAATATCGGCACTTAATCAATAGAAGTGACATATACACTACTAACGATGCACAGATCAGCCCCCCTAGCCAAGTTACAATCGTATCGTTCGCGCCGAATGCTTCGAGTAGGCCATGCCTCCGATTCCTTTGTTCTGACGTCATCTTAACGCTTAGTCACGTGGTCAGAACAAATGAATCAGAGGCGTGGCCTCCCCGAGGCGTTCGGCGCGTACGAAACGATTGTAACTGGGCTAGGGGGGCTGGCGCCACTTTCAAACTTCCTCTAATATTCCACTCTTACTATATATAGTATATGGAAATACTGACTTACCTTTGTCTATCGTATTGCACGTAACATCGCGTGCAGAGGTTATTACCGATCGCCAATCATTGCGCATTCTTCATTGCAACACTGCACATCATCGCTCGTTTAATCGCTTGTGTTACATTGAAATTAGTATTCCATTTACAAACATTACAGTAACATCACGTATTGGTTTACGTCAACCTAAATGTTCCTTGTGTTCCTACTTCCTGACATGATATGACTTCAAAGAATCTAAACTGCTACAAATATTTCAATCTGTATCTACACAGCATTTGGTAAACAAACCCCAAGTGTCGCCATAACGACCGGTCCTGTGCATCTCGCATCTATCAAATTCCCACGACCTTCACCAGGTCATCGGTCCATCTTGTGGGAAGCCTTCCAACGCAGCTCTCTTCCGCTACGTGGTCGCCATTCCAGAGCCTTTCGGCCCTATCGACCATCTGTTCTGCGAGTAATGTGCCGTGCTAGCTTCCACTTAAGTCTGGCTATTCTTCTTGGTTCTCCTGCGGATATCTTCATTCCTTTTCTTCTGCCCTTACTCCGATTTATTCGGGATCGCAATGTGTCCTTTTCTTCTGTACTTCTCTATTAGGCGTCATCTCAGTAGACACCGCTTTTCTAGATTATATCTTTCACACAAACAACTATGCTAATTCTCTCTGGTGATAATGTCCACATGCATAGGCATGTCACTTTTTTTTGTGGTGTGTTATTATAAAATAACTTCTCTCGCTCTGCGTGAAGCTTCATAGTGTCAGATTTGACTGATTAAAACCCGGGCCATGGTAACCCTCTCGAACATTCCCGCAGCCCTAGCACGCATCTACCACACTGGATGTCACATGTTTCCATATTTTTTGTTTCTAGGATATACATACTTACTGGTTTCTTTACGATATTAAGTATTTGGACCATTTCTTTTTAAATATTATACGTCTCTTTTCACAGCATTTTATTTAAGTTTACTTATACATCTCTTGCTTCTCCAACTCGTGTAGAAGTGCTGATTTAATAGGTAGAACTCTCTGTGTACACACTTGAGTGTAATTTTTGGTGGCCTACACAGATGTGGTTTTAAACTTTTGCAAGGTATTGCAAAATCTTTGTTGTATAACGATGAAATGAGCGTGCGAGAATCTGTCAATAAGAGTCTTTACATTCGACCCAGATATATTCAAACCACTTTTTTGAATCTTTGGGTTGAGCTGGTAGTCTCGTAACTACATGCACGATGTGTTTCGTAAGATAGACACAATGTGCAAGATTCTTAACTCTCCATATGTTACTAAGAATTCTTGTAACTGTAAGTGTTTCCTATGATTGTTGAGATTGTAAACGAATTCACGACGAATATAAATCTAAAGAGTAATAACAAGATTCTGCAAAACGTCTATGGAATGCATCAACCACAGATTTAAGAAGGGAGGAGATATGTTAAGTAGTAAAAATTGTACCGGAACACGATGTCTCCAGTTTCCCTACCAACGCCGAAACTACTACATTTGCAGTAATATTTACGCAGTCGCGCACACATCCGCAAATCATAAATCAGTCCATACTACACAGTCAATTATAAACCTTACCTCCCTAAAAACAGCGTGTATTTTCCATGCACCGTACAACTTACGCACACATGAAATGTCGATGTGCTATGCAAAAGCAATTTATTTTACATTTACGCTAGTGATTGACTAAATAGAAAAGTTATCGATTTTTCCATTTTTTTTTTGTCGTGCTATTTCTTTTGGGTCCCAAAAACAAAATCATAAAATGTTAATAATAATAATTTAATAATAATAATAATAAAAACAAACTATTCTAGAAAATGACACACATAAACTGTATTATGACAGAGCTATTCTCACCGATAGGACAATCCACTATAATAGGCCGGATATCATTCTACAGGATAAAATAAATAAAATAACCTATCTAATAGATATTGCTGTTCCCAATACACATAACATACAGAAGACAATAACGGAAAAAATTAGAAAATACGTAGAACTTAAGGAGGAAATAACTAGAATATGGCGACAAGAAAAGGTTTATGTGGTCCCTATAGTCCTTTCCACAACAGGTGTCATACCGCATCATCTCCTCCATAGTCTAAAGTTATTAAATCTTAAAGATACCCTTTATATACCCTTACAAAAAGCTGCCATCTTAAATACATGTCGCATTGTCAGAAAGTTCTTACAAATAGACGAACACGAAATAGGTCTTCTTCAGAACGCATCCTCCACATAACACACCACACGCTACATTTACTTGGCTTGGCCCGTAAATGTATGTAAATACCAGCCTAAGAGCTGAGAAGTAAAAACAGAAACAATAATAATAATAATAATGTTTGTCGACGGTCTATAAACTTTTTACATCCATTCTGAGAGCAAAAATTAATCAACACATAGAAAATAACTTGATTATGTCAGCCTCTCAGAATGGATGTAGGAATGGGTCCCGGGGTACCAAGGAGCTACTCCTCATAGACATGGCCATAAGCCAACAGGCTCGTCGATCCCGCAAGGATCTGTCGACGTGTTGGATAGATTACAAGAAGGCCTATGACTCTGTTCCACATACATGGCTCATGAGGGTGTTGGAGTTGTATAAAATAGATGCAACTCTACGCACCTTCCTTGAGTCATGTATGAGGCAATGGAAGACGGTCCTTCGCTATCCAGGATGTCGACCGATCCAGGGTAATGATGAGCCTATTAGGATTAAACGGGGAATATTTCAGGGCGACAGTCTGAGTCCGCTTTGGTTTTGCTTAGCTCTGAATCCTCTTAGCACATTGCTGGAGGATTCAGGACTGGGCTATCGGTTGAGAAGAGGTGGTCAGGCCATATCTCACCTTCTTTACATGGATGATCTGAAACTCATTGCCCCCAACAAGTTACCACTGATGGAACTACTGAAGGTAACTGAAACTTTTAGTAGTGCCATCAGGATGGAATTTGGTGTGGATAAATGTGCAGTCATGCATGTAAAGCGAGGGAAGATTATGGAATCTGAGGGGATTCAACTCTCAGATTCCATATACCTTAGATCCCTCTCCTCGACCGAAACCTATAAGTATTTGGGTATGTCGGAAGCGTTAGGCATTAACGTTGCTGACATGAAGCAATCGTTGGAGGAGCGCTTCTTTGGCCGCCTGAAGAAGGTATTAAACAGCCTTCTGTCAGGCGGAAATAAGGTGCGCGCCTTCAACGGTTGGGTCATGCCAGTTTTAATGTACTCTTTTGGCATACTCAAATGGACTCAAACCGAACTAGACGCTCTGGATAGGCGGGTCCGTACATTGCTGACCGCAAATCGGATGCATCACCCACGATCATCGGTGATGAGACTGTACATTTCGCGGCAGTGTGGAGGTCGAGGCTTTTTGAACGCAAAGACTCTGCACAACCGCGAGGTGTGCAGCCTCAGAGAATATTTTCTTAAAACCGATGTGGGTATGCACCGAGATGTGGTCGCAGTGGACAAGGGACTCACCCCGTTATCCATGGCTAAAGAGGACTGGCGCAAACCTGTAGTACTGACTACTGATGACCGCAAGGAAATATGGAAAGGCAAGGAGCTCCACGGGCGCTTTTACCGGGCTCTTCATGAGCCTGATGTAGATTTCTTGGCGTCCGTGGCCTGGCTACGTTTCAGCGACCTCTTCGGAGAAACTGAAGGTTTTGTCTGTGCGATTATGGATGAAGTTATCTTAACGAACAACTACCGGAGATATATAATGAAGGACGGGACGGTTGACATGTGTCGGGCATGCCACCGTCCGGGTGAGTCTATCAGACATATTATCTCTGGTTGTTCTCGTTTGGCTAACGGCGAGTATTTGCACAGACATAACCAAGTAGCCAGGATTATTCACCAGCAACTTGCTTTGAAATACAACCTAGTGGATTCTGAGGTACCGTATTACAAGTATGTGCCCGACCCAGTTCTCGAAAATGACCATGTCACGTTGTACTGGGATCGGTCTATCATCACTGACCGGACTATTGTAGCCAATAAGCCGGATATAGTGGTGATAGACCGATTAGCGCGCCGTGCAATGATAGTCGATGTCACCATCCCACATGACGAGAATCTCGTGAAAGCTGAGAAAGAGAAACAAATCAAATATCTCGACTTAGCACACGAGGTTGTCGACATGTGGGATGTGGACTCGGCTGTCATTGTTCCGATTGTCGTGACCGCCAATGGCCTTATAGCCAAAAGCTTCGACGACCATCTGTCGAAGCTGTCGTTGCGCGGCTGGATCAAGGGCCTGATACAGAAGGCAGTACTCCTAGATACGGCTCGCATTGTGAGGAGGTTCCTGTCTTTGGAGCCCTAACCACCGGTAACTTGGACCCTGCTCCCGTTACCAGAGGACTACTATTTTTTATATTTTTAAATGTTTTTTGTAAATTATTTTTTTAAGAAATATTTAAAAATGTAAATTATATGTAAATAAGAAGAATAAAGAGAATAATAATAAATTATTTATTAATTTGTTTTCATAAAACCCAAAAACTAACCATTTACCCGTATAAGGCCATTATATACGTCATTTCAGAACGTCAATATCAAATACTAAAAATCGGCCAAGTACATGTCCTGGTCCTCTAAAGTCCTGAAAAGTTTAATAACTTGTATTATGAATTATTGCATGAAAAAGCTTTCAGTTACTAAAAAAACTTTAACTCAGGTCTAGTCTTAATTTAAGGATTGCCCATTCAAAAAGACTGCGTTTTTTTTAGAGGCTAAAGCATTATTTCTGGTTGAAAGTGGAATGAGCATATAGTACTATATTTTTTTTAGGGAACCCATTAGGTGGCCTTCCATCAATCCATTGCTTTATTAAAATTGCGTCTTTCGGGAAACTGAAAACATAAAGTAACATTGTAGTTATCATTTTACCTAACTTACTGCTAAACCTCACCATGTAAGGCTTTTGTTAGAAAAAAAATACTGTACTATTTTTTTTCTAACAAAATAAAGTTTTGAAAAAAAAATTCTATCTTGTTAAATAAAGAGAACAAATAAAGAGCTAGAACATGTTGCCTTATTTTAAGCAAAAGTCGTTATTAAATTCTGAATTATACTATTTCTTTACAACTCTGTAAAATAATCAAAATAAATAAAAATATTTACATTATTTTACTTCGGATATCCAACCAATCGATATTATGGTCGATAGTCTATATTAATAGATCATACAGGCACATCATTAACTAGC
This sequence comes from Mythimna vitellina, assembly GCA_949316375.1. Lineage (NCBI taxonomy): Eukaryota > Metazoa > Arthropoda > Insecta > Lepidoptera > Noctuidae > Mythimna > Mythimna vitellina. Next base: position 22,690,517 of record OX438688.1, on the reverse strand, counting down.
CGCAACTAACAGCGGCTTTATTATGAAATACACCGCACTGATAAAGTATCGTTATGTTATTTTTACATTGCTTGTTCCGTTACTGAGCGTTAAAATTAAGTAGTGGTTAAAGAGCAATGTATGTACTGTAAGAGTAATACAGTCGCCTTGATATTTGAAAACAAAAATAACGTAGTAGCAGCAAGGGATATTATAAGATTTGTTGTTTTTACTGATTTTAAAGATAAATATAGTATTAAACTTGTACTTCCATATGGTAAGAGATTCCATGATGACCCAGGCTTCTCTTATCACTTCGGTTCTTGCATGAAACCACTGAACAACACGGCATTTTAAATTTGTTTACGATCACGTATCGCGTATCTCACAAGTTTGTAACTGACGGCCGTTTGCCCGATCGTGTGCATTTTGCGCAAGTCGCGCGGACATGCACACGCCTCCTTGCCACCCCGCTGGCATCAACGCATTACCTGTTACAGGGGCGCCGTCTCCGAGGGTGCTCAGGGGCTCGAGCACCCATGAGAAATAAACAGTGGGTGCCAAGCACCCCTGAGAATAGACATTGAGAAACAGATCAGTAATCGCCTTGGTTACGTATAAATTATAATATTTCTTGATATTTAAAACTAGTTTCATTGTTATAAAATGGTTTCATTTTAGTAATTAAGTACGCAGTATGTAAGTAAGACATTTATTTATTTGTCAGCTGATGAGTGTGCATTTCTCTTCTCACACTTAGCCGCTTCTTCGAGTCCATCAAACGAGCATGAGCACCCATGAGGTTTTCTAAAAGCCGACGCCCCTAGCCTGTTACAATAAAACGTGCGCAAATACTGCCTGTGTTTAAAAGGCTTGTGGCGGAGCATGACTTGTCACTGTGATCTAGTTTTCGCTTTACCATTTATTCTCTCTCCTATATTTTGTATTTATGTATCTATTTTAGTATTAAGTAACTTTTTAATTTTTGTTTACTTTTATATTTGCACCAAGTGCAGCCCTATTTTGTGTCCTGGCAATATCTATCCACTCCAGCCCCCCTAGCCAAGTTACGATCGTTTCGTTTGCGTCGAACGCCTAGAGTAGGCCACGCCCCCGATTCCTTGACTGAGCGTTGAGATGACGTTAGAACAAAGGAATCGGATGCGTGGCCTACTCGAGGCGTTGGACGCAAACGAAACGATCATAACTTGGCTAGGGGGGCAGGTTGCCTGGAAGAAATTGCCGAGTGCGATAAGGTCGTCTTGTATGTTTTTTATTATAATTATTATAAATTGTAATCTTGGTGTACAATAAAGTGTAATATATAAATAAGTAAACTTTGGATGTCATCCTTCTGCTAATCACCAACAAAATGAGCTATAACTATTACTCCTTTTTCAGAAACCTGATCTACAATGGCAAGAACAACATGCAAGCGTGGGGGCTCATTGTCCTGCTGGTGTCAAAGGCAGCCGGACACAGTCCTGAGATACCTGACATGGAACAGGATAAGGCAGCTGGTGTTTTGCACAGGTGAACGAAACTTCGAATATATTATAATCAACATAGCTTATATTGTCCTACCGTAGGGGCCTAGAAGGGCCGATGCCTGCTAAAGCCACGGTAATTGTTTAAAGAGTTCTGGAATGCAAAGGGCAAATGATGGACATAAGTGGGTTTAAGGCAGTACAAGTCTGAAACGCTCTCTCATACCACCCTAGTGCGGGAGAAGTGGACCATGGTTTCTCTCCAGCCAATTTCGTCTTCTGCTGTTGGAGTAGTTTATTGAGTACTAGTAAAGCTCGTTCTTTTAAAGATTATGATTACTAACAGTGGTTTTAAGGCATCCTTTAATAGATCTAATAAAATAAAACATTCCACGCAAAGATTGAGTCCTTCGGATGTACTCATATTTTTCAATCTATTACTAACGGGGTTACCATGAGGTTCAAAGTAAGATTGTTTCATACTTATTTCAGTGTGGCTAAGAGACAGAGCTATACAGGTTGTCTAGCGCCATCTTTTACCCACACTGGAAATAAGAATGAAACCATCTTGCAATAAACGTCATGGTACAGGTGCAAGTCAGTCCCCGTTACATCAGCAGGTAATTGGTTTTTACTAAGGAACGACAGGATTTCTGGCATCGTTTCTTGTCAGTCATATAGTAGGTAATTTGATTACGTTAGAGTAGATATCGATCTTAAATCTATAGTACTTGAAGAAATTAAGTTGGCTCGACTCGATTGACACACTTGGCTCGTGTCTAAAGTGGGTAGGCAGCTCCAAGGACTTTTAAACTTGGTTCCGAACAAGTACCAGTTCCTATTTGTTTAGCATTATTAACAGCAGTTATATGTGTTTAATTTAAGTTTCTTGCACAATACCGGATAGTCATCATCTTCCTGCCCTTGTCCCATCTTATTTGGGGTCAGCGCAACACGTTTTTTTTCCATTCTATCCTGTCAACCATCATACTATCACTAACTTCCTTTTCTTTCATATTACTGTTCACACAATCCATCCATCTTTTCTTTGGCCTCCATACTGGATAGTAACAATGATAAAAAAATTGCGGCAACATCATACATAAATGTATTTACTTACACAACTAAATTCATTAAAACTATCATCACATCCGTGATCACAACTCTCTAACTTCGAGATAAGGTAAAACTTCAAGTACATTTTAGCTCTTGTCGAAGTTAGACCAGTATGATTGTGTAAAAACATACATGTTATTACTGAATTTTTTTTTTTAACTTATTCGATATTGAACTGAAAATTGCAAAAAATGTATGAAAAGTTTAATTCCACAGGCTTCTTTGAAGCATTCATCTTTTATAAACTAAGAAATGTTAACAAATAATTATTACGTCAATCTTATCATAATTCTCAATCAGTTTCATCATCAGCAGCTTAGATCACTTGTGCCAGTTTTTAAGTTTGATCTTGGTTATGTGAATTACTTAAATAGGTATTAAAATGTTTATTAATCTTTCGAATATATTGTAACGACCTCCATATTTTATACGGCAGACATTAAGCGTGCAATTTGCTGCACAGTGCACCAACAAATTATCGAAAGGGCAACGTCCAGTCGAAGGTTGAAAAGTGAAAATTCTACTTCCTTATTTATCACTGAACAACTATCAAAAATATTTCCTGTGGAGTCAACGGAAATGACAAGAGTAATCGGTGATTTATTGTAAAGATAATATTATCACTGGCTGCATTCAGCGGCTTTGCTCGCGTGAATGTAGAATATTGTCCCAAGGGAATATACTCCTAGAATAAAAATGCTACGTTGTATTCCAGGACATGGTCCACCCATGTGCCCAAATTTCATCCAAATCCGTTCAGCCGTTAAAGCGTGAAGAAGTAACAAACACACAGACACTCATAAATTTTCGCCTAATATGCTACAAATTGATATTCATGCTCACGATACTGATGGATTGTGAAGTTATCATCGTGTGTGGCATAAGGAAAAGAAGGTTCCTTGATTAATACCGAAAACAATTCAGACTTTAATGTTCCGAAGTTCCAGTCCAGTGCAGCCTTCTTGACCGCAAGGTTGACTGGTACAGTTGCTTTGTTGCATTAAGTCCGTCTATGTGCCTACTATTACGTTAATCATTGCAATCACATATATTAAAAATTGATGTAGTGTTTATTTGTAATATCAAAATAACATTTTTTCTACTAAATAGATACCTATACTCTGTGCACCGACCGCCTTCAGCTCTTGGGAGTTGAAGTTTTTTCAGACCTTAATTTTGGGCAGTTCATTGAATCCAAAGCCAAGGTAGCTAGGAAACTTGGTGTTCTTGCACAGGTCCGGCGGTACTTCTCACCGGGACAGCTTTTAATGTTATACAAAGCACGAGTCCGACCGTGTGTGGAGTACTGCAGCCACATATGGGCTGCTGCTGCAAAATGCCACCTAGCAGCTTTGGTCTCGGTGGAAAGGCGTGCGAAGAGGCTAATTGGTGATCCAGATTTAGTTAAGTCCATTCTTCAAAGCCTTGAGCATAGGCGTAGGGTAGCCAGCCTTTCGGTGTTTAACAGGCTGCATTTTGGAGAGTGTGCGCGGGAATTGCATGACTTGATTCTGCCATCTCATTTCTACCATCGGACGACCCGACGTTCGGCGAGTATCCCAGTGTTTCGCCTCGTCGTTTATACCGCGTACATCGAAGAACTGGAACAATTTAATTTAGATGTCTTCAAGGCTATAAATATAAGAATAGGCTCATAGCAAACTAGTGCACCTCACCATCAACGATTGCATCACTGTTTGCCATCACGTGGGATCGCAGTCAAGCACTAATTTATATTATTAAAAAAAAACTCATATATTTGACACCTATAACCAAAATGCATTTTTTTTCAATTTTTGACCGTCTGTCTGTTTGTTTCGGCTAATCTCTGAAAAGGCTGGACTGGTTTTGATAAGAATTTCAGTAGTAGATAGATGATGTTGTAAGGAGTAACTATGATTTCCGCACAAAAAAAAAACTTCTTGAAATTGTGATCAAATGGCATTGTGCTGTTTTACGAGCCTGATTCGGGCTAAGTCCACTAGCTAGTAAGCAAGTACATAAGATCTTGACCCTTACTCTATAGAAAGTCCAGACAGATAGAATAATTATAGAATAGGAATACGAAGATATTTAACGTTAAAAAATGTATTTAAATTTTGCGGAAAATACAATAAAAAGCCAATTTCACGTTTCTTGTACGCACTGCCTTCGTAGGGTCATCAGTAGAGTACATGCGTAAAGTCGTGCGTTAACATCTTTTTACTGGCTAGCAATCAGTTAGCCATTCGATTCATGTAATTGTTTATCTATGCATGTGGACATGGAATCGGGACACGAAAGCCGTTAAGCTAACTTTCTATGTAACCAGTAACGCACAACGCAGTTCAACGTTTGTTATTTTGAGTCCGTTAAAAAAAAACGCGGTAACGCGAAAGTGACAGAATCAACATGGAATTCACGATCCTGAGCCGTGCAGTTGCTAAGAGTTTAAAGTGTCTTTCGATATTTTGGACTCCCACACAAAACTGCCATGCGATATCGTGCGGAAAAATGATGCTGAGAAGCTCTTAACGCGATGTATTTTACGATCTAAACTGCGCCCCTAGCCAAGTTACAATCGTATCGTCGCGTTCGTGCCGAACGCTTCGAGTAGGCCACGCCTCCGATTCCTTTGTTCTGACGTCATCTCAACGCTCAGTCACATGGTCAGAACAAAGGAATCGAAGGCATGGCCTACTCGAAGCTTTCGGTGCGAACGATACGATTGTAACTTTGGCTAGGGGGGCTGAACTTCTAAAGGGATGGAGCTATATAAGATGTAAAGCTCCATCTCTCTTTTTCGTCCGCACGATTGACATGGTAAGGTAAAGTCCCTATCATTTCAAGGTCCCTGGTGTCCATATAATGTGCGATGAAAATCAATTCGCAAGTTCTTGCGATGCGTCTTGCGAACTCACCGATTTTTACGATGCGGCATCGCATCACAGTCTTATGTTTGGGACTTTAGGTCATTCTTTCTATACTAGGATTGCGAGCTGTCTTCTTTTCAGTTTTTGTAAACCCATCAATTTCGCTCCACCATTTTATTCAGACCCGCGTTTTACTGACTTGACTATAGGAAGAACCATACTCGTTGGCCTTGTGGTTGCAAGAGCTCGATTTCTCCTTTTTTTTTGGGGGAAATCATCAAATAACGTATCGCTCTGGGTGGAAGAACAATCGAACAATCTCGCAGAGTCCTTCCAAAGCTGAGGAATTGTTCGAGAACTTCATCAAGGAACGCTAAGACCAACTGAAGGAACATGGGTGGGTTTTAGACAGTAAAAGTCTGGAACTCCGTCTCACTCAGATATTTGATGACTTTCCATTATCAAAAAATAAATAAAAAGTTGAGAACTAACTGCAGTAATCATTCGCCTTTGTCTAATCATTCGAAGAAGACAGAAATGATGTAAAATTATATTTGCAATGAAACTCTTTAATTAGTTTAAGTGATAATTGTCATGATTTGGCTATCACTCTGCAGCGTGTGACTTCTCTGTAACATGCTAGTAACTTCACGCAACTGCACTGGGCTGTTCACTGATAGTGGTGGTAGATTCTTAACTCATGTAACTTAATTATTAAACTGTTGAGTTTCCTAAAATAAAATAAATAAATAATGTGTTTCCCAATAGCCAACGCGCCCTCGCCGAGGTAACAGAGATGATCCGGACCTCCCACCTGGTGCATAAAGGCCTGGTCAACATGAACTCTCGTCAGCCCATAGCTGCTGAACCAGATGACATGATGTTCGGCAACAAGATAGCTTTGCTGAGCGGGGACTATTTGCTGGCCAACTCTTGTTCCGAGCTGGCGAATTTGAGGTGAGTGAAATGCTTGTTGTTCTTCTTTTACAACTCCAATTAAATCTGGTCTGACCAGACCTTAGAACTTGTACAGCTCCATCATATGCCTTGCATAAACCCTGGAAGGTACAGGTGGTTGTGCAAGACGGGCAGCAAAGCACGTGATATATGTCCTGTTGTTTTAAGAATGTCTCAAACCCTACTTTAAATCTAGGTTTTTACAGGTTAAACTTAAACTACTTAATCAGAAATCAGTGGTATTTTAAGTGATACTTTAGTGGTCTAGAAAAAGTGACATTCCATGCTATACCTAACGTTTGGGAACATATGCTAAAGAAATATCATGTGGTTAATTCCCTGCATTGATTTTTCGAATTTGAGGCAATTTTATGTCTCTGAAATAATTATGTCAGAATGCCTAGAGCGTCTGGATTAGAATAACTAGTACTTATTTCTATTAGCATTAAAAGGCTAAGTGCTAAATTAATGTTACAAAAGTCAGTAATTAAATGCCGGTTTACTAGCAGAGAACTTTATTCACCACAAACAATAATAAAATTGGCCAATCAACAATAATCCAAATCTCAATGTACTTAACTATTTTTATTGTGATATCTATGTGAGTATGAAGTTCCGTTGGCTATTTCTGGTCTTCGTCACCAGTTCCACTTCATCAAATGTTACTTTTTGACTGTAAATGCTTAAGTTCTCGATGAAAATACCATAATCGCCATATGGTTGCCTATAATATTTGAGAAGTTCCCTCGATTCCTCATGTATTCCATCATTAGAACTAAATTCTGAAAAAAATGAGACCAATCGGAAAGCATATCCTTTCATCATCTTCCTGCCCTTATCCCGTATTATTTGGGGTCGGCGCAACACGTTTTTTTCTTCCACTCTGCCCTGTTACTCGTCATGCTATCACTAACTTCCTTTTCTTTCATATCACTCTTCACATAATCCATCCATCTTTTCTTTGGTCTCCCTCTTCCTCTCCATCCATCCACATGTAAACTCATAACTCTTTTAGTAACATGCGTTTCATCCCTCCTCTTCACATGGCCATACCAAGACAAACGATTCCCTATCAACTTTTCAGTCACTGGCGCCACTTTCAAACTTCCCCTAATATATTCATTTCTCACTTTATCCATTCTCGTCACACCACACATCCATCTTAACATTCTCATCTCCGCTACATGCAATCTTTTTTCATCCGTCTTTTTCACAGCCCAACATTCTGATCCATACAGTATGACAGGCCTTATCACGGACTTGTAGATTTTACCCTTCAACTTGAGGGGCATCCGTGGGTCACAAGTTGTTCCCGTGACCTGTCTCCATTTCATCCATCCTGCGTTGATCCGATGTGTTACGTCCCGGTCTACCTCACCATTCCCTTGGATGAGTGACCCGAGGTACCGAAAGTCAGAGCAGATCGGTATGGGCGTTCCAGCTAGAGCTAAAGGCACTGGATTGGAGAGACCGCCAAAATCGCAGAACAAGTATTCCGTTTTGGTTCTACTCAATTTCAGGCCAACACTCTCCAGTCTGTGCCACCACACCTCCAATCTGTTCTGGACCTCCTTTAAGAGGAAAAAAAAATTGCAAATCGGTCCATAAACGACGGAGTTCTGAGGTAACACACATAAAAAAAAACAACCGAATTAATAACCTTCTCCTTTTTTTTAAGTCGGTTAAAAACGGGTAAAAACTAAAGATGCATTTCTGTTGTTTGTGTAAAAACAAATCTGCATGTATTTCACGTCAGACGTATGTAAATGAGATAAGATTATCTAGGTGAGAGGTTGCATAAATCTTTATTTCGATAGACCGCGAAGAGGGGAGCTAGTCGTGTTGAAAATGTATGATAATTGAGTCGAGGCGAGAGGGGCCACGACACCGTCAGTTAACTCAATCGAAAATTGAATCAGAGTGTTACATTATTATATATAGGTAGTATCGACCCGCTCAGCTTGGCACGAGTGTTAGATTTGTTTTAATATTTTCATGCATAAAAGAGATCTGTTGTCGGTATTTTTTTTTTCAGAGCAAAATTTTATTAGTAAAAAACAAGAAAAATAAAAAATAAAAACACTTAACCAATTAAAACTACTTAAATGACAACAGTGGTGGTCATATACTTAAGAACTATTTGTAGTACCAGACATTTAAAAAAAAACAATGTCATATGTACTTTTATGTTCCTTCTCTTCTGTCCTTCAAAAAATTCCTCCGCAATTTTTATTATTATTGGGTCTATTAATAACATAAAAATCTTAATTGATTTTACAGTAGATGATCATAAAAACAGTCTGTAACCTTCAGGTGTGAACCGTGGCAACTAAAATTACACAGGTGGGTTTAAATCAGTAAAACTCTGACAATCTCGATCCACCCGGAGCGAGAAAAGTCATTTGATGATTTTCCACCTCAAAAAAAGGTTAAGACTTTTCTTTCGTCTTTCCAATGTCTTGTTTTACTGCAAATCTGTAAATTCTATATCTTCATACATTAAATTCTTCTTGGTACCAGGTAGGCATACACAGCTGCCCCCGTAGCCAAGTTACGATCGTTTCGTATGCGTCGAACGCCTCGAGTAGGCCACGCCTCCGATTCCTTTGTTCTGACCTCATCTCAGGACGTAACAAAGATACAAGACATTTAGTTTACAATAAGACAGACGACCTAGCGTTTCCCAAAAGTCAAATATTGATTGTCTGAAGGCCCCAGCAGGGTTATTAATCGCTGGAAGCCTATTATCTCTAAGTCACTGACTTTAATTAGCCGGCAAGAGACACACGCAGAGGTCGGAAACTTTTCAGACCACCCTCGTAGGTATACTTTCGGAGCTCAAAGACGGATGTGTGTGGTCTCCAAAATAATTCCCGTTTCTCTAAAATCTATTGACCAAAGCCCTTTTCCGAATAATCGGATCGTGACAAATGCATAGATTTCTTGAGATATCGAGAGAAAACTTTGAAAGCTTTTGTCGAAAGGTTACACTGTGAGTGGAAATGATTGTATTGCCTCATTGTGACATGAACACATGACATGCAAGATACGAGAAAGTGTTTGAAAAGTTTAACTTTGATTCTACATATATTGTGTAGGAAGTATTGAAGGTTGGAAGAGGTTTTCACCTTTTGTGTATGTGGCAGTAAGTAATAAATATATATAAAAGGAGAAACTGACTGACTGACTTATTAACGCATAGCCGGAACTGTGGGACTAGGAACGTGAAATTTTGCACAAGGGTTCCTTTTATGAAGTTGGCGAGCACTAATGATGATTTTTGATGACTAAGAGATGATTTTCCAAAATTTTCCCCCTACCTACTTTCACGCGGAAGAAGCTGCTGGCAGAAGCTAGTGAGGAGCAACGATTATACCAAGTGACTTAATAGAATAGATTAATTTAATAATACTAGTGCACTAGCTTCTGACGTGCCTATAATAGTGATGTAACGAATGTTAGCAATATTCGTGAATGTGAATGCGAATTTTTAAACTTTTAAACGAAGTGTGCGCAAAATGTCATATAGGCTTGACATTTCGTGTTAGCCAAGTTTAAACCGAACATAGCAGAGCCGTTACAGACTGATTGAACAAAGCTAAAAGATTTGTTATGATTTGAGGTCACAATTTATGACACTGAAAATGTGAAATGCAGGTTGTGTGTGATAGAAAAATATTAAAGTAAATATAAAATTGTTGAATCATATCAATTGTATTGTAATTCTATATTTTTCAATCAAGTCAAAAACATTCGTGAAACATTCGCATGTTGCTTGCGAATACGAATGCGAATATTTGTTACATCACTAATACATAACATAATCAGCCTTATAATGTTCCCACTGCTGAGACACAGGCCATAAGGTTTTTGAGACGTCCTAAAAACCTTGACAAGTAAGTTAAGTGTTATGTATCAATGACCGCTTTTCTATCAGACATCAAAACATAATCAAGCATTATAAACTTGACCACTGCTAAACAAGTAACACAGGTGTACCTTACTCGATTTACAATCCGGTCTGAGACGTAACGTAATATTTTACGTTTCAACCTCCAAGTTATGCAACGTGAGGCGATGATGAGTAGGTACATGAGTACCTTTGACTGCTATAAAGCAGTGAAAGTTTTACTTAACACCGTGTTTTCATTAGTATCCAATTGTTATATTCTTGTAATGGCAGATGCAATACTTAGCTGTGTGACATAGCATAGTATTGCATCTAGTCTCATTTGCATTTGACTGGCCTGTTGGTCTAGTGGTTAGTGGCCTTGACTGCTAAGCCGGAGGTCTTGGATTCGATTCCGATTTCTGACAAATGTTTGTGTGATGAGTACGATCATTTTTTCTGTGTCTGGGTGTCATTTAACTATAATACTCGTATGTATGTATTTAGAAATTTATAAGTATGTTTATCAGTTGTCTAATACTCATAACACAAGCTCTGCTTAGCTTGAGACTAGACGGCGTTGTATATATTACATTTACTTTCGAATTCTACTACGTTTTACTTCATTAGACTAGATCTACTTGTAGTTCACAGTCAGCTAGATGCACCGATAATCACTAGATATAGTTGCATTGATGGTACCAGTATTTGTCGTATTTTAGATAATTTTGACCTAAACATTGATTAGCCTCTGCCGGCGGCTTTGTTCACGTGAAAGAAGAAAATTATCCCAAGGAAACATGGTCCCTGATAAAAAGCTAATCTAGGACATGGTCTATCCTTGTGCCATATATCATCCAAATTCATTCAACCCTTTGAGCATTAGGGAGTAACTGTCGCCTTTAAAATAATTTAGTGTGGTGTGATAATCAACATCATCATGCCCTAGTCCCGTCTTATTTGGGGTCGGCGCAAAACGTTTTTTTCTTCCATTCTATCTTGTCACCCGTCATGCTATCACCAACTTACTTTATTTTCATATTACTGTTCACACAATCCATCCATCTTTTCTTTGGCCTCCCTCTCCAACCATCCACATGTATAGGTACTCATAACTCTTTTAGTAACATGCGTTTCATCCCTCCTCTTCACATGATCATACCAAGGCAAACGATTCCCCTTCAACTTTTCAGTCACTGGCGCCACTTTCAAACTTCCTCTAATACATTCATTTCTCACTTTATCCATTCTCGTCACAACACATATCCATCTGAACAATCTCATCTCCGCTACGTGCATGCTTTTTAAGGTGATGTGATAAATTTAATGAAAATAAATTACTTTGTAATTACGTTAAATAAAGCTGCCACAGAAGGCTGTGAACTGTTAACTCTTACTACAGTTTCTTCTGTTATTCCTTTGTTAAGACACGGGGTTCTTGTTTCCTTTTTTAGATGAGAATTAATGAAATGACTTCTCCCGCTCCAGGGTGGTGTGAGAGGGCGTGTCAGACTTACTAACATGCTATACCCACATATGTACCTTCATTTGCCCTTTGCGTTCTAGGGCCACGGTAATTTGTGCACATGTGTGATTTTAAGATTTTTTGATTTACTCTAGTTTATTCATCATCATCAAAATCATTTCTGCCGAAATACGTCCACTGTTGGACATAGGCCTCCCCCAAGTGTCGCCGCAACACCATAACGAATGGTCCTGTTTGTCTCGCATCCATCGAGACACATCTCGCTTCTGTTTTTTATTCCCAATCAATAAAAAAAAAACTACTACCAAATATTACCTAAGGCTGATTTTGCAAAAAAAATTATGCTAACTGACTGTTATCTATAATATTATTTCTATCATATAATTCACTTAGATCGAGCTAGTGTTTATTTAATAAAAATATCTAAGATATTACCAAAGCTTTATGTATAATTTTAACATTAGGTACATTGGCGGCAGGCCGTTGAATACATAATGTTAACAAATTGGGTATTTATTATTCACATATTTTGTATTATAAGTAGGAACCTACATTGATTATGTTATAAAGTAATCTTTATGTAATCTTGTTTATGAACATTGATGACACGTAATAGTATATAATACTAATTGTATTATACAATACAAGTTTTGCCACGCTCTATATAGAATAGCATAGCATAGTCGGCCTTATAATGTTCCCACTGTTGGGACTCAGGCCTTCTCTCTAGGAGAGGGAATGGGCCACAATCCACCACGCTGCCCAGTGCGGGTTGGTGGATGTCACATGTCTTCGAATATTTGGTTTTAGGACATGTCGGTTTCCTCACGATGTTTTCCTTCACCGTTGTGAGAGTAGTGGTGATGAAATTATTTACACAAAGTAATGCGCCTGGCTGGGTTTGAAACCGCGACCTACAACTTGTAAGTCGGTTCCGTTACCACTCGGTCACCACTGCTCACCTCTACATATTTTGCTTCTATTGTTTAAACATCGAAAACAAAATATAAAATAAATAGGACATGTTGCATGTTTGGGATGTTGTTAGGATACATAGAATACTAATAGTGTAAAACCATAGATCTCAGAAACCAAGTTTGCAACTTCGAAAGACCAGCCCCCCTATCCAAGTTACGACCATTTCGTTCGCGTCGAACGCCTTGAGTAGGCCACGCCTCCGATTCCTATTATGTTCTGACGTCCTCTCAATGCTCAGTCACGTGGTCAGAACAAAGGAATCAGAGGCGTGGCCTACTCGAGGCGTTCGACGCAAACGAAACGATTGTAACTTGGCTAGGGGGGCAGAGGCCCACCACGAGCTTATAACGAACGGTGCCAGATAAACGTGCAATAAAGTACATTGAGCTTTTCCTAATATCACTGTGTACCCGAAAAACAAACAATGAACTGTTTTTCGTTACTAGAAAATGTAAGCATCGCGATCGATGTCGATTTAAGACAGCTTTATGTCTTTATTTTTGTTTTTCATATTAAGAATGCCAATAAATGTAGGAGGGTCAATGACCGTTATTCTAAGTTTTTCTGGCGCCTACCTTAAACTGAACTGTTAAAGGGATATAGGGTGTCCAGGTCCTTCCCTCTTCCTCGTCATGGTAAGGCCCTAGTGCCAAATCGAGGTGTTAGGAAAACAAAAAATAAAAAATAAATGGCCAATACACTTCTTCAATTGACTACATTTGGGTAAAACCGTATCTCTGTCTGTACAATAGGTCTCAAGATACAGTACTTCAAACAGGGGAATTTCCCCCAAAAACATGCAGAACTGTAACTCTAAAAACGTGGTTTCCAACCTGTGCTCGGCACGAGCTAAAATATGGTTAGCGGAGGGTTTCTAATCCCAAACTTTTCAAAAGGAAAGTTTTAAATGCATGGCATAAGTTTCTTTTAGATTCACACTGATAAATTTTCTTTTAGACTTTTGGGGCCTTACTAAGACGTTTTAAAATGTCAAGGGTGGGAGCATGAAAGAGGGATGGAACTATAGGTACACCCTAGGGACAGGTCTCCGTAAACTTTAGGGGTTTCTCAGTAGACGAAAATTAACAACCTTCCACAAGATTTTTTTTTGAGGAAAAGTAAAAAAAAACAAAACGTATATTTTTAATCTAGTAGGTACCTTCTTACATTATAAAATTATCTTTGAATTACGGTCTCTATTATTGAAATAGTATTCTTCTCCTTATTTAATTCGTAATAATAGCTGATTACTTGATGAATTACTACATTACGCTAATCTGCAAAAGCACTCATTTTCATAACGAAGTCGCTATCTTAATAAATTAATGACAATTGCGCCATCACTGTCCATGACTATATACATCGAGGTGGTAATATGGCAGATGAGCACAGCCTACGGTGACCCATTGACCCAGCTACGCAACATCTCTTCATTCGAGAGAACATGTCAATCTACTAGTAGATACGCCCATTGTTAGATTAACACGCAATGCGTCTTCTATGGGCTTTTAATGGCGATAATTTTGCATCTTAAGAACCTGTTGAGATGCGTTTATCATTATACATAATTGAGGCTGAGATGTACACTATAGAGTATACCGATCTATCTACAGTTACTTATTAAAGGCAGCGATACACATGCCTGCAGTTGGTACATAAGTATGCAAGTAGCTTGAATGCTTTAAGCCGGCGTTACTCTTGCCTGTAACTGGTACAAAAGTATGCAAGTAATAAGCATGCCGTGTACTACAGCAAATTCTGATTGGAGTATTTCACTAAAGGCAGCGATACACATGCCTGTAGCTGACATAAAAGTATGCAAGTAGTAGATAATTATTCTAGTGTACCACACCAAGTTCTGATTGGAGTATGTCACTATGGCATTCAAGATACTTGCATACTTGTTATGTACCAGTTACTGGTATGTGTATTGCTGCCTATAGTGACATAAACCAATCAAAACTTGTTGTGGTACACTGCAATGTCTACTACTTGTATACTTTTGTACCAGTTACAGGCAAGACTATCGCCACTATAGGAGTCTTTACGCTACACGGAAATCTTGATGATAAAGATCATTTTTCCATACAATGTGGAAGTTTTCTAAAACCTGAAAATGACAACAGAAGGGTTCACTATAGAACAGTTTTATACCTACCTATTCTTGCTCTGGTTCGATCTGCTGAAGAAAATTGGAAAAACCATACTTTTTTTATTGTTTCTTTATGTAGCTGGTCTGTTTGGTCTATCTATTCATCCACAATACCTCATCGCTTAAGGCATAAGTATTGGATTTTAGAAAATCGGGTCCAAAATCTGAATACGTTTTTTTTCGATTTACAGAAATCAAGAGCTGGTAGAATTGATGTCTTCAGCAGTACGAGACCTAGCTGAAGCAGAGTTCCTTGGCGAAAGAGATGAGCAGAACAACCCCTTGCCTTCAAGACCTCTGCCCAAGGAGCAGATACAGGATGCATCAGGTAAAAACATCTTGTGCTCAGACTTTTACTAACTAAAACTTCTTTCGAACAATCCTGCAGCCCAAGACTAATGCAGTCTTAAATTCCTTTTGATTGTGGATTTTCGAGAAACATGTCATTAGCAAAAGTTTTGACAATAAGGGTAGAGGAAGACAAAAGATAATTAATGAAATTTGCTAAATATGATATGGCAGGAAATAGGCGACTACCGAGATGACTTAAAATAAATTTCTTTGTAAGAAGGAAACACAGTAGACTAACCCCAAGAGAACGATTGTTGTTGGTTGTTAACATAAACCAACACGTTTTCCCTCACCGCATCGTCGGTCTGTCTGGCTAATCGCGATAAACTCAAAAAATACTGAAAGGCTTTTTATATGGTTTTCACCTTTTGACAGAGTGATTCATGAGGAAGTTTTAGGTGTATAATACATGAAATCATAGCATGCATATTATAGTAGAGAAGATTTCAAAGATTTGTAACATCCGGTCGAAACTAGTACTGAATATTTTGTAGGTTAACAATATAGCATAGCATAAGCAGCCTTTCAATGTTCTCACTGCTAGGATACAGGCCTCCTCTCAAGTAGAGGAATCTGGGCCGTAATCCACCACGCGGACCCAGTGCGGGTCGGTAACAATATGAAATCAACCTGAGCACATCGGTAATGAGTTTGAGTAGAACTGGTTTCACCTAGTGGATGTGGGCTAACTAATTACGTATACTACAAATTTACTTAAGCGAGAACAAATTTAGGCGTAGCTTCGTTATTTGCATGCATGCTAACTATGTAGATATTGTTAATGATGATCCTATTGTAGGTTGAGGTTGCGTGTTTGAGAAATATTTGCGGTAAGGTTGGAATTGAAATGCCTAAATTGGGGAATTGACTCAGTTTCTTAAATCATTTGTATATCTAAAAAGTAACTTATCGAAATCGCAAATTGAAAGAATTATTAAAATTCGTACACAATTAAGTAAGTTTGAACGGAAACTGTTATGTAATAAAAAAAATAATGTATAAACTGCAACGTGATGTCACTGTCATTAGGTTACGCACGTAACGTAGATAAGAGATAGCGAGATGTTTCTACCACGCACCCACTCTTCCTCATACAAATATTTGAAATAATAATTACTGCTTCGTTTTACAAGTAATTTTAATGCGGTTTTCAGAAAAAATAACATTAATTATTTATATTATCTGTATTTATAAAAAGAGAAACAGACTGACTGACATTTATCAACGCACAGCCAAAACTACTGTGCCTAGGAACGTGACAAATTTTTGATGTTACTTGTTATTTAGTGCAAAAATAAATACAGACAAGTACTCAATTTGACTAAATACTTGATGAAGTTTAGGGTGCATCTTTTCGTAATTGTGGAACTGCGTTGAAACATAATATATATTATAAATATTCTTATTGCCGAAAATTGTAAGAAAATATCTTTTCATCTCATCTTTATATCCTTCTACAGCGTTCAAGCAACTCAATCATTCTTCGAACTCCTCAAAAGAGTTGCTAGTCCAATAACCCAGCTCTACAAACAAATCAGACTCACAATACATTCGAAATCAGCGCATTCCGATGTACAAGTGGAACACTATAGTGGTACATGTAGGATACATTAGTATTCTCGGCGCGGCCTACCGCAAGGAACTATGCTGCGCCCTCCATTGCTACATTGCTACGTGACAGAGTCATACAATGGGGACAAATGTGGCTCTTTGACCAATTTTATTTGTGTTTGTATAGTTCTATAGTGCGACTTTCGGTTTTCTTGTGTTTGTTCCGTGATGACGTCATTTTATAGGTTTTTTTTTTTTATTTTTTTTTATTGGGTGGGAAAATCATCCTAATGACATCCCCGCTCTTGGGCGGAGCGGGAGATAGTGTCAGACTCTTACTGACTAAAAACCCACTCCTGTTCCTTCGTTGTCTTCGTCCCAGGGCCCCGGGTTCCGCTTTCACACTACCCGTGGCCCCAGTAGGCTTCGACCCTGCTGGGCCCCTACGATTTGCTGACATCTCCTTGAGGCGCGCGTGGAACAAAACGCGCCGTCGACGACTTGGGCTCGGTCCGGACGGTTACCGGACGGTCAGACGGCGAGCCACCCATTGCTCGCCGTCTGCAAGCCCGCGCCTACGGTGGCCGGAAATCGGGATCGGAATCCCGGCGGCGGTTGGAGCGTAAGGACCGTTGCCTCACGCGATCGGCCGCCTCCTTAGCTAGCATTACTGCTTCGCAGAAGGAGGCGACCGCCTGCCACTCCTCCTCGCTCCGGAGCATGGCCTGAACCAAGGCCCGGCGCGAGAGATCACCGCCGCCGATTGCCCCCACGAGGTCACGGCGTTGCTCTGCCCAAGCGGGGCACACCTCCACCGTGTGCTCCACCGTGTCCTCCGGGTGGGCCACACAGTGGCGACACCCAGGCGTCGTTTCCGCACGAATCCGGTGCAGGAACCTCCCGAACTTACCGTGTCCGGTGAGGACCTGCGTCATACGGAATGTGAGGACGCCGTGAGGTCTTTCCAACCACGCCTCAAAGAGGGGACTTACCGCCATAATTGTGGCGTGCCCAGTCATTTTATAGGTTGGGATTTTAATGATTTGATTGCATTTATGAATAGAATTAGATACATGAATAAAAAGGCTCGACAGCGAATAAAACTTTTGGTTTTTTATTTATTGTGATTCACAAAACTGATGTACAATCACGTATCCATAAAATAAATCACAACATAATATATCTGATTGACATTGATTATTTAACATGCACACGTTAAGTAATTCAACGGCAAAAAATATTTAAAATTATAAACAAAACTAAAAATATCATAACATTAAGTTTTTGAGTTTACACTAGGTACCACGAATAGAATTGGCAAAAGAAAGCATGTTAGCTGATGATGATGAGCAGCTTATGGGGAGATTTTATTATGGTTTTGTTATATTAGGTTGGAAACGCTGGTCAAAGGTTATAAACTTACGTTATTTAAGACTAGCTGTTCCCTGCAGTTTCACCCGCATCTTTTGTTTCTGCTCCACTTGTATTGGTCATAGCTTGATTATATAGCCTTCCTTGATAAATGGGCTCTCCACACTATTTTTTTTTTATTTCGAACTAGTTGGTCCTGAGATTAGTGCGTTCAAACAAACAAATAATCTCTTATACTTAATAATAATATTAGTATAGACTTGGGCGGAAATGTATAGGTGTATTTATTTAGTTTACTTAAAATATGAAAACGAATTGCTACGATACATGTACCTACTAGTCGTATTTTAAATAAGTTTCCCTAGCAGTTCTCTTGTTCTCAAATGTCACACAGGTTCCGGTTACCTTTGAAGTAAAGGTTAGGTTTCCGCGCAGCTTTGAACTTTCATTTTCAGTACTAAATAAACCATTCTGTATTCCATTAAATATGACAGAAATGTGCCTTACTGTTCTACATTAATTTAACCTTCGAAGACTTGGCGTTAATGTCTCTTTGTATTTGTATCGCAGGTGTAAACGTTAAGGATATTGTTTATTTCTTTGTCTTGTATGTAAATATTCCTTAAAACATTGTTAGTTTATGCATATATCACAAGTTTTATCTCGCTTCCTTTTCGGCTCCTAAAGAAACCGTGCATTTTTTCGGGGATTAAAGTAGGCTGAAGAAATCTGGTTCGGAGATAAGGTTTACCTTTTACATACAAAATTTATAAGTACAAGTATAGACAAGAATAGAATGTATCAAACAAACGATGCGTAGGGAACTGGGTCTGTCACTACAGATCCAGTTCATCTTTTAGAAAATTTTATCCATGTAAAAATGTCACCTTAAAAGCTTTCACCTTTTTTTTGAAGTTAGAAATTATTAAATAACTCCTCCAGTTCTGGGTGGAGCTAGAAGGAGTGTCAGACTTTTACTGACTCTCACCCACCGTGATCCTTCAGTTGCTCTTTGCTTTTCAAGGCTACTTGAATAAGACAAGTCGTTCCTATTTTCCAAGGTGAAGCAAACCTAGTTAGGCATTCAAAGTTCTTGCTTCCTTATTTCAGAATGGGAGATCATCACAGACCCTCTACCAATGAGCGGTGTGATCGGTTGCGCCGGCCGAGAGTGGGCGGCGCGCCATGTGTTAGCGGCTGGCGCGTTACTGGGCAAGAGTTGTTCCGCTGCCCTGAAGCTGGCAGGACACAAACCTCAACTGCAAACACAGGTACTGTAGCAGTTAAGAATAGAAGATTGTTACAACAAAAAAATAATACCTTAAAACTATTACATAATGGGCAGGGCACAATGCTCGCAGAAAGGTTCTGGACTGGCGACCACGTACCGGAAGACGCAGCGTTGGCGCGGCCTCCCACAAGGTGGACCGATGACCCTCACCAGGTGTGAGGGTCGCGGGAATCCGATGGATGCGAGACGCACAGGACAGGTCGTTATGGCGACACACGGAGGCCTATGTCTAACAGTGGACGTCTTTCTGTCTAACAGTGGACTGAAATGATAATTACATAATAATTAACTATTTTAGGAATCATATATATTTTTAGATGGTGGTCCCCTAACCAGGTAGAACCTGTAGTTATAAATACTGATTAATTGAGTACTCAGAACTTATTATTGCAACAAAATTAACAGGTAATGTGTTGTAATTAATTATTTATCGAAACTGAATCTGGTTCTTAAAATTTAATTGAAAAAAACAGAAACAGAATCTGACTGTAAAAAAAATCACGTATGTTTACTTTCATGAAAGATTGAATACAAGGTTTGAAGTCGTAGATGATTATGTAGGTACCTATATAATTATTGCGTTGATTGACAAGTAATAATAAATCAACCTTTTAATGTGTAGTTATAAAAAGTAATCTCGTAATTGTAACTACAATTTGTAGTTAGTAATCAAAATGTTTGACTACTTTTTACGATTATTAAATGTAATTTGTAGTTATGATTACTAACTACAATATGTAGTCGCAGTTATTAATCAGTTATTAGATTACATATTGCCCAACACTGGCCTATAATATAGATAGGTGACTAGATTTTGAATCTGTGCTTAAAGACTCACTGACAGGCCAAGTTTTATTGTGGCTTAATAATTAGAATGACGATATACTTTCACATTTTCCAGGGTTACCGTTTCGGCTGCCACCTAGCCCTGGCTTGGCAAGCGTTCCTGGACCTGGAGACCTTCACAGGTCCTGAACCGGCGAGCTTCTCCCTGGTGGGGGCGCCACTGGCCTTCACGTTAGAAGCCCGCCCTGAGCTGTATAAGTATATAGAAGCTGGGAAGAAGAGTGTGCAGGATGTTGACTATCATGCTGTGAGTATTTAGTTATTAATTGTAGAATTATATATCTATGTGGAGGCTCACGGTGGCGGCTCACTCTCATGCATGCGGGTCTTGGTTCAAGCCATGGTCCGGAACGAGAGGCAATGGGTTGCGGTCGCTTGTTTCTGTGAAGCAGTAATACTTGCGAAGGGGGTGATCGCAAACGTAAGGGACCGGACATCCTCACGCCCCAGCCGCCACCACAGGAGACGTTCCGGGCGTCGGGAGATGTAGTACAATCTCCGGCCACCGAAGACGCGGGCTTGCGGACGACGAGCTATGGGTAGCTCGCCGTCCGACCGTCCGGTAAGGACCGAGGCCAGACCGAGTCGTCAACGGCACGTAGTGTTCCACCGCTAGGACCGGGGGAAATTTCTAAAAAAATAAAATTGAGGTCCTAGAACGTAAGGGGCTACTGAAGGACTGGGGACTGTAATACTTAATATTGTACCTACCACAATTTGTCTTTGCATCATCCAAAGGTTGACTGGTAGAAAATGCCTTAATGTATATAAAGAATTAAATAAACAAATAAAGACACAGGTGAGATTACAGTCAGCAAAAGTCTGACACGCCATCTCGCTCCACTCTAGAACGAGAGAAGTCATTGGATGATTTCACACCTCAACAAAAAAAATCTAACTGTATAGCTCCTTAAAGTTCTAAGGACTATAGCTATTCCAGATGTACAGTCAGATTTAGGTGGATTTTGAGGTAATAATTTGTCTAAATTCAATAAATTGGAATATCCGGTTTTAACATAAACCATGCACCCATACACTAAAAAAATAAAAGTTCAACGCCATCTACCGGGCACATGGCCACGTTCAGGCCAGTAGCTTTCATTTAAAGAGCGATGCTCAAAGGTAACCCGCAAAATTCTAATTTTTAAAGTTTTTTTTCTGGGTTTAAGACCTGATCAACTGCTATGGTGCCAACTACAAGTCACGTCTCCAAAAACACCCAAACCAGCTAGCAGGACAGCCCTGAAAATATTAGCTGACTGAAAAAGTGGCGTGACATTTTTGACCAAGCCATAAAATAATGACGATACACTTATGAAAGGGCAGAGGGGGGGACAGCACCTAACACACCCTCCAGACGTTTTATTTTTTGGTGGGATAACTAACGTTCTGCGCGGTTTTTTTATTATTCTTGCTCTTGACCACTATCTCACCTGATGTTTCGATCTAACAAAAGCAGTTCAACAGTGGAGTGTTGAACTAGTTTTTATAGGTCAAAGTTCTATGTGTTGTGTGTTGTTGTTGTATCTAGTTTTTGTGGTTGTTGTATCTTAATGTCCTGACGTTGTGTGATGTCGGCAGCTGTACTGCGCCGTGCTGGAGGGCTCGGGCATCGAGCAGACGAAGCGCCTGCAGCGCTCGCACATCGCGCGCGCGGGCGACGTGCTCGCCGCCTTCCCCAACTGCGACGCGCGCACCGCGCTCGCCAACATCATCCTCGCCATGCACCATGAACATCTTTGAACGCATAACTACTCGTACTATAACGTCATCTTTATAATCATGGTCTTTCACAAGGAATAATATTATACCGGTTCCAGATTATTTCGGATTTTTGCTAGTTTCGGTTCGGATATTAGAATCAAGAAAGAACAATGCAAATAGCAAAATTTAATTTTTATTTCTATTAGTTTGGTCGGGCAGAACAAACAAAAACCTAATCTATCACTTAGACTCCATCTTTACCCGAAACTTTTATATCGGTTACGGTATATGTTTTTATATTTCGGATATTCAATCATTTCGATCATGGTTCCTAACATCCTTGCAACACACATCCGCATCGGCTTTACTGGTCTTACCTAATCATATTTCTTGACATCTCTTTGTGAGCAATACTCGTAAGACTCGCCTTAAGTTTGAAAATTCTGCGGGGGCTTTCGGCTACTTCGGTTCTCGCTTCTCTCATTTCTGATTCAATCATGCAGTGGAATTTCATAAATTATGCTTGACCAGCATTAACATTTTTAACCATGTGATCGGTGTATTTAGATCGTTTTTAACATTGTACTGGACACTTTCCTTTATAAGACCATGGTATATTGAGTAATTAATTTTGTGATCACAAAGCTTGGTTGGAAACTACGCTTTTTGGCCAATTTTTTTTATATTTCAGCAATTTTGAAGAGTTACAAATCTTTTCTGTATTATAAAACTGTGTCCACTATCATGAATGTACCTGATTTTTTGCTCTAACGGACAACTGATTTTGAATAAGTAAATTAAATTCCTAATACAGTTATTTTATTCAGAAATCACTTGGGGGATTTTTGGATTCATTTGGTATTATGACGTAATGTATAATTCCGTTTGTAAATGAATAATATCAATTTGGAATTGACTATGGATATGGTGTCATCAAAACACTACATAGATCATTCAAGTAGACTATGGAAACATATTTCCCTGTAATTTTAAATTTTATTTTAATATTTGAAAGAAACTACTGTTTTGCATAGCTTAATCAGCCTCATAAAGTTCCCACTTCTGGTACTCAGGCCTCCACTCTGGGAGAGGGAATGGGCCGTAATCCACCACGCGGGCCCAGTGCGGGTTGGTGGATGTCACATATCTTTGAATTTTTGGTTCTAGGATATACTGGTTTCCTTCACTGTTTTGAAAGCAGTGGTGATGAAATAAATTACACAAAGTAATGCGCCTGGCTGGGTTTCAACCCGCGGCCTACAACTCGCAAGTCGGGGCCTTCACCACTTGGCCACCACTGCTCTGTTTTACATAGATAAGTATTTTGTTAGACAATGTGAATTATACAGAGTTACCATTTTGACAACTCAGAGTATGCTATGAAAATACAATTTAAATATTATTTAGAAGATAAGTAGTTAATAATGATAAAAAAAATATTATGACATGTACTTAATGCTCAAATGATGTATTATTTAGTGAATAAGTAAGTTTATATAATTGTATTTTTGTATTTACAAGAGCTACTGCTCTAGATCGAATTATATTTTGAATACTCTATCTGAAATGTATATTTTTTGAAGTACATAACTAAGTAGTAATTAGTATTGAAAATTAGATATTGTTATACTATGATATTTAATAATATGTACTCAGATATTTTTGAAACAAACCATATTGTTCAATAGAACCAGGGTATTCGTGATTTTTACTACAAATAAATATACAGTTTAAAAAACTTGTGATTTTTTTTCCATTCATGTAGTAATTTCATTCATTCTAGATCACCCATTCGTGTTACTTCATATATATTTGAATTCAGAATTCTATCAAATTTTGGATAGCACGGTCGAAGCCTACTGGGGCCACGGGTAGTGTGAAAGCGAAACCCGGGGCCCTGGGACGAAGGCAACGAAGGAATAGGAGTGGATTTTTAGTCAGTTAAAGTCTGACACTATCTCTCGCTTCATAAGATGATTTTCCCACCCAATAAAAAAAAAACAACTCAATTTCAGAAAAAAAGACCAAATTTCATTGCAATCCATACTTTTAAAGCCATTTTTAATACAAATGATAAATCAAATTACACATCGCAAAAGCTGTGATTTGATTTGGTGATAAAAGATTAAAATGATCTAGTATTAAAAATTTAGGCTATTTAAAAAATATATAGTGTTATTGTGGAAGCTGCGCCATCTACCCATATTTGAGGGATACATTTGACAGGCTAGCGGGGCATTTTTGTAGTAAACCTTCATGCCACGAGATAGCGTTGCTTAGTACCTTAAATGAGGTTATATTTGATCATTAGCTTTTGCCCGCGGCTTCGCTCCCGTCAACTGACTACTCCACCCTACTACCAATTTTTTAAACTTTTTCTTTCCTATAAACCTTCTCCTGACAATAAAAAAAAAAACAAAAAAAAAATTAGTGAAAACGGTCCAGCCGAAATAGGGATTCATTTTTATATAAGTATATAGATTGCTGTAGTTGGACTGGTTCAGTTTTAGGAATTATTATTTGGTTTTTCAGAATCTACGGTTTGAGACATCAAACCAGGTTGGCCGCTGTAAAAACAATTTGGCCAAATGGGGCTTCCTCGACCCATCTCTAACACAGTGCCAGTGTGGAGCCGCTGCACAGGACATGCGTCATTTGCTATGCTGTCCATCCTGCACTACCACCTGCAGTTTTCAGGATCTATACGAGGCCAATAACAGAGCCGTAGAGGTTGCCAAATACTGGTCAGAAAAAAATTAGTTAGAGTAGGTACATCGACACGAAAAGAAGAAGAAGAAGAATCTACGGTCGTTTTCTTTAAAATTTCTGCTACCGAGCACCGCCACGGGTTGTTCAGATTATGCGTTACATTGTCTTCCCAGTTTAAATAAGATTCGTGCAGGTGGCCGCTAGAGGGCGTAACCCGTTTTTGCACTGTTGGTTTCCTCATTGGACTAGTAGTTATTTAGCGCTTTTCCTGAGCAAGAAGTCCTGAGTTCGATAAAAGTGCAAAGTATATTCAATACAAGGGGCTTAAACATAACTGGCGAATTGTGAATGCGTGGGTGTGATTTCATGATATATGTATGTATGTTTGTGTGTGGGTAGCAAATAAAACCACGAAAGTTTTTTTAAATTAATTGTATTAATAAATAATGGTAGTTCTATTTACATGACACATTCGATTACTCTTTTGTTTTGGCAGAAGACAATAAAAATATTGTTACACAATAAGTTCGCCTAACTCAATCGCGCAGGCGCGAGGCCCACAACCTAACATTCTTATAAACGACATTGGTAATAAACCCATTTCCATATCATAAGAATAACATAAAAAAAACACATTTTTGGTTACAATCTGACAATACTGGTCGTTTTTGGTTTTGAAAAGTTTTCACGTTTCGCAACAGCTTCACTTGTTTCAAACTTCATGTCAATCACACTGAAGATAGACATACATACAGCATCCACTCGAGAGTTAATGTATATCACAGGTTTCTAATGTGACCTAAATGATACAATTTTACTTACAAATGAGGTTGTTTCCACAATTTACAATTTAACGTTTTGGTGTCAAAAGTTCGCCACTGTATCATGTATAAAGTTTTACAAATATTCCAACTGTACTGTTTATTTTATATGTATAGATTATGAATTAAAAATACTGTGATTGCTTCTGATATGTCTCGTCACCCAATGCATTGAAAATTGAAGAGGTTCTTTGCAAGATTGGCAAATATTTAATGGCAAGAATAACAGGGCATTTACCAATGCTATAGACAAATAATATCGCAATACAATTTAGGCTTATCTCGGCATGTTACCACCCGTCAAGCGCTACCATAAGACCGTCGACAATATCGCACCATTCGTTAATTTTAATATTTCCACTCCTACGTTACAATGTACATAGACCCGATGTCTATTATTGCTTAGTTTTTATAAGTTCTGTTGTATCCAAAACTTGTTACCTATAAATAATTTTCACGTTCGTCCCAATAAATTTACCATTCAATAAATACGTACACGTAAAAAATATAAACTATATCAATAGTTTAATCTTTAAAACAAACTTTCCTTACTCTAATTATATATTAATAACTATTCATCAGTATGGTTTCATTCATTTTCAATAATATGCCTACTTTATAATCTTTCCAAGCGCCTGAAAATTGATTTTTTAACCTTGCAATATTCTATCTTATATAAATGTAATTTATTATTCATCTTTTATTGTATGGTATCTAATTTTATAAAATTTTATCGTCACTAGGTTAGAAGAATGTTCGTATAATGCAATCGCAATTCTTAAACAATAAGGTCACAATTCATAATATAGTCGATAACTCAGATTCATTATAATATCAATTATATTTATAGCCAAACATACAGGCACTCGATTTGACAAATAAAGAAGGCGATGTTGAAACATGCATAAAAC
Source organism: Mythimna vitellina (assembly GCA_949316375.1). Classification (NCBI taxonomy): domain Eukaryota; kingdom Metazoa; phylum Arthropoda; class Insecta; order Lepidoptera; family Noctuidae; genus Mythimna; species Mythimna vitellina. The sequence continues at coordinate 22,664,066 of OX438688.1, read as the reverse complement.
AACCTGTAATAATTTAATGATCAAGCCGTAAAGCAAATATATTAAATATTAAAGTCTACAGTAACACTAAAATTATTACAAAGAAAATGATACGATAATGGTTCACGTAATACAATATAAATAAGTTAAATATTCTAAAAAGTTAAAAGTACACACGTCTTAACCTAATAGAAAAGCACTCGCATCTTTGTAAAGTACGGGCGGCGGGCCGCCTGGACCAAGTCATTACAACGATCTAAATCATAAGCCAAAACTAATATTCAGAATGACAGGAATGGTAATAAACATTACAAATTAAATAAAACAACTAATTGCAGACAAAGGTACAAAATAATGAATACCACGATCGCCGAATGTGTCGCTGACCGCTCCCATGTAGTGTTTTGTACTTTTGTTCTGATACGTTACATAAATGTAGGGTTAGTAGTTTATGAGATCATTGTGTCGCACAAAACTTTCGATTATGCGCTTAATTAGAAAAAAACATCGACAAAATATGCAGACAAAACATACATTACGACACTATTTTATACAGCAATAGTCTGTTAAATTAAACTAACCGCTCACGACAACGGCTCAACGATCGTCAACTTAAAATAAGACAAGAATATACAAAAAATTCTACACGATTACGGTCACTTTGACAAAATACACAATCGATACTAACGTAACGTAAGACTAGTTGAAATGCGATAAACACTATTTAAAATTAAAACTTAAACTTACATCTTTGATTAAAACTCACTCGGTATACGTTTTAAAAAATATTTCAGTTACAAACGGTATTCAATTCCAATATTTAAATGCATAAAGGAATCGCTGGATTTTCAACATGGCAGCGCACCGGACCGGTGCGGCGCTCACTAATACTTATCATAAGTCGAGGAACTACAAAATATATTGGAAAGCACAATGGCTCTATAACCGACGATTAGAAAACTTCTAAAAATCGAAAGGCAACACAGAGCTTACGTAGCTAAGGAAGGGACGCCGGAGCGTCGAGAGGGGGGCGCGCGGGAGGCGCCGGCTTGCGTCAGGTGCTGGACTCCTGGTACGGGCCCGTCACCGTGCACGGGTGCATCGGGAACAGCGTCGTCCACGACATGGTCGTCTGCGTCGCCGCGCGCAGCCGCACCTGCCCCGCTCGCCGCGCCGCCGCCGTGGCCTCCACCAGCGCCGACAGCGACGCGAAGCCGCCCGGGATGCCGCCCCCCTCGCGCCCGCCCGCTGCACGCTCCGGCCCGGGCGTGGGCGCCGGGGACGCCGAGTTAGAGTTCGGTCCCGGCGTACCAGGCGTCGGAGGATTCAGTCCCAGTTTCTTTAACCTCATCTTTTCCTCCCATTCTTCAAGACCATGTTTTGGACGATTCAGATTTCTATGTTGGTAAAATACAAGAGATATCCTCGTGGGATTCACTCTGTTCGGGCTCTTCACTGCTGTTGTAGAGTGCATTTCATGCTTTGCACATTCGAATAGAACGCTCCCGTGGCCCAGCGCTATGGCCACGCCACCCATCTGGCCATCTTTGAAACAGTCTAGATTTTCAGTGAATTCCGTTACTTCACCGATAGGCTCCGCTTTGGGTGGTTCAGGCGGGTAGGGGATAGAAAACGGTGGCGGGTATATGCACCAGTTTGGTGATGATTGACACCAGTTTGGACTTGGATTTTGATAGAAATTTGGGGCAAAATTCGGATTGTACTGGTACCCGTAGGAATTGTAGCAATGTGGGTTTCTTAGTAGCTCTTCTCTTTTGTACTTCTCTGCATTGTAATATGCTAAGCTGTTATAATCGTTGTACGTGTTCTCGTAGGGATTGAAGTGACCGTAAGGGTTCGCAGAGAAAGAATAGGCGTTTCCTACTTGAGGGTAGTTGCCGTAACTTTGTATTTGCGCCTGATTCCCGTAAGCGTTCTGGTTGACCGGATGGAAGTTGTTCCCGGCGAATTCGGTCACTGGTTTACTAGCGGCCGCCTGCATGTTTTGCTCGTCGTGGTTGATCGTGAAATTGTTTTGGGATGTTGAAGTCTGCTGAGGCGGAACATTGTTAAGTCTGCTGTCGTAAGGACTCCTGTGCTCATAACCCTGGCTCAAGTGAGGCCTGTCTGAAGGAGGGTATGGTTTTAAAAACGTTGAATTCTCAATAGCTTCAGGCGGGTTCGTGTGCTGCGACCGTGATGGAGGCCTCGCTTTCGGAACTCTAAACAACGAGTTCTCATTTTCAGGCGTTGATTGATCTTTGAGTTTTGGGTCCCAAGTCTTAGATTCAGGCGACTTCCATACGCTATGGCGGGCATCTGATTTCAACATCTCGTTATTTGGCGATTTTAGTTCTGGCATTTGTGACGGAGCAGGAGATGGAGGCGTACTTTGAGAGTTTTGTGATATCTCTGTCAACCGCGGTGAACTGGGCATGTCGAATTCAGGAATTTTGTTACTCATGTCGGCGATCAAATTCTGTTTCTCAGGCTCTGGGGTTGCTTTTGGAAGCAATGGATCTGAATTAGTTTCGTTCCTACTGGAATCTGGACTGTAGTTATTTGGAGGAACGTTCAAATGTGCTGTAGTGGAATCAGGATCCTCTTTAACAACATTATTGAATAATTCCGTGTTAGCAAAGTCTGGCCATTGGTTCTGAGGGGCCATTTGATTAGAGAATTGTTGTTCTCTTTTCTGCAACCCAGCTGCGAAACTTGGCAGCTGATTTGGGTTCGGATTAGGATTTTGATGATTCTGTATTTGAGTGCCTTCAACTATCGGTGATACGTGGTTCTGATTATAAAGCGCATTCTGATGATGTAAATTATAACTCTGATCATAAGGATTGTATGGAGAGTCTAAAACTGTGCTGGATATCTGATTGCTTTGTAATTGAGCATCCGTAAAGTTATCTATCATAGTCGCCATGTCTAATAAGGCAGGGTTGCCTAGGTTAGGGTTGATGATTCCTGGATTTTGGTGTTGCATATTAGGATTGATAAAGGCTGAATTATAGTGGGCGTTGTTGGTGAATGCTGAAGGGTTGGACTGGTTTAAGGCTGGAGTGATAGCCCTAGGTGACGCACTACTCTGGCTGCGAGGACTTGCATTGTTCCTCGCGTCTGCTGGCTGAGGGGTCCTCGGTGCTGGTGACTGTTGAGCTTTCTTCTGGTTGTTGCCAGGGCTCTGTGAGTTGTTGCTGTTGTTTGATGTGTTCGATTCTGAATTCTCGTCGTCTTTTCGCTTCTTCCCGTGGCGACGGCATGGTTGTAGTGGAACTGATCGGACGCGCACCTCCATTGGGTATCTGCAAAAAAATTACAATTAGCATTGCTTACAAAATAGAGAATTTGGTTTCTTTACACAAAAAGACCTGGAACTAACTTAAATATACTAACTAAATAAGTCAATAATATATTTTTTAAACTTTATTTTACTTTTTTATTATTAATTTTGTTCATCGTCATCATCATTTTAGTTGAAAAATGTCTACTGCAGGGCATAGGCTTTCCCCAATTGTCGCCACACCGACCGGTCCTGACCGTTTCGCAACCATCGAAATCCCGCGACTCTCATCAGGGGAGTCGGTCAGATTTTTATGTTTTTTTTTTGTGTATATTTGGTAGGTTTGAGAATAGGTCTTAGGTTATTTTTTTTACCCTCTATTTTTTTTTCCTTAATTTGTATGGCAGAATAATGTTTACCGAGTCAGCTATTTATAATATAAAAGAGAATAAAGTAAAACTCGTACATCACCCACTCACTTATCAAGTATCTCAAGCGCGCCGCTCTTGACCTTCTCGTCCTGTCCGTCCTTGGAGCCGAACTCATCGGTGGTGTCCAGCACGTAGAGCGGCAGCACATGGAGCTGTTCGTCCGGAGGCCTGCTGAGGGAGCGGTGCTTGGCCAGGGTCACGACGGCGGTGCAGCCGTTGTTCATGTTGTGGAGGTCGCGGTGGGCGTGCGCGCAGAAGTCTATGCAGGCTGTTACTCCTGCAATCACAAGTATTATTATACCATTAGAATTCGAAAGTGAAAATAATGGTGGTAATTGCATGTGACGTACTCAAGAGGTCGTATCATGAGGTTTTAGTATCAACACCATTGAACCCCCAAACCCCAACATGACGCACACCGCTGTCAAATTCGTCCTTTTGTCCTTTAATGTATTTGAGGCTCAAACCTCAGTACGATTAGTCGTACAATTACACACACGTACGATTAGTCGTACAGTACACCTTAAATGATACCTAATGATATAATGACATAGATACAGAAAATGTTTAAAGGTTTGATATTTTCAATCAATATGATACCGAAATCGTAATAGAACTTTAACCCAATACTAACCTGAAAACGGCCGTCCCGGCTTAAACCCGAGCCTGCAATCTGAAGCTTCCTTCTCAAACTGTATCTGGTTCTCGAAGGCCTTCGGTGCCAGGTTCATGTACAGCGGGCTGAGCAGCGTGGCCAGCACGTGGATGCGTTCTTCTATCTCGCTTTCCTCCGTCTTCACCGACAGGCGGAACTTGCGAACTGTTTTTGAACGGGCGTATTTGCATCCATTGTAGTACATCGACCAGGAACAACCGAAGCTGTAGGAGGCGCCACAGGTCTCGGGGTCTAGACCTGCGAAAGGAGGTTTTATTGAGATTTGGTTTTTTTGTGGATATGGTTTTTTTAACGTTTGTGGCCGAGAGTATTTTTGTGCACATTCTATCTACAGTCATGTTTCAAATGTGAGAAGTTTTGTAGTGTGGTTGTAATGTGGAAATATTGTAAAATGAAACATTTTTATAAGAAAGTAATCATGGAGTTTCTAGCCGGTTCTGCTCTATAGGAAATCACCGATTGGAACCATGTACTGATAAATGATATTTATTTTGTAAGTAGGTTTAAAAAAACACTTTTACACGTCAATTTTTTTTGTCATTTTAAACTAGATGAGGCCGGTGTTTCCTAGCTGACTACCCTGAGAAGAAACACCGAAACAAACTCAGGGGTACTAGCTTCTGCCATTTTATAAGTGCCCATTACAGCCCATATATATATAGCTTCAGTTTTGGTTTCAGAATATAATTAAAACGTGAGATAATGCTGTCAGCAACAGTTCCTAAATCGCTTTATGAATTCATAATTCCCCAGTTACGATGACAATATTTCAAGTATAACATATTGATGAATATTTTATCGTCTATTTGGAGGTCATGTTAACTCATCCGATTGTAAGAACGAGAAGTTAAAAACTAGAAAGCCAAGGGCAAATGAAGAAACACAAGTGGATTTTAGTCACTAAAAGTTTGACACGCCCCCTTGCTCCACCTTAGAAAGGGAGAAGATATTTGTAGATAAACAGCCTCAAAAATCTTCAGTCATCCGATGGTAGTAAATTTGAAGGTCATCTTAAGTCATCTGGCTAAGTTAACAACCACGATATTTCAACTCGTCATATTTGCAATACGAATAGTTAAGTATATGTGACGAAAATACTTACCTTGACAAGCACAGGTCCTATTCTCATTGGTAGCACATCGCCTCGTGGTGGGCAGGCCGTATCTGTTCAGTTTGTGTGACAGCAGTGTATAGTCCAGGTCAGCCTCAGACTGTGGGATGCCTTCCCAAGCGACCAAGCAGACGACTATCCAGGACGTCGCGCATTTGTGTCCGTTACGGAACTTTACTACAACGAGCACCTTTTCTGTGTAGTTTGTGCGTCTTATAACCTGGAGAGAACAAATTGAAGGTTTGGGTAATGATTATTATGACTTACGAATTGATGGTAGTAATAATAATAATTATATTCCACAACTATCATACAACCATCTAGTCCCAAGCTAAACAGAGCTTGTGCTATAAGTACTAGACAACTGATAAACATATTTATATATTTCTAAATACATACATATATAGATAATAACTCCCAAACACAGAACAAATGATCATGCTCATCACACAAACATTTGTCCTGGGTGGGAATCGAGTCCACGACCTCCGGTACAGCAGTCAAGGCCACAAACCACTAGACCAGAAGGTCGATCGTGGTAATTGACACAAACATTATGATGATTACTTATGAGGCAAGTTGTTTGAGAGTGAGAGAAGACAGAGACATAAACTTGGAATGTTATGCTATTGTTTATAAAAATTTGGTTCTTTATAGAAATAATATAAAAACGGTTTCAGATACGGTTACAGATATGTTGTATTTCGGATTATACATCAGTTTTGGAGAGTGTTTAGTTAGAGATTTTTAAAGAATTGTAAAAGAAAAATATAAATAGGAAATGATTTGACTTTATGTCTAGATTATATTAAATACAACCTGTAATATCCTATCCGAAATATTCGAAACTCTTATAGCGGTTTAGTTACATTTACAGAGTTTCAAAACATCCTTGAAAAAAGCTTTTTAAAAATTAAGGGAATTCGTACAACCAAGCGGTAAAATTTACGTGTTTCTTTCCAGTATTAAAGACTTGATGGAAGATGCTCAAAATATCTTTAGTAATATTATAAAAGCGTTGGGATCCATACACTCACCCACTTAGCCATCGGGCAGCCCTGTGCCGACTTGCCTTCCTTCCCAGTATAGCAGATCTTTTCTATCCTCAACTCCTTGCCAGACAAACCAGTTCGAGCTTCCAATTCCTTTCTTAATTCTGCTAAAGTTGATGCTGCCCCTGTACGAAGAAATGACAAAAATATATTGAATATCCTAAGTTTGAAAATGAAAAAAATAAATTGAAAGAATCAAACTTACCTAAATGTGTGTAATAGCTGCCTGGTTCCGGAGGATTTTTATCAGCCGGAAAACAATTGCAATCAGGAACTTCAGTTCTAGAATTATTCCGTAACCTTTCCAAATTATCGAGATACTCTTTGGAGTAATTGAATTGGTTCTCTTTAGGTTTCGCCAAGTCTGGCACTGGAGTACTAGGTTTAGATTGAGCTTTAGAGTCACCTTTTTCTGCAGCGTCAGGGTCATCTTCTAATACTTCATCTTTGGTTTGAAGGCCAGGACAAGCGCCGTCTCTTAAATGTTCTGGTGGAGGTTTCTTAGTGGACCCTTGGCGACAGCATGAAAATCCAACTTCGTTTCTTATGACAGCTGGGCCGCCATCTCCCGGGAAAAGATATGGCTCATTTCGTGGAGGCTGATGGTAAGGCATGTTCTTGTAAATCTTGTGCCCCGGCGGGGAATGCTCAGATTTTATCTGTTCTATGTAGTAAGGTGGCTTTGGGTCAACTGGAGCAATCCTGTCCGTGACCTTTTCTGGTTCTTTTTGCTTAGGGTCAGTCAAGTTCCGGTGATATTTCTGGAAGCCCATGTTTTCCTGCACTCGTGGTATTTGTGCGAAGGCTTCAGCCGGATCTGGTCGCCTCATGGGCTCCCCAAAAGGAAAATTTTGGAAATTCTGATAAGGCTGTGATTTTTGTCCAAAATTCTCCTGCTTTATAGTCGATATCGGTGGTAGGACAGTATGTTGCTGAGGTCTCACTACACCGTTAGGGAACTCTCTATATGTGTTATTGACAGGCATTTCAGTTGGTTTAAGATATGAAGTCTGATTCATTAGTCTCTGCGGCTCAGTTTTTAATAACCTATCGTCTTTGTGATATTGGTAGGTATCAGGCATCTCCAATTTGGGAACTAAAGGTGCCGATGGGTGTCTAAATTTCGCGTCATATGCTTCCCTACTCTCATAAGCTCTTCTTTGTGCGTTCGTGTCCCTAGGCGGGTTACAATTTTGTTGGTTCATCTCCGATACTGGTCCAATGAGCATTTTTGATTGAAAATCCTTACTATCTTGTTGATTATAACTTAAACTATCATTACTATAAACTTCTGCATATTTTTGCGCTTCAAAAGGTACGTTCGAGTATGTACCGTACTGTCCTCTCATGTCCGCGTAAGACGGCAACTTCTGTGAAGGTTTAGATACGTTCTTAGTCGAAGCTTGTTTATCAAAAGTTCTCGGGACCTCCGTCCCCCCCTCCCATACGTGGTGGCCACCACCTCCGAACTCGCCCGCGCCATAAGCTTGGGCGTTTTGTGAATAATTACCAGCGACAGGGTACGCCTGTTCGCCTATGCGGTAATTATCTCGGAGATGGTGGCTATACGATAAAAAATGACCGGTAGTATTTCTATCGTCATTGATGGCGACGGCTCCGGTTTTCCTATCGTCCATCCCCCGCGGCGGCCCCTCTCCAGGGTCCCCCTTATCGGGCGGTGTGTTGGTACCGTCGCGGGTGTGGTTCTGCTTGTTTAATATCATCGTTTTCAGTCTCGAGTTCAAGTTAACCCTGTCTGATTGCGAGAACATCTGATTCTGTTCTTCCTCCTGCCTCTGCATTTGATTTTGAATTTGCTGGTTTTGTTGCAATTGATTCTGTAACTGCTGGTTCTGCAACTGCTGCTGTTGATTTTGCAGCTGCTGATTCTGTATCTGTTGTTGCTGATTTTGTATTTGTTGGTTTTGCATCTGTTGGTTTTGTAATCTTTGGTTGTGCTGCCACTGTTGTTGCCACTCATTTTGGTTTTGTGGCTGACCATTATCTCTATATTGGCCGCTGTTATATCCGCCCGAATACCCGCTACAATCGAGTGAAGCTCGCGGACCGTTGCTCCCCTGCAGGTATCCAGGCTCGGCGTTTCCCGAATGCTGTCCATTGGGCGTGTTTTGTTCTTGTCTCTCGCCTTCGTTGCTGGTATCTCCCGACCCATTTTCAGGGTTGGAATATTCCTCTTGATGGTCTTGAGAGTATTCTGTGCGATCATAAGTCTGGCTGACATTATAGCCGCCTGCCGCTGTTGTTGGTACAGAGTTTTGGTATGATGCGGCTGAGGCTGGTCGGGAATCGTTGCCTGATGTTGCGCCGGGCGTCGCCGCCTGGGTATACTGTTGTTGGTACTCTGTGGCGTAATGAGGCGCTCTAGGCGATGGTACCGGAGTATAAGCTCCGCGGTTGGAAGGCGGCCTCTGTGCCGGTACAGACTGGATACCAGCCTGATAGTAAGTGTTATTACTGGCGTCGAAGGCGGTGGCAACGTTCTGGACGGTGTACGTGGTGTTAGCTTGGTAGTGGGGTGACGTAGCGTACGCTGTGTGATTGCCCTGGTAGTCAAGCGTCGTTTGTCCAGTCTGTGTGGGGAGCTGTTGGATGAACTGGTTCTGCCAACCTGCACAAAGAAACAGTTGGTTATAGAACATATCTTTCAACTACATATTCTGAAACTTTATCTCGAATACGTTGTTGAAAGAGTTTGCGGGTAAAACAAGTCTTGCAAAAAATGTACCTAAAATTAAACGGTTATAGGTATATAGCGCATATCAGCATCTGGAGCATCAGCTACTTCACCAAAAATGTTGGGTGCATTATGCTTCGATTTATACATAATATATCTTGTATTTCCATAGTTGAGAGGCCTCTTTTTATGAGTATTTAGTTAATTTAGTACAATTGAAGACATTTTACCTTGAGATGGATCAGTCTGCCAGGCCGTCGGGAAGCGGTTCGGATCTCCAGCGTAGAACGGCATTGGTGCCTGCAACAATACAAAACACTGTTGAGATTATTATTCAAAACCAGTACAATTCTTTATTTGCGACACAACCTTTTTCACAAAATATGAAGAAATAGGAAATTGAATGTTGACGAACATAATAGCGTCTTTTTAGAACTCGCAAACGTTAAACGGTTGTCGAAGCGACTGTTTCCATGTATAGAACTGCTGCGTGCTATTCTATTACTTCTTTGTTACTTCTGTTTTTTTTTTTAAATTAAAATTGACTTTTTTCTTGTTTGCTTCGTAAATCGTATATAAAGTGATTTATTGTGATTATGCCTTGTCTTATACTGAAGAAACATCAGAGTGCAAAGTGCGAAGTTGTTTTACATTAACGGGATCGACTCGTTTATGACGTTCGACGCTCTGATTGGCCCACTCCAATATCTTAGCCAATCAGAGAGTCAAACGCGGTATACGTTTCGATCGCATTAACGTTAAAACAGCTCGCACTCAGCACACTGATCTATTCTGTCCTCGTCATTTTTTTATACAATAGTCATACCGTTTTAGATAATTAGCAGCTACGTCATTTAATATTGTGTTATGTATGTCGAGGCTGGCTCGGACACTGTTTACTGCACTGTGTATCGTGTGAACTGTCCAACGGCAAACGTAATCATATGATGACCGAGGCCGCCATCTTACTGTTTGTACAAGCGTCATTGCGAATTACAAGCGTTCGGCAGACATGTTTGACGGATTTATTACTAGTATGTAATTGTGTGGGATGTTAGCTTTGCGTTGGGTTAGGTCTTTGTCGAGATTATGTGCTTATTGTGAAACAGTTTATTATTTTAAATAGTTTATATTAAACAGCGTGTAAAGGAGTATATCGACGCTTAATGATCCATTTGATTTCTTCCTTTTCTATTTCATTTTGTTTTTGTATATGGTTAAATTCTATTTTGCTGATTTAACGTTATCTGCTGTTATACAAGTACGTTGATTTTGATTAAACTAATGCAGAAAGCTTTTCCCCATTAAATGTCTCATGAATCGCTTACTGGCAACCCTAATAATGTCAGCCGAAACATTGTAGGTTCAAAATGCTTTGTTTTTTTTATAAGGAGAGATTTCTTTTTATAAGAAGATAGGTCCTCGAAGGATTATGCCTGACAAGAACTACATTGGTCTTTGTTCTAAACTAATAATGACAAAACTTGAAGTATAATTAAAAAAAGAAACTTTAAAAGCCCATTATCGTTTTTCTAATAAAGCCGCCTAACTGAAGGAAAATTATGAAATTACAAAACTTAAGCATGTTAAGCGTTGGCAGGCCAAAGTAAATATGTTACGTAACAAATTATAATGTAATGCTTCTTCGAAACTCCTTCGAGTTTCTAAGATTTTAATTTCTGCGCGAGAGGGATGCCTTTTACCAAGTTAGGTAATATTTTATTAACATGCCGACGTACGTTCGTCGTTCGTAATTAAAACTTTGTTATGTCGTCGTAATGAGATTCTATAACGAGATTATTCTTGTTTATTACTAGGCGCGTGTTGTTTACTTTCTGACTAATTTCTGATACCCTCCCTAAAGGCATAATAGCATAAATATATAGCATAATCATTAAACAGCCTTTTAATGTTCCCACTGTAGAGACTCAGGCCGCCTCTCTAGGACAGGGAATGGGCCGTAACTCACCACGCGGGCCCAGTGCGAGTTGGTCGATGTCACATGTCTTTGAATATTTGTTCTTGGACATGCCGATTTCCTTACGATATTTTCATTCCTTATGTTATGAAAGCAGTGGTGATGAGATAAAATTATACAAAGTAATGCGTGTATTATTTAAGAAAAATAACGCCTGATAACAAATTATAGCAATATACTAAAGAGTCTCTAACTCCGTTCGGTTACGGCTGGTAGACCTAATTCTTTTTGCTATTGATTTATTATACAGTCCTTTAAGTTATGGCCTAGGTTTCACTTCTGGCGAAAATAAAAAAAATACATGCCAGCAATGTACGGGAAAAGTTAAATTCCCCTTTGTCATCCAATGAAGCCATGAATTCACCCAGGTTACAATATAATCGAGTAGAGGCGACAACGCAGTATACCTCTATTTATTACCCAATTACATTGTAACCGTTAATTACATTTGTATGCGTAATTGCGTTCAGCGCATAATTGAACACAATTATGGACCATCCCTCTTCATGCGACGGAGAATTTATGTGCAAGAAGATAGGATATAATATTAAAAAGAAATGAGAGGACAAATTACATTGTATTTAAATTGTGAATTCTTTTACACTTATTGGGATTAATAATAATCTGTTTGCCCTTTTACAAGAAAATAAACGATAATTGTTTTTATACGTAGTTAAGAAGGCTTGCATCTCTTGGTGTACCTGGCGTAATAAAGTAATGGATGCTATTCAGCATTCGAAGTACCTAACTAACTTTTTTATTTTCGAGGATAATAAGGGCAATAACTCCTTCCGCTCTGGGTGGAGTGAGTGTCAGACTTTTACGGACTAATGCCAACCCGTGTTTCCGATAACAGTAAACATTTCAGTTTTTATTATTGTTGTTAGGCTCGCGTTTGACTACTATTTCACATGATGAAAAGCGACTATCTGTTCGACGATAGAGCACGCTTGCCTAGAAGTAATCTATTCACTCTTGACTTAAAGATCCCCAGGTTGTAGATATCAGGCAACACAGACTTCGGCAGAGGATTCCACTCCACGCACAATAAAGGTATTCTCAAAATGTTTTGTGCGTATCATTAGTAACTTCTCTCGCTCTGGTGGAGTGTGAGGGAATGTCAGTTTAATGACTAATAAACCCACTTGTGTTCCCAAATATGGAAATATTTTGCTCTATTATGAAGATTTCTAAAGCTAATAATGTGTATTAATCGACTTTCGTCGCTGCCTCTGCTTAAAACACTGATTTTATTCCTAACATTACATAATAACTAAAAAAATATATATCGTTTCAATTTAACTTTTATTTCGCATTTTATGAAACCCATAAAAGGTCTACAAATAAATTATTGTCGCACAATAACAACGACAGTTACAAACAATTTATCGGGTTTGTTGTTATTAATGAATTATATTTGTGAACAATGCCACTCTGATAACTATAGCAATTATTGCCAATTTCTACACTGAATGGGCATTCCAATTCATTGTCACAGTCAAATTGAATTTATTTATAGCTCACTATAACTAGATATTATATTATATGTGGTTCTTATTTTATCCTGTTTTGTACAGGAAATAGCAACCACAAAATAATATAACGAAAGTGTTGATATTTTTAACTGGCGTTAAAAATGTGGAGTTATAACTTTTATTTCAAAGTCAAAGCATTTATTTCAAATAAACCATTTACAGGCACTTTTGAATTGTCAAGAAGTTAGTCAGAAAAATGTTGCTTATTGCACTTTCCAAAGCGTAGATCTCTATGAAGAAGAGTGTGCAAGAAACTCCATGGACACTCTTTACAATCTCAAATGTAAATAAAGTAAAGAGTAGACTTTAAAAGATGGATAGTAAAGGTACTAAGTCTTTAAATGGTAGAGGTAACTAAATAATCCATGATCGAGTATGAAAAATTGCAGAAAAGGAGCAAAAACAAGAAAACTCAAACTTAACCACGGATAAGAAATTAAAGTCAAACAATATTGAGTTCAAGAAAAACTCTAGCTGTAAGAAAGTTAAAACCTTCTTGCAAATATTTAAAAAAAGAGGTGTCAGGAACTCGAAAACTGGGAATTTAAATTGTTTCTTTTAAAATTAACAAACTTTTCGTTCATTACGGCAAGTCGACAGTCTTACTGCCACATAACTGGGCAGTTTAAAATAAAATAGAAAAGCTTGGAACGAACATAAATTCGGGCGAACTGCACTGAAATTGAGAAAGTTGGGGGCAGCGGGCGCAAATTAAAAATTTCCACACTTTGACATCTTGTTATGGAAAACTAGTTATTTGAACTAGACGTAGTGTTGTTAGAGTTCTGTTGGAACTTGAACATCGATGTGAAAGTCTTGGAAATATCTGAAGGCGTGAAATAACCACTGTAGGAGCTGGTTGAGTCGTGCGCAACAAATATGCGGTTTATTTTGGTTCAAATCTAAAGATTTTCCACAAATTATGAGAAAATACTGACTGGTATTACTAAAGCGCCCATTACACCACTCGATATTCAGACAGTTTTAGTCTATGATTCGACATATCGCGTAGTGTAATAAGGGACAGACTGTCTTAATCAGAACAATAAATAAGACAGTCTGAATATCTAAGCTGAATATCGCGTAATGTTATAGGACCTTATGGTCTTTTTACATAGTATGGGTAGGATGCAGCAGGACGAAACTATGCATCTTTAAGATGAGAGAAAAGGACAGGTTTGTTGTGTGTTTCAGATTGTACGAATCCGACAGCTGTCAGCCGCACCATCCTATAGCAATTGTAGTGTACACTATTTTTAAGCATAGGGTGGGAAATCATCCAGTGACTTATCCCGCTTGAGCACAGAGAGAGGTCATGTCAGACTTACTAACTAAAAATCTACAGGATTTAAAAAAACGAAATAACTGCAAACATTCGAATCTTTTCCAACCCTGTAAATCTTAAACGGTACTAAACAACAACACTCATTTTTAACCCTTCCATTTCAAAAAAAGGAATTGCGAAAACGAAATTCAATTATAATTTTATCAAAACAGTCACAAGTACGTTTTTGTCAAATGCAAACGAAAGAGGAATAAACAAATTGAATAAGTTTGTCGAGCGCATTTACCTACGAAAATTTAACAATTCAATTTGCTTGAAAAAGTCTCAACAAGAGACTTTTTCTGTCAAATTTTCTGAGATAGCTACAGGCACGGTTGGCACTCTCACTTTGTTTTTGAAGATTCTTCCATAGTGTTTTGTCTTCAGAGACTATGCTTTTAGTTAGGTAATGTTTATTTTGTGTAGATCGACTAGAGGACTTTGTCTCGTGGAAGCCTGCCCCGTTAGGACGGAGCACCACCGTGTCCTGGTGGAGACGATCGGTGGCGGTGAACTCTAGCGTCTGGCCCAGGTACAGGCCATGGTACGACGCGAGAGGCAAAGGTAAGCAGCCACTGTCTTCTGTGAAGCAGTAATGCGAGTGAAGGAGGTGGCTGAAACCGTGAGATAGAGGACATCCTCATTCTTCCACCGCCGCCTCAGTAGACATTGCGGGCGTAAGGTAACATCAAGGCAATCGGTAGCTCGCCATCCAGCAATCTGGTAAGGACCAAGACCGAGTTGTGTTCCACGCGCACCTCAAAGATCAGGTTAGAAGAAATTGCCGATGCATCACAAATTAGATGATGCTGTTGGTGGTGAAAATTTAGTCAACCAATCACAATAGCTAACGCGTGTTTGTCAGTTTAGATTAAGTATTGGCACTGCTGGAATGCTTGTCTTTATGAGAGGGAATAGGCCGTAACCCACCACGTGGAACCAGTGGGAGCTGTTTTTTTTTTGTGTTCCAGAAACTCGGCCTTATTTTTTTAAGTCCTGTATATTAGTGGCTTACTATATAATTAAAACACACCAACCTATTTTCTGAATAAAAATAGAACGCTCTATTATCTGAAAGACATTGAGAATTGCCATAATTTATTAAGCCAAGTGTAGCGGAAGAGATAGTCGTGCCAGTTACTAAAGGAAATTATGGTTACAAAACTGAGTACGTAATTTAACCATTAGGTTGAATAAAACCTAAATTAAAATATTTATCAGTCAAATTATAAGAGGTTTGTTTTATTAAATGTTTTGCTTGACAGATAAATATAACAAGCATGTTGACAAGCAACACAAAGAAGGCTTGAAAACCATGAAATACTAACATGAACCTTCGTTGGTGTTCTACCATCGCTAATAATACCAGGCGTACGTTCATAAACACAATTACCATGTCCGGACCCTATAATTACTTATAAAGCAATCATGCTGCTTGTTAAAACCGACCATTAAATGACACCGATTATGGTAATGACTCGTTATGATACACTTATGCAAATCCTTCACTACACTGTTATAAAACCATAATCATGTGTTATTCCGCGTGTAATAACGCTGCCTCTGTTCCACGACATTGTTTCGCGGCTTTTATTCCCAAAATGTTAATTTCGTGGATAAAGACGAGCGAATGTGTCATTTGTTTTAACGTCAACAACTCCGTAAACATTACGATTAACTTAATTATTATTATTATGTACTAGCACGTTATTGCAGTATTAATTATAACTTTTGAACAGAATAACTCAATGATGTCGGTCATTCACAATAATTGCAGTCGTATTCAAACAAACTACGAAAACAGATAAATTTTTATGACGCTGTTCGAGCTGTTAAATATGTTTTACGAGTGTAGCAAGGTTGTAATGCAAATAAAAATGCCGATGAGTACATAGTAAACATTACAGTTAATCTAAACCTATTGGACTATTTGAAGTTCTGTCATTAAAATTGCTAAGAGATCTTCATGTCTTGTAGCGATGGTCGAGAAAACTAGCAGTATATTAAATTGCATAATTACGTTTGATTGCAATGGAAACCACTAACGCATATCCTAGGTCTTGACTCAAGCGCAGAACCTAATCAAGTCCTAGATGAAGATTGACTGGAACACGCTAAATTGGTTCCATAATTTCCTTTAAGTAAAATGGACGGGAGTATGCAATGAATCTGCATAACGTTTCTTTGAACGAAGAAGATTTCTATTCATGTATGCGCCATTATTGGATTAGGAGGCTTTTACTGTATCGCTCAGCTTTTACAAACAGCAAATTGGTCTTGGCTTAGGAAGGCAACAAATTGATAAAAGATTAGTATTTATCAAATTCAAAATGTTTTATTTCTGATCTACATGGGCACTTATAACACGGCAGAAGCTCGTGCACGGTTCCAATTGGTCAGTTCACATGGAGAAGGAATCGCAAGAGACAGGTCACTTCTATTGGGTTCAGAAGTGAGTAGTCTACTCTGGGTATTCGCTCTGATTCCGTCTATATCTTCTCTATCGTAAGGGGCAAATTAGGAGTAGCATCTTGAACTTAGGGAACAACATCCCACCACAAAACACCAAACATTCGTTACAAACAGACCATGGCTCATAAAAGCTTCATATCGTGATCATGGTGCGTTCGCTTAAGAAAAACTCAATAGATCCTTACCATGGGCTGGCTGGGATGCTCCTGTTTCATCGCTGGCGTGGTGGCTGGAGCCGGGCTCGGCGCTGCCGGTGCTTGCGGAGCGGGGCTGGGCGACGCAGCTGCGGCCACGCCGGGCACTCCTGCGCCGGCCACTCCCGCTGTGCCACCGAGGGGCTTGCGACCGCGGTAGCTCTGGAAAGAGAGGAGAAATGAGCGAGGGAGAAAAGAGACTTCAAAGAAAACTGAAAGAGACTTAAGGATGAGAGGATTAGTGAAATGAAGAGTGTTAGCTTAGACTACGGGACTATGCTTATAGAGGTCACACAAGAAATTGGACATAATGTTTCAGTGTTTCAAGGGAGCTAAGTTGTTCACAAGGACTGTCAAGTAGTGATCAAAACAATAAAAGAAGCTTGAGTATGGAAGAGATATGTTATAATATTCAAAGAAAAACAAATATGCTTAGAGGAAGAAACTACTTGACTTTGGCGACTTATGATTTGTTAACAACTTGAATTATAATAGTCGACATGGTTTAGTAAAGTTATAGAGAAAACGGTCTAAAATAAGAGCATTTTTAGATTACTAGCAAAATGACTAAGTTCTGTGGTTTGCTCGGAATAAGACAGCAACTAAAAAGTACTTATATACAATTGAATGAAATTGGATCTCCTATATTCCTCGACATTCTCTTTCAGTAAAAGAAAACTTAGGATTGTAATGTCATGATCT
Organism: Mythimna vitellina; assembly: GCA_949316375.1. Classification (NCBI taxonomy): domain Eukaryota; kingdom Metazoa; phylum Arthropoda; class Insecta; order Lepidoptera; family Noctuidae; genus Mythimna; species Mythimna vitellina. Next base: position 22,646,631 of record OX438688.1, on the reverse strand, counting down.
TCTAAAGAGGTTATTTTCTCATGTGTTAGTAAGTTAACCTCGTATCTGGTAGATACTACCGACTTTATTGTTAGTGGATTACATTGAACAAGCAATAAAAATATGAAAACTTCAAAATGCCTAACCAAGATTACACCAGAATGGAAGATAAGGAACATAATAAGCAACGTTATTATAACCAGTTAGTAGGTGTTTCAATGGCCACTTTCACAGAAACTAAAGCCATAACCAATATTATTCCTTGTAAAGGTTTCTTTAATAAACCAACACAAACTGGCCAGTAATAACGAACGAACATTAACGGTAATGCGGCCCATCTATCTCAACAGCATCTTCCATTTTCAAACCAAGTGCAGCGATTGGTCAATAAGAACCGACGTTAACCGAACTGTACCCGATTGCGCTTCGTAATTTTAAGATTGGAAATAGAAAATTTAAAATTACACGTTAGGTGCTGTTATTAGTTATTACATGCGGTAATAAGGCCTATGTACAGTGATTTGATGTGTTTGAAGTATAAATAGCGGTTTACCGGTTGGATTGCGCTGTTAATTCGTACTCAACTTTGTTACAGTGATTGCTTGGTACGATTGAGTAAGACTGTTTTTCTTGTTGTCGATAACCATAATTAGATATGTTTCAATGTGTTGATTTATTGTGTAAGTAACGAATGAAAGATAATATCTGTGCGCTGAGTGCGAGTTGTTTTTACATTAACGTGATGTAAAAGTTTACCGCGTTTGGCTATCTGATTGGTTAAGAGCTTGGAGCGGGCCAATTGGAGTGGCGAACATCATAAATGTGTCGATCTCATTGACGTATAACAAACTCGCACTAGGCAGCCCCGACTTTCATGAAAAAGTTATTTGATGGTTTATGATCAATATAGAGGCTTGTATTGATGATTTCAAAGATTATAAGTCCGTAAAAAAATAAGTATTACAGTCGCCAATCATATTTTAACCACATAATTTGACAATGACCTGCAAAATGTGATTTTTTAGCTCTTACATCTAAAAGTCCGTCAATTCAAGAGCACTACGAAGAAGCCAGAAACCCTGATCAAGCTTCCAAACGATGTGGTAAAAAAATTTTTAATCAATTGAGAAGTAAAAGTCCATCAATTTGGAACTAATGAAACGTGAAACTGTGTTACAAATAGGAATGTGACTGAACACTGAAATGATGCGAAGATGTATAGTTCCATGGTCACAGCAGCGTGCGATCGCTCGCGTTGGCTACACACGCTCGGTTGCACCCTGTATATATCAGACTATCGCTAACATAACCTACTTTTCCTACAAATGAATTGTGAAACTGGCTGAATATTTTTCTTATTAAACAAAAGTGGGGCCATGTTGTGCCAATGGCTTCACCCGTGCGAAACTCGAAAATCATTTCAAGAGAACATACTCCCGGGATAAAAGACCTATTAAGTCTTAGGACTTTTAGACTTTTATACATTGTGAGTACTAAGGAGTGGAATTCCCTGTCGAAGTCTGCGTTTCCTAATAGCTATAACGTCCCTACGTTCTATTTTTGTTTCAATTCACTCTTGACTTAATGACCACCTCGTATTTAAGTCAAGAGTGAATAAGTTACTTCTAGGTAAGCGTGCATCGACGCTTACCATCAGGTGAGACAGGGGTCAAACGCGAGTCTGCCAAAAAAAGGCTATACTTGTGAGTTCTCTCCTAGAGAGAGTCCCAACAGTGGGAACAATATAAGGCCGACTATACTATGCTATGCTTGTGAGTCAAGTTTCATACAAATCGGTTCAGCTGTAAACACTGCAGGTACTGTAAAGAAGAGGCATCAAACAAACAGATGGAGCTCCTTTTGTATTTATAAATTTCCTTATATATTATTAAACCAAAGAAATCCCCGACGCTTCTGCCTATATGAACACGATAACAGAGATAAAAAACATATATTTCACCAATAGACAGAGTGATTTATGAGAGTGATTATTCTGTAATACCCTTGCGAAGCTCGGGCGGATTGTTAGTTAAGTATAGAATGGAAATTTCTAAACAGTCTAATAAACACAAGGGAACTAATCTGTCAATCATATCTCTTATTCCAGAAACAGAAAGCAGACATGTGATAGCACTTCGGAAGGATAAAGAAAAATCATACTTCACAGTGAATGGAAAAGCCTGTTCATTATAAAACAAACAAGAATACAATCAATCAAAGTCAGGTAAGATTAACATTCTGATATTAAGATTATCGTATCTTAATGGATGTGCTATTTTTTGAGTTTTAAGATTAATTATATTCCAAGTCCGACATATTGGAGGTCAATCACGACAGAGATTTTTCAACAAAGTTATAAAAAAAAACTGTGGATATTTTTCGCTTTGCAGTAAGTTTTCGTCTTGTGCAACTTGAACCTTCAAAAATCCATAACAATCACTTCCATCAAATTAGATGATATACAATACTCTCCTTTTCGCTACCTATTATTAGAAAAATATAATATTCTCCACTTCACTTAACTTTATGAATGCATTTCATACTAAGTAGACATTTGGTCGGCAGCTGGGGCTTCAAAATGCATTTCTTATGGGCCTATGGGTTTTTAAAGTATGAAATATAATATTTTTGAGGCTTAAAAATTTTATGTACATAATTCAATTGTATTATTATGTTGTTGCAGGCAATTTTTAATTGTTAAGGGATTTTATAATGTGATTAAAATGATCGGTCTATTAATAGACTTTGACGTATTGAAGTGTAGTAAAACCGTTGAAGTGTAGTGTAGTTTTTATTTTTGATAGGTTCGCGCTCACCGCTATCTCACCTGATGGAAAGCGAAGATGTGGTCGACGATGGAGCGCACTTACCTAGAAGTAACCTATCCACTCTTGATTTAAAGATTCCCGGGTTGTAGTATAATAAAAAACTGTGATTCCGCAAAAATGTTTGTTCTTCATTATTATTTTATTCTTATTATAGTGGCTAAGGACAGAGAAGAGTGGAAAAATGAAAGAGAGGCCTTTGGCCTGCAGTGTTCTTCATTATGGACTGAAAAATTTCTTAGCGATGTGTTCAAGCATTTGTACGTGTCGTAAAAGCCAATTTATAACAACTTTAAACAGACAATAGGCGTTAAGTGTCATCCAAAATATTGACCGTAAGAAAAGGACACTAAAGGAAGCTTGTGATCCTAAAACGCAAATGGTTTTAGCTAGTAAAAGTCAACTAAAACCGCACCCTATGTGTGTAGAGTGGAAGAAATCGTTAGATCATTTTGCACCTCAAAAAAAATGGGAAGAAAAGTCGGTTAAATTGAAAATTTTAACTCGGAAATAGGAAAACCCCATTATCATGAGACCTTGCGGAAATGTCCGAAAGAGTTACTGTGGCCCTAGAACGCAAAGCGCAAATGAAGGAACATAGCTTTTAGTTAATAAAATTCTGGCACTAAGAATGCATGTTATGATTTTCCACCTCAAAAACAAAATATCTTGCAGCTTCAAATTTATCGAGAGCGAAGTACATTTGAGCGGCATACACACCGTCACGTTGCCACGACAATAAGTCAAAATTTTGCTGCAGTGACAAAGCAGGCCGTACATTAGCTGTAAACAAAAGACCTTTGTCCCGGCCGCAAGTTGCCCGGCCCGGGAACACCGCTTTTGTCCAACTTTCTGTAACTGGCTTTAGGCTTTATTTAATTGTCTTTGGGATCTAACACGGAGAGGGATCATAATCCTTACTTAAAGCCCTAATGTCGGCGGCCACTTAAGTGGTATTTATTGTCTGCGATTGTTTCAAAAACTAACATAGTGAAACTAGTAAGAAATTCCTGATATGATATTTATTTTGCAAACAATTTTTAAAAACACTTTTACACGTCAATTTTTTTGTCAATTTAAACTAGATGAGGCCGGTGTTTCCTAGCTGACTGCCACGAGACAAAACACCGAAACAAACTCAGGAGTCAATGTCTCTTATCAAGTCTATACAGCAAACATGTAATGGTCAAATCATATGAGAACCATGCAGATTAGTGTCTGAGATGGTCTTTTGAAGAAAGAACCACACAGATTTTATTATCAATGCCGGAACGGAACCAATACTTGTAGGTGCCAATATTTGATGTTGTACAAATCAAATATTACTGATCTCAGTGCCTTGAGCTAGTTTGTTTTACGTTAATGTGATCGACACGATTATGACGTTCAGCGCTCTGATTGGCCCGCTCCAAGCTCTTAACCAATCAGAGAGCCAAATTACTTGATAGCGAAATTACTTGTACTTAGCGCACTGATTCGTGTGATCTCCACCTGTATGTAAAAAATATCGAATAAGGATCTTTTTTTTAAGCTCAAGTAATATGACTCGTCTAGATTTCAAGAATATCCGTATACTGTATACAGGGTGCAGAGTACCGCGTCTGTTTATCAGCGCATGCGTTCCCCAAGGTCGCCCCTTTGATCTTTTTGGCAAAATATCAAATCTCGTAACACATTTCTTGTGACTAGCCATTAATATACAGTATTTACATTTTCTACAATTCATTGTTTGTTTTCAGAGCAATGATTTACGTCGGTAGTAATTCTTGCGATACCATTTTACGTTGTTTTATTTCAAAATAAATATGGGTGAATAAATTTTATTTACGAGACGTCCGTCACGAGATGTTAGTGATAAATATCGTGGATTATATAATTTTGAATTTATTTACTGACGGCGAAATGTAGCGAAGTTATTATTAATATTAACTAGTTACTCAGAGCGGCATCGCCCGCGTGAAATTAGAAAACTGTCCCAAGGGAACATACTCCTGAGATAAAAAGTTCCCATGTGCTCTTGTCACGGTCTACCCATAAGTCAAATTTCGTGCAAAGCCGTTCAGCCGTTCGAGCGTGAAGAAGTAACAAACATACACAAACTCAAACACTCACTAACGTTTGCCTTTATAATATTAACTTGATGGCTCCGTCTTAGGTCTAACTAATGGAAAGAAAATTAATACAAAAATGTGACCAAAATGGCGAAATGATAGCTCAACAGCGATTAGCATGACTTGACGTGTGTTTTATTTGTGTCGTATCTATAATTTATTTCAAGAAATGTTAGCGATCAGAAAATAAAATGACATTGACCTTAGCCGCCATTTCGCTATGTTTCAGCTGACAAAATAACTTCGATTTCCCTCGCTAGATATTGTTTATCTATACTATCAAGAACTACATTGACTTTACTTAGGAATATTATCAAAATATTTTAATTAGAAACCCTTGAATAAATTTCTAAGAAAGATAAATCTAGGTATTGAATACTAAAACCTATCCAAGTCTAAAAATAGGCTTTTTTAATGGTAGTCGATAAGATTCTCATCTCTACAATTTAACATTCTGTTATGAAATGAGTTTGTTTATTACATCTTTGAGGATTGTTCACGGCGGACTACAAAGGAGATGGGGTCGCGACTAGGATGTCATCTTCAAGAATTGGAAAGAGGATGCCAAAAATCGTGATCATTGGAAGGAATCGGGGCTTTTGCCCAGCAATGGGAGAACCTTCTTCTTCCTGCCCTTGTCCCATATTACTTGGGGTCGGCGCAACACGTTTTCTTCTTCCATTCTGTCCTGTCACCCGTCACGCTATCACTAACTCCCTTTTCTTTCACATTAGTCCTCACACAATCCATCCATCTTTTCTTTAGCTTCCTTCTCGCTCTCCAACCATCTACATGTATACTCAGAACTCTTTTAATAACATACAGGTTTGTATCTATACAAAAATAAAAGTGAAATATCAATCACTTATTAATCACGAAATCTCAGAAACTATAATACCCACAAACTTAAAAGGTAGGTAGGTTCCATAGAGGGCGTAGACATCCGCTAAGAACGGATTTTATGAAACGCCAACCCTAAGGCAACATTACACGGTCATGCAAGCGTCAATTATTTCCATCAATCATGAATGATGGTTGAATGACGGAATTTTATCGCCTACAATTTTGTCATGCAAACGTCAGTCATCGCATTAGACGGTAGGTTTTTCGTCAATCAAAACTTTGACTATGGCAAAACTGACAGCAAAACCTATCGTGTAATGTTCGTCTAAGGGGGTAGAAGTTGGTATGTAAGAAACCTTTTACACGGATGAAACTGTTAGCAGAACCTAGTAATAAATATATCTATACTTTATCTGTAAGTGAAAACCACATGAAAATCCGTTAAAACCTAAAACCTACCCAACTCTAAAAATAGTTTTTTTCAAAGGTCACGTTAGTCAATAAGATCCACCACTTAATAAATCTCTCATCTATACAATTTAACATTCTGTTATGAAAAGACTTTGTTTATTACATCTTTGAGAGAAGATTCGCAGGTGTTCGTCATGTTTAAAGTTCCTTATGACGTCAACTGACAGTGAAATGCCGTTTTAAAAATGGAACGAGAAAAAATAAGAAGAAAAAGTGTTCTTTTTTTAAGTCCTCTTTGAGATTCTAGTTTGTTTTACTAACTTGAAGTAACGAAGACACGATGTACGTTGTAGGTTCTTTGCTTTGTATATTTTTTTTATCATCGCTATTAAGGAAATTTTTGTGAGGAAGGCAACCGGAGTGTCCTTGAACAAAAAATTCGAGGTCATGTGACATCCCCGTGTGGCGGATTACGACCCATTCTCGCTCCTAGAGAGAAGGCCTGAGTCCCAGCAGTGGAAACATTATAAGTCTGATTATGCTTATGTTATATATAATAACTTGAGCTTTAGTAAAATGACTAACAAAATTAGCGAAAACGATTTTCGAAAACTTTAAAATGAATAATAATAATAATAATAATAATTTATTTCTCCATAAATATTGTACAAATTTGAGCAGTAAATTGAAGGTAACTTAATACAAATGCATAAGAAATAAAAATGTACAACTGCGCCTGAGCTAGGCCGAGCCTGTATTTCAGGACGCAGTTCTCTTACCAGAAAAGAAATTATCAATATAACAGCATTTGCGTGTAACATCTATATAATTTAACACATAACAAAATATTAATTTGCAATCAAAATTGTGTGTTGTGTGCATGTGCTTCGTGTGTTTGTGGTGTAATTTATCTCATCGTTTTAAGAAGGTCTTCAGTAGTTTGGTAATCACATGTGAGTAGAAAGTCTAGTAGTTTGCTTTTGCATCGTTATTTGTTTAGTGTGTAGATATTAAGAGTTGTGTTAAGTTTGTTGTAGAGGAAAGGACCATTGAAACAGAAAAACCTATGTGTGAAAGAATGTTTAAATTGACGGGAACGGGGTACTACAGCATTACGACGCCGTTTGAGTAGATTATTCCTATCCAAAGGGGTAAGAGAGTGTTGTTTTAGAATCACATTTAATATGTAAAGTTGATGAACAGTGGGTAAGCTCCAGGACTTATACAAAAGATGTGTAGGGTAATCAATGGGTCGAAAGGAGCTAACCTTTAAAATTGCTCGTTGTGCTATTTCAAGAGGAAGTAGAGTGGTTTTGGAAGCTCCACCCCAACTGGAAATGCAATAAGTTAACAGCGATTCACAAAGTGCCCTATAAACTTTTTTTAGGATTGAAATATCTGCCACGTGTCGTAAGTTCTTGAAGATATAAATCAATTTTCTAAGTCTGGATTGAAGCATAGAAATGTGCGCACTGAAGTTCAGCGATGAGTCGAGTAAAATACCTAAGTATTTGGCTTCAGATCTTCTAATTAAACTAGGGCAATTACAAGTAGTGTCATTTGAGGAGGCGACATGATTGGAATGTGACTTTAACGTAAGTTCAAGGACGGGTGCATTAGAATTTCGTAAATAAAATGGCATGTAAAAAGTTTTATCTGAGTTTAGAGTGAGGACATTTTGTTTTAACCAGTTGGAGACCTTATTGAAACCATTTTGAGCCAGCATAAATGTGTTTTCCCAAGTGTCAGCAGAAAACAGCAACACAGTGTCGTCAGCGTAAGAAATAATGACACCCCGCTCTAATTTCATCCCGCACAGCTCATTTAGATACACTAAGAAGAGCGTTGGTCCCAGCACCGAGCCTTGCGGGACACCAAAAGAGACAGATTTCTCAGTGCTAATGTAGGTGTCTACTTTTAGACATTGTTTACGATTGCTTAGGTAATCTTGGAACAATTTAAGCTGTAAACCTCTTACACCCAGGCGTTCCAACTTAGCTAGAAGACGCGGAATTGATACCGTGTCAAATGCCTTACTGAGGTCAAGAAAAATGGCGAGTGCTTTATTCCCGTCATCTAGAGTTTTAATAATATGGTCAGAAAGTTTATGCACCGCATCCTCAGTCGACTTTCCAGAGCGAAAACCAAATTGTCCAGAAGAAATCAAACTGTTGCTTTCGAGATACCTAACGAGCCTACAATTTATAACTCTCTCCAGAATCTTAGAAATAGCTGGTAGTATGGCAATTGGCCTGTAGTTGCATACACGAAGTTGATCACCCGCCTTGAATATAGGGACGATGATAGCCTTTTTAAGGACATCGGGAAAAACTCCTCGATTAAGGCAAACATTGAATAAATGAGTAAGGGGTGGGATAATGATATCTTTTATAGCTTTTAGTATGCTGCTAGATATTTTATCATGACCGACTGCGCTAGTACATTTTAAGCCATTTATAAGTGACAAGATCTCGCCCTCATTAGTGTCTAGTAATACAAACGAGTTGTTAGTAGTTTGGCTTGAGACTGGAAGATCTAAGGTATTTTGAGCTATTGTCGGGCAGTTTAGAAGCCTGTTTGCCAGAGAACTTCCAACGTTAGCAAAATAATCATTAGCCTGATTGACAGATGTTTGTGGGCAATCACCAAGGAGGTTGGTAGCAGCTGATTTTGTTTTGTTTGTGTTTGTTATAGATCTAATAACTTCCCAGAGTTTTTTATTGTTACTACAGTTTTTGTCTAGTTCACTTTTTTCGTGTTGTCTTTTAAGTCGTTTCAGTAAATTGTTACAATGGTTTCGATAACGGGTGTAAATTAGTTTTAAGGTTTCATTTTCAGGTGAGCTTTGCGAGTCTTTGTGGAGGCGATCCCTATTCTGTATACATCTCAGTAATCCCTGAGTGATCCAGGGTCGAATGATGCGTTTTTTACGGGGAATTTTTACAGTCGTGGTGTTGTCGATTATAACATCTTGCAACATTACTACGAACTTATCCATGGCTTTATTAGGATCGTCAATATCAGTTATGTGACTGAAGTCTACATTAATCAGTTGTTCACGAATAGCAGCAACGTTAAGTTTAGATACGTAAGATAGTGGATGATTTTCTTTGTGGGTCTGATAAAGACAGAGTAATACCGCGTTGTGGTCTGTAATGGTGGAATTTAAAACAAATGTATGAGACTTGAATTTCGTTTTAAGAAGAACATGATCAAGACAAGTTTTACCTTGTCTGGTAGGAAAAGAATGGGCAGGTAAAAATCCTTGAAAGGCCATAGAATTTAGATATTCAGGTGCTCTGGCGTCAATTGAGTGCATTGAGATATCTATATTAATGTCTCCAATTATAACGGCAGATTTTATATTTTTTAGATTGGATATAGTTGAATTAAGGGATGCTAAAAAGGGAGTTAGGTTATTATATGATGGTGATCGATACAATGCAATTACAGCCGTCTCTTTATTTATTGTTAAAATCAAACAGTTACTTTCCGAAAAGAACGGCTCAATTATATCTACATTAAGCGAATCTTTAAAATAGATTGTTATTCCATCGTTTTGGTTTCTATAATTTTGTGTTATGTGAGACTTGTAGCCAGGTAGGTTTGGAATAGTTAGATTACATGATAACCAGCATTCCGTGAGTATTATGACATCACAATCCATCTTTAATGTGTGCAAGAGAACTATTAGTTCGTTAAAGTTACGAGAAATGCTACGTATATTCTGAGTTAGTATTTTAATATTTGGTTTATTATGTGAAATAAGGTTACAACAATCAACAACACCACAGACCGCAGACTCGGATATATTTAAATTGTCAAGTTCAACGTCGGAAGTAGCCATTTAAAATAAAAATGGTTATAAAAGAACCGAAAAATAGTGAACGCTTATAAAAATAAAACCTTAAGCTCAGACCTATAGAGCTGAGAAGTGCGAGTATCTGCTTGTTTACATTCATGTCATTCATAAAATGCGAGCCGCTTATGTATAGGTAAGTAGTATAGATAATATTACGATATGGAGTTGAGCGGGTATATGTAACTGTGTTTGACGTAGCCGCATAAAATCCTCCCATGATGCTAATTACACGTTTATTTGTTGTGTGATTTAAGTAAAAGCCGTGTTGTCCCGTATTTATTTGAGTAAAACATACTCTAAATATAAGTTGAGCAATTAAAAGTGAAAAATAAGGTTTAACTTTAAAAATTAATATCAAGATACAACTTGCAAAGAAAGTGAGGTTAAAACAGTAAATGTGCAGTAGACAATTGATAGTGAGTCTGATATTATTCAGTAGTGTTATGTTTATTTTAAGAGGTGAGTAGTAAATTATGTATATAAAGATTATAATAGTGTGAGTAGTGATAGTGGTCGACGAAAAGGAGTTTAATATGTGTATTGTGTGTTTACGTTGTGTTTGGTGTCTCATAACTTTTTCTGATTGCAATTTCGAACAGATATTTCCATTAATTAAAACAAGGTATGCATTTTGATTGTAAAGTAGAAAAAACAAAATCATAGATGCAAGACAATACAAGTAAAAATCAAAAGTTAACTTTAGGACTAGTCAATTTTCATTGTTTAGGTTCTTCTTAAGTTCATTTAAGTGGGCCTCACTTTTTATACGTATATAAGGTTTTCCTTCAACTTTTCGAAGATAAATTTGACCATTTGAGGTCCAAACAAACTTATACTCAGCTGTCTTTGCGAAGTCACGCGTGAGGAATAAAAGGCGTTTCATTTTAGCTGTGAGCAATTCCGAGATATAGATTTGTTGTTTTGATATTTGTATGCCCATGTCATTTGAGTTAAGTTGATTTGTTTGTTGTTTAGACTGGTTGTACTTTTTGACTGCGTCCAGGAAAGACAATTTGGTCAGCGTGTTGGTAAACTCAATTGCAATCGACGAGCTACTGGTATCCTTTTTAGACGGCATTCGGGTGACATCTCGTATGTCATTCTTACATAGATCAGCATAATTTACGACCCTAGACAAGTTCATAACGTAACCAAATAGATCGGGCTTCTTCTCATTTTGTAATTTCGGTACATTTCTAACCTCAGTAAAAGTTTTCAGACTATTAGTTTCCAGGTGATCTAATTTCTCTTCCAATGCCGATAGATGTGAATGTATTTGTTTACGTTCATGTTCCAGTTGATCTATTTTATCTTCAACCGCTTTCACATTGAACGAGAGGTGTGTGACGGAGTTCTCGATGTCTAAGTTCGTTTTTTGTATGTTTTTGTTTTGCTCTTGTATGGAAATCATGTATTCCTCCAATTTATCTAGACGATTATTTTGAGATACACGGAATTGGTTCATCATGGACATTACTTCGTCTTTAAAGGATGAAAAATTTTCACCCGTGCATTCGTTAAGCATACGTTGTGTTCGTTTGTTGTTACGCTTTGATATTTTACTTGGTGAATTTATGACACCAGAAGCCACTTTATTTAAGTCTGGTTCACAGGTTGACTGTACCAGATCCTGTGACTTAGGTGGCGTTCTTTGTGTAGACATTATATTCGCGTAGTTGATTCACTTAGTGTTTGTTATTCGTAAGTCGAGCCTAATGGATAATATTGTACTTATTGTTTGATGGTTCACGAAAATTTGGTAGCCAGCGGTCAGCAGTGATAAAAACGGAGGTACTCGATGCCCAAAAATTGCGTTACAGCGCTGCGTTGTTCCGAAGTGAAGCGTAAATCCGGACGGCAGCGGGGTGGCAGTCTGAGTGCGGGGGGGCTCAGGCTGACATATGATGACGATGGCGGTTTGATGAAAGCTTTCAAAAGTTTTTTCACTATAACTTTTTTACCAGTTATCACAGCGTAGTCCAATTTACTTTATTCGGTACCACTGTTAATTGTCCAAAAAGAATTATCAACAACACTCGTAATAACGATAGATTACGTGACTTTTAATTTATTTTTACTTGGAGCACAGTTTAAACGAAACACTGCTGTTAGGAGCGTTCCAGCGAGAGGCTATGGAATGGGATTGAAAATGCGCTACTGAAATTTCATGTGGATGGACCACATCCCTTAGTTAATCCTTAGAAAATCCCTTAGTTTTTGAGTTTATCGCAAAAAGATAGACAGAAGCGGTGGGTATATGTAAGGATGTATGGACATTAAACACATACGAGGCAAACATTGGATTCGAACTTTTTCCTAATAAATAGTAAAAAAATACTTTAAAATATTCGTTTCGAAGCAAAACATTTTAAACCAAAAATATCATTATCAAAATAGGTTGTTTACCATGATCGATCAAACGGATTTGGGGTTGCCAGTTAAGGCGTAAACGCGACCTCAATAGATAACGCTATCACGCGGACAACAGAACCACGTAATTAATGTTGCTAAACTACCATAACTTGTTTTATGATGTTGGTATTACTGGAGAAAAATGTTTAGAACCGTTTGAGACCTGAGTTTGTTTCGGTGTTTTTTCTCAAGGTCGTCAGCGAGGAAATACCGGCCTCATCTAGTTTAAACTGACGAAAAAAACTGACGAAAAAAACTGATGTTTAAAAGTGCTTTTCAAAAAATATTTGCAAGATAAATATTATTTATCGTTTTCTAAAGAACAGTTTAGGTGTCATGTTTTTGTTTGCTAGTCCCATTCGGGTAAGTTAGTTCTTCTTCCTTTTCGAATGGACAACTAGAAGAAGTTTTTTTTAATAGACTATCTATTCATCTTTCTGGGTCCTCCAGAGAGAGGTGGCGAGCTACCAAGATGCTTCGATGCTACCGACTACGAGGTCTAAATGGGAACCAGTGTTCGAGATGGAGAAAACAAGTAGAATTGTTTCGAAGGAATTTAGGGACGCCTTTGTTCAACAGTGGGACAGTAATGGCTAGAATAAAACAAGAATTAATTGTTCAATAAAAAGTTAAATACTGCTTCTGCTGTTATAGTGGAATACTGCTCTCATCTTTGGGATGGGTCTGCCAAATACCAGCTTGATGTCCTGGAGTCGATTGAGAAGCGAGCCAAGAGAATCATGGGTGATGATGCACTTGTCGAATCAAAACTCCAAAGCCTTGAGCGTCGACGCCGAGTTGTTGGCCTGTCGGTTTTCTTTCGATTACACTTCGGAGAGTGTGCGTTGAAATTGCACAATTTAATTCCACCAAGTCCGTTCCATCATCGGACCACTAGAAGTACGGCGTTCCGCCATCGTTACATGGTGGCCTTCCACCCATACGTACAAAGCGTTTTGGGAACACATTCGTAATGTGTACAGCTAAGGAGTGGAATTTCCTGCCGAGATCCGCGTTTCCTGATAGCTACAACCTAGGGGTCTTTAAGTCAAGAGTGAATAGGTTACTTCTAGGCAAGCGTGCTCCATCGTCGGCCACACCATCGCTTACCATCAGGTACTGAATAAAGTATATAATAAGTAAATAACTTTATACGCGAACTTAAATCTATGGGCACAATAGCGGTTTGGAAATCTTGACATTTAAAAGTGTCTTTTAATTGTGTAATAATTATAGGAATTATTCATTTGACTTTGCCTCTGATATAATGTTACTGTTTTAAAATCTAGAATTTCATTATAGTTGTTAGTTTTTTGTGAGTGACATCTTTCAGGTCTCTCTAATATTTTGTCGTTTTTTTTAAACGGACTTGCCTGCAGTGACCTAAATAATATTAAGGCCTCCAGCCAGGACTTATAAAAAACATTAAATAAAACTAACCTCCTGTGGGGTATAGTCCTCGGTTCAGGGCGTCGCTGGGGAAGGGCAGCAAGGGACGGGCTGGATCGAGCATTGGTTCTTATTTTGGGAAGAATTAAAGACTACAGTCTCAGGTAGTATGTAGTATTCCAGAGTCTATTTATGTTCTCGATTGATAGCAATAATAACATAAAGATTGGCTAAACAGGCGAATTGAGGATATAAGTACGACAGGTACACTTCTGCCTAACCATTTAATTCTTTTTTCAAAATACAGAACGTTGAGCAATTTCTATTTGAAATTGGAAACAATTGGAAACACGAAGTTCCATGGCTTCTGGACTTTTGATTGCTTGTTTTGTGTTTTTTTTTCTTTGTTTATATTACTGGGAGTTGACGAAAGGGTGAAAGTTTTATAAAAGAAGCCGCTAACAAAAATAGCAATTGGTATGTCTATTTCAAAATTAATGACATAAGTTATTTTTTTAACAAACAATTTATAAAAAAATTCAACGTTGGACGCTTACTACTTACATTGTTAAAAAAAAATGGAGCGAAAAATTTATAAGAAAAAACACTGGCACTTATAAAAGAAGTGAAACCATGACTACCACTAATATTATCCGCACAATTTTGAACATTGTTCAAAACATACACGAACTGACAGACACAATCCCCAAAGCCGTACCATAATATCTAATAATCTGTAGCGTGTACAGAACCCCATAAATAGTCCCTGAAGGTGAATGAATAATAGCGAGCGACAGAACGGTATTCCACAGATACTAATCGTTTAACATAGAATATTTTGTACTACGCTGGTAACATTCATAAATTATAAATATTTGCAAGTTTGCAACCCCCGATAGTGTTGGTTGCCAAAGATTTGTGAATGTCTGTACACATTAATATTAGCGGTTTTGTGTTTAATTTATTGTGTTTAATTCTTGTATGTTCTCGTTTTTAGATAAGGAGTTATTAATTGCTTGTTATTTCTATTGCTATGTTAATCTTTGTTATTAAACCTAATAACTATGGAGAAGTTGGTTGGTATGTGGAAAATGGTAGTACTAATAAGAGGTGGAAATATAAGAGGAAAGAAGAAGAGAAAGAAGAAGAATCTTTTAAGCTAGATCATAGGGCAAGGTGTGGGACCTGTGCGAATAGAATCTTCTTCATTAACTAAAGAGATATTAACAAGAAGTTGAAATATCGGGAGAATAATATAATAAAGAAGAAGGAACAGTTTGAGACTATCTATGAATACGTATGGATTGCAATAACGTATTGAGTATTGAGAGAGTAAGAAAAATGAGCTTAGATTTTGTTTTACGATAAATATCATTGGAATAATCCTTACCTTAGGTGAAAGCAATGGAGATGATACGAGTTCAAAATAAGTAATAGATGAGATTAAGAAACAACAGACAGCAACAAAACTAGACCGTCCACTAATTCCTGTTCACAATTCACACTTGACCGATAATTCAAAAATAAGCATAGTGAAGATGTCAACTATTCAGACAATAATAATTGTAGAAAAGCTCGTAAATTATCACTCAAGACAGTTCGGTATTCTTACTATTTTGTTTGGCAAACGCATTGTAGCTATATTTATTGAAACTGAAGTTTATTAGCCGTATTAAATTATATTTTAATGCAAACAAATTTTCAGGCTTGTTTTTTTCCGGGAGAAACATTTTTCAAAGATTCAAAATTAATTGTCAGATCGTCTAACGTAGGAATTTTTTCCTATTATCAGCACGTAAAATAAAAATGTATTTGATTAAAATGTATACATTAAGATCCTTAATAGCGAACGGTTTAAGAGTTACTTCAATCTTCTAATGATCTGTAAGTAGTTCTTTATTTATTATTTCTACTCCTTCTTTTTCAAACATTATCATTTTTATTTCACCACAAAAATGATAATACAATTGTAATTCACCACTTTCATAGAAGCCTCCATTACCTATACTTTAAACTCTATCAAAATGACACTAGTTATTTCCATTACAAAACACTTAATCTACTACATTCATATAGTTTACTACGATTCTAAGTAAATATACTACGGGCTTACGGAACACATTAAATATTCAACTATTTACTACACTACTATTACTACTACCAATGTCATTGAAACTCCAATACGGGATGGTTCTATTCTTTCTTCTCCAGATTTAGAATAGCAGGTCGAAGATACTTTATACGTTGTCGAGGGATGTTTTTGATTCAGTGTGTGTATATGTAGAAGATATTTTAGGTAGGAATTGTGTGAGCTGCAGGTAAGAATTGAGAATATTGTTTTTTTTTGTGGGTTCGAAACATTGAAATAAATAGGAGTAGTGTAGGTCAAGTTCACCAGACCTTTAGACGTCAGTTTGCGTAGAATATAAATATTTAGGTATCTTTACAAGCGAATGTATTTAAAAAATAATACGGTAGATTAAAGATAAGGGACCATAGCTTATGTTAATAATATTGCAAGATATAGATCAACATGCAACGTGGCAAAATCAAGGCCAAGAAAAGGTCAAAGAAAATGTACAAAGAAAATCGATAAAGCTTTCTGGACAAACAGTGCACATTATTACCACTTTTATATTAATTCTCAGATAATGTGAACATATATAGGCAGAAAGAGGTTGAAGAATATGTCAGAAAGGTAAAGTCAAATTCGATAAAAGTTGGAGACCAAAAGGCGCTAAGTCCAAGCTATCTCCTTTTGTCATAAGACACATTAATTCCCAGGTCAAGAGAACACATGTAGCTGTAGTAGTTATGGATTATACAAGTGGCAGTCATTGTGGGACACGTGTACCACCACGTTGGCCGGCGGCTATTCTTGAGCGAGCCGGGTGTGAGGGCCGGCGGTGGTGCAATGGATGAGGGAACTTGCAGTTCAGGGACATGTTGTTTAAGTTTTTTTTGAGTACGAAAGATGTATAGACAGATTAGATATGGTCAGAATGATGTTTAACAAAAAAGTATACATAGATTAGATTTTTATAATCAGTAAAACTAGCAAGTAGCTGTTGATGGCCATTCATTTATTACGTGAGACGATTTTTACTAGTTTTTGACCCCTTCCCCCCTAAATATAAGAATAGGCCAACCCCTCCCCCCCCCCCCTGTTGAATATTAATTACGTAAGAATCTAAACGAAAAATGAATATATGTTTAGTTTGAATTGATTTTAATTTTTAAAAGTAACAATTTTAAGGAACGTTAAGCGTCCGCGGCGCGGGTACGTTGCCATGGAAATAGTTTATATACGTATAGTTTATGCATCCGAGTGCACATCAGAACTCAGCGCGGGTAACCGCGCTTTTTCAATCTTAACTTTTGATTTTTTTGCGATCTTACGTAAGAACTATAAAGATTTTCTTCCACCCCCTTGTAAGAACATCACAAATAAGACATGGTCGATCCCCTTTCCCCCTTAATCATCTTACGTAATAAATTAATGGCCCCTAATCTTGTAGTAAGATCCTAGAAAGAAAAAATGAAATTTATTCTGTCGTCGTAATTAAAAAGGGCACAACAATTTTTTTTTTCGTTTTTTTTTTTTTACCAAATATGTATTTAACTAAATTTCGAAAAAAATATTCGTTGTGCCCTTTTTGATTGCGACGGCAGAATTGAAATATGGAGTCTTATTGAATCTAGAGCAAATATTTCGAAGAATTTTGTAGTTCACATACATAATACAAACTAAGGCCAAGATAAACATCAACTATTATTAAATGTAGACAAAAAATAAAAATAGTAGTACAGTAAATAAATAAGAAAAATAACGAGTAACAAAACGCTACCTCCTTCATGTCGCACCAAACTTAACCTAACAAGTATATTTCAGTGGTGTTGTTCGTGAATGGCATATGTTTTCTCAGCATATTGCACAACATATTAATTTGTTCCCTTTCCTTATTGCATGGCGCATGTTTGGCTACTTATTGTTTCAAATGTAAAGCGTTAATAATTTATTACATATTATAATATAATTAAGTTAGTGATAGCATGACGAGTAACAGGGCAGAGTGGAAGAAAAAAACGTGTTGCGCCGACCCCAAATAATACGGGATAAGGGCAGGAAGATGATGATGATGATTATAATATAATTAAGTAGTAATTACAATATTTGTGCGCTGTTTCTATTTACTTGTTATTTATGAAAAAGGCATTTGCTAGATGTTTGTTGCTCCTAGAGATGTGTTCATTAATGTTGGTGGGAGCAACAGTAATTCATTATAGTTTTTTTTATTTGCTAATTTGGCCTACAGGTTTCTAGTTATAAGCCTAATGACCTCGTCGTTCAACGTTTTAGCCTTATAAGCTTTGTAAGTTTCCTTTTTTAGGGTTCCGTACCTCAAAAGGCAGAAACGGATCACTTTGTTGTCCGTCTGTCTGTTTGTCTGTCAAGAACCTTTATCTCGGGAACGCGTGAAGGAATCGAGTTGAAATTAAAACCGTATACTCAGGTCTGCAGTCCCTTAAAGCTGTGAAATATTATTATTATTAAACTTCTAAGGTAACGAAAAAAAAAGATACAGCCGTTTATGTCGCAAAAAACGTGTATTTCGACACTCTCATGGGAATCAAAATTCATAGGACACCTCCCGTTGACCCAGAATCTTGAAATTTTGGCATAAAGCAAGGTTTTATAGCACAGGTATAGGAATAAATCTGAAAACCGAAAATATGTAGTTAAGATCGTAACAAAAAAAAAAATATATTTGTACAGAAACCTAAGTGCGCGAGTCCGACTCGCACTTGCCCAGTTTTTTTTTTTGGCTTTTGAATGCTTAATCTCTATCTGGCAAAACCATATTCCCAAGAGAAGACTGCTATGGTCAACAGAGAAAAGATAGTACGTGAAATTCAAGCTTCGGAAGTTTACAACAAGCATTAAAATCAATTGCAGCAACTATCCAGTCCTCAATAGTTATCACTACGATAGCCGCGAATTAACAGGTCCATTTTCCATCGTTATTTTCAACAAAACCGCCTATAGGTGGTCGTAGAATGGTCGTTCGATATGGCGGTGGATCGCCCAACCACAGCCACTGCAAACGACCAACAATGCAGCCGCAGTTCGACGTTAACTGTGTTCAAGGTTTTGCGTTGCATTTGCTCAGCGGTTAGGCGGCCGGCCGCCTAAATGCGCGGTCCACCGCGGCCCGCAACGATTCTACCTTCAATAAAGCGCGAAATAGTTACAGCTTGGTTTTCGTCTATGGGCTATTAAACACTATCTCCTTCTCTTTCTATTTCAGTTGTTATTTCATTCGTAAGTTCACCATTACCATTTTCAGAGTCAGTTTTCCAAAAAACCTAGTTTGAAGTTGACATTGAAACGTCAAGTTGGAACAGCTCAATATCAAATGGACTCAGTGACTCAGGAGTCAGTGTTAATTCAATTTAGATTTTTATACTACTTAATATTTCGTGACCTTTAAAGGAAACTCTATTAGGTTTTATGAATTTTAATTTAACTACAACGTAATACAATATTACGCCAACATAATTTGCACGTGTTTTAAGTGCTATTTTAAGACTTTACCATAAGGAAACAGGAAAAAAAATCAAGGCAATCAAGTTAAAAAAGTTTTAAGCCTGGCTGGGCAGGTTTAGATTTTTTTTAAATGAGAATTTTGAATTGTTGGTAGGCTTTTTTTGTACAGGCAGTACCTGTTCTTATAATACCATCCTATATCAATATTTGGATTTGAAACTTTTAAGTTAAACTTGGCAAAAAATGTGACTGGGGAATGGCTGTGTGCTTATAAGAAACATCTAGAATCAGTTGTAAGTATAAAGTCATCCAGGTTTAAAAAGAGAAAAGGTCGATAAGATCGACTGAAGATTTTTTACTGTTGATAGGCTCGTGTTTGACCACGATCTCACCTGATGGTAAGCGATGATGTGGTCTACGATGAAGCACGCTTGCCTAGAAGTAACCTATTCACTCTTGACTTAACGACCCTTAGGTTGTAGTTCTGGAAACACAAACTCCAGTAGGGAAATCCACTCCTTAGCTGTACGTACAATAGATATCAAAAAGCTTGCAAAGAAAAAGTGGATTATTCATACTTTATCCTAAAAAGATAATCAACAAATAAAGAATTCTTTAGAGATTAAAGAAGACACTTCCATTTCATACGACGCACTAACTCCGTGATCATTTTAACTGAACCCGAAGGTTATCAGCATTGTACTCCGATTGATCCTTAACCTTCCTACATTGAGTCTATTGTGGCTGGAATTGATTGCTTCCGGTGTTGCCCGATGTCTTTTTATTGTGTATGTAACTAAGCTGTTTGCTGGCCGACAAGTGGCAGAGCCCAGAGGTCGGGAATGTAGGTACGGGATTTCATGGAAGGATTTACGAATGGAGTTCGTTTTATTTTGGATTTTCGTGGTGGAAAATTTGAGCTTTCGAACACAAAGGTAATCAAATTGATGATGAAGACATATGAACTGAAAGACGTAATACAACGTACTTTATATGTCTTGGAAAATATAAAGATATCCTTATCGTTCAAAATAATGATGTGATTAAAATGAATAACACAACTTGAACGATTCTCCAACAGGATAAATACAATCAAACGATATCGAAGGGTTCAAAACACGTTTCCTTATTGGGAACCACTCGTTAGGATACATTCAGACACAAACAAAACAGAGAACCAAAAACAAAACACAATCTATAGCAGCCAATTGAAAAAACAACAGAACATTTAAAAGTATAAACAGGTAGAACGGTCACAAAAATCATGCAATTTGACCGAGGTAACCGTGATGACAGACCCAAGGTTAAGTACACAACACATAGCATTGATGTGGCTAATTGAATCCTCCTTGGAGATGCAGTAGAGATGACACCGTTCTATTAAGTAGATTAAGGGCCAATTTGTCCAACACTTCAAGTGGCTACGTAATTTCAGTATGAAAAAGTCGTTTGTCATAACTGTGACAAGTTGACGGAAAGTTTAGTCTTGAAGTTTGTTTAGTAGATAATTCTTTGTAGAGATATAAAAACTGCCCTTAGGAATGGATTGTCCATTAAAAGCGTTTTTTGGATGAAGCAAACGAAACGGCTTTAGAGGCTTAGGAACCCAAGCCGTAGAACGAACTCGTAAAAGAGTATATATACAATAGTAAGTTTTGTCCAACATTTAGGTTTCGATATAGCTCCTATCGCGACTCCAATTTAGAATCCAATCAAATACGATTTACCAATTTGACCCATCAATTTTATGTTCCAATATTGTCTAAAACGTGCTCGAATACCCAATATTATTACGGTATCACGATGTTTGGATATCACGGACGGATGTTATGGAAATAACGAGGCAAATTATTAGCAATTGTTGCCGTGATCATTTGTTATTTAATAAACATCACAGCTATTGTTATCAGACAATAACATAACAATAGAATGTGGTAGAAAGTACTGTTATACAATACCATTTTGTCTAGCTGCTGGAGCATAATCAATCTCATTTATTTTAGGTCTGTATGTCTATGTTATGACGTTGTCTGCCTTCAATTTGCCTTTTTCTTCAAAAGCTTTTTATAGTCACAGATTTTGTATCCTTTACTAATTCGTTTTTTAGTAGATTCTTATTTAATATTCCCATTGGTTTTGGGCTATAACGGGTTGATGTAAACTCTCTGACAGCATTTTTGAAAACTGTTAACTTTGCACTAATATTTAGTTCAAAGTCTTCGAAACTTTCTTCTTTCAATTTTAAATACGCCAAAGCTCTATCAATGTCAAGAACAGTTCAAATAACTTTAAAAGGTAAAAACATGGCTAAAAATACCACACAAGGAAAACTATTTAAATACTTTTACCAGGAAAGTTTCTAGTCAAAGCAATGTGTCATAATGTTACATTCATAGACTCTACTGATATAATCAAAACACTAGATGTAGGCAACATTAAAAATGAAAATAAAAGGGAAAAAAAAGCGAATGCAAATTCCATTCTTTTATGTATGTTTGGTCGTCACAGCCTCGCTTAACGAATACTAGGCATTGTGTTTTCACTCACAGAGCCTACTCAAATAATTTTAGCTGAAGTAAGTACTTTTCCAGTATTTCTGTTTTTCGAATATATGGTTTCATTTTTCTGGTTTTAACTAAATAAGGCCATTTAGATCTGTAACTTTTAAGTAACATATATTCAGTCCAATTTTGCCAAAAATGTCTTAACATAATTATATATGGTCATCTAAAGATTCCTTTTTTGTCTTTATCTGTTTATATTTCCCGATACGTTTCCTATAAGGCATTCAATATTTACACAGAACTTTGCACAAGTTCTAAACGGAATACGGTCTGTTTAGAAAGAGAAACCGCGACAAGGACAGCGTTACTCCAGCTCGTGACGTCATCGGCGCAGGCGCAGCGGGACGGCAACGTCGCGCACGCCGAATGTTTTGTAAATAGAATATTGGATAGCGATTGTTGTGTGAGCGAGAGGGCATCATTGGGCAGAAAGAGCTGGAGGATCTGTCAAAATCAGTTTAAAACAGGACTTTATGTGGTGGAATTATGGATTCCTCAATACATTTTAAGTGCGGTTGTGAATTTGTCCGATAAATCGAAGTACTGGATTTCTGTAATGGTTGAATTATGGTGCGCCGTATACAGCAGTTATCGAGAAGGATAATAGGCATTTCGTTTGAGCCTGATAACGTTTATCAATGACCTGATTAATTAATTAACAGTTTTGTACAACCGTGAAATCATGGAGTTTTATACGACGTAATTCAATTTCTTGGAATCTAGTTTACAAATGACCTTATGCTCATTATAAGTTAACAGTGCCGTGGAGTTTCCGGAGTACGTCTATTTGGTTGTAGAGTTCTGAATTTGCTAACTTATAAAATATTTAAAAAGAGGGTAGAAAGAAAACCAATCGACCTCAACGCCCACCAACAAAAAAGAAACATAGCATTATTTTTCTATTATCTCATTTAAGATGAAAATTAAATTCCCTCCCTTATTAAACACTGCTATAGAACAATGTAGGTAAATTTTAATAAATAAATAAGTGGAAGGAGGAAGGGTGGCATCGAAATCCTCCCGAGGTCGTTGACCCATCGACCGCCCCCCTACTCCCCCTCCGCGCAACCCCTCCCTCACGACGTATCGAACCTTCGCGGATGTGATGTGTCTTAGTACCTATGTATTTTAAAATATTTTTGTTCATAGGTTTGAAGTTTTTGTTAGTAGGTACTAATGTAGGTGATATGTTAATATCATAGGTTTGAAGTTTATATATTTTTTATAATAAGATATATTTTTTTACGGATGCTGGTAATAAAATATACGCGTTTGAACTTGAAAATGATTTTCATTTTGTGAAACGGAAAGCCCTGGCAAAAGATTTTTTCTAAAATCTGATGGAAAAGGTTCATAGAAAAGATGTCCCAATATCCGATGGATGGCTTAAATTCTCTGCAATGTAGAGCAACAAAAAAGAAATAGAGAGAGAGTATAGAAAATATCTTAACAAGATCAGAGCTAGAAATGATCAGACTTCACTTTAAAACACTTAATTAACCAATCTAACCATTGGTTCTTTCATATCGCAACCAAGACTACAACAACACAATGAACTAACAATGAAGACAAAACCAAAAACGAATACAAAATTAGTAAAAAAAAAAGCGTTATTAGAAGGACAAAAACAAAAGACAAACGTGCAAATAGAAATCGCAACTAAAAGAGACAAGAACTAAGTGCGAGCGAGACAGAATGCGGTAGACAAGGATAAAATATATTTACCTTGATGTCTTGTAAGACCTGTAAACAACAAACATACATTAGTGTTATTAAACATAGTTACATGATAATAATTTATGTAAGGCTTTAAATAATAATTTTTATGACTGTTGTAACAATGTGCAAAAACGTATTAGCTTTTAAAAATAAACAACCGGTCTTAGTTATTTAGAGAAGTCACGTATACTCATTATTTTCTATAATAAAAAGTCAAGTCGCTAATTTTGTAAAAACAGTCTTGCTTATTTAAACAAAAAAGCTTTAAAACGTTTATTATTAAAAGCTCTTTTTACATTTTCTTTTAAGACAACAGCACTAAAAAGAAAAAATAACGCTCCAAATTCAAAATACGTTTACCAACTTTCAGAAATGAAACGTCATTTTAGATTCAGCTCTATAGAATTGAATAATAAACTTTACAGAAAGCTCGCTATCGTAGTTAATTTGTAGTTTAGTTTAAATAAACAAAGTCCTGATTGATAAACTTTGACCGTATGCGGGCGGGTTATCGACCGGACATGTCTGTAAACCTGGGTAACTGATAAAAACCGGATGAACACTGTCTACGCTGTGCAAGGAGTTTTTAAATGGTTGGTATTACGGTGTTGGTACTACATAAACCACCATCATAGAGTAGATCTATCAGATACATTTTATTTTCTGTACCTAATTCAAAAGAATATGCTACCGAATGTCCTTTTCGGAATGTTTAAAGCTTTATAAATTTATAGATGCTTTGATTTCAATCATCAATTTATTGCTTTAGCTAGCAAGTGATAGTTAAAAATTATCCCACGGAAAAGTTCAAATATAAAATAGTACTTGATAAACAGATCATGAATCTGGGTAGTCCAGGACGTACTCTACTCGTGTGAAAAGTTTCATACAAATCCGTTTAGTCAGTAAAACGTGAAAACTTAACAAGCAAAATACAGTCATACAAAATTACTTTCGCATGACGTATATTAATTATGTATACGGATGGATTTCAGCTTACCTATACTTTAATATCCATATACAATGGTAATTGTATCTGCGGTTTGGCAAACGATTTAATTTGAAATAGCTAGGTACCTAATTCAAGAACCATTACGTCATTAATTAGGAATTTAGGATCAGTTGGGTACCTACCAATGGTAAAAGTGACTCATACAAATTATCTATCTCCATTTTAAAAAGCATTCTTTCGAAATTAACTCATCCTAGACAATTGACCGCGATAAGTTTTGCCAGACTATATGCATCAATCCAATATACAGTTTGACGTTTTACATTTAAAAAGCATGATTCACTTTTGGAATGTACTTAATGGCTTAGCGTTGTGATTTTTTTATAATGTATTTTTTTATAGTGTATTTTTTATAATATGTATTTTTTTTAATGTATTTTAAGTCTCAGATCAATGTTATTTTAGACTAGCTACTGCTAGCGGCTTCACTTGCGTGAAAGTAGGAAAATATTCCCGAGATAAAAGTATCCTATGTGCTATTCCAAGACGTGATCTACCTGTGTACCAAGTTTCGTGGAAATCCGTGCAGCCGTTCGAGGTTAAGAAGTAACCAACACACATACTCACAAAGTTTCACCTTTATAATATTAGTGTGATACCCTGTATATCCAGTGTTAAGGAAATGTTAGAAAGAGTTAACTGTGGCCTAGGTTCAAGTCAGTAAAAGTCTGATACGCCCTTTCGATCTACCCTAGAGCGAGAGAATCATTTGATAATTATCCACCTCAAAAAAAAAGTAATCTGTATACAATAAGCGTGTTTTTCTAATAATGATAAATCACCCTGTATAATAAAGTTTGAAATACAGATGTTATTCCTAAAATTAAAATAAAACATGCTGTTTGAGTATAACACAGTTCGGATTTTTAATTTTCATAACCTCTCTACCTGTCGAGGTTCGTCTGAAAAGTTCTATCGCTGTCTCATCTGCCATCTCTATTTAAACCCGAAGGTCTGTCGACTCAAGGTAGGCATAATAAAACGAAGGTTTCCAGCTTCAAGGTGTGTCTTTAATGTCGCAATTTCGGTGACTTGCCGTACGCGGTTCGACCAACAAACACTGTTTAAAATTACTAAATCAGTTTTAATTTCGTTTTTTTTTTTTAATTAAGCTGTATAATAAACTGTATCTTCAAACTTACCATTTAACATTATTTATTGTTATTTTTTTTTGTTTCGATAGACTATTTAACAACCGTGAGTGTGTCCGTGGCATCACAGCGGATCCTCTCAGTGCTGAGTTAGGCGCATTTTAGCCTCGCACTGATTATAACTTTCTTTTTTCATTGTGTATTTGGTTTCTGCGATTGTGTGAGGGACGAATAAATGTTTTTTCTTTCTTTCTTTCTTTTCAACGGCAAGAGTTCTCGTTCTGGGTGGAGCGAGAGGAAGGGTTAAAGTTTTGCTGTCTAAAACTCACCTGTGTTCCTTCAGTTTCCCACTCCGCAGTCCTGAATTTAAGTATATTTTAAATCAGAATTCGAGTGTTGACGTATCTGGCTTTTTAACCAATATACTTTACAAAAATGTGATTTACCTAAGAAAGTTTAAGACTTTCTTAGGATACTTTGAAAACTTTTCAACTTTTAATATATTTTCTTCAAGTACTTTAATTATAAGGTCGATATCCGGAGGCGGTCCGAGGTTATCGACCGGACGACGAAGTGACCCGGCTGAGACGGATCCGAACCGGGTAACCGTTTGTTGTTGCCGTAGGTCCGGGACGTTTATTGTATGTATTTGAAACGGATCGAAATGTAAAAAGGATTTCAGTAACCATTATCTTGAAATTGGGATGAAGTTGGCCAGGAATTTTTAATTAAATATTTGGAAATACAGGACATGTAATTAAATTCAATTTAAAGAATTCGGACAAGGCATTTTAATGTGTTTAATCCCGGCTAAGCATTATAATACGTCCAGGAAGAAAAAAAAAACTTGGTAAAATAAAAAAAAATTGTTTTTATGTTTGTAATATTTTTATCTCACTTTTGGCATTTTTGACTAATTGTTCGTAGGCATATTATCTATGATATGTGCTAAAAGCGGAGAATAAAAACCGAAATTCTCTGAAAGATCTATGTATTAGATTGTTTTATTTTGGTTTTTTTTAAGACATTTAAAAAATCTACTGTTACACTCTTCTTACTTCAACTTACTTCTTCAGTAAAAGCATGTCTGAAAGAATAGATTATTTTGCACTATGCTAGACTGCTGTTCAGGAGTGGCGGCCACGTACCGGAAGACGCAGCGTTGGAAGGCCCCCTACAAGGTGGACCGATGTCCTGGTGAAGGTTGCGGTAATCCGATGGATGCGAGACGCACAGGACCTTTCTTTGTGACGACATTTGGGGGAGGCCTATGTCCAGCAGTGGACGTCTATCGGCCGAAATGATGATGATGATGATGCTAGACTAGGAAAACCCCTGATCTGTTACTTTTTCGTTAGCCTAATTAAGGTTCAACTGCTGGGCAAAAGATCTTCTTTCAGGCGATCTCATTAAAACAGTGTCCATGGAGTTTTTTGCACGTTCTTCTCCATAGAGATCTACGTTTTGGAAAGTGCAATTTAGCTTCACTTTTTTTTTTGACTGACTAACATTTTGACAATCCAAAAGTGCCTGTAAATGGTCTATTTGAAATATAGGTTTCAATTTCTGATTTCTGATTCCAGGTAGAGTGACCAACATCAAAAAAACAAATTTGCGAAGCACTTAAGACTATTATTTTACCATAATAAGATGTCAAACGTGAGTTATATGTAAAGTATCAGAGGAAACATTTATTGATAGTACTTGTCCTATTCTTATACTCAAAGCCTTCCATCTCAAGGCACATGGGTGGAAAATCATCCAATGACATCCCTCACTCTTGGGCGGTACGAGATGAGGAGGAGACTTTTAGTGACTAAAAACCCACTACTGTTCCTTCGCTGCCTTTCATACCGGAGCCGAGACTTCCTATCAGAAGCAGACCCTTGACTCCAGTAGGCTTCGACCTTGCTGTGCCCCTACGGTTTACTAACATTTCCTTGAGGTGCGCGTGGAACAGTACCTGCTGTCGACAATTTGGGCTTGGTCCGGACGGTTACCGGACGGTCGGACAGCGAGTACCCATTGCTCGCCGTCAGCAAGCCCGCGCCTACGGTGGACAAGGCTCGGTGCGAGAGATCGTTGCCGTCGATCTTTTACTCCTATTGTGGGACAAAGTTTTTTACAAAAAGAAAGAAAGAAAAATTGTCAGTATCGAAATACATGACAAATAATGTACAGAAAAAGTTGAGAATCATGTTATAAGTGATACTGAAACCGCAAAAAAAAAATCTTCAGTCATTCTGGATAGTAACTCAAGTACCAGAACATCGATAGACGTGGATATGCATGACAGCTAGGCAGTTAGTGCCAGGGTTGCGGCATTGTTCAAAAGAGTTACCGAGACCCTGAAGGGACACTGGAGCTTTTTATTTAGTAAAAACCTGATAGTCCCTCTCGTTCCACCCAAAGCGAAAGAAAGAAGCTGTATCTGGTCAGACTAGATTTTAAATGCTGAAGTTCGCTTGACTCCTTACTACAGCATCATGTTATGCCAAAGCTATCCCAAATGCCATGGTGTTGATAATCTGTCCATTATTCAGAAACAGCAGTCTTCCCGTCCGATTATAATTTAGATGTTTTCAAGGCTAGAGTGAATAGGATCTTAATAAACTAGCACGATTCACCATCAAGTTACTGATAGTGTGACGGTTGACAGGATAGAATAGAAGAAAAAAACGTGTTGCGCCGACCCCAAATAAGATGGGACAAGGGCAGGAAGATGATGATAATTCACCATCAACGACTGCATCACTGCTTACCAGGTGTGATCGAAGTCATGCACTAGTTTACATGTGCATTTTTTCCTACCTATCACTGTTCTACAGCTGTGAAAAACCCTACTCTAAATCTCTTAGTACATGTCTAAAGCATTGGTGTACAAAAGAGCATATTAATATCTACCTATCTATCAAGCCAAGATTCCATTTCCCCACATTTAACGCTCTAACACGAAAAGGACGCGAAAGCCAACAAAGGAAAGATAAGAGCATTCAATAGAACACTGGCAGCAGAGGTCATCGATAAGGTAACGAGAACCTACCAGACTTATCCGGGTCTCGAGCCGTGTCCGGACATTTGTCACCCTGGTAAGGGAATACTGGCTTTTAAGGAGGATTATCTAGAAATAGGTGACGGTTGTTCTTGTTAGATGGGTTTTCTTTTCATTTTTAGGGTTCTGTACTTAAGTCGGCAAAACGGAACCGTCATAGTGTCACTTTCTTGCCCGTCTGTCTGTATGTCTGTCCGTCTAACATGACCCTTTTTCTCAAGAATGCGTGAATATCAAATAGTCAGGTCTGCTACCCCAAGCAGTAGGGAAAAAAATCAAACTTCTAAGTCAATGCAATCTTCAATCTTATCTTTATCTTTATGCAAAGATAAAGTTGTTTATGCAGAGTTTAGTCTTATATTTTGACACTCGCTACGAAATTAAAATCGATAGGGTAATTCCTGGTGACCTAGGATCCTGAAATTTAGCATAAAATAGGGACTCATCGCTCATCATACTATATGAAAAAGTCTGAAAACTGAAAATTTGTAGAGACGTCCCAAAAAAAAATCTTTCTTTTTTATTCTTTAAATAAAGAATCTTTTTGCAATTCAGAAAAATCTTCGAAACTCGATTTGGGATTTTGAACTATTTACACACGGAACACTCGGTGCGCGAGTCTGACTCGCACTTGACCGGTTTTTGCGATGTTGACTAAGCTCTGAACTATGCCGAAATATGTTATTCAGTAGTCCTCTACAAACCAGCAATTTGGGAAACAAAACCGAATATTTGTCCTCGCATTATAAATACAAAGGATTCGAATTAGTCTACCATAAAGGCTGACATTTCGGTGTCATTGAAAACTCTTTGAAATAAACCTAATGTGCATACTAATAGATCATTCTGTTGAGCTCCGAGACGCAGCACATTAGTCTCCTGGTAGCGAGCTTGCTAAGATGGATACCCGTGGGGAGTGAACTTGTAGCGGTGTGTGACGGCTACACGCATAGTTTCACGCACATCCGACCGCTCTATTCCCGGGTAAGCCGGTTAGAGTTCAAGGGCCGTCTGCCTCGCGTCTACGCGTATTCCCCGGCGACCGGATATATATCACCCGCACTTGGCACCCGGCTTTACCAGTTCTTTGCACGAACACCCGAGGTGTAAACACGCCAGCGAAAGTTCACACGTTCCTGCTTTAACGACGCTTTTATTGCCACTAGACTGCAGCTAGACTATTGCTAGTTTAATTTTATATTTTTACTTCGCGGAATTGGCCATTCAAAATGTTGTACACAATTTTCTCTGCCGCGTTATGGGCGCACGTTATTGTGAATGTTGGGCGCTTATGTTCAACGTTTCCGTCGGCAACGATAAGCTTATCTTATCTCGTGGAAATATTTCCAAGTAATTTTTAAATATATTTTCCGAGAACGAAAATAGAGTAGGGAAATGAAATTTCTATTTTTGTAAAAAAAGGAAAGAGGTAAACGTCCCTATTGTCGGCGCGTGACGCTTCAAGTTCAAGGACGGGATCCGCACTCCTGCGGATATCTTACGCTTGTCTACCCGATCCGATCCCGGGGGCTTGCTCGGGAAATATGAGGAGGGCGCCCCGGGAGCCCGGGACTTGAATGGAGTCATTCGGATTCTGTTTGTAAACAACCTTCAGGATTGCTCTTTGATTGTTTGTGCTGAGAAACTTTGAGTTGCTATTAGACAGCTGTAGAAAATTTTGAAACAACTTCCACTTGGGAAAGGTTAATTGAAATTTAAATGTCATTTATCGGGTCTATTAGTCTTCTGGGATGTTATTTTGAGAAGTGATTAATCTTATGACTCTAACATTATCATCCTTGTCACTGTGACGGGTTGTCATAGATTGATGACGCTTTCAGCTTCCTTTGACAAATCCAAGTGATAAAAATGCAACATGATAGCAAGGTTAGTATAATATAAAACGTACATAAACAAGTGTGAGTTTTCCCGTCCACGTGGCTAGCATGACTGCATGAATGGAATAATGTGGATGTCACATTCACACGTAGCATGCGTGACTGGTCGCCACGCGGTCTGAGTGTTGCCACTTACTTGCGATTACGTTGAATATAAAAACAACTTGTTACTATCGATTACTTTTTGTTGTTGTTGCTACTGAATCAGCTGGTTGTCAAGTGGGTTCTGACTCAGTTGTTTAATTGGTTGTTGTAGAGTTATTAAACTACGAGCCACTTATATTTTGTGAACTTATTGCGATTGTTTTCGGTGCTAAAAGCCGAATTTGTTTTAATTTGAAACGAATACATTATTATTCCTAGTTATCTACTTCATCCTGAAGTCTAGCTCGCCATTGTTAGGTTTCCCTTCTTCATTAATCCTAATAAGATTCCGGGTTTTTTCAAACAAAATATAATTGACAGCCATTACAATACAATATCTTTCTCATTGTGCCAGTAACCTTTACCGCCTTTCTCTCTAGCCGATGCAACGCTCGATATCAATTTTAGAAGCCTTGTCTATGTATCAAACTGTTTTATCTTGCACTATGGTTACAAAGAACATGTTAAAATAGAACTTTAAAGAAAGATATTAAAGCCACAAAATATGAAATGTTGACGAAAATTAAAAACCCATTAAGGTAGCCGGAACAGTTACGCGACCCAAGTTACAGCGCTTTTACAAAAATGCAAATGTCACCTAATTTTTACTGTTGGTAGAAAGTTTATGGTGAAAGTATTTGACTTTGAAGTACATAGGAACTGTATGTTTTACCCTTAGGTACTGTTTCCGCAGTTTAGTGCCATCAAACGATCGTAAAATCTATAAAAGGTGAAGTTCTTATTCGTTTTATGGGCACAGTATGATATATTGTGACAAGATGTAATAGACAAGTCTTCTTTAAGAATTTGCAACTTAATTTTTGAAGAAGTCTATCATAGTTTGTATGAATACACCTTTTTGTTACAAATTAAGCCTCAGTCAAGCATCTTTTGTCAAAGTTTTAAATAATGCCACCTCAGCTGAAGCTCCCGAAGCCCCGACATCACACCGGCTTCATAATCTTCTTTTGTGTTAAAAATGCCCGAGTTTTTGAGAAAACACTCCTTGTTACAAAATTAAATCTCATTGGGCGTTGTCTGATCGATCTTACCGAGCTGTAAAAGATTATTCTTTATTTCTTGATTAAATAAGAGTAGTACAAGAATACACATCACTTTTACCATCTCAGTTAATATATCAAAAGTAAAATAAACACATTAAAAGGTGGCAGGAGCCGCGAGACTGGCTAATTGCAGTTGATATGACTCGTAAAGTCAATTATGGCGCTCATGAAAACGTCCAGAATTAAAATTTACGTTTACGCTTAAAAGCCCTATGTACACATAAACTGTTCTTTATATTATTTTTATGGGTTTTTTCAATGCTTAATGTCAAATAGGTGAGACCACACGCAGGTAGAAGTTAAAAATAAACAGCCTATACTTAGGAAGAACGGGTTTAGTCTTTTTTTTTCTGAAGGGCGGCACGAGGTGTATCTGAAGTTGTGTCATTATTGACGGAATCGATTTTCAAATTATATTTTTAGTAGCATCGCATAAAATATATCAAAAGTATGAAAAGCAAGGAACTTATAAAATGCAATTCCCTGCAAAAACTACGTCAGTAGAGTTTTGTTTTAATTTATTATCCTTAATGCAACACGGAAAAGGTTCTGCGTGGACAAAAGTGAAAATTTATAGCTTTCAACGTGCACAGAATTTTCCAATTATCCAGACTCCTGGCCGTCGGCTGCCGACATTATTGATTTTCACTTTTTATGCGACCGCTTGTCCGCAGACAGCTTTTATGGTTTGTTTTAAAAATACACCGGCTTATTAAAATAATGCTTCGTTCGTTAAATACGAACACGATCACTCATTCTGATAGCAGTTAAACAAAAACCCTCTACAAAGTATACAAAGCAGAGACAACGTTTTTACTTTTTAACCAAACCATTTTATGGATACAATTTTCATTACTGATTCTTACCTTAACGAATGCATGAATATTAAAGCGTTTACTTAAGAAGTCACGGTTTGGAAATGTATTAACAAATATTAAATGCGTAGCGCAACATTTTGTAAATTAAAACGCGTCGACCATGAATACCGCCCTCAATGAATGTTAATTCTATTTAGCGCTGTGAATGGGGAAATAATATATTGTGGTTTCAGCGTAGTCGAACGATTTGTATTTCCTAGTAGCGTGTAGAGGTTATCTATGCGCGGCCAGATGCGTGGGCCACGTGTTTTTATTTACAACACTATCAAACATCGAGCCGGCATAACGCACGATCGGCACGAGCTCAATGAATCGAGGCCAGTTAGCGAGACTGA
Source organism: Mythimna vitellina (assembly GCA_949316375.1). Classification (NCBI taxonomy): domain Eukaryota; kingdom Metazoa; phylum Arthropoda; class Insecta; order Lepidoptera; family Noctuidae; genus Mythimna; species Mythimna vitellina. Next base: position 22,613,494 of record OX438688.1, on the reverse strand, counting down.
CCTAAATTTTTATTCACTACGCATAACACCGACCGACGTGTCGTCACATGGCAACATTGGCCACTAACACTAACAGGCCGCATACCCCACGTAAAACTACTGTTTCAAATTTAGAACGCAATCAGCCGACATGTTTTTTCTTTTTTTACCAAGCCTCGCTTGTCAACGGTCAAAGGTCACATGAAGAACATCGTAATAATATTCTATTAAAAATGGGCGAATCAGAAACCGGGACATGAGATAAGCCATATCTAAAATACACATACACAATCTAAATCGACTATGTTGTGTAAACTTTACATCACGATAAGAGATAAAGGAGAACTATGAATCAGGCGACGTATTTGTTGACAAGAACGAAATATTCTTAGTTTAATGGATATTTTTTTATCTTATCTCTACTTTACGGACTTAACTCAGTTTATTTCAGTGCTTGAGCTGTTCTGTAATTGTTTTTGCTGATTCATTTTTTAGTTAGACACGGAAAGGTAAACAGGCGTTATATTTTAGAACGGAAATGCCTTGAACGAAGCTTCGAAGCGTTTTTAAATATGATGGAGTGCGTACGTGACGAATGGCAGGAGATGTACGAATAGACGGAAATGCGTGAAATTATAGAGATAAGGATGAATATATTCATAAATAACTCGATGAATCATTTTGGGTTTGAGAAGAATGGATTGTTGTTTAACTGAACATTTTTTAGATAAATTTTGTATTAAAAAAATAAACTCTGTCAGTATGAGTGACCACATTAGGTCTTTTATTAAAGTTGAAGAATTTTTCTTTAATCATGGATCATGTAAAATTCTTGAAAATATTGTCGGTTTAGGCAACAAGGAATTTCTAGAAATGTAGAATCGATAAGCAGAACTTACTTGAATCAATCTAAAACTCTCTACAGGTACGATTTAGTGTTTTTACTCAAAACAATAGGAAGCTGCGAATGTTTTCTAAAAAACCATTTATGTTGCTCAGATATTCATTATTTGATTAATTTATAACGCACATAAATTCTCGTGACCTTCCTCAAGATTTTAATGAAGCATTTTATTGGCTGTAAATCAAAAAAGCGTTACATCAAGAATTCAAGGTACATTTCGATGAAAATGAAAAATAAATGTGTAGAGTCGTAAAAATAAATGGAATGAGTTACTTTTTTGTGAGTAAAAGATGCATTAAATTTTTAGTAGTAGTGAAAAATCCTTCAGAGAGGTTTTTTTTCTTATTTTCTCATTAAAACAGTCTTTCAAAATAAAAAGTTAATTAAAGTACTTAGCAAGGCAATGTGGATTTCAAAGTACCTAAATTGACATTTCTCATCAAATCTTATTTAGTGAGATAGGTACCATATTACAAAAATAAAGAATATGATAATCTTAGAATATGATAATCTTATTTATTATCGTAAATAATAAATAAGATTATCATACTGAATTCTAAATTTGGACACAATTTATCTGCTGCTAACTACAAGTACAAATAATAAAAAACTTAATATTTTTTAGATTTTTCGTTTAGAAATTATAAAGACTTGACAATTATGTCACTTCGGTTTTCAGGTACCCATTTCAATCTGGTTAAAATTTATAAAATCTTGCCACCCTAAAGATAATGATACTATTTTGAAATATAGAATAACTATGTATCTACGCCTCGCCAATAAAATTAATTAAGAAGATTAATTAATTTAAAAACTTTTTTTTAAACAATCCATTAAAATAATAATACTTAAACTTATCAGTAAACAACATGTCGAACGTTAATTAAATTAGTTATTTACTTCCATAACTGTAATTAGAAGTAATTGCTTAAATAACCATAACTTATTAAGACTAATTAAAACTTAACAAAGGTACATACTGAGTGAGTCAATGACTCAATAATTAAATGTAAATTCTGTCGATGGAACAAAATGATACGAGGAAGAATGAATAAGAAGAGATATTTTAATTTATTTTTGATTTCGGTGTTGTGTTGATCGTCGCACGTTTGTCTGTCTGTCCATCCGTCCGTGCGTTCGTCCGTCATGCTGTGATCGACTCCAGCCGTCGCTGAGCACGGCTGACGGCGGAGCATCGCTCCACATTCATCGTTGCGTCTTGCTCGCGTGCCACCGGGAGTATTGACCTTTTAACTAAAGCGATTTAGCGCAATCGAACCGGTTCCATTTTCCCATCATAGATTTATTCGTTACAACTAAACATAAAACAATACAGCAAACTTAAAACTTAAACCCACCTCAAAACTCTTCCGAGAGCGAAGTTCGACAGAAAAATCCAAGGCCTCGTCACAAAAATAAAAAAAAAGCACAACACACGCGACGCGACGTAAAAATCCAAAATCAAATTTGCGCGGGAAAACGAGTTATAGTGATGTGCATCGGCCGATCGGCGATCGATAGCTGCAGCGGGAATCGATATGTTACGTAAAGCGCGTGGAGAGCCGGCGTCGTCGCACGTGACTGCTGGCCGTGTGACGGAACGAGCGGCAAGCGACCGCCCCCGCGCCCCGCGACTTGCGCCCCGCAACACACACCTATACGTATACACCAGACGTTTGATAAACAAATTACAAATTTTAGATATACGCCGAGATGAGCTGAGCTTTAATAGCTTGTTTTACAAGGCTTTTATAAAAAAAGAAAAGTGGCGCTTATGAAAATTCTCTAACATCGTTATTAAACTTGTAATGAAGTTTTGTGAGAAAGTAAAAGTTTGGTAATAGTATTTTATGGTAAAGATTATGCGGCTGCTGAACAGATTGAATTGAATAATTTAGTTATCTTCCGACTTCCATAATGTGTTGACTTATGAATCTTTTTTTCAAAAGCGATATAGGTTCTACTTTACATTGACTGTGCAGTTATCTATTTTCTTCATCTATATCTAACCTACTTTTTGATAAATCTATCATTATCTACCATACGAGTAACGAGTAAAAACTGCTTACTGTCTCATGATACGAGAATCTTCAGCTATTTCACTAAGAAAGGCGTACCTTTAAAGCTTACTAAGCTTAGTGAAAACTCAGTGAACACTAAAGTTATCGCTCGATTGTGACGGTCGGTTGCATTTTAAACTCACACATTATAAAATTGCGAAAATATGAACACATGTACAGATTTAGCTCACTTACGTCGATATTTAGAGATATGAAATTTCGAATCTGGACAGGGATACGGATGTAAGAAATAGGAATAATATTACAATACCGGTTTAAGGTACGGATATGGAATATATATGAAATTATTTCGGATTATCCGCTAGCTTTGGTTATGGATATTAGTTTTTTTTTTTAATTATAAAAGTAAAAAACAAATAGCAAGTTTTGAACTTTATTTCTACTCTAGATTATCATTTATTTGGTCGGATAAAACAAACAAAACCCTATTGTAACCTGTAATTTAGATTACCCCTCCATGCGAAACTTTTATATCGGTTTTGGTTACGGTTACTGATATTTTTTTTATTTCTCATAACTGATAGTTTCGTTAACGGAGCTGTTCGTACTAGCTTTTGCTAGGGCCTTCGCGCGCGCGAAAATTATCCTATGAGAAAATTCTACCGGGACAAAACAGTTTCCCATTGTCTAATCCAGATCATATTCTACATGTATCATTAAGGCATGATTATCTAATAAATATCTAAATGTCCTACTAGTAAATACGATAGTGATAGTGTGATGGGTGATAGGACAGAATAACACGGGACAAGGACTGGAAGAAAAAGAAGAGTAGATACGATACTGGGAAGCATGGAATAAGTTTTTTATTTGGCTTCGCACCGTTGTGCATACAACCAGTGTCAAGTTTAGAAAGCATTCAATTTTTGGTACTAAATACAGTTACTTTATTCGGCAGTCAAAGTATTGAGTCACCCTCTCGGCAAGCTTCAGTGAGGTAGTACAATAAAATGTAGCAACATTACAATAAAATTCACAGCTCGTTCATTTTACCGAGATCGCACCTGTTTCAATGATTCCACATATTATTGTCCAGTTGTGTAAATACTTGAGGTACAAAACTACACTAATTTCATATCACAATAACCACTAGATAACTATTTTCAATATTAAAATAGATACTGTATATCCAATAAAAAACCGTCCACGTGCAATTATAATTTATAATGCATCCTACTTGGTGTTTCTCACCTCTTTTCACATTTCGCTTTTTTTTTAAATAAAATGTTATAACCGTTCTCTGATCGTGACAATACTGGCCAATTTATCACTTTAATATCGATACATACTCAAATTCTATCGTAAAAAAAAATTTGGGCAAATCCGTACAAACTAACTTATGTAAATAGTTCAATTTCCGATTCGAGTCTCCAAGATTTTTCCGAATAGAAAAAAGTTTTTTTTTTGTGAAGTAACTTCAAATTTACAGTTTTCAGATTTATTCCTATATTTGTGCTATAAGACCTTGCTTCATGCCAAATTTCAGGGTTCTAAGTCAACGGAAAGAACCCTATGAATTGAGAGATATGAGTTAAGGTTCTTTCGCAGATGTAAAATCAATTCTGTAAAACACGTTGTCGCATTTTCACGACGTGACGCTTATTTGCGGGACAGGTTAAAAACTTCAATTCTATATAAGTTGGTATCTCTCTAAATTTTTATGGCAAGGGTCAAGCATTAAACACCATTAAGCGTTAAGACGCTCACCAAGGTCACCAAGTCATCACCATCATCATTAAGGCGAAAGACGTCCACTGCTGAACACAAAGGTCCCCCAAGTGTCGCTATAAAGACCGGTCTTGTGCGTTTCACATCGTCTCATCAGGTGATCGGTTTACCTCGTGGGAGGCATTTCAACGCTGCTTTTTCAGGTACGCGGTCACCACTCCATCAATTTGTCATCCCCATCCAGCATTTGTTCTGCGAGCAATGGCCCTGTCCACTGCTATTTAATATTTAGTCATAAGTTTTCGTTGCCAAATATATGTATACAGATATTGTTATTAAATATGTTTTCAATTATCAAATCTACTATTAACATAAAACCGCATTGTCAGCGCGACAACAAGCTTAAAAAATCTTTTGATTGAATCAGCTTCAAGAATTTTATCAACACAACGCCATCCACATTTTCATTAAAATCGTAAATCGTGAACGAATTTTCCAAAACCGTCGCGTCATGTTTCCGTGTCGTTATGCGTCGGATCTTTAATGCTGCATACATAAGTACGTATTATGCTGATTAATGAAGGTACTACCTATACTTACTAGGTATCTATGTATTCCTATATTGCTATCGATTCTCACCCCGGCCTCGATAATATTCCAGCGGTGTACTTACGGAGTGCGAATTTGGTGGGTCAAGGCGAAATTTTAATGTGTATTTTTAGGAATACTCACTGCTGAAGAAACAGCTCGAAACCATATAATCATTTTTTAAGTGAATGAAGTGTAAACTATGACATTTTCCGGACGTAGCTACGGAATAAATTCCATTTTCTTGAAGGTAAACCGTAAATTGAATCCGTAATAACAAATTGTTACAACATTAACTAAAATTGGAGTCAAATTTATTGTGTACCAAAATTATATTTTACATTTATACGACAAATTTGTTTTCATAAGCGTCACAGTTAATGAGCAATTAGATCGCTACGAGTTCCGGCGTAGCACATCGTAGAACCGTTTCACTGGAGTTTCGCCGCGGTGCTTATGCAAAAGAGGCCAATATTTCATCGCTCCTCCGTCTATTGCAGCCCGCATTATCATAACAATCGCTTACACTATGTACAAGTGTTTCTCATATAGCAATAATGCTCATATTTACTTACTGCTACAGTGCTACGCCGTAGCAATACCATTCGATTAATTTTCTTCAAACGATTGTGTCAACATCGATTTGAAATTGAAATGACAACCGTTATAATCAATTTTAATCGATTTTTTGTCTAATGTAAAATGTAATGTAAAATACCGCAATACGGACACCATCACTAACATGGCAGTCGGATGATTCCTTTTTCAAAAATTTCTTCTTTCAAATGGTGTTCCCTAACGGCCAGTGTTTGTTTTTATTTCAATGTTGTATGTGGTTAAAAACCTGATGAAAACTCAACCTTATTAATGTAAAATAGCATTATGTATAATACTATAGTAAAGTTGAGAACTTTGGACAGACGCAGACGTGGCTATATCTATGTGGTCGACAGAATTATTCAGCTGAATATGCAATTAAACGAGGGCAGTTTGAGCGGTGCAGTGCGTGCGAGGGAGACAGAGCACCCCACTCGATATTATATTGAACAAGTTTATAACTACGTGTATTAGACGAACGAGTTCCTACAACGTTTTCTCATTTCCCGAGACGAAACTTTTCTAATATTATAGTTTCATTCATATTGTCGGTAGTTTCGCGGAGTTTTCTTTCGTGGAAAATGAAAGACTATTTCCATAACTATTATTTCGCTTTTATAGCTTTGTTAGTTTCTTTCGCTTCAAATAGATTTGTTAAAGTTTTCTACTTTATCGCTTGGAAGTAATGTTTGTTCTTCGGAAGTGTTAAGCTGTAGTATTTCTTGTAGGCCGAAAGAAATATTGATCGATATCTTTATTACAATATTTTTGTTGAGAATAAAACGGGCTCTGCAGGTTAAAGTTCTATCGTATTTGACCTGTTTATCTAATTCAGAGCCGAATGCATCATGCGATGCACTTTTCTATTCATGATTAATATGTATTAGTGAAGATTCAAGGGTCTGCCTGAAATGCACGTCGAAGACCGCATTCATAAATCAAAAATATGTTTAGTAAGTAGGTGCCCATACGAAATCTGATTTTAAATATCAAGATACCTATGTCTTAAATACATTTACACTGCAAATAACTGCCACTTTGTGAACAAAGAGGTTTGTTATGTCAAAGTCGGCAGACGGTGATGAAATTCTGTATGGACTGTCATTCTTTTTTTTTTTAATTATACTTGTTTTGGCAAACTAATGATCTGTGAGGTATATCTATTACAATCTAAAAAAGGAGAAAAAAAAGTGAGTGACACATCAACGCACAGCCGAAACTACTGTGACAAGGAGCGTGAATTGTTGCACAAGGTTTCTTTTTATAATTGAGGCGTGCACTAAGAAAGCATTTTTCAAAATTCGTCCCCTAAGGGGATGAAACGGGGCTCCATATTTTGTATGGAGGAAATCTACTTTCACGAAGCCGCTCGCAGAAGCTAGTAGAAAATAAAAATTCCTAATATTAGTAGTATTTTTTACCATTTAGGAAGTAATTTCTACCATTTTGGTAGTAAGTTTGCAACCTATTATTGGCAAATCGTTCAGATCTGTTTATGCCATTACTTCGATTAGAAGTAAGTATTAAATAAATTGCTGGTATCAGCTCCCTCGTTCACAAAAGGCATTATTTATACTGATTATCGGGTTTTTGCTCCTACGTTTACTATAGGTACCTTTACTCTTAGATTCTTGTAAGATCAAGTAAGTTTCCTTCATTTGTTCCAAGTCCTGGCAACAAAAGCCTCTTGACAGAATATGTTATTGGAATAACTTGTGAATTTAATTTCCTTAATGTAGGTATTCGCGGTTTAATCATTTTAATATACTCTTATCTCAACATAATATTTATAATTAAACTTTGCTTTCTAATAATAAATTAAAATATCACGATACTCAACACGATTAGGCACAGCCTTCGATACTTCTAAATAATTGTACTTAAATAAATAATCCATCATTCTAGCCTTTTCCCGACTATGTCGAGGCCATCTTTCAGTCTTTGCAGATGCAGTTCAATACCTGTAATTTACATGGATTAACTGCCTATATGAACTCCTCAAGCTAGTAACCACGGTAAGACTAGCAATCAAACTTTCAGATCATTTAATCATCATCTTTCATGTGTCTCGCATCCATTGGATTCCAGCGGCACTCACCAGGTCATCGGTCCACATTGTGGGCCATCTTTTTTTAGTTTTTTAGTTTTTATAAACCAGTGCTTGACTGCGATCCCATCTGATGGTAAGCGGAGATGCAATCATTTTCTATTCCATTTAGTAATTTTATAATATAAAAAACCAATACCAATACATTACGTCAAAATTATTTCTGAAGAACAAACAGTGACGTAAGAAAACAACATGGAGTAACGTTATTCAGACGAAGCAGCGAAGATCGAAATTGAATGTAAATGTTGATTTTTAATTATGTGGAGCTCTGCAATTTATGCACAACCGTGTCTCAGTTTTCTCTGTAAACACACGAACAAGCTCAATTTGTGTTCGGAAATGTGCAGCTAACGAACCAAATTCGGGGTCCAATGTTTTAAAAGATGTTACGTAATGTGATTGAAGTTTTGTGTTTTATAGAGATTTTTGTAAGAGATTGTAGGTACGTGGAAAATTGTGGCTGTGAAAATGTAATCGATTTTCGGAAAAAAAAATTGATTGTGGTGATTACAGCTATGATGTAAAGGCTACAAGTGTTAAATAATCTTTTGACAATTGGGAAGAATAAAAAACAAAAAGAAGATTTTTCAAAAATATGCGAATTGACAGAAGAAAGGATCTTCAGGCTTAGACAAATGACTTTCCTCTTAGCGTTCCTGCAAAACATTAAATATTAAATGTATGGTAATGACATTACCAGTGGAGAAGTTCCAAGACAAGTGACTTGTCAGGTACTGTCATTGCCAAACATTTGGAACTTTGCGTTTAGCGTGAACGCTAATAGAAAAGTATTTTGTCTAAGCTTGCTGCACAAAAAATACTGACGTAAAACTGATACTGATAGATCCATGGCGTAACAAGAAGAATATCTGTAAAATATAGAAATATTCAATTAGGGAATTCCATTTAAGGGTGAAATTGCAGGGAAGAGATGTTATTTGAAGGCAAGAATGAGCGGCAGAAACAATTCATACAAAAAAAAAAAAACAGAAATGCATGAAACTAAAGAGGTTCGCCTATAAGCCTTGAGCATCGACGTCGAGTTGCTGGCCTGTCGGTTTTCTATCGATTACATTTCGGGGAGTGAACGTTGGAATTGCACAATTTAATTCCACCAAGCCTGTTCCATCATCGGACCACTAGACGTACGGAGTTGTGCCATCGGTACATGGTGGACAACCCACCCATATGTACAAAGCGTTTTGGGAACACCTTCATTATGCGTACAGCTAAGGAGTGGAATTCCTTACCGGAGTCCGTGTTACCTGATAGCTACAACCTAGGCAAGCGTGCTCCATCGTCGGCCACATCATCGCTTATCATCACGTGAGATAGTGGTCAAACGCGAGCCTATCAATAATAAAAAAGGTTCTTACTTATGTGCAGAAAGATGTCGCCGATGAAGCAAATTAAGGTCAAAATAAGAAAAAAGACGTCAGTGACAGCACCTCATTTAAAAAACAAAAAGCCCATCCACCTAGATTTCTATTTAAACAAAAACTAACTAGACCAACAAGTACCTCAGTAATAACGCCACCACTGGCCAAAGTTTCATTAGAAAAAGTTCTTTTGTCGTCGACTTAAACTTAGTTCACAATGCTCGTAATTAAAAGTTGGCGGCAATGCGCTGGTGACAGCGGCAATCCGCCATAATCCCGCCGCCAGAGGGCGCGCAAAAAGGGCGCCAAACACCCACAGATAAACAAGTTCCCGCGTTTTGTTGCATTCACTTTGATGTAGTCTAATGCAGCGGCTTGTTTTAATGGAGTTTGTTGAATGCTGATATGTTGGCATTGTCTTTTGGTGAGCTTCTCGTAGCTCACTTTTAAGGAATCGTATTCTTTTTTGTATTGACAGCAAAGGATATTTATACGGGTTAGCGTTTTGTTTTCTTGTTAGGAAAAAAAAAACACATTGCCTTTCCATTTCAAGGTTGCCTAATAATTTACAACTTATTGGACTGAATGCCAATTACAAATGCGAAAGAATTTTTGTCTACTACTTCTTCACAGTCTTCATGTCATAACGTCTGAACGGATTTGGATGGAACTTGGCACAAAGGTAGACTGAAATATTACACTTTTTACTCAGAAGTGTGTTTCCTTGGGATAGTTTTTAACTTACAGAATTATATACATGCGAATCCATTAGCAGAAGCTAGTACCTATTACATAAACTGAACACGGGTACATATATTACCGATACACATATACACATAAATGTATAAACCAAATATCACTTTACAAATTAATGACCATACGATACGGAAATTAAGCGCCGTGCAGGCGGGGGTTGGGGGGAGAAGGGGGTTGTCTGCCCCCTACCCCAGACGTAGTGGGGGTTAGAATAGCAATCTAGGGAGCCTGAATAGTCTGGGCGGTTGAATGAAATATCTAGCGTTGCCGACTGCCCATCAGGCCTACGAAAATGCATTAGGTTGGTTAGATGAGCCTTGCGTTTAACGCACGCTGAAATAGACCGTGCGGTTGGTAGTATTGATCGCCGAATAGCTGTCGTTAGGAAATATGATGTACATCCTTATTTGTCTTTGTGATGTCTAACCAGGATCAATCTTGCGTCGGGTTTCGGAAATTTAAATGATTGATTAGATTATGAAGGTACCTATTTTACCTTGTATCTTATATGTAGCTTATATTATTGGTGTTAATTTAGGTCTACCAAACACGAAATCTTTGTATTTTCGTCTCAACATGTACTTGTCGTCTTTTTCAGCAGTTTGGAACCGGTTCTCCTAATGTAATTTTCACTTTAGCAAACTTTACTATATGAAATTCTAACTTCGAAATAACTTACGTCTTCATTGTTCAAAGAGATGCGCAATTATAATGTTCTGCGTAACATATCTCTCGCGAATCTAATAAGAATTCAAATGGATTCTAGAACAAACATTATTCCATTATTAGCTGACGGACGACGTGATATATTATCAAGTTAAAATTAAATTAATTTCATCCCCTCTCCTTCTCTAGATTGACGCAGGGCTGCCAACATCCAAAAATTATGGGGAACATTTTATGACGTTGTATTTTTTTTTGTGGTGACTTACACCTTATATTCGATACTAAATTTAAATCTTTTGGTACTTACATAGTACCAATTGAGATTTGACCCCGACAAAGATCCTATTATCATATTATATTAAGATATAGGCGAGTTGTCGCGGGTTCAAACCCAGTCAGCCGCATTACTTTGTGTAACTTATTTCATCACCACAGCTCTCAAAACGGTGAAGGAAAATATCGTGAGGAAACCGGCATGTCCTTGAACCAAAAATTCGAAGACATTTGTCATTCACCAACCCGCACTGGGCCTGCGTAGTTGATTACGGCCCATTCCCTCTCCTAGAGAGAGGAGGCCTGAGTCCCAGCAGTGGGAACATTAAAAGGGCTGATTATGCTATGCTATGCTATGCTCATAGGTAGAACTATGCGGTTCTCTTTAGCAAAGGCATCAAAAGCAAAAACGTGATTACAGAGCTTCGCAGCTTTCGTTGTTTCCTCAATTTTTCAACCACTACATGTACCTATAACCCAGATATATGCGTATCTTTATTCTCCAAAAAAATAGAATTCCTTTCTATTAAAAATTATATTGAACATTACATAGAATAACCGAGTCAGCATCTGATCTTTTGCCAGACGGTTTTTCGGTTCCTCGAGAACCGTTGACATCTGTTCGCACAACCCTACGCGGCCGCTATCTGCCTGATATATTGAGGATGTTTAATTAAAATATCTTTAAGTGATTTACGACACTATCGATAATGTTAGGTTCAAGGCTGATTTATCGGAGCCAAGATTTATATGTGTCCGAGGAGATAGTCTTTATGATTCACTTGTTTGTGGCACTTTGTATTATAATGTTTGTTTTAAGTTACCTACGTCCTTTAATGTGCTTATATTAGAATCTATCTAATAAGCCCATTTTTCTAATAAGGCGAGTTGTAGGTCGCGGGTTCAAACGCAGCCAGGCGCGTTACTTTGTGTAATTTATTTCATCACCACTGCTCTCAAAACGGTGAAGGAAAACATCGTGAGGAAACCGGATATCCTAGAACCAAAAATTCGAAGACATGTGACATTCACCAATCCGCACTGGGCCCGCGTGATGGATTACGGCCTATTCACTCTCCTAAAAAGAGGAGGCCTGAGTTCCAGCAGTGGAAACATTAAAAGGCTTATTATGCTTTATGCTTAATTGAAACTAAAAAAAAAATGATTTTAAAATGAAGAGTAATTAGCATTTCAGATATTGATATGAGAAAGTGGAGACAGGGTGGAAACATCTCGGTATCTCTTTTATACGTACGTAACCTAATGGCGGTGACGTCACATTTCAGTTCATGTATTCTTTTTCTATTACTTGACCATTTTCCTTTCTACGAGATTTGAAAGGTTTCTAACTGACTTGATTTGAAATGTTTCTGACTTACTTAATTTGAAAGGTTTGTAATTTACTTAATTTGAAAGGTTTGTAACTTACTTGATTTGAAATGTTTCTGACTTACTTAATTTGAAAGGTTTGTAACTTACTTAATTTGAAAGGTTTGTAACTTACTTAATTTGAAAGGTTTGTAACTTACTTAATTTGAAAGGTTTGTAACTTAATTAATTTGAAAGGTTTGTAACTTACTTAATTTGAAAGGTTTCTGACTTACTTAATTTTAAAGGTGTCTAACTTACTCAATTTTAAAGGTTTCTAACTTACTTAATTTGAAAGGTTTGTAACTTACTTAATTTGAAAGGTTTCTGACTTACTTAATTTTAAAGGTGTCTAACTTACTCAATTTTAAAGGTTTGTAACTTACTTAAATTGAAACCTATGAAAACAGTTCAATTCCCGAATTGAGTTACGAAGATTTTTCCGAATCGCAAAAAAAGTATTTTTTTTTGTGACGTTACATATTTACAATTTTAAGTTTTTTCCTATACTTGTATTATTAACTTACAAGTTTAATTTTTTTTACAGCTTCAAGACCTTAGTATATGGTTTTAATTTCAATTCGATATCTCAACGCGTTCTAGATATAAAGGGTCTTGACAGACAGGCATACAGACAACAAAGGATAAAGGGTTCCGGTTTTTTCATTTTGAGGTACGGAACCCTAAAAAACGATGTATCAGCTACAAAGTCCATTAAAAAGTGTGCAGATGTCTGGGAAAAATCTTGTAGCTCATTCCCATATCTCAGTTGTAGATTGTAAACAGTTTGAAGTAAACTAAACGCGTTTTGTTAACATCCTTGTATGCTGGTCTTCAGATTGTTATGTTACCGCCGTCATGTTACTGTTGTTTGGTAATATCTTGACTTATATGTAAGCGAAGATTTTGTTCATTTTTGTAAGAAGTTAAATTGTGCAATTATACTCATATACAAACAAAAAAATGGGCGTCATCAGAAGTCTTACAGTCACCCAAAGGGCAATGGAAAGGGCTATGTTCGGAGTTTCCTTGCGTGATCGTATAAAGAATGAAGATATCCGCAGGAGAACCAAGGTCGCCGACATAGCCCGAAGAATCGCCAAACTGAAGTGGCTGTGGGCAGGGCACATTGCTCGTAGAACGGATGGTCGATGGGGCCGAAAGGTTCTAGAGTGGTGACTGCGCACCGGAAAACGCAGCGTTGGAAGGCCTCCCAAAAGGTGGAGCGACGACCTGGTGAGAGTCGCGGAAGTGCGGTGGATGCGAGACGCACAGGATCGGTCGTTGTGGCGTCGCTTGGGGGAGGCCTATATCCAAGAGTGGACGTCTTTCGGCTGAAATGATGATGATGATGACAAACAAAAAAAAAAACAAAAAAATAATAAGCTGAGATATATATATATATATATATTTTCTGAATACGTGCATTTTTGATCATCTATCCAAAAAGTATCGTGTTGCCCAGTAACTGGGTTGTGGAGGTCTCATAGGCAGTTTCTCCGTGTAAAACGGTATTTAGCAGATTAGACTGAAATCCAACTACAAGATCGTTGGAGAAAAGCTAGAGAGATGACATATTTTTTTTTATATTAAAGCAACTTTAAATAATATTTTTTACAAGTTTTTATTTAAATTACAATGTTTCTACCTTGTTGTGTATGATTTTGCAACAGATACTTCTAACAGATTGATGGAAATTTGGTATACCTATGTAACATGGATGACAGTGTATTAATATGGTACCATTGAGTTGGTCTGATGATGGATCGTGAGTTGGATAATGGCCATAGGTATTACTGAGCGAGACAAGATAACCCCACTGTATTTAAGTTCTTTGAAATAGTCTTAACGAGTAATATAACGCATAATAGAAGCTTGTTATAAAAATAAAAGTGAATATTAAAAACTTTTTAATTTTAAAAGCATTTTATTATGAATAAACACTTTGTGGTAGCTACACAAAAAAGCAAGTAGCAGTAACAAAAATCTATGGCCAACACAGTTAAATTCCAAACTTCTAAATCAAATCGCTACGCCAAAATAAAGCTTGCTAATGATATTTTTCATATAATATCAGAGACTCATCATTTTTATTAGCCGCTACCAACAATGGGTATTTATAAGAGTTTTATCGGGAAAATTCGATTCATTGCAGTACCGTCGTGCCCCGGGATACCAATTTCCCGAGAAAATTAAATTTTCCGTTCACCCGGAAAAAGTTAAGGCCGTGAACGGTGACTTGTAGCTACGTTTTTATGTTTCGTTCGTCCGTTGTAGACCGGGTTTACAACTATCGTAATATAATATAGAATGTTCTATTTGAAGATTCATTCCTTTTCACCGTTTTGAGAAGCGTAATAAAAATTGACAGGTTCGAATTTTGAATTTTAGTTCTATTTTTTTTGTAGTGTGGCACTACTTGTATTTTGCATTTTTTATGCCTCTTGTACACGTGTTCCATTTTTAAAAGATTCAAGATTTTTAAAACGAGTGTCCCAAATATATTAAAGTAAAAATTACCCATTTAAAGTCACTTTATGCCTCATTTTCACACTACCTATTTCGTACTTTACGTTGACATTATATCCCACAAGCCTCAATTATAAAATAATTTTACGATCAACGTAGGCAAAGTTATGTCCTGAAATCCAAAGGATTACCAAAATAACCCAGGACAATTTGTTAACATAAATATTGAAAACGGCAGTAAAATGCACGGTCGGATTTTACGTTATACGGAAATATAAGCCGGTAATAAAACAGATTTTGGAGCGTACCCGGGTAATCCACGATATATTAAAAGTCGTCTGTTAAGCCTCTTACGATACACGTACCTATACGCTGCAGAATAAATACCGAAGATCAATTTGTCTATGAATTACATGATAGGGATGTGACTGTTAAAAAGAAAACCATAGAGAAGTTCATAAGAAACCTCATTTGTATTTAAGATAGATAACGTTCTTTAATTTTTTTTTGTTATTCCTTTTTTAAATAAAAAGAAAACATTTCGAAATTGCCATTGCTATCAAAAACATTCTAATTACTGCGTTTTTGCTGAAACATTTTGAACAAAGTGTGGACTTTTCAACTTTTTCATTTTTACGTTGTGTACTCATTGTAACAGATGCTACTGTATAAAAAAACGTTGCAATATCGTACCTACCGTTCGTACGGTGGACAAAGTTTTTTCTGTTGCGGTTAATATTTAAATTAAACATAAGTTTTTTTCACGTAGACGAGACTGTTTTGGATATCGACATGTGTCATGAATTATTCACAGACGAGGTATGTAAATACATTATGTATGTACATTTTATTATGTAGAACAAAGGCCGATTAGAAAATATGTTCTAATGATGTGTAAACGTGTTTTTTTTTTTAAATAAAATCTTTTGAGTCAAGCAGTTTTTTTTGGGATAATCATCTCATGACAAGTCCCGCTCTTGGGCGGAACGGGAGATAGTGTCAGACTTTTACTGACTAAAAACCCACTCCTGTTCCTTCGTTGCCTCCGTCCCAGGGCCCCGGGTTTCGCTTTCACACTACCCGTGGCCCCAGTAGGCTTCGACCCTGCAGGGCCCCTACGATTTGCTGACATCTCCTTGAGGCGCGCGTGAAACAGTACGCGCCGTCGACGACTCAAGCATGAGTCAAGCAGTTCATATCTTTATTTCGAAAAAGTTTATAAGCACGAAAGATTTTGGAATGGCGACTGAATAGGCCTCCGACAAGGTGGAGCGATGGCCTGGTGAGGGTCACGGGAATCCAAAGGATGCGAGCCGCACAGGTCCGTTCGTTATTGCGACATTTGGGCGAGATTTCGCCAAAACTGATTGTATTAACAGAACTAGCGGACTACGGTCCAGACCAAGCGTTTCGCCTCGTCGTTTATACTGCGTACATCGAAGGATTAGAATAATTTGCCAGCTGAGGTCTTCCCATCTGATTATAATTTGGGTGTTTTCAAGGCTAGAGTGAATAGGCTCTTAATAAACTAGTGCGCCTCACCATCAACGATTGCATCACTGCTTACCATCAGCTGGGATCGCAGTCAAGCACTACTTAATATCAAATTAAAAAAAAAAACTAGCGTAAACATACTAACCAAATTGATATGACCGAATTTACTAAAACCTTAAAATGGCAAACCGTGCCTGTACCAAGAGAGAGCTAACGAAGAAGCACTTCACGCACCCCATCTATATCAATACTTAACAATATCTTACTATGACTGGCCTGTCAGTCTAGTGGTTAGTGGCCCTGACTGCTATGCTGGAGGTCGTGGGTTCGATTCCCACCCAGGACAAATGTGATGTGATGAGCACGATCATTTGTTCTGTGTCTGGGAGTCATTTATCTATAATATGTATTTATTTAGAATTATATAAGTATTTTTATCAGTTGTCTCGTACTTATAACTCAAGCTCTGTTTAGCTTGGGACTAGACGGCGTTGTGTGATAGTTGTGGAATATTATTATTGTATTATTATTATAAAGCTGAAGAGTTTGATTGAAAGCGCTAATCTTAGAAACTACTGGTTTGAATTGAAAAATTCTTTAAGTGTTGGATAGACTATAATATTGGGCAATAACCAAAGATAAGGGTGAAACCGTGAGAACAACTAGTCTCCAATAGTGCTGCTGTGGTTCGAGCTCGAGCGAGAAGAGGAGGGATGAAACGCCTGTTACTAAAAGAGTTCTGAGTATACATGTAGATAGATGGAGAGGGAGAGGGAGGCCTAAGAAAAGATGGATGAATTGTGAGAGAAGTGATATGAAAGAAAAGGGAGTTAGTGATAGTGTGACCGGTGACAGGACAGAATGGAAGAAAAAACACGTGTTTCGCCGACCTCTAGGGAGAAGAAGAAGAGACGAGACAGTGGCACTTGAGATATATGCCAGTTGCAGATTTCCTAGAAAATCTGTAATTTCGATAAATTGTACAAAATATAAGTATTGAAAATCCTCTCATTCATTCAGAATTCTTTCATTTACAAATTGAATAAAACACATTACCTAATCTACATAATTTGCCCAATTCAAAGCCTAATAATAACACAGCACATCCCATAACGATGAAATTATTCCCTAAGCATTCATTCTGCATGCAATTTCGATGGGATGCGGGGTGCCATCGATTTGCATTAGAAAACGTTCCCGCGTACGTGACACGGGGTACATCACTAGCGCTACGTCATCGAATATGTCGTCCAATTTATGGTTCTACTTGTTGCTCAGATTCTTTCACGACAAATCGTACGTTGCGGTTTGTATGTCACACGGACTCACACGTACTCGACGTAGTGCGAAGACCGCATCTCAGCTTTTTTGTTCTGCAATGCTCGATGATGGCGCGAAAATCTTATAAGGATGTGGGATTTCTCAACTCTGAAGTGAATAATATTAGTCAAGACAGTCATATTCTATGGTTCCTTTTTTGTTTCAGTTATCTCGGCTAGTCTGCTGTCTAGCACAGAATTGATTGTAATTAAATGATTATAAGTTAGAATTGCTACATTAAGAATTGCGAATTACCGCGGTCGTGGAATGGAACTGAAGGAACACAGGGGGTTTTAGTCAGTAAAAGTCTGAATCTCTCCTCTAAACCAAGAGCAGGAGACCTATTTGACGGTTTCTCACATAAAAAAGCTATTTTAGGAACAAACATTTATCTTCTTAAGCCATCACTGAACATTGTTCGACATGGCCCCAACTTAGCAGCTACATTTTAAACTTCGACTGATATCTCTCTCTCACCACGAACAAGCCACAAATCACTTCCAGTGCCAAACGGTTCATTTGGCGCCTTCTTTAACCGTCAGCCACAGCCCTAATCGCCTCCCTAGGGTTGTCAGCCGTGTCTTATTAGCAGTGGGCTCAAAAGTCACATCGATTCACTTGTTGCACACCTCTAGTGCTAACGTTTCACGGTGGCTTGTGTCCCGGGACGTGACAACCCGCGGGATTCCCGGGATCCCGGGGTAAGTGGTTGCGGGATTGTACTGTGCGACTGTGGTAAGCATTATTTCAATATGGTTGGCGCGAAATACTGTTTTATTTGGAGTTTTCGTGGATATTTTATTTTAATAGCTATGCTGGGGGAATGTTTAAAAGAGCTATCGTAGCCTTGAAAAGTAAAGGGCAACTGAAGGAACACAGGTGGACTTTAATCAGTAAAAGTCTGATACGCCCTCTTGTCCCA
This sequence comes from Mythimna vitellina, assembly GCA_949316375.1. NCBI lineage: Eukaryota > Metazoa > Arthropoda > Insecta > Lepidoptera > Noctuidae > Mythimna > Mythimna vitellina. The sequence goes on along the minus strand of OX438688.1, from coordinate 22,594,920 downwards.
CCTAGAGCGTAAGAAACAATCAGATGATTTCCCACCAAAAAATCGTCGGAGACTGGTCATTCAGCCACTATTTCCAGCTAAGTGAAAACAACATTGCCTACCAAGCCTAGAAACTATTTCATAAGAAAACATTAATTTAAATAATTGCTAAGTAACTTACGAAATTAACAGAAAATAGTCATAGGTCTAGACCCAAACTAAATATTAGTAAAAGCTCCAGCTCCTCCGTTTCAATACACTCATAATATAATCAAAACGAATAACTTAAAATTCAAATTATTTTACGAATTTTACTTAATTTATGCCTCTATCTGAGGAGAATGAAGCCATTATTAAATTAAATTTACGTAGAGAATGAAATTTCCATATTTCTCAGAGGCTAGGCATATGTTCGGAGTAATTTGACTGATTTTATTTGCGAACAAGGTTATTCGATTACGTAACGCAGTGGAACGATCTCGGAAATAGAGAATTAAGTTGATTGAGTTAATTAACACTTTAATCATATTTTCCTTTTCTTATTATTATTCGGGGTCTGTATGGTTGTGTTTTGGTTTACATTTATCTATATATATAAAAGCGAAATACTAATCAATGATAAATCACGAAATTTTAGAAACTATAACACCTACAAACTTAAAATTAAATAACTTATTTAACGTGTAACTATGTTAAAACGTGTTGCACGGGCCCCAAATAAAAAAGGACAGAGGCCCAAAGGTGACAAAGAACAAGAAATAATTATCAAAAATTCACCCCCCAAGGGATAAAATGGGTGTCTAAAATTTGTATGGACAAACCTATATACACACGCGCAAAGCCAGTGAAAGAAGCTAGTTTTACTATAAAAATCACAAGAATGCAAAAAGTAATGCAGACACCTATAACCAGGGGCCTTAGGTGCTATGATGTGTTGAAATATAAGGCGTGCTGCGAGCGAGAAAGAGGGATGGACCGATTCACCCTATACAACATTCGTTTTAGTATATGCGAAACCCGAAACACCTGTCTAGTATTTTTATGTAAAGAATCTGTATACAAAATTTCATAACTGTGTTATGAAAGATAACAAAGTTAAGCTTGTTGTGTTACCTGGTTGTCCGCACACAAACATGGTCACCGGGCCATCCGGGCGACTGAGGGGTTGTTTTGCTCCCGCACTCAGCTGCCCGCTATGACATCTTAGCTTAGTGTCGGTGATGTCCAACCTATGACCTTTTTAAAATATCTTTGGGAAAAATATAACATGGGATAAATTTATTGGTCTCGATTCAGTTACTGATTCTGAACAAACTACATTCAGGTTTCGCATATATTAAAAATTATGATTTATAGCTCAATTCCTTTACCATTTCAATTTAGGTTGTCAAATGTATCGTGTTAAGAGCTCGTGTTAGGACCTCAGGTCAACAAACCATACGTGACAGTTGCAGAAGCATGCAACCTGACGTAGTAACTACGTATTGCTGTCAAAAATAAAAGCCAAAAATAGCAGAAAAATGTACAAAAAAAGAACCGTTATTTAGGAAGTATAATGAGCAACGTACAATTATGGACGTGTGCCAATTTTCTTTCAATATGCGACAGCCGGCGCTGAAAGATATCGTATCATGGCCGACAAGAGCCATGAAGTGATCTTTCTTTATTAATTATCCTAATTAGTATTAAAAAAAACTATATACTTTTTGTTTATGTTCACTTTCTTGCCTGAACAAGTCTTTAGGTGTTACTACTAAAAAATAACGTACCAATTTCATTTAATTTTCATCAACAATTCTACTGTTTTCAGAAGACCATTTTTGAGGTGAATGTCAGGTTAGAAATGAATAGTGTTGAGGGATCAACTGAAGGTACACAGGTGGGTTTTAGTCAGTAAAAGTCTGACACTCCCGCTCTAACTAGAGGGGGAGAAGTTCATCACCATCATCATCTTTCTGCCGTTGTCCCGTGTTATTTGGGATCGGCGCAGCACGTTTTTTTTCTTCCATTCTGCCCTGTCACTCGTCATGCTAATACTAACTCCCTTTTGTTTTATATCACTCTTCACACACAATCCATCCATCTTTTCTTTGGTCTCCCTCTCCCTCTCCAACCATCCATATGTAAACAGAGAGAGAGAAGAGAAGGAGAGAAGTTATTTGATGATTTGCCACCGAAAAAAAGACTACACACAAAAAGATTTTAGCTCTCATTGAAATTTATGTAACATGCACATGGATGTCGTCAACAATAAATATGTAACTAAATTAAAATCTTCACAAAACCGATATCTACCCACTTATCGTTTTCGAACAATCGTAAGTAAGATATAGGTATTAATTGAAGAAAAACCATTCCATACGGATAACATTCAAAAATTGGCCGATTGAACGGAAGCAGGTTGCGGAGCGAAATACCTTTTCTTGAAAACGGCGCAATAAAAATGTAATAGCGTGTTCTATCGGATTTTTCCAATTCAAAGGCACTTTAAAAAAGTATCCAATGCAAGCCTTTGACCGTGGCATCGTTTTGTTGGGCTAAAGGCCAATAGCGTTGGTCCTTTATTGAAATAAATTGTTTACTCTTATTTTGTTATAACAGATATGTTTCAAACAAAATCTCCAATGTACTAAAAAAATAAAAAAAAATGTCAAACTTTTAAGAAATTTTGAGTTTTACTTTAGATTTTAAAGATAGGTAAGTTTGAAGGCTGTCAACAGACGAAAGCATCAGCATATTGGCTCGTTAGTTAGACAGACGAGAATGCGCGCCATCCAGCCAGTAGCATAGCTAAAGCCTTTGTGATCGTTTCGTACATGCACCCATGTGTGAGTGCAGACACAGGGTTACAATAGACTATTGTTGGCTGCAGTAGTTTTTTTTAACTCCCGTAAGTTGGGAGCCTTGACTTAATTGACGGCGGAAAATTGGTAGACAGGGATAGTTTTTCTTAAGTTATGAATAAGGAAATATATTTTTAGGCCTTTACAACCATTTCACATAAAGTTTATAATTATTGTAACGAAAAAAGTCCTGAATATAATTTATTTTAAGGGTGAGTGTTGATGTTTCTATAATTGAGAAGGTAAATATAAATGGAAAGTAATGTATCTTTGATGCAAATATAATTAAACATAGTTGTTTAATTTTCATTACATTTCAGAAACACTTTAAAAGTCAAAGTTTCCATTACAAAAATAGAAATATAGATACGATCTTCTCATAAAAATCAACTCTGTAACGTTGTAAAATAAAATGAAAAAAGTTTTTCATTGAAAAGAAAAAATATCTTGCTAATGTTCTTTTTGTGTTCTATTAATAACCCCTTTCAAGTATTTTCGAGTCTGTAACACAGTTGACGTAACGCAGTGGACGTCACTAAGTTGGCGTTATACATTCACGAAATCAATTGTAGGTAATGGTACCATTGTATCCCAGAGGCTGTAATCAAAAGGAGCAATTTCGCAACAACTGCGGCCCAAATAAAATATTTAACGACTCTTTACAACATTGAAACAGCATGAAAAGTTATGAAATTTTCAAATATCACCCGGATATTACGCGCGCACGCTAAATATTATATAAGTGCGTAACACATTTCACGCCCGAATTACATTGAGAGAACATTTATTCTACAAGTCTTTTAAATCCTCTCTTATACGTGAATTATTCATATTTTTCGGCAGTGATTACAGCGTTAATTATTACATAAATTGCGTTCCTAAAACGCCGTCCATATTTATATTTCCAACGTTTAAAATAAATACTTCACATTCTTTCGTAACTTTAACATAGAATTACGCATTTCACAAAGCAATAGAATACCGAATATTGCATAAACGAGGTAATAGAATGCATTAATGAAAGTTTCTGGCAATAGTTTAGAGTAACTATCCAATAGAAGCGGGCGGAGCCACCCCTGGCACCTCCCCGTCTTGCCGACACTATTCATAATAAAAAATATATTCCCAACCATTTTCAACGAAATTCTGTAATTCCAAATTGTATTTTCAAAAATGTAACCTCACTTTTGGCGTTTTGGCGCGCAAACTGTTATTGTATTAAGAAAAAACAATAATAAAGTCTTGGCGTATTGATCGCCTTATGGCGCATGCGCTCAGTTAGGAAATTTGCAATTACAAAGTGCTCTGTGCAAATTTCGCCCGAGTTTATAATTCGAAGGCGGACTCTAGCGTCGATATTCGTGCTCGCGGACTCGCCGACGAAAAAAGAAGGAGATAGTTCGAAATAAATTTAAGTTAGCTACGGAATTTTTTAAATTTGGAATAATGTTTTTGTAAAAAAAAAAGAAGTTTGGTTGTCAATCGTGAGACTATCGTGCAAACGTCAAAATGAATTTAAAATATTCCTTTTTAGTCATAAAGATACATTGCGTAATTTAGTTACTCTACGGTTTGGCGCAAAGAAAACCTAACCTAATTTTACGGGTTATTTAGCTTTTATTGTTTCAATTTAGTTTTCCAGACGTTTTATGTTTACAGCGCTCTTGGTCACGGGCAGACACGGCGTTCGCAACTTTCCGTAACTATAGGTTTTATTACAGACTTGAAATATCGGAAAACGTGGTTATAAACTTTGATTTGTGAACTTTTTGCAGTTGATAAATTGTATTTAGTTAAAAAATAAAAACTTTGATAAAGATGGAGAAGGTATCGTTGTTTTTGCTTACGTTTGCATATCTGAATTTTCCGTGGCAGGATTTCTCGTTCGTTGATTTTTACGACTAGTCATATAACCAGCTGGTTGTTATACTTGGGGCTTTTCTTCCATATTTGAATGAAAAAGAAAGGTTTAAGTGTTTCCTTTATCCTTTATTCAATGTGATATTTTTAATTATTTTTCTCATTAACGTCTACGCTGTCTCAAATCGAAACAGATGTTTCGGTTTTAAATACGGTTACAACTATTATTGAACGGTTATAATGTAACTAAAAGAAGTATTCGCACCTATTTCCTAAAATATTGACAGCAGAGATTTTCGGAAATACAAAACAAGCAAAAAATCATAAATAACTTGCACTTTTCCGGAAAAAGTCCAATAGTGTGAAAACCATGGGTAGTGTGGAAACGAAACCCAGGACGAAGGTAACGAAGGAATGGGAGTGGGTTTTTAGTCAGTAAAAGTCTGACATTATCTCCTGCTCCGCCTAAGAGCGAGATTTGTCATTAGATGATTTTCCAACCTAAAAAAAAAACACAAAATTACTAGCGACATTTCTAGTGACGACCCCCAACATTTTAGGGCCCGTAGACGCATCGCCACCACCTTCCCTATACCTATTTATGCCTTGCTATTAGCACAACATGGAACGCACGAGACACTCGACCGCCGTCCTTCCGTTTTGTCTGGCTTTGCAATCATAGCTGAATTATTTGCTGATTCGGTGGACAGATTGAAATGTTAGGAAGATCCCTACCTATATTTTGCAACAGTCATACGCACGAAGGGAAATGTGAAATGATCATAGCATCCATAACACTGTTTTATTATTGATTTCTATCCATGGAAAACTAATAGAAAACATTATTTTGAAAAAAAAATTGGTTAAAGAAGGATGATAAAAAGAAACGCTTCATCCCGGAAAATGAACATTTACATTCTGTCTTTGCCTATGGCTTAGATAGAAGTTTGTAGGTGCTATGCTTATACCTATAGAGTGTTTAAGCCTAAAAATGTTTTCATCTAAAAATGTCATGGTAAAACACCACAGGATGCCTACGTCCAATAATGGACATCTTTAAACTGACATGGTGATGTAATATTGTGTCAGAATAGTACCTGTTAAATATACCTTGTACTAATACCTGTTATATATACCTTGTACTAGTACCTGTTAAATATCCGTAGTATGTAGTAGTATTTGTTAAATATACCTAGTACTACATATACCTATGGTTAGGTAACAAAGTTGAAAAGCGTTCGGAAAATGGCCAATAATGAGCCTGAATTTTCCAATAGTCTACTTAAGAAAACGCCCAGGTCGCCGGCATTGCCACAGACTACTTGGAAATTCAGAACTACCTAAATGAAAAACTGGGCGAAGGAAACGCTTTTAAAAGTCCTATTGACTATCATAGGATTAAAAAAAAATCGTTATTTCTTTATTGTCAGGTAACTAACTAATTAATAAACTAATAAATATTAAAATATGTGTGTGTATGTTTTGAGAATATTGAATATTTGGAAATCGATGAATAAAAGGAAAATCTAATCAGTCATGTGCACTGAATTATTCATAAATTCTTTCGCAGGGCAGGAGTGGTGACCCAGTGGCAACGGCCCCGTCTTCGAGTTCTAGGCCGTGGGTTCATACCCAACCAGGCGCATTACTTTGTATAATTTATTTCATCACCATTGCTCTCAAAAAGGTGAAGGAAAACATTGTGAGGAAACCGGCATGTCCTAGAACTAAAAATTCGAAGACATGGGACATCCACCAACCCGCACTGGACGCGTTGATGTATTACGGCCCGTTCCCTCTCCTAGAGAGGAGGTCTGAGTCCCAGCAGTGGGACATTAGCATTTTATAATTAATTTCCTTGGCGTTTTTTGAAGCCACTCAAATCACGAGAACTTTGAAAACCGTACTTAAAATTATTGTATTTTTTTTTAAATATATAAATGTACTTTATTGTACACCAAGATAATAAAAACATACAATGGCGGCCTGATCGCATTTCGCGATCTCTTCCAGGCATCCAGGTATGGAAAGACATCGTCTGGATATAAAATGGGGTTGCACTTGGTGCATTATTTATATTAGTGTTTAAAAAAACTCAAGCAAACTATAACAAAAATTCGCGCGGGAAATCATGTGCCTTTCACTGACTTTCTTTCTTACTTACTGTCGAGTAAAGAAATAAAAAATGCATGCCACGCCATGTCAGATTATTTTTAGACCTTGAAGTGCAAGGTCGTTCCGATATACACAAGCGATCAAGGTGTGGAAAATGTAGAAAATTGATAGGCGAAAATGTTTCGTAATCTACAGCCAGAAGGCCGATAACTGTATATTCTATTATTTATCGATAGATTGCTATAGAGATAATAATTTGACTTATTGCGTCTACAAGAACGGGGGTTCCCCTCAGATATCAAAATCTGGTAAAGGTGTGGTCTTAATCTTGTCTTGTAAAATAGGTACATTTGTATATTTTAAGAATATTTTTGTTCAAACCTGTTCTTTTATGAGAAAGAACTTGCAAATAAATGAAATTAAACACTGTATACAACTAATACATTAATATGCTTAACTTAATCTAATTAAAACTAACTTACAAAATAAATATAAAAACCCTCAAGAACTAAAAAAGCAATCTAAAGTACGGCGTCGAAAAACTCCGCATCGCTGTCGACTGGTAATGTAACCAAAAGACTGGAGGCATTATTAGATATTGTCGAAAGTAATATACAAAACCCTTTTTTTTTTTGAGGTGGTAAAACGTCAAATTACCTTCTGTAAGTGGAGCGAGAGGGTGTGTTAGACTTTTACTGACTAAAACCCTTCCTGTGTTCCTTTATTTGCCCTTTGCGGTTGCGGTGACTCTTTCGAACGATTTTCACAGCTTCAGAAACCATGTTCATGTAACATTCTAGTCCTAAAACCTTCAACAATACTTCCGCAGAAACATCTAAAATGTCTATTCACCAAACTATAGGCCATGCTTTAGCAGTATACGAACTTCTACACATAGCCTAGTCTAGCCTTTAGGAAGTGCAACGCAAGTGCAGGGGGAGCGGGGGAGGGCTAGGGGGGCACAGTCTCGTTGCCATGGCAACGCCAAGATGGCGCCCGCGAAATTAGTCCGTCTGCAGCCTTTATGCGCCCGTCTTCATTATGTAGGATTTCAATTTATTTCCGAAATGAACGGTAGGATTAGATTTTGTGTTCGCTAGTGTGGGTAGTTTTGAATTTGATTGATTTGGTATAATAGGTATTTGTGAAGTTAATCGTTTCAGATAATATACTACGTAGTTTTTTAGTTGCTATTTCCTTTTGAACTGTCCAAAAAAACAAAAATTATTACAAAAATATTTATACGAAAAATCTAACATATATTGACTGGATTAAAGGTGCATGTATTTGTATTAGCATTACTCTGTATCGCGAATGCCGTCACCTTGCTCCGGACCCCCTATATTATTCCAGATTATACTTTCGATTACTATTTACTTATCTAATATTTAATACTAGACTGCTTGTCTACGAACCTGGAGTATACAGTCATAGAATGGTATCCCTCACCTCTATGTTCCAGGTTATCACAACTACAGGGTATTCAAATCGAGTGAACCAGAATTCCGTTTCTATTTTTACAAAATTTCACCCCTAGAGGTGTCAAACGGGGTGTTGAAGGTTGTATTCGAATGTAGTAACGGGCAACAGTTTGGTATTGTGCAGAGGCGTAGCGTGGACTAATTTAGGTGTGGGCGAAGGCACATCAGCGAGGCCTTTTTCTTTCATAAATTCGAAAACGAGACAGCGACTGTCGCAAACCAGTATTCGATCAGATCGTCGCTTACCATCAGGGGAAATAGTGGTTAAACGCGAGCCTGTCAATTATAAAAAAAATCTCGTTCTTAAAGAGTCCTCGCTTGTGCGAGGCCCCTTTGGGTGCGGGAGCCCACTTCGCCCACGCCTAGCTACGCTACTGGTATTGTGTAAAACTTCCTGCATTTACATTTCTTTTTTCCACATTTCATATGGCAACAGAACAAGAGGGTTATTTTCATAATTTTCTTTGAAAGCATTATTGCAAACCGGCCTGTGTTTTTTTGTAAACATCTTTATTTCTGCCCACTCACGCCGAGTAGCTTTATGATTTCTAGAGTCCTTACTCTTCCTAGTTAAGTAAGACATCAAAACTACAGTTTTCAAAGAAATACGGATTAGATTTTCTGTACAGGCAACATTTTCAGATACTATAATATAATTTTTCATTAACTTAACAATGTTCTAGCATTTTTTTAGTTTGTATAGAGTGAAAATGCGTATCTAATCAGATAAGGCTAGAAAGGGATTACGGGGGCGGGGGCCCGCAAAGGGCAACTGAAGGAACACAAGTTCATTTTAGTTAGTAAAAGTCTGACACCGCCCTTCGCTCCACCCAGAATGGTAGAGGTTATTTAATAATTTCCCACCAGGGCGACTATTTAGACTACAATGAATAGAGAAGTATTCGGAAGAAGAAGATATTGGCGCCAATATCTTGAAATATAGGTCGGCGCCAATTAAAAATGTCAGAATATCGAGTAGTGTAATAAGCCCTTAAGGCGAAAGTTTATATTATATACTGGCTTTTGCCCGCGATTTCGTCCGCGTAGAAATCAAAATGGTTTTATTAGGTTTTTTGAGATACGAAAATATGAAATATTATTTATTATCTTCGTTGTGTGTGATAGTCCATTAAATTGTCTTAAGATAAAATTTTATAGTATCTTAGCCGTGTGCAGCGCCCCTTAGTGAACTCCACTATGGGTGACGTAACCTACGACAAACTTATTATATGCGGTTGGTACAGTAATCGGGTCTAGGGATCGAACCGCAAAATTAATTTTATTTTTTATTGTATATACTTTTCCGGGATAAAAAGTACCCAGTGCGGTGACCAGCATGTTAAAGAATAATTATACCAAGTTTCATCGTAATCGAACCGGTAGTTTTTGCGTGATGCCTGAACAAACAGACAGACAGACAGACAAAAATTTTTTAAATTACATTTTTGGCCTCGGTGTCGGTCTAGTAACAATCCCTGCCATTTATTTTTTGGATATTTTCAATGTACAGAATTTTCACTTCTACAGATTTATTATAAGTATAGATGAGTGTTTGTTACTTTTTCACACTCAACGTGCTGAAGAGGTTTGAATGAAAAGCGCAAGAGTGGACCATGTCTTGGAACAGCATTTAGTTTCACTTTTTAGCAACATTGGATGAGGCCCACCTGGGGCCTAAGTCTGCTATTTTTATAAATTCGTCATTTCAATACGCTTTCAATATCAATTTGCTAAAAGTTCGTAATGTAATAATTTCTAACGATCGATCATTGATCGGTCAATGTTCTCGTAATAGAGTTGTGGCAGAATGAAAATATCGAGCTGTCTCGTTACAAATTAAAAGCAATGACTGCACAATGACGTTCTAATGGTAGGTCACAGATCAAAAGAACTGTCAAAATTTTTAAGAAGATTACCACATAAGTCAGACTTTCATTTGTCATTATGTACGAGATTACAATTTATGCCATTTCTTTCAATGGAGTGGCAGTGGTTGACCACTGGAAAGTCTTATTGATGCCATTATATTAGTGGATTACCAAACTTGTCAAAATCGACAATTATGAAACCAATGATAGACCATTTTGACACTATTGTATACCCAGAGCGAGAGAAGTCATCTACTGCCAAATCTTTCAGACCTTCGACCATTTGTTCCGCGAGCAACATGTCCTGCCCATTAACACTTAAGTTTGTTGCGATGTTTGCGATCCTTCAGGCTATATTGGTAATCTTGGTACTCAAAATTGCTTAGCTTTTTTAAATTGATTGGCATGTAACTAAAAAGATTGCAAGCCTCTATTTTAATGGCTTAGCATCTTGCTGGAACCTGCAAGATCATTACCAACAGGAAGGCGAAGCGAGCTTTTGGCAAAGATATATTATTTTTTTTAGATGGGGAATCATCAAATGATTTCTCTCGCTCTTGGACTGAGTGGCTAGACGGCGAGTTACCCATTGCTCGCCGTCTGCAAGCCTAAGCCTACGGGGCAAAGATGTATCTAGAAATTTAATAGGAACTTCATACACTATTTATCATTCCTCCCCAAACGTTCACCTACGACTAATATCATAGACAGAAATATAAATAACGACTCAATTACCGTCAACCACAACCCGCCCCCCTAACTGACCACTACACCCCCCTACACCAAATGCCTTGCATTGTTTAGACGGCGGCCACGGACTAATAGATGACTTCAAATTGACGGCGACTGACGTAGGGGGGAGGCGACGTCAGCCTATGATTAATGAGGGGTGACCATTACAATGATATTGGCTTTTTATTATGTAGGTAAGGTGGCTTGTGACCGCGGCTTTTCGCGCTTGGAGTTGTTGGACATTAATATTTTAAGTCAATATTTTATTTCAGTTTCCCATCATGGTGAAAGGATTTGAAAAAAGTTGATTTCTGAGAGTGTGCGGGACTTTTTTTTTGTTATTGGTAGGCTCGTGCTTGACTAGTATCTTACCTGATGGTAAGCGATGTGTGGTGAACGGTGGAGCACGCTTGCCTTGCTAGTAACCCATTCATTCTTGACTTAAAGTCCTTAGGTGGTAGCTATCAATAAACTAAGACTCCGGCAGGTAATGCAACTCATCAGTTGTACGCACAATGAATGTGTTCGGAAAACATTTTGTGCGTATGAGTGAGATATCCATTATGTACCGGTTGCGCATCTCCGTACATCTGGTGGTCCGATGGAGGAACGGGTTTGGCGAAATTAAGTTATGCAATATAATGGACGTAACAGAAGGCTGAATTAACGTCGCTTAGGGGAGATCCTTTCATCACACAAAGGATTTAATTAAGAAAATTTACTATATTTGCTATTGACACGCAAAGAAGAATACTTTTGAAGTATTTCGAGAAACCAATAGGTAGGTACGTGTAAAATTGTTTGCTGGCTAAGGGATATTTTAACCAAAGCAATACATCAACCAACTCATTGCATCTGCATTGCATCCAAGACATTTGTAATGCATAACATGATTTAAAAGAGTGTCCATGGAGTTTCTTGCAGATTCTTCTCCATAGAGACGTATTTTTTAAATGTGCAATTAGCATGATTTTTCTGGCTGAATGACTTCTTCACAATTCAAAAGTACATGTAAATGGTTTATTTGAAATAAATACTTTTAATCTTCGAAGTTCTAGCTCTCTGGCAGACATGTCCGATTTCCATAACACCAAATTGAATATAATTTTAGACATAAACAACGTGAATATTAACGACATGGTCGAGTTTTAATTATTGCAATTTTAATCTTCCATTTACGCGTTACCACGACATACGGTTGTGTGGAACTAGTTTTATTATAACTAAATTAAGAACTTTTTTTTTTTAATTATATAAACTGGTGCTTGACTGCGCTCCCACCTGATGGTAAGCAGCAGATACAATCGTTGGCGATGAAGCGCACTAGTTCAATAAGAGCCTATTCACTCTAGCCTTGAAGACACCTAAATTATAATCGGATGGGAAGACTGTAGTAAGCAAATTGTTCCAGTCCCTAGATGTACGCGGTGTAAATGAAGAGGCGAAACGTATATTTGTACTGTGAAAGTAAAATAAAGCCTTAAGTATTGTGGGGCCAAGTACAAAAGGTCAGTGAATGAAAATGAAAATATCCAGCGCGGGCAACCGTCGCGCTTGGATCACAAGATGTATAAACGTGGAAGAAGCCAAAGGATTTGTGTGGATCTGGGTTCACGACAGTTTGTAGCTCCACTTAATTTGTTATGGGAGAAAGTGTGACTTTATATTCATTTTTTTTTTCGTGTTCCTACCTCAAAAGGAAAAATCGGAACCCTTACATAATTATTTTGTTGTCTGTCTGTCTGTCTGTCAAGACCCTTTATCTTACAAGCGCGTAGAAGTAACGAGTTCAGTCAAACTTCTGAGTTAACAAAAAAACAAGATTAATTAAACTGTTTTCATAGGTCAGTTTGTACGGAACCCTCAGTGCGCGAGTCCGACTCGCACTTACCCGGTTTTTTTATTATTACTCGAATGCACAAGAAGAAGGTATATGCTTTTTACCCGACTGTTTGATGTGTGTTTATGTATGTAAGTATATATTTCTTTTGGTACACCCTTAAGCCTAAACGCCTTACTTTGAGGCGCTCGTGGAACACTACGCACCGTCGAAGACTCGGGCACGGTCTAAATAGGACGAGCGATCGGCGAGCTACCCATTGCTCGTCGTCCGCAAGCCCGCGCCTAGGGTGTCCGAAAATTGCTCAGCGTTTCTTGAGGCCCGAGCTGTACGCATTGTCTTTAGTACTGTCTGTCGGCAGTTGTTATTTTAACCACAATCTGGGGCACCGGCTTTTAGGAAACCTCATGGGTGCTCATGCTCATTTGATGGACTAGAAAAAGTGGCGAAGTGTGCATGTCTCCACACAAATAAATAAATGTCCTACTTACATACTGCGTACTTAATTACTTAATTTTATTTGATCAAAATATAAAATGTAACCATTATACCTAAGTATAAAAATGATACTAATTTTTAGTATTAAGAAATATTATAATTTATACGTAACCTAAAAGGCGATTACTGATCTGTTACTTGCCATTTCTCAGGGGTGCTCGACACCCACTGTTTTTTTACGGAGTCGGCGCCCCTGACCACAGCCTTTTCTACCAAAGCCTATCTTCCTTCCCTTGTCCCATGTTACTTTTGGTTGGCGCAACACCTTTCTTCCATAATGCCCATGGTACCATTCATGCTATCTATAACTCTATTTTCTTCATCACTCCTCACATCCAATCATCTTTGGCCTCCCTCTTCCTCTCCTCTACCTACTCATTCTATTCCAATTCTACTAAAAGCTAAGACTCTCTAAATTTAAAACAGTCTAACTTTAAAATCCTTTTCGTACATTCTCTTCAAACGGACGGCAAACAGAGAGATCTTAAAATAAAGATAAGGAGTGGATTCGTAAGTTCTTTGTAGTTTCCTAAGAGTGCATTAGCTAATCAAATGTAGTGTTATTGGCTTTGAAATGGACTTTAAAAGTAGATACGAGTATACAGTTTTTTTTTAGGGTAATCATTTAATGACATTCTAGGGCGGAGCTGACTGACTAAAACCACATTTATGTTCCTTCAGTTGTCCTTTTGCGTCCCAGGACCACGAGTAACCAACACAAGTCCGTCCAGGTACGCGCCGTCGACGATTCGGGATCGGGCCGGACGGTTACCGGACGGCAGTACTTTTAACAGTGAGATAGCATTATTAAATGATCTCTCAATGAACCACCAGGTTCATAATGAAATATCGGCCATAGGTATTTATTTAACTAAAGTTTGTTGTAGTAAGTAACATAGAGTAGATAATACCTCCACTAAAATCCCGGAATTATAAAGCGTAAACGTTTCGATTCGTGCTCTAAGGCCCCAGATGATCAATAATCATTATTTTTTCTGGGTTGTTGAATTTCATAACTGTATCATGGAAAATCATAAAGTTATCAGCTTGTTATCTTACCTGGTTGTCCGCACAAATACATGGTCACCGGACCGTCCGGGCGACTGAGGGGTTGTTTTGCTCCAGCACCCACTAGTGCTCGCTATGACCTGCCGTGACCTGTGTTGTCTTAGTATTGGTGATGTCCAACTTGCGACCTTTTTTAAATATTTTTGTTAAAAATTCTAATATGGTGTAAAAATTGTTGGAATGGATTCAGTTACTGATTCTGGACACACTATATTCAGGTTTCGCATATACTAAAAATAGCATAGCATAGCATAGTCAGCCTTATAACGTTCCCGCAGCTGGGACTCAGGCCTCCTCTCTAGGCGAGCCAGCCAGTGCGGGTTGGTGGATGTCACATGTCTTCGAATTATTGACTCTGCTCTCAAAACGTTGAAGGAAAACATCGTGAGGAAACCATGTTGTATATTTATTTTCGAGTATAATTTCTCTCTTTTTTCCGTAGCATTGACGTAATTGGTCTTCGAATACTATCCAAGTTAGTAGCACAAACAATTTGATGATAACATGATAAAAAACAATTTTCAAAGTGAGGTTATGTTTTCTATTTTGGCTATAAAAGGTTATTGCTACGTTTTTCGTAGCACACGGCGTAGCAGGTCTACGAAACAAGTAATTACTAATAGAACGAAAGATTGAGAAGAAAATAATCATAGCCAGGCATTCTAGCCATGGTAATTGCAGTTACAAGGCATCATTGAAGTTAAATATATATATATAAGCGAAATACCACTCACTGATTAATTACGAAATCTCAAAAACTATAAGACCTACAAACTTAAAATTTGGCAGGTAGGTTCATTATAGCGTGTAGACATCCGCTAAGAACGGATTTTACGAAACTCCACCTCTAAGGGGTATTTTTTTTTTGCGGGTGAAGCCGCTGGCAAAAGTTAGTTAAATACATATGTTTATTATTATTATTGATTATTGATAAACAGGGAAGCTTAATTTTTTTTTTTAGGTGGGAAATCATCTAATGACATCTCTCGTGCTTGGGTGGAGGGCGTGTCAGACTTTTACTGACTAAAACTCACTCGTTTTTTCCTTCTTTGCCTTGCGTTCTAAAGCCCAGGGGTTCATTTTCACTTTCGCGCATGACGGGAAGCGATGATGTGGTTGACTTTAGAGTATGTTTTAATAGAAGTAATCTACTCACTAGACTAAAATAATAAGACCTAATTTACAATAAACGCCACAAAATATAAGCCAAAGCTCTGCTTATTCCACTACGGATTACAGTCATAACATTAACGCCAAAGCGTTCGTGTTCACAAAAAGGCCAATGGCATACAACCAAAACATGACTGGGTCAACGAAAGCTTAACCTACAATAAATTTTAATAAAATAGTATCGCATGAAACAATGTCACAGAACAAACAAATAAAATAGGTGAACGACACCGAAGGACCTTGCTGAATAATCTTTCAATTAATTTACAATTCGCCCACTCGATTCACTGAATGAACAGGTGGCTACGGGCAAGCGGAAAAATATCCTACAAAACCCATCACTATAACACAACAAAATTTTATAAAACGAAACACATTGCGCGTTAGATTTGCAGATGAAAATTGAGTCACAGTACAGAGCGGGTAATGTATACGAGACTTGCAAAATCCCCGTATTTCGTCCGTGTTAATCTCCCTGAATGGGGTTTGTTTACGAATGCTGAGTGGCCATGAACCGGGGTTACACTTTATTCCTCTATATTCGGATATTTCGCTTCGAAAGCGAGAGTGGCCTGGTTTTTGTTTCATGTTTGATTTATTGCCGTTGTGTAAGCGTGGCGGTCACGTTGTCATTGACGGGTTGACGCCTGTGTCAATGATCGACCTTTCGTTGTGTACGGATTTTGTTTATGGAATGTTGGAAAATTGAAAATCTTTTTACTCAACACCTACTAGAGCTGGATGTGGACGCGGACTAGTCTATTATCTTTCTTCTAAGTATATGGTTCACTTTCGTACGAATTCTAAGTTAAGAAAACGTCGGCAGAGACCTTTTGATATCTAAAATGATTAAAAAATTATTATGTATAAAATTAAGTTTGTAACTGAGTTTTTAATTGTAAATTAACAAAAAAATTGATTATAAAAATAAATTATTTTAATTACGGATTTAAGGCACAAATTGTTGGTTTTGTTGTTGTTGCACGATGTGATGATTAAATGTTTAAAAATATAGACTTTTGAATAGCGAATAGAAATATTCTTCACGGATAGAAGGTTTTAATATTTACGCAATAGGTACCTTTCGGAATGTCGTTAAATTATCTTTAAATTGTTAATCATGATAATGTTAATCATTAGTCACCAAAGTAAAGGAATACACATGACATGAAAGAATAAGAACAAAAAATAAACAACAAAAAGAAAAGGTAAGAAAATTAGTTTATGGTACTCACGGGTGTGGTACTCGAGCGCCCTCTGCCGCGTCCTCTCCGAGACTCGCTCTTCACCGTCTGCAAGGTCCCGTCCGGAGCCAAAATAAGCTATAACAACACAGACACACCACG
Source organism: Mythimna vitellina (assembly GCA_949316375.1). Lineage (NCBI taxonomy): Eukaryota > Metazoa > Arthropoda > Insecta > Lepidoptera > Noctuidae > Mythimna > Mythimna vitellina. Next base: position 22,578,120 of record OX438688.1, on the reverse strand, counting down.
GACTTAACATAAAGCAAAAATAAAGTAAGTAAAAACAAAGGAGAAACGTCAACACAAAAAAAGGGAAAAATGAATAGACAAACATGCAATGGAGGTAAGGTTAGATGGCGACAGATTAGTGTTTTAGTATGAAATTTTTCATTGTTTACTTTATAGTACCTACCTATATTAATACTAATATAAAAATTTCAAAATCAAGATATTTCAACAAAAATTTAAGATTTCGAGTAATATCGAGTAAGCGCCATCTATGTTCAGTTGTTTGAAACCGAACAAACGTGGACCGTCACGTCGCTTAAGCTTATAGTAGTTCCGCTACTCTACGCTAGATGGCGCGCTCTGTATTAACACTACCAAAAAGTTTATGTGAGTAAAATTTATTAAAAATTGTTTTATTGATCAAAAAAAATTCCGTGAAACGTTATTTGATTTTTTAAGCATCATCTTTTTATAATTACGTTTATTTTATTATTTGTTTTGTTTGCCAGCCCGGTTTTTTTATCTAGCTCTTATTCGATTCTTATAAACTTTAAAACGAAATAAAGGCATTAAAATATTTATGATTAAATGTTAAGTTTTTTTTTTCAAGTATTTTACAGATTATTCGGTGATTTTGTTACGATAGAACAACATTCATCTAGCCCTAAAGTCCTCTTTCACAATAAATGATTTAGCAATCCTAAATTCTAATATCAGAAAAAATCATTGATGACATGCTCAGCTGTCAAGTTAATGACGGCTGTCATTGTCAAACCTAACGAGCTTTTTCGTTTTCTAGCCACACACTAATTAAATAGGTTACTCCAACTGAGGCCACGAATAAATAAATAGTTTCTGTTACTGAGCACATGGCATCGCCTCACACCTGGCGTTTTAGTTCGTTACTCCTGTTTTTGTGTTAGACGCAAACGACATTTGTTCTATCGCCGTCTCTCTCTGTTTGTCTATCTCTTTCTACCTCTATCTATTCTTATTCAAATCGCAGGATTTGTAATTATCCCTGTGAACAGGTCCGGGACTTAATTTTCGTTCGCTAGAGAGATTTTAATAAGATGAATAAACATTAGGAAGGTCTTTATGGGAAACAGCTGCATTATTGCCTTTTCGTACGTTTGTCACGGGTCTGAGATTGTACAAGAAATCATGTGACCATTTTTATTTGTAGTTATAGTTTTATTATTCTATGTCATCAGAACTTAAGTAGTTATTGTAAGCTATCGAATGTTAAAATTTATCCAATACATCATGGATTTTGTACATGCCCTGGCATATAATCGTTTGATACTTATCACATTTTTGTTTTAATTGTTATAAAAAAATATTTTAGAAGTGGTTTTAAAATATTTTTTAAATTTAAAATTCACAATATCAAATTATTGTAACCAAAAATTCTTAACTAATTTAAACTATACAGAAAAACGTTAAAACCGGGACTTCCTTCAATTTATGACTCGCAACATTGTGACATACTTTCAAAAATGTTAGGGGAATGTTACAAACGTGACTACCGTTATTTAAATATTAATTATCAAGAAGCATCATTGTCATACATTGCATTAATAAACCAGTTTGTAAATTAGAATTAGTACACCTTGGTACAACCATCTGTCCGTGCTTATTAAAATTATTAATGCTTCTAATTAATATTTTCGTTTTTTAGTAACACCTTTGAAAGCACATTGATATTGCGTGTGATTGGCTCTGCTTTTAATGTGTTATTTCATAATTTTATGGGGTTCGAAACCCGAGTATCGATTTAAATTATTGAATGGTTATGAAGTTATTTTAATGATCAAATTATATCATGTTATTATTATAAAGTTTCTAAACAGAGTTAAACAGAGAATTTAAGTATTCAGTAAGTTTTGCGCTATCATTTTCTTGAAGTTTATGTGAGACACTATGAAGAGGAGCTGTTAAATTCATTAAATCTACTAACTAGTACAATTTTAATCCTCCTACAAGTTACAAATCAGTAAAAGACTCCTTGTATCCGCAATTTCTCACTACAACTTGGTCCTTCGTTCCGCGGCACGCCTCCACTTCACGAGTATTCGTAAACAAATTACTTACTCTTGGGAGATCATACAGTAGCACTCGTACGTAATACTGCTCGTATTCTCGTGTCGTGGGTGCGTGTTGCGTGGGTTTGTTGAGGCAGGTCATGTCCGTCACGCAAAGCTCTTGATTGCCTCATTGACTAGTGAGACATATCCATTTGTATTGGACCTTTAATTTTAAAGGCATGTGACGCGGTTACTATCGCCGGAAGGCGACTTGTGGTCGAGAGACAGATCCTTTTGAGGACAGAATTACAATAAATTACTTTTAATTTACTTTGCTTCGTTTATTTTGTCGACAGTTATATTGTAAAGAGTTTCAAAAGCGTAACTATGATTGTCTACATATAGATTAATGGTTTTTATAACGACATTAGCAATAGAACCTATTGGCTGTAGGTTAACTGATAATTAAGTTGTCATGACACAAAACTATGATATTTATGTCTAGAATTACGTGGGAAATTCTTGTTGCATTACAAAATCTTGCATCATGCGAAATTCGTAGCTCACACGAGGGTTCAAATTGGGATAGCTCCCGTGTCTTCGTTTAATATAATAGAAATAAGTGCTTCGATAAAAAGTTACCATTGTTCTCAATAAATAGAAGTCTATGAAAATAACTTAGTACACTAGTCTTGCAGACGACTTTAATAGCCTAACTTAAAATATAAGGTTCCACGAAATCGTTTGTTTCTATCGCCTATAATTCACTTTAAGTGAGACAGTTGCCATAAAAGTAAAGTAACATGTAACCTAATTATATTTAATGTTAAATATAATTCATCAAGACAACCGTCCATTGAAATTGTACCGCCATGATGGATTGAAATGGCAGTTATTTAAAATCGGTTAAAAAGGCAGGTGCATCGCATCGCCGAAGATAATAAAGGCAGAAGATAATCTCGAACGTTAATCTGTACAGTAAAAGTAACGAGGTTAATTGGAATATGTTTTGTTTCGTTTTGGTATGCCTGTTTTTTTGCGGACCGTTAGTAAATTACAATGGGCCCGTGTTTAGTGCCGCTACTCGACGACAGATGGCATGCAAACTAATTTGCGGAACTGCGCTCCCATAAATTTGGTTTCGATACTTTATTTAAAGACTTTATGATGTATTGTGTGGTATTTTAGGATACAGTAAATGCAAAGAAAATGATACATTCTAATTTCTTAAATTCTATAAAATGATGTACAAACAAAATATGCAGCCGAATCTAAAACGTTTAGTACCAAACTGAAAAGTCGAAAATTCGAGGTAAAATAAAGCAAGTCGCCGGCAAACGAGCCTTAAGTGAATCTGAAATTGACGATATTCGTCCCAAAGTGCCGATTCGACGTGTCTGTGCGATTCAGCGGTTTTGTTTGAATGAGAGTGCGATTCGCGACAATATCGAGTGCGTAGTACGGTTGGCAAGCATTGTGTTGTAACATGGCTGGCAAATAGTTTCAAAATACAGATTGCTTTTTCAATTGGCTTTTAAGATTTTATATTGGAAAGTAATTACATTGAATAGTGTCAAACGATTTTGGGATTAAATGGTGCGCGAAAGCTGAATTTGTTGGGTCGATCTTTAAGCTTTTTGGAGTTAATATTGAATGTATGACTAAATAAAAACTAAACCGACCCAACTGTTTTAGTTTTTTTCAAGTCATACATTCAATATCCAATCTTTTGACTATCATGAGCCTCGACTTGCAACAGTTGCAATAACCTAAAAAATATCATATTCCACAACTTAAACAACATTGCAACTTTTTTATAGATTTTTGTAAATTCTTTTTTTGTTTTTAAGTGACTACAATTATCAGAAAGTCACGAAATAGCAGATAACTTTATTATTATACACCCGTCGACCTAATTAGCTACTACCAAAAAGACCCAAATCGTAGCATCTAGCTATCCACAGTATATAGCCTTTCCGTTCAAAACTTCAACAACTTAAAGTACAAACACAAATCACAAAGTTTATTAGCATTAAACTCTAAAACTATTATCTTGAGACTGCTGACATTGGATTTTCCTTTCAGAGTATTCTTTCAAGAATATTTGTGAACAATAGAATAAGTTTATATTGTAGCGAACAATTACACCGTACAAGAAAGTTAACCTATAAATTATTGTGTGAATGTCGGGACGTCTACAGACTAATTTTACACTCGAGTACGTTTAATCTACTACAATATTCTAGAAAGGTACGGTCAGTGTTGGTGCCTAAAAAGATAATTTAATAGGACTTGTACAAGAATATTTTTTGTAAAGAGATATTGTGGATTTGACATTTGACAAAGGAATTTTTGAACTGGTAAAATATATTCGTAGATAAATGGCGAATGCATTATTAAAACTGGCATTGTGTTTAAGATATGAGGAGAACAAGAAAACCTACATAAAATCAAAAGCATTTATTTCAATGCCATTTTGGTTTTATACAAACGACGTTTAGACAATCGATCGAAAATAAAAGTTAGTAATCATTTATTGCGCAAAAAGATTCAGTGATGAAACTACAAATATAAGAGTGTCGATTGCACACAAATAAGACCACTTTCATACGAACTAGGAAATAATCCTGTAGGTATATTGAAGAATACATTGTCCATTGAACAATAGCCCTATCGATCAACACATTACGTTTTTAATTCACTTTATTTTAATATACAGATAAATTATATCTCAAAATCATTTTCGCGGAGGTAATTTTCATTTCCAATCAATCTCTAAACGGTTGCTAACAGGTTTTTAGTCACATATACCTGGGGTCACCAGTAGCTTCGCCGCCGTAGGCGTCGGCTGGGGTCGGCTGGGGTCGGATAGGGTAGCAAATTGGTCAGAAACGCCCTCCCCTAGTGTTTAAACAGATATCTGCACATCAATGCGTGTTAGCCACTAAATGTATTAAGAGATTATTCTGCTTTCGTACTGTTAAAAGCGCGTGACTGTGTAATAGGGTAAAAAAGTTAGGAAACATACGGAAGAGTGCTTTTAGGTTTACTAATTTGATAATAGGAACTGTTAGCTTATTAATTGAAATTGGCGTTGACAAGGGTCATTCTAATAGTACGTAAATGTACGTTCGTGGATGCGAGACATACAGACCGGTCATTATGGCGACACTTGGGGGAGGCCTATGTTTAACAGTGGACGTTTTTTGGCTGAAATGATGATGATGATGATGATGAATAGTACGAAATGACTAGCTTTTGTTAGCAGCATCGCCCGCGTGCAAGTGTGATTTTCCGTAAAACTTTTGATCCCCATATTCTTTGCATATATCGTAAAAGGAACCTCTTTGTATTTTATATACAACATTATTTTGAGTATATGCGAAACCTGAATATAGTTTGTTCAGAATCAGTAACTGAATCGATTCCAATAATGTTTACACCATGTTATATTTTTTCCCAAAAATATTTAAAACAAGGTCACAAGTTGGACACCACCAACAGTAAGTAAAACACAAGTCACAGCAGGTCACAGCGGGCATTAGGAAACATCGCACAGCTGGATGCGGGAGTAAAACAACCCCTCTATCACCCGGATGGCCCAATGACCAAGTACTTTTGCGGACAACCAGGTAACATAACAAGCTTATAACTTTCTGATTTTTCATGATACAGTCATAAAATTTTGTACACAGATTCTTTACATAAAAATACTAGACATGTGTATCGGATTTCGCATATACTAAAACTAATGTTGTATATACACGCTTCGAACAGTGATTGGTATCATTTGGGGCCTTAGTGCACGAATCGAAACGTCTAAACCTTATAATTACGGAATTTTAGAGAGGTATTATCAACTCCATATTACTTACTACCAAAAACTTTAGGTAAATAAATACCTATGCCGATATTTATTAGAAATCTTTGAAATTCTTAATTTTTCTCTACTATAATATTCATTTATTCTACACCTAAACCTTCCTCATGAATCACTCTATATATTGGTGAACCGCATTTCGCGAACATTATGAAAATCTGATCAGTAGCTTTTGAGTTTATTGCGAGATTTATACTAAGTCCTACAACAATTGTAACAAAACTAGAATAATTATACATCACAAGCGTCGTAAATGTCTTTCTTATAAAATTAATAGGTGCATTAATATCTACATAACATGACGATCAGAGTGTCTATGGAGTTTCTTGCACATTCTTCTCCATAGAGATCTAAGCTTTGGAACGTGCAATTAGTATCATTTTTCTGACTTAACGGACTTCTTGACAATTCAAAAGTTTTTTTATTATTTTTTTATTCTTGCTAGGTTCGCGCTTGACCGCTATCTCACCTGATGGAAAGCGACGATGCGGTCGACGATGGAGCGCGCTTACCTAGAAGTAACCTATTCACTCTTGACTTAAAGATTCCCGGTTTGTAGCCAAAATAAATGCAAAAAATGGTTTATTTCAAATATATCCTTTGAATCTTGAATTAATCTTAACAAATCGACCAGCATGGTGTATCGAGCGACCGTGGACGTGGCAAGTCGACAAAGGCAGCAGTGGTCCGACAATTCAATCAGGCTGCAATCAAACTGACTCGGCTCGACGCGACACCGCGCCGTAAGCAACTTCACACACTAAAAGTGAAGCGACATGACAAGTCATGCTGAACTCGGGTTTTTGGCGCTAGGGTTTCAATTCACTTACTCGAAAACTCGCTCCTATACCGATCGCTTTTAGGCAAGCAATTTACTGTTTTCCGCACTTAAGCGGAAAAGTGTGCAAGTTCACCCCGACCCAATTTATTGTATTTATCATTTCGGGCTGGTCGGCACACAGCCCCTACTAGTCGCCAGGCACGTTTATTTAGTTCTTCGTAACTGTATTAAAAACGTCGTTTGTTACACGTGTAAATTTTTCAGTTCGGAATTTTGCTTCGGTCGCAATGACAAACTTTCTCCATTTGTATCAAAATTTACTATACCTATATTTAAAACAAAAGTTTTGAAAAGATTTTTAGAAATCTGTCAAGGTTGAAGGATAATGTCTGACACCTACCTACTGTTCTCAAGAGCTGCAATATACAAGTAAACACTTCTTTACGATTAAAATATATCTCTGTCTGTATTTCTATTTAAAAGAACACGGCAAAATAAACAACCTTTCTAAAAAGGAGAAAACTTGGCAGACACTATCTACTAAAGCCAAAGAGTTTTTCTGAGTACCAATTAAATCAGACACAAAAAGACTCAAGTTCACATGCAACAACGGTCAGCCAGACTCGATCGATGCGACCAAATCACTTAAATATTTAAGTTGGTCGCGTCTTGTCGCGCGACGCTCAGTGTGTGCGCCTCCTAAAGCTCCACACAACGCGATTGGCTATTGTTTAATGTCGCCGAGGACACGGCCGGGTTTTTTTATCCTGTCGACGACGGAAGCACAATTCAGTGCAATCACGACTCGGTGACGCGGGACGCGATATAGTTGCGCGTGTAGACGGTGGCGCTGTAGGCGGCGAGTAGCGGAACTAAAAACTTTGAATTGAAGATTATTTTTTTATTTAATTGAATTATGTCGTGTACTGTAGTTATATAATGAATTATTTTATAATTGAAACTAGATTATATTAAGCACTTAATTTTTATTTATCCTTTATTCTATTTTGTTTGAAAGACTTAGCTTTTTAATATAAACGAGTGATTAAATTTTATAGAGCGTGAGAAAGAAACCACGAAAATTCCCGTCCTACATATCGGGCGAGTGAATCTGTGCATAGCGTGGAGTTTAATTTAACAAATTGAACCGCCATCCGGCCGCGGCGGCCAAGTGGCGGATATGTCATGATGCCGCCAGCCGCTCTCATGACGCACGTCAGCGGCAAACTTGTCGAAACACAGAAATTACACAAAGAACACTACGGTATTTTTTCTGGAATTAAAATGAAAAATGTGAAAACTAAAACGAATATTCCCTAAAAAATAAAAAAAATAGTAACCTTTTCGAAGTTACGAAGACTTTACCGAAATACAATATTTTTTTTATTGTGACGTAACTATAAATTTACAGTTTTCAGCATTTTCCCTATACTTGTGCTATGAGACCTTGCTTCATGCCAAATTTCAGGATTCTAGATCAACGGGAAGTACCCTATGAATTTTGATTCCCTTGAGAGTGTCGTCGAAGTACACGTGGGTTGCGACATAACCGGCCGGTTTTTTTTTTAGTTATCTTAAAAGTTTGATTTTTTTGTACAAGTTCAAGGGATCGCAAACCTGAGTATATGGTTTTAATTTCAACTCGATACCTCCACGCGTTCCAGAAATAAAAGGTCTTGACAGACAGACAGTCAGACGGATCACAAAGTGATCCTATAAGGATTCCGTTTTTTTTCTTATGAGGTACCCTAAAAAAAGGCCTTATTGAATTATGTACGTAATCCAAAAAGTACTTTTTTTTGCTACTAAGTAGTGTTGAAGTGTAGTGTTGTTTTTATTCGTGATAGGATTGCGCTTGACCACTATCTCACCTGATGGAAGGCGACGTTGTGGTCGACCATGAAGCACGCTTGCCTGTAACATAATCGCATAACATAATTTAATAATAATAAAATATTTATACCGCGTACATCGAAGGACTGGAACAATTTGCCTGCTGCGGTCTTCCCGTCCAGCTATAATTTAGGTGTCTTCAAGGCTAGAGTGAATAGGCTCTTAATAAACTGGTGCGCCTGACCATCAATGATTGCATCACCGCTTACCATCAGGTGGGATCGCAGTCAAGCACTGGTTTATATCAATTAAAAAAAAAAAAAAAAAAAAAAAAATAATCACTCTTGACTTCGTACACGTACCGAAAGAATTGATATTTTGATTTAGTCGTGGTTGTTGTTATCTATATCAAAAGAAAAACTGGCTGACTGACATACCAACGCACAGCCGAAACTATTGAGGTTCCTTTTTATGATTTTAATATCGTTTTTCATAGGGAACCGTCAATGGTCAATAATGTCACTACCATCAGGCTTACGAATAAAATAGTTCAACTAGAACGCTGCGTTTGTATATTGCAAAGTACTCTGTGTACATCACCTGACGACTGGTAAAGTCTGTAGACCCTCTAAAACAACAAGGTCTTCTTAATAAGACAAGAATATCTCTTAAACATGAATTTGCGAAATACGAGTATCTGTTTATCAATATTAATTTGCATTATTTTGCAAAACGTCACGAGACGAACACAAAGAGCGCGGGAATTCGAATGATTTAAATTTGGAATCGGTGTAAAGCTCACATTGATTGGCGGGTGAGTCAGTATGCATTGTCCCATGGTGAGCTGAGTCATGGCTCACAATGTAACGCTTTAGCATGAACTGAACAATAAAATTATCGACATTATGCTAATTCGTCAAAACAAAAACTAAATGGCAAAGGTGAGAGGGAAAATATTGTGATACCTACGGACAAGGTCTTAGACTGTTTAACCTCTTTACAACTCTCGCGTTTATTTTGCCAGGATTGCACATCCACGACCAAATACTCCATCTCGTCAGCTCTTCTTTTACCTATGGGGATGGATGGCGATGGAGTACCCAATCGCAAACACACGACTTCGTATAAATAGTTTATTTGTTTACTATAAGAATATAGATGCATTCTAATGTTTTTTTTTGTAGTATTTGGCAGTAAATATATGAAGACAAACGGAGCACAAATAAAAACTAAAACATATTCAATTATGGAATAGAACGCAGTCACAAAGCGCGCCGCGCAACAAAAAAAAGTTACAACGGATAATAATCCCACACAGTTTTCTCTTTCAATGAAAATCCTTTTTCCACGTAATACTAAAATGGTATGTTTGTAAACAAACCATATCTGTTTCAGTGAAGTTCAAGGACCCAGGTCTCGGTCAGGGGTATACCCGGGTACTTTGTGACCGTTTACACCCGGGACGAGGGTCCAAGGGTTTTCCTTGTACGACCTCCTTATTTTACGATAGGACTGGCTTTAAATATATTATCTATGGATGTTGTTGTTTTCGAATTTGGAATACAGTGTTTGGCTTTTTAATTTTTTGTTTGATATTGAGGCCATGGAATAGTTTGTGTGCGGCGTCATAGCCCTGAAATGGGTCTATTTGTTGTTATTTTATGTTTATAATGTACTTATCTAATTTACGATTACCGATTATATACGTAGGTATATTTTAAAGGATATCTTATCGGTAGGTATAGTTTACTCAACAGGATGTCAATGTCATGAATGAATGAATAATTTGAATTTTTTTATCTCTTCTTGATCCTGCAATCTATCCATTCGGCATTGATCGGGAAATTAAGTAGTTCATTTGGTCGTGCATGGAACAATATTCATTGATATGCCCAAATATAATTATCATTAGCAAATGATTTTGAAAATTTTTAGAAAGTCTAATACTTAATTTTTAACTGTCTTTTATTTGTAATTCACGATGAATTCTTTCATTCATTATGCACCACGGTGCATCAGTTACCATGCGCAGAACTTTTAATTGGAATTTTTAAGTTGGAGTTAGCGGCAGTGCCTTACATTTGAATTCCTGTATTATTTTGTTATTTGAAAATTAAGAAAATAAACAGGTTTTTGTTCAGTGTTTATACGGGTTCAGGTCGCGTGGGTGGCTTTTTATTTCATTGTCTATAGTTCAGGGTTATTGAGAAGGAAGTTGAGTAACTTGTAAGAGTCAGGAGTAAAGTAGCTTTTGTATCAAGGAACTTTTTATTAAAATACATTTCGTAAGGCAACTCATTTTCCGGGTTCGCGGTCACGGGTTTAAAACTTCTGAAACGTGAGTTTGGGAAATACTTAGAATTAAATTACAAAGGTTTCTTTTTTATTTAATTGTGTTTACGTTTTTATTACAATTAAGTAAGAAATTTTTGCGACATTTCCATTCTAACACATTGGGAAGAATTATTTGTTTTTAAGGACTCTAGTCAAGCATTTTATGGATCGGTTCTTCATAATTCATCGCCACCCTACACTGATAATACAGCAAAACTTTGGACGTGGTTTTTTAGAACGTATCACCACCACAATCCGGCTGAACGTGAGGTAGCCGCATTACATTCCAGCGACGTTTTTCAATCCGGTGCGCCAATTTGTAATACGGCGTGTTATACGGTACGGCTGCGACATATTAATAAATATGTACCATTGATGATACAAACTTACTTATACACACTGTGTCTACATCTCTTATCCAACTCACCTGTCGCAGGCCTGCTGGAAGAAATTTCGTTTGAAATAAGCAGCAACTTCAAGCTTTTCTATCTGTATTTATTCTTTTCGTTTTTAAGTTTTTGTGTGTACGTAAATAAAATAATAATGATTCTTAAGAGGGTCTTTTTTCACTCGCCTATTGTCAACATCGAGCATGGTTTAAAAGCTGTTACTTCAACTAACGCAATCCAACGCGATGTTTAACGAAAAGGAAACGCAAAAAAAGAAAGATAACGCCTGAAAACTCTGTTAGCGTTCGGTAATTCCGGGATTTATTTATTTATTTATTTAATCATAGGAGAACCAACAGCTATAACAAAAGAATAACATAATAATTTACTCGAATATTTCATAAAACTTGTTCCAGGAAATACGTGTTTTTTTTAATCCTTAAAAATTTTTGAAAAAAAATGACGTCATTCAGAGTCTTGATTAAATTTGCAAGGCTTCTTTCTATTGCTATACTTTTTTAAAGTTCATGCAAAATAGCAAATTTTCAGAGGTCTTTACTGGATTGGTTTTAAACAAATTTATAAATTTATTTCAAGATTATATCCATAAGATACTTTGTTTAGAAAATATCTAATGAAAAATGTGGAATAACGTCATAATCGCGTAAGAGCGGTTGTATGAAAAACAGTGAAAATGTACTTGAATTGCATCCCTTTAAGGAGAAATAAGACTTTAAACTGGCGACTGTAAAAAGAAACTCTCATTTTTATATTAATACTAGATTTTAGCACAAAAGCCGCAGCATATCGCTAGTTAACAACATTTGCAAAACAGAGATTTAAGTTGGAATTTAATATTAAACTTTGACAATGGATACTGTTCTGTTATTATGTAAGTACCAACAATAGGAGTTTGCTAACTTTTGGATTAGTAACGTAAATTAACAGTTATCCCCTAAGTTTGTAAGTTAATTGTTTAACTTTTTTATTTATATTTTTTATTAATGTTGATGTTTTTAATGTTATTTTTCGTAGCCCGGGATTGTTTAAATTATGGTTTAAGTTTTTATTTTATTTAATATTTTATTATATTTATTTTGTATTTGTTATCTACCTATTATTTGACTGACCGGTTGGTCTAGTGGTTAGTGGCCCTGACTGCTATGCCGGCGGTCGTGGGTTCGATTCCCACCCAGGACAAATGTTTGTGTGATGAGCAGGATCATTTGTCCTGTGTCTGGGTGTAATTTATAATATGTATGTATTTAGAAATATATAAGTATGTTTATCAGTTGTCTAGTACTCATAACACAAGCTCTGCTTAGTTTGGTACTAGATGGCGTTGTGTGAAAGTTGAGGAATATTACATTATATTATATTATTATATTACCTAAGCTTATCTCCTACTTGTATGTAAGTTGGCATATTAAAAAAAACTAGTCAAGTGCGAGTCAGACCCCACGAAAAAAGAAACGCGTTTATTGTATGGGGGCACCACTGAAATATTTATTTTATTCGGTTTTTAGTATTTGTTGTTATAGCGGCAACATCATCTATGAAAATTTCAATTGTATAGCTATCACGGTCAGCGGAGTCTTAGGAATAGTAGCCCGTTTTTAAGTTTTGGGTACGGAACCCTAAAAAGTGGCTTCTGCTAGCAGAAGGAACTTACTCCCGGGGCAAAACGTATACTATGCGTTATTACAGGGTTTGCCCGTGCGTCAAAATTCACCCAAATCCGTTCAGCTATTGTAGAGTGTGAAGGAGTGAGGAATAAACTCACAAAAAAATTCGCCTTCATAATATTAGTGTGAGTAAGTATATATTAGTGTGTGTATTAGAGGAAGTTTGAAAGTGGTGCCAGTGACTGAAAAGTTGAAAGGAAATCGGTTGTCTTGGTATGGTCATTTGAAAAGGATAGACGAAGCGCATATTACTAAAAGAGTTCTGAGTATACATGTAGATGGATGGAGAAGGAGAGGGAAGCCAAAGAAAGATGGATGGATTGTGTGAGGAGTCATATGAAAGAAAAGGGAGTTAGTGATAGTTTGACGGGTGACAGGACAGAATGGAAGAAAAAAACGTGTTGCACCGACCCCAAGTAATATGGGATAAGGGCAGGAAGAAGAAGAAGAATATTAGTTTGAACACATTTTCTTACAAACATAATTAAATTCTTCCTGTACCTGCATACGTCTTTGTGAACTCTTTGCACACACTCACTCACCATACACATTCACTCACCACACACATTCACTCACCAAACACATTAACTCACCACACACGCTCACTTACCACACACGCACACAGTAACTCACTTCATACTCTCACTCACTCACTCACCGTTACAGGCTTACTGACAAGTTTTGGTTTTTATCTCAGTTTGAATTTAAATTATTATTTTCTTTCTTTTTTTTTACTACTTTTCATGTATTTATGTATATATTGCATAAGAACTAATTGTATTTCTCCCGGGAGAAGGCACTGGCTTCTGTAACACAGGTTAATCACCTAGCACAGGCGCCAGGAACTTCAATAAAACTGTAAAAACGTCTTTATATGTAAATAAAGATTATTATTATTGTTATAATAAGTATATCATGCATGTGTACATCCCATATATGTGTTCATATACATCTATGTTTACAGGTTCATCAGCACAATAATGTACACGTTGTGGTTTCAAGAGAATGCTCCGAATACATATGTACGTACTACCTCAGTAGTATATTATATAGATAGGTATTACATTCTTCAATGACAAATATGCTAGGGGTGAGATCGAGTAGGGTCAGAAGCGGAATATGAAATAAATGTGTTAATTTTTAATTTGTGTTATTGCGTGTTAAAAGTTCCTAGAACAATCATTGAAATAATTAGCAATAAGTGTGTGTAGCATTTTAATTTTTTTTTTAGGTATTAAATTGTTTTAATTTTATTAATAGGTATTTACATTAAAAATACTAACTAAAAATTTTAATATGCATTTTTAAAATTTTTATTTGTATTTTAATTTTATATGTATATGCCATCAGAAAATTTTAGATTCTGTATTGTAATAAATCTTTATTAGATTATAATTCACGATATATTATGAAAAACTTGTTTTGTATACGATAAATCACACCCAAATTTATTGGTTTTCATAGCCGTGTGTTAAAAATAAAATAGTTTACAATTTTTTGTGATATTTTAGAATCTTACTGTGTTTGCAATTTGAATATATATCATGTAACTGAAATTATGTACCCCAATTAGAAAGTTATGTTAAAATCATAATTCAAACACTGAAATTTTACTTGAATGCACTTAAGTAGTGTTTTTTTAACCTTGTTCTAATTGTAAGCAAATAATATGGGAATCCACGTACTTAATTGGTGGCGTATCAGTATTTGTACCTATCTAAGCACGCACATACAAACATTCTAGTGACGCAATCAAGATTAATAATAATATTCCACAACTTTCACACCACGCCGTCTAGTCATAAACTAAGCAGAGCTTGTGTTATGAGTACTAGACAACTGATAAACATACTTATATATTTCTAAATACATACATATTATAAATTACACCCAGACACAGGACAAATGATCGTGATCATCACACAAACATTTGTCCTGAGTGGGAATTGAACCCACGACCTCCGGTATAGCAGTCAGGGCCACTAACTACTAGACCAACAGGCCAGACCTTTTGTTATAGTCCTTTTGTTATAGCTGTTGGTTTTCCTATGATTAAATCAATAAATAAATATACGTAGCGTGTATAAAAACAACCACAATCGGCTGAAACACTACCATCGTCACTTTAAAACTCAAATAATCACATAAAACCCCTATAACTCAAAGGGTTGCCCCACACACTCCATTACAGCACCACAGTCCAAAGTTAAGCTATACACCAATAACGCGAGAATGCGCCCTAACATTAAACCTTTATTATGGGGGTAGTAAACTTATAACCCGCGTGCCAGTTCCGTACCTCAAAAGGAAAAAACGGAACCCTTATAGGATCACTTTGTTGTCCGTCTGTCTGTCAAGACCCTTTATCTCAGAAGCGTTAGGAGGTATCGAGTAGAAATTAAAATTATATACTTAGGTCTGCGGTCCTTTGAAGCTGTGAAAAAATCAAACTTCTGAGTTAACGAAAAGAGAAAATACAGCCGGTTATGTCACAAAAACGTATACTTCGACAGTCTCAAGGGAATCAAAATTCTTAAGGTACTTCCCGTTGAACCAGAACCCTGAAATTTGGCATTTAGCAAGGTCTTATAGCACAAATATAGGAATAAATCTGAAAACAGTAAATTTGTTGTTACGTCCCAAAAAAAATGCGATTCGGAACAATATTTACATAGATATGTTTCTACGGGACCCTCAATGCGCGAGTACGTCTCGCACTTGCCCAGTTTGTTTAAATAAAAATCACACCAACTCCAATCAAGGTCCACGATCCCTGCTCTATGATATACCGTGAATATCCCAAATGATATACCGTGCTATATCCCAAATGCACACCGAAACCCTCCCTTGATTAAAAATGCCGAATATTTACACAAGTCTCGCTTTTCTCTAATAAAAGCGAGGTGTGAATAGTTAAAAGCACTCTGTGGGAGATGAAAACTGAAGTGAAAAGCTGTTGTTTAACAGTATACACTAGATATAGGCGTTTTCTAAGATTTATATACTGTGGCATTTGGAAAAAAGGGAGAGTTGGCTATGGTTTCTTGTCTATGAAGGACATATTGTGCACTGTAGAAACTAAATGTGTCAAGAACTGATTTTTAAGAACAATTGTTTGTCAAATGATGATAATTGTTATATTATATTATTATTTATTTTATTTCGAGTACCAAAGACTCATTTTAGTTCCATAATCACATACAGACAATACATATAATAAAATTACATACAATGAAATGTTAAAATCAAAATAATGATAATGACAATGATAATGATAATGTCAGGATAATGGCAGAATCTTATTTATTTAACTTCATGTACAGTAGTGGTACATAGGCGGACTTAATGCAACATGGCATTCTCTACCAGTCAACCTTTGGGTTAAAAAAGACAACACTGTGGTAAGCTTGCACAATGAATAAATAACAGAAACCGAATCTTGGTGTTTTTTAGTCAATAGCACATCTTCTGTAATGATACCCGATATTTTTTTGAAAATTGCCTATTTATATCCTATGAACTTAGCAGTAGCTTACTGCTAGTGGTGATCCAGTGGTAACGGCACCAACTTGCGGAGTTGTAGGCCGTGAGTTCGAACCCAGCCAGGCGTATTACTTTATGTAATTAATTTTATCACTACTGCTCTCAAAACGGTGATAGCAAACATCGTGAGGAAACTGAATGTGTGAAAATGTCCTAGAGTCAAAAAAATCGAAGATATTGTTACATCTACGAACCCGTTTAGAGCTCGCGTGGTTTATCACAGCCCATACCTTCTTCTAGAGAAGAGGTCTGAGTCCCAGCAGTGGAAACATTATTAGACTGATTATTTTATATTGTAGCGTAAGTAAAGTTTAAGAACTTTACTCTAATTTTCTTTAGTAACTCTCGTCACATAAAAATAGAGTAGGAAAGTATCTTCAAATTTCTATTTTGTCAGGCGAATAAAATCCTAGCATCCAAGTGATTTCCCGCATCACAGATTGACACCGAGGGTTGCTCCGTCGTCGGTGGAGCGGGGACGAGGTCTGACAATTTGTGCTTTCACCCTATATATTACTTAGAATATGTTTCGATCAGGTTACTGGTACATTTTTAGGAAAGGATTAGTTTTGATGAGTAAATGACGAGAATTACTGTTGAGGTGACGGCTAATAAATTAATTTGAAAGAAGAAAATATGTTGTGATGATCCCGAATTAATTGGAATAAATGTGAGAATGATGGCATTGATTAAATTAAATTAGACTATTGTTTCAATGATTATATCATTGCAAAATTTAAGTGTCAGTGGGCAGGACACCTCGCTTTCAGAATAGATGGTCGATAGGGTCGAAAGGTTGTGGAGTGGTGACCGCGGTGCATGACACAGAAAAGCTGAAAGGCTTTCCACAAGGTGGAATGATGACCTGATGAGGGTTGTGGGAATCTAATGGATGCAAAATGCACAGGACCAGTCGTGGAAGCGAAAATCGGGAGAGGACTATGTCCAGCTTTGGTCTTCCGGGCGAAATCACGATGATGACGTCCAGCAAGATTGATTGGTCGGTTATATTCATAAGAAATACACTAATCTTTTAATGACAAAAAAATCCTAAATGTTCATATATGTTTCTATATTTTTTTTGTGTGCCTAAACAATCGACCCCCGTGACGTTTACAAATTGTGCGAAAAATGTATGCTTCGAAAATGTATTCCCCAATTTCAAGCTCAATAACTTTGCGTCTGTCAAGTCAAAAGATTTGCATGCCCCTTGTCTCAATCTTGAACCTGACCTCCAAAAGTAAGGATTACATTACGAGGCACCCCATAGCACTCGCTTACAGTAATCCTTAATCACAACACACGGGAAAGTCAACACAAACCAGTGAAATAAGGATATTTGAGATTTAAATCGTAGTTAGTCTTGTTATCAAAGAAAACATATATATAAACAAAGATGTAAGACAAAATCATAATATAAACGTATTAAATAATTAAAAAAAAAGTGAAGTTAATGATTTTAACTAAGTTCAGAAATTGTTGAACATATCTATATCGCAAAAGAAGACAATATTGACCAATGAAATGATTTAACTGTATCAGAAGAAGACCACAATTATAATCTAAAAGCAGATATTGATGACGATATTACTCGTGGATGTAAAGACAGTTTCGATTAAAATACACAAATATCGAATGAAAAACTTAAATAATGGTGTAACACAAAAATAGAAAAAAATATTTGAAAAGAAAACACCAAAGAGAATCGACATATACAAAAAAGTAACATCAAAAAACAAAACAATGTCGTGTGTATCATGGTACAGTAATCTTGATCATGACCCGGGGGATGCCGTCGTCCCGAGTTTACTGTAATCTGTACAGCCAGACGCCTGCACAGACGAACCCCAGTGCGTTTGAGGAATTTGAATTTTTAACGATATTGACAGATGCTTTGGATACATTATCTTTATCTTCGGTGTGTAAATGGATTCGTAATTCAAGTGTTTGAGACACTTGAATTGCGAATCCGTTTTGTTATTGATATTGACTGTTACTTTTTAATTGTGTTAAATTGTATTTAAATAAAAATATAATCATCATTTACCTAGCTTGGTCCGATGTTACTTGGAGTCAAATCTGAAATATTGTAAAATTTTCTTTCCTTCTTTTTATTATTGATTGATTCAACATTATACTATCAATGTTCCTTAGTATTACTTGTAGAATCGTTCAATCTTTTTAATACTTTTTTTTTTTTTAATTCTTTATTCTATTTTTGTCAGTTTATTGTTTTGTTTGTTAATTTTGGTTAGTCTGTAGCTTATTCTATCCCACTCTTTCTATCTGTGGCGAGTTCATGCTTTCTCCTTCCATTTCTAATACATAATACCCTTACTTATCTGTAATTTGGGATCAAATTAAACCCCTAATTATGGTATCCAGTTACAATATCATTTTCCGTAAGCATCTCATATTTGTAAATCAAGATGTAACATTAGGACCACGTGTATGGGTGAAATTCCTTGAACCTGACCTCAGGGAGGACTGGGGTGCCGGAGGGTCCGAATATAATCTGTACAAAGAGGGAATCGTGACATGATTGTTTATTTCAACGCTGTAATGCTTTGGTTACAGGAAGATTTTTGTTGTGTGCCTTTTCTTTGTCTATTGGTATAAATGTTTGCATAGCAATAGAAGCCTTTATAGAAACACTAGCTTCACCTAGTGTTTCGAAGGCGGGTTTCGCCCGCGTGAAATTTGGTTTCTCCATAAAAACTTTGGACTCTCGTTTTACCCCCTCAGAGGTGGAATTTTGTAAAATCCGTTCTTAGCGGATGTCTACACCATATAAGGAACCTACTTGCCAAATTTTAAGTTTGTAGGTGTTATAGTATCTGAGATTTTGTGATTAATCAGTGAGTGATATTTCGCTTTTATATATATATAAATTGCACAAAACGTGACTTACGCGACTGTCTTTAAAAATTATAACTGTTTTGACCATTTAGGTAGTTTAAAATTATAATAATAATGTTGACGGGATTTATATTTGACAATCCATTGAATTACAGTCAATTACAGTCAGTTACTAGACAACCAGAAACTCTTGATTTTGATACGATGTAAATCTAATCTAACTATCCCCGAGAACGCTGTTTAGACTCATTGTTACATTGATCCAGAAAAACCGCCAAACGACTTCATTTCCAAAAGGACCATCTTCAAAAAACATGTCCCTATTTATTCCCAATCGGGGACCATCAATGCCTTCCTCAGAGTCTCATAAAACGTACCCCTAAAAATAAATGGTCATTATTCCGCCACACTTGTTGCCTTCAATGTTGTCGTCATGTCCCATCCTTGGCTAGGGTTGGCAGAGTGAATGGTGAGCCTTTTAGTATGTGTGTGTCTTTGGTTTGGGTGTGAGAGGATCCGAGAGTTATATGGGCGAGCTTTGGATAAGGACGTGCTGATTTGGGCATTTGCATGTGGTTTTGTGAAATGAATTTTATCGCTATTGTTTTTTAAATTTTTGTTTTGAGATCTGTGATAGTGCGAATTACCTCTTTGTCATTGGATTTAGACTTAAAAGACAAATAATCTTTTTCGGTGTTATGGTCATTAGTCCCTTGGTTGTCCGAAGGGAACCCTGGGGTCCTCGAACGAAAGGCAAAGAAAGAATATAGGATTGGGTTTTGGTCAATAAAAATCTTCTGGCTCCGCACTAGAGTGGGATAACTCATTGGATGACTTTCCCACCTACAAAAGAAAGTCACTAGCCAGTTGAATCATTTAATATGTTTAAGTACTCAAAATTATTAACTTATCCATCTTGATAGTTTCAAAACACCGTCATTGTAGCCCAAAAGCCTCTATCCATTCCTTATTCCACCAAAATCATGCAAATTCCCGAAGCAAGAGCAGGAACCTTTCGAAGTTTTAAAATATGTATCTTGTAAACCCGGGGTAACCCTACGGGTATGAATATGGCGGTATCAGTGACCGGTCCGGGACCGTCTGGCGCGCGTCTGCCCGGGGTATCGAGATTAATGCCTCCTGTGGTTACTCGCCCAAGGTCACGTTTACGTACGTTTGTTTTTGTCGTCGCTGGTCCTTTTTGGTCCTTTTGCTATATTAGCACCGTTTTTAAAGGGTTAAGGGGACGGACCTTTGTTACGAAGTTGTGCGAACGAAGATTGGGTTATCTGTTTTCGGATCAGAGAGATGCTACCGGTATGTCTTTTTTTTTAGTTGGGTAAACCTCTAATGACTTCTCTCACTCTTGGGTGGAGCGTGAGGGCGTTTTAGACTTGTACTGACTAAAATCCATTCCTATGTGTCTTCTTTGCCTTCGTTCCAGGGCCCCGGGGTTCTAAGCTACCGGTATGTCTAAGGTATTGCTTTGTCATATTAATTAAGGATAGATAACAAAACTTCTGTTCATTATGAGTAAGCACAAAGCAAAATAAAATACTCATTAATATATAAATATTTTCTTACTACATTTCTTCATAGCAGCAGACATAAAATTGAATACCAGTCTTCAAGCTTATGTGTGTGTGAACAGCAATGGTATAGAATATTATTCTCATAAAAGAAAATAAAAGAAAAAGATAAAGCGTATACGGTCGGAAGTATTTAATAGAGGCGATGTTTCGTAGCCGGCGGCGTAGCAGTGCTACGCTTCGTAGGCGTGCTACGACAAGTCTACGCAGACTGCGTAGATAGTAATAGCTGTAATTGTATTTTTTTACGGGATTTTTATACTAGATATTCTTTATCTGTAGTGAGGAATATAATGTAATTATCCATGAAGAAGTTTGGGGAAAATCGAGATAGTGAATACAAGGACTCTCAGTCCTTTTGCGAATTTCAGCGAATTTTGCTAATTTCTTTAGTGGACATAAAGAAATCTGTACAATGTGATTGACCGGACTGACATGTTGTTCCAGTGGTTAGTGGCCCTGTCTACTAAGCCGGAGTTCGTGGGTTTGATTCCCATCCAAGACAAATGTTTGTGTGATAAGCACGATAATTTGTTATGTGTCTAGGTGTAATTTATCTATAATATGTATGTAATTAGAAGTATATAAGTATGTTTACTCACAAGACAAGGTCTGCTTAGTTTAGGACTAGACGTTGCGTGAAAGTAGTGGAATATTATTATTCCGTTTATTAATTAATACTTACACATAAATTATATTTTTAAATATATCAATACAAAATTAAAAAAAAAAAAAAACATTCAAAAATAGTATCCCACCAGTATCGGGAACAGAGCCCAAACTACCGGCGACCTAACGACTAACCTCCTAACTATACGGGCCGTGTCCAGGAGTACCGCTTTCTGAATCAAGCCCTATTATTATTTTGATTACAACTGATTTTAAAATAAATATGCGATTATTTCAAAGCGTTATCAGAGTACCTAAAACAGGCTGTCACTCCCCAATTTCGGAGGCTTTGTCAGCTCAATTCTAAATCAATTATGTACGCTTCCCGAATCATTCGCAAGCAGATTTTCTTCAGTACTAGTTTTTATTTAAGACCCAAGAAACAGATAATATCAAGGTTTTTATTCCTTCCAAAATATGTATCGTACGGAGTTTATCTCTCGACAGTAAAACACAGCCTTAATTTTATGTATTTCCAATCGATTTTATTTTTTATGTCAATGGTTTTATAGTATGATATATGCTTTCATAAAATTTATAGCCATATAAACTTGTAGGTCCATAACAGTAAAAATGTATCATTAGTTATGTTTTCATGTAACTTCAAGAATTACAGACCCGATTCATGTCTGTAGATAAAATTTATTTTAAAAGTTTTTTACTGTTTGCAATACTATTTTGTTATTGGTTATAAAATAGGAGATGAATGAAAAGGAGGATGTTTGATCTGCCTTCCAAATTATTGCAAAGGGAAATCTAATAAAAATTGATTGGTGGATTACATAATTTAGAATATCAATGTGAGTATAACAAACAATATATTGACATTAGTAAGTTTAGTCAATTGTGCCATTTCTAAACTCTACCTCCATGTTTCCGAACGAAGGCTAGGGGCATAGATTTAGGGAAAAAAGAATGTTCAAATGTGAACGTTGTGCGAAATGTAGAATTTTAAAAGTTAGTAAAAAAAGTGTTTCTTTCTATCATCCCACGAACTCTTCCATCGCAAATCAATCCAAAAAAAAGTAAATTGATACCTGTTCCCGCCAAAATTAACGTCAAACGCCACAGATAACCAAACTCGAACTGTCACCCGCAATTCCATGGTCAATCAGAAACAAATGAACTCGTTCGAAAATTCGAAATTCACCAAATAGATCGCGGAAGGTTAGCACGGGGTGCGAGGGGACACTTTCACCCTCGCGTCAAGGTCACACGGACATTGCAGCGAGGCACATGACTCGCGTTTGTGTGGGTGCATGTATTCCGAATTCGGGTGTGTTTATGTTTTAACATGGGCCCGTTAGTGTGGTAATGTAATGGGAATTATATTGTTCCGTGTGTGCGTGAGTCTTTATGGCGTCTGTGGCCAGTAAACGGTTCCAGACTTTATCTTTACCAAGGCGCAAGTTATTTATCGTTTATTTTGGAATAGGCCGCCATTTTGTAGCTCTAAAGTTTTCCTAATCAACTTTTTACTATCTATAGGCTGAATAAAATATTTCCCTAGCGTAATTTAATTATTCAGTCTCTATTATTTTTTTGTTCCTGAATCCACCGTTGGTAATTTGTTTTGATTAGATATCAATATAGCTGCTCATCCACCTACACGAGATTTTATTTGAGGTTAATTTTTTTTTAACATTATAAAGCAATTTTTTCAGATCCTGCCATAAATCTAATACTCAGGTGAATGCTCCTTGAAGAACTGATAGAATTTACCTATTGTACCAGAGGTCGTGAACAGTAGACCGAAAAACACTCGATTATAGACTAGACGCGTTCGCAATTTGTCGACTCTGCGTAATTTGGGCGGGAAATTGATTTTTTATGCCATTAAAGGCGGGTGAGAGGGTGAGGTTAGGGACGCGGGGGGAGGGGGGGGGCCACGAAAGTTATCGGATTTTCGCGCCTCGAGCAGTAAGCCCCCGCACAATCGTCGGCATGAAGGTTAACAGCTTTATTCAATGTTGCCAGTATTATAAATACAATAACTACGTCGTAACGTTTGAGTGTACTTGTGTAAAGTTGGGTTGTAAAGATCTGGAGTCGGTGGAGTGCGGACGTTGGGACATGATTGTTGTCTGTGTTAGTACTTTGATTAGATTCTCAGAATTACATACCAACTCGTAGGTAATAAAATTTAACTTGTTTTGTTAAAGAAGTTTGAATAAAGGAGTCTGCCCATTGCATCGTACCGTACCATGATCATGTATTGAAATTGAAATTACGATACTGTCGCCGTTGCGGGTCATGCACGGAGCATATCGTAAGCTCAAACCTTTAAGCACAGTTATTGAAACGGTGAACATACGGGTTACAACCACGTATGATGACCGGAAGGATCATACGCTATTGATACGTTCAAGTGGTCTCTAGTTTAAGTCATGTGTCTTTCTGTGCTTGATACGTTCCTAATACGGTCACCGTTTGATACGATGTATTGGGCAGATTCAAAGTACTCCTCCACATCTCTGGCATCCGGAAATGTAGCCAGTAGACTGACAGCATTGCCACGTGGAATGACAATGATAATTCCTTGTGTAAGGAACAAGTTAGCCTGGTTGCGCGAAATGCCGATCAGTCGATGAGAAATTTGCACTAAAAGGAAGGTGCACTTGGACCCTAAGCGTTTCGACTCCAAACAGTTCAAAACTGTAATTACCAATAAGGTTACAGTATTTGTTTTATTTGATGGTTTCAGCAGCTGCAGTTTCAGCGCCAGCACAGCTTGCAATATTTGGAATATGGGATGGTGTAAGCGTTTCTACACAGTTTGTGTCCTACATCAGAGACCTACCCACCTTCCGCAGTACCAATAACGTTATCAGTTCCTTATGTACAAAATATAATGAAGAAAACCTTTTTAAAACACAATCAGTTTTTTAAACGTTCAATTTCAAATTTAATGGTACCTAAAGAATTAGCATAAATGGCGACTCTACTTTCTAAGTCTAGGAATTTTAAATAACTAGGTTATTTCTGAGGAATAAGTTGGCAAAGGGAATATCATCGCGATTATTCGACTTAATTAAAAAGGTCAAGAGTCTTGGAGCGAAAAGTTTTTGGTCGCTGTCGAATTTCGTTGGGTGTTCTATGGTTTCAAGTTTTATTTTTATTTATGAAGAATATTTTAAAATATTATGATCATTTTAGTGAAGGGATATTTTGCATTTGATTTTATCAGGACTTTGTTTTATTTAAGGTAACTTGGTAGGGTACTGTGGTCCAGAAACGCAAAGGGTAACTGAAGGACACAAGTGTGTGTTAGTCAGTAAAAGTCTGATACGCCCTCTCGCTCTACCCAAGATCGAGAGTAGTCATTGGGTGATTTCCCAGCTCAGATAAAAAAAAACAAAGGTTTCCAAAACACCTCTTTTGGATTCTAAACTTGACAGTCTACCAGCAATAAGTTGAATTTTTTTTTATTAGTTGAAATATAAAAAAAAATACACTCAATTTAGTTATATTTAAAAAGCGACTGAAACAATTTTCAATTAATAAATGTTATTACTCTACGACTGAATGTCGAGGATAATTAGGTCTGTTGATAATTCTAGTTTAATTTTTGACATCTTTTACTACTTTTATTTTATTTATTATCTAACATTTTAATTATACCTACCGACATTTATAAAACCTAAATGTATTATATTTGTATGCTTGCGAGTAGAATGCAGAGTACTAATATTATTATTTTAACACCTATTATAAACTTTGTACCTGCATTGTGACAAATAAAACGATTTAATTTGATTTGATTTGAAAAATATCATCAAATATTTTTTCCCGCTTTGAGTGAAGCGAGAGAGCGTGACTAAGCGCCAGACTTTTACTGACTAAAACCCACCTGTGTTCTTTCAGTTGCCCCTTGCATTCCAGGGCTGTGGTAACTCTTTCGAACATTCCCGTAATCCAGTAAGTAAGAATAAAAGAATTACAAAGTTTATAAAAAAAACCTAACCTAATTCCCAACTTACACAAAGACCCACAAATCAAGCTAAAACCAAATCTGTATCAGAAATTTTACCCGCTTTAAATTAACTAAGTAAACTGTCTTCCTAAAATCGATTACTCATTTATAAACGTAACTATACCATTCTAAGTTTTAACAGTTCCAACCCTACCCCAGTGAAGTTACGATCTCCATGGCGGCATGGTGTAGGAACAGATTGTGGTAATGGAGAGTGACGTCATCGTTCCCCCCTGGTGTAACGGTGTAGAGGTCTGACCATAGTACATGAAGATGGTCAATTGTTATCGATTTGGTGGAGAATTTGCGTTAATTTATATTTATGAACAAAAATGCTTATTTGTTTTTTTTTCTGTTTTATGATGCGACAAAAATCGCTACATTTAAAAACCTTTAATTTAGAAACTGTATAAAAATAAATCCTCTCATTTTTACTGTAAGAAAGGAAGACAGAACAAAATAAATCACGAAAATATTTCACTAAGAAGAGTTTCTAAAAAGAATTTTCCTCTAGCTATTCTTTTAATAACTTTAATTGTTCAGAATCACGACTCGAAGTCGGCGTCTACGAAAGTCGATCGAACACGGAAGCGTAGTTCGCTGCGTAGTGTAGCTATACTGCAACGTTCATACAAATTCGTCTGACGCACACATACACAAACCAGTGTATAATATTCATCAAAACAAACGCACACAGGGGAAAAGCGTCTGCCGAATTAAACCCACACAGACATAAGTTACGAGGAGTGAACTATCCTGTAAGTGTGGTCGGTGTGTGTGTGTGAATGAGAGAGAGAGTGTGACGAAATTTCACTTTCCGTTTTGGCAACGTCGCCCGACGACCGACGCGCCTCCCCGTTCGTCGACATTTCAACAGGGGTGGGTGCACGGCTAGTTCGTTCCGTAAGCCGACATTTTCATTTTTATTATTGGCATCGCGGTTGTAATTGAGAATGAGGCATTCCAATTTAAAAGAAAACTCTTTCGAACTTAGATCGCTGTATTTTTGGAAATTATCGAATCGATTTATTATTACCGTTGTTTAAAAGTTCATTCTCAATAGAATGATAATGAATTCTATTCAAAGACACGGTTGAACGAACCGTTCAAAAGTTTGTGTAAATTCGCCTAGAAAATAAAAGGGGAGTAGTTTTAGACAAAAAATTGAAAGACGCGCAGAAAAAAAAACGCAAAGTGAGTTGTAGTAATATAACGGTACTGTGTGTGGGGCATTTCAAATACTTCAAAAGCTCAGACGATTCTCGGAAGTGTCATCCTCTAATGTGTGAGTGAGACGGCACGACGTTGCTGGCTCCTTCTCACGACTATCGACTCACAAAGGGACGCGAGTTGAATATTTTTCGTGCATTTTACACTTTAATATAATTCACTTGGTGTAATGTTTAAATTGAAACTGTATTAGGAATAATGTTGCATAATTTTTTTTTAAATTAAATTAAGTACAATGTAGAAATAGTTTTGTTAGTTACATTAAATACTTTTTGGAAATAAGTATACGTATATATAGTGCTTGATTTTTAGGGTTTTCTTCTCCGGGTGTAATCTAATAACACTATTTTGAAGGTGAAAGTTTGTGATTGTGTGCGTATGCATGTTTGTTACTTCTTCACGCTTGAACGGCTGAACGGATTTGGATGAAATTTGGAACGCGGGTAGACCATATCCTGGAATATCACATAAAATACTTGTTTACCCCGAAAGTATGTTTCATTGAGACAATTTATTTCATAATTAAACATATTTCGCATTCACTACGGGAAAACCCATTTAGGGACTAAATACAAATTGAGAAGTTCCAATCACAAACGAAGAAAGGGTACAAATAATCAACTGTTTACATTTTCCTATTGATTGAGTTGAAACAAAAACGTCCCTCAAAACAACAAAAACAAAAACCATTCGCAAAAAACAAAACAATACCACATTCGGAATTCGGAAAAGCAAAACCGATCGAAATAAATATTTAAAGGACCGTTTCATGCTTCATTTAATTCATCAATTGATTTGCATGTGAATATTTTATCTACTATGGTAGTGTTGAATCCATTACTATAATGCCAAGGTCTCAGCCTGGTTTACGAGGTATATCTCGCCTTATTTTCCATGCATTTGAGAATAATCCGGTTATAATACTTGCGTTAAGAATTGTTTGCAAACCATTTTTTATTTGATAGTCTTCTTTCAGAGTGAGAGCGGTGGTGGCCGAGTGGTAACGGCTCCGATTTACGAATTGTAGGGCGTGTGTTCAAATCCAGCCAGGTGCATTACTTTGTGTTATTATTTCACCACCACCGCTTTCAAAACGGTGAAAACATCGTGAGGAAACCGGCATGTCCTAGAACCAAAAATTCGAAGACATGTGACATCTACCAACCCGCACTGGGCCCGCGTGGTGGATTACGGCCCGTTCTCTCTCCTAGAGAGGAGGCCTGAGTCACAACAGTGGGAACAATATAAGGCCGACTATGCTATGTTATACTTATTTCAGAATCGTTTAATTTTTATTGACAAATATTTTTATTATTTATCATTATATGCTGTGTGTCTCCAACACTTTCCAATCCTCTCTCTTTCGCGCCAGTATAGTCAGTATTTTCAGCTGTTTTGATCAAATCATCTTCCCATTTCTCGATGGTCTGGTCTCTCAGCCGAGCCCGATTTCCAGTCACCTTAGGCGTGGGCTTGCAGACGACGACCAATGGGTAGCTCGCCGTCTGGCCGTTCTGTGCGCGTGCCGGACGGGCGTGTACGAGCCTCTAAGAGATGTCAGCAGAACCGTAGCCCATAGGGGCGCAGCAGGGACGAAGCCTACTAGCAGCATGACTTCTTATATGGCTAACCCATTTCCACTTTAGTGTTTTTAATTTGAACACCAAATCGGCTTTCCTGAATATTCGAAACATTTGTTATAATATTCTATCTCGCTCGCACTCATGGAGCTTTTATGAGCAGACAGCATATTATCGATGAGATGGAAGGCGTTGCACATTGCTATTGCTACAAATATTTATGACCCGATGAGTAAGTTCTTTACGCGAGAACTTTAGTCGTTTAAGGTGAATTTGCTTTGGACGTTAGAGTGGCTTTCGATAGGGTTCTGGTTTCAGGTCAAGTTTAGTGAAGGGTACTTCAGGGTTCAGTTGGCGCTCTAAATGGGACTTGGGACACATTTACTGTCCCTGTTTTTGTCGCAATATGCTTTAAATACAGTGTGTGGTTTCCCAAATTCGCTATGGTTTGAAAAGAACCTAGTTTCGAGGCATTTTGATTTTTTTTTAAATTGGGAAATAACTTCTCCCATTCTGGGTAGAACGAAAGGTAGTATCAGACTTTTCGTGACTAAAACCTACCGGTGTTCTTTTGGTTGCTTAGGGTCACGGTAACTCTTTGAACATCTTCGTAACCCTAGCAGGCATCGGCCCTAGCGGGCCTCATCCATTTGGCTGACATCTCTTTCATGCGCGTGTGGAACAAAACATGCTGTTCAGTAAGAACTGGACGGCCGGACGACGAGATATCTATTGCTCGCCATCCACAAGCCCGCATAACGGTTGCTAGGAATCACCCTGCAACTACTGACGCCATTTTGAGGCAAGCGTTTTTATTTTGTCAATTCATTCAGCTTTGATTGAGCTCTGTTGAAACAGTGTTAAAAATAGGGTTAAAAAGTAGAGTAACAATCTAATATGTTTTGGGGAATAATTAAGCCGAAAAGACTGCCAAAGAAAACTAGAATATAACATTTACTAGCTTAATAGCTCCTATTCAAACTTTGATTAACATTACCTTTTTTATAATTTATATAAACCAGTGCTTGACTGCGATCCCACCTGATGGTATGCAGTGATACAATCGTTGGTAGTGAGGCGCACTAGTTTATTAAGAGCCTATTCACTCTAGCCTGGAAGGCACCCAAATTATTATAATCGGACGGGAAGACGAGGCGAAACGCTTAGTTCGGATCGTAGATTTTTCAACATCGTAAGGGTGGATACTTACCGTACGTAGGGTTGTCCGATGGCAGAAATGAGACGACCTTTTACATTTTATATAGTCATTTCGAAATAATCTACAGAAATGAAGAATTTTAATAAGCCATCGCTTTTTTATTTTTTTAAATCTCAATGTTTTTCACAACAACGCTACTTTGTGAGCATCAGATACTTTGTTTCTAAAAAGAAGACTGAAAGCGTTAGCATTAATTTACATAAACACGATACGATTTTCCAAGTACTATCTAGAAGATTTAGAAAGCTGATTGGTTTATTCGACCGTCCGTTGCAAAAAAACGGCAAAAGACTTTTTTGCCGTTTTTTTCCCTTAAATATTTATTTTATTCTGTTTTTTTAGTATTTGTTGTTATAGCGGCAACAGAAATACATCGTCTGTGAAAATTTCAACAGTCTATCACGGGTCATGATATAGTCTGATGATAGACGGACAAACAGACAGACAGAGAGCTGAGTCTTAGTAATAGGGTTCCGTTTTACCCTTTGGGTACAGAAAAAGAGGACACCTCTACCATTTTTTTTATTTGCTCTCGAAAAAAAATTAACGTCGGCGTTAATTTTTTTTCGATTTATCGATCGAATCGAATCGTTCCAAAATTAATTGCGTTAAAAGTTTTCGGGCTCAACGTTGTATGTTCACGCTCGTCTTGCAAATCGATTGGCTAAGGCTGTGCCGCAGGCTGCGCAGGAGTCAGATTACGGCCGGATGCGGCTGCGGAAGTGGCATGGCCGGCGGACGCGCGCCATCTTGTTTTTGCTCTGTGCGCTTGCGCACCTCACGAGGATGTCTTTTTATTGTTTTTTTATCTTTTGTTTTTCAAGTGCACGAGCCAGTTTGTTTTTTAGAACGCTGTAATGGGCAATCGTTTTTACTTGGACATGCTTCCTTAGGTTTTTTGAATTCATTTAAGTTTTTATTCAGCTTGGTAGGTTTAATGCTACGTTTATCTGCTTAATTTAATGGTTTATTTACAAATTATTCGTTCAAGCATAATGTCATTGGATTTAAGAATCGCACAAAGGACAAAATGTGTGGGACAATCGCTTCAAATCCTGTCACAAGTGAGAAAATTTTCTTTAGCGACAATAAATTCTCAGCTGATATTCTTTTACATCTCTATCTAACACCGCAGAAATATGAACTCTACTGCGTTAAAAATAAAGTAGGTAATCTTCTAATACTTTATTGTTGACATTTGACAGTTCCGTTGTGAATAAAATCTCATTGTTATAGGGTTCGAAAAAAAAAATACAAAAGCAGGTAAAAGGAGCTTTTGTTGTATGCTGCGTTTGCGCAAGTTTCGTAACAAAAGCTTGCGAGTTCGATGCGCGGACGCACAATAGCTGATAAATTATTTGCTAATTTAGTGTGCGAAGATTGCACCTGGTGATAGTGAGGTCGAAAATGGTTTTATCTTATTACTTTCTGTTGATTTTTTAAAATACGACTGTTATACGGATTTAGTACCTTTAGAATGTATAAAAAATAATGTTTTGGTTTTGGCCTAATCCATACTTCGATACTAATATGTATTATAAATGTGAAAGTAACTCTGTCTGTCTCTTGCTCTTTTATAGATAAACTGCTAAGCTGATTTTGATGAAATTTGGTACGGAGTAAGCTTGAACACCAAGGAAGGAGATAGGCTACTTATTATCTCAATAAGTATTATTTATTTTAATTCACTTATTTCATCACTAACCCACCTTTTTGTATTTTTCTTTTTTTTCTCTATTTCTTTCTTTGAAATTGTGTAACATATAATATGTGTTTATAACATTCATGAGTTTATTTTTGTCTTTTATATATAATAGCTCTATAATATAATTTTATATCTATGTATAGTCTAATATATATTTTTAATGTAAAATTTAATTTTCCCTTTTTATGTTAAGTTCTTACAGTCCATCCTAAGGTGGTCAGGTAGATATCGCTGTTACCGATAAGACCGCCATTGTACATATAGATTAAGTTAGTTTAAAAGTTTTTTTTACTATTTTGGTGTACAATAAAGTTTTATTCTATTCTATTTTACCTGGCTTTGACTTCGACTTCAATCACGCTGACGAAGCCGCTAGTGGAAACTAGTTAACTATAAATCATTTACATTCAAAAATGCATATTTTATTTGGATGTTATAGAAGCATGTCGATTAAGACCTGGACTACATGGTGAGTTAAAGGTCTCGCTTCAAAGACAAGTCAGAAAAATGGACGGGGTTCAGTAGAGACGATTCCTGCTATTCGAAAGGGTTACCGTGGCCCTAGAATGCAAAGGCAACTGAAGGAAAGCAGGGGGATTTTAGTCAGTAAAAGTCTGACATAGAGAATATCAGACCAGAGTGGGAGAAGCTAATTGACGATTTCTCACCTCAAAAAAAAAAAACACATATATTGTGGCTTGATGAGTTCGATCCATACTGCTCAAAATATTGACATAGCCCAAATTATATACCGTGAGAATAATAAGATTTCTTTGACCATTTATCCATCATGAAGACTATTATTTTATCTACCTACTAGTACTTATAATATAGGTACTTAATTGTAAATATATAAAAATACTTTTCAATACATTTTATCTCTATCGCTTTTACTGTTTTCCGCACTAGTACGGAAAAGTGCGCGAGCTCACACCTACCAAAATTTATTGTATTTCTCGTGTCAGCATAGGTGCCAAGCGACCTCCACGAGTCGCGTATCAACTCCCGTTTATTAATTTCTTTGAAATACGTCGTTTGATGCACATGGAAATTTGTCATTACAGCCCTCGGCTCCATAACACGATCACAAACTTTCTCCACTTGTATCAAAATGTACTATTCCAACACTGTTGCATTTTCATTAGTACGTGGTCTACATCTTTATTAGATTCTAATTTTAAGAATATAATTAAAGAAAGAACAAAAAGAACAAGAAACAAGTAATCATTCGCATTTTACTAAGTTTTTATTAAGTCTGATCCGAATCGACTAGACTTTGCCGTTCAGACGTGACTCGCCTTGATATGATGCTCAACAGTAATAAATTTAGTCGTAATATTTAAAGACAATACTAATTAATGAAGTAGAGTACCTTCTTCATCATTTTTTATTCGAGTCTTCATTTAACGATCGCGTCTAGAATTTTGTATTTTTAAGTACTCATTTATTATTTAAAAAGCTTAAGTTCTGAAGTTCTTAAAATGATGAATTTATTTTGTATTCAAAGTAAAAGGTATTCACGGCTAGAGTGAATAGCCTCTTAAACTTTTTAGTTTCACCATCATCGATTGCATCACTGCTTACCATCAGGTAGGATCGTAGTCAAGCACTAGTTTATTTATTCTAGCTTTTGCCCGCGACTTCGTCCGCGTAGAAGTCGAAAATGGTTTTATTAGGTTTTTTGAGATATGAAAATATGAAATATTATTTATTATCTTCGTCGTGTGTGATAGTCCATTGAATTGCATGGCGAGCGATATTGTATCTTAAGATAAAATATAATAATATCTTAGCCGTGTGCTGCGCCCCTTAGTGAACTTCACTGCGGGTGACGTAACCTACGACAAACTTATTATTTACGGTTGCTACAGTAATCGGGTCTAGGGATGGACCGCAAAATTAAGATTGTTTTTTATTACATATACTTTGCCGGGATAAAAAGTACCCAGTGTGCTGCCCAGGATATTAAAGAATAATTATACCAAGTTTTATCGTAATTGAACCGGTAGTTTTTGCGTGATGCAGACAAAACATTTTTTAATCACATTTTTGGTTTTGATGTCGGTCTAGTAACAACCCCTGCCATTTATTTTTTAATATTTTCAATGTACAGAATTTTCACTTCTACAGATTTATTATAAGTATAGATGTTGAGAGGTTCTAGCAAAAAATAGAGTACTTTTGATATCGACGAGCAAAAGAATCCATAGTGCAGATTAACATCGAAATTCGAATCACAAAAAAAGTACTAATTATACGTTGGAAAAAGAGAAAATCGTTGGCGCGGTGGCGTAATTAAAGAAACGGCAACAGAGCATTTCGCGTAGGACCGAGAAAAATGCAACGTCGCGTTTTCACCCTCGATCGTTTTCCTTTCCCCCGCGTCGCACCCCCGCGGTGACTCATTCAACCTTTTCGAGTTTTGGAACGTGTGTACTGTAGGACTGGCCGTTAGGATTCCTTTTACTTCCTCTCTAGTTTATGGTTAGACTATTTTATGGTTTTTGAATTTGAATATAGAAGGACTAATGCTTTAGATTTTTGTGTTACCTATTTGTATGGTTTTTGTTAGAATGTGGTTTTTGATCTGTTACGAGTAATAAAAAAATTACTACAGTAAAAGTTCGACTTGCTACGCCGTAGCCGCGTAGCAAACTAGCAACCGACTAAAAAGAGTTTTTAATCTAAATATATCTATTTTTTTACGACAAACGCATTAAAGTTTTCTTGTTTTTATTTTATTCTTCAATATCATGCTTAGTTTAAATACTGATAAGTGGATTCTAAGTACTCTACAGACAATTTTGAATTAAGAACCTGCGAACAAGTGCTTAATCTCTTGTTTTTTTTTTTTATAAATAACATACTTAATGTGTATTTTATTTTGACAAAGATGCTATCATGCTACATAGATTATTTTGTAAATAAGCACGTTTTTCGTACAGAGTAATACTTGCATTTATATTAATAATTATCATTTTTATAAAACTGTAGGTAATTTAAGTGTTGATATCGATAAGTTGCTATAACAAATACTACATAAAGTACGTTCTTCTAAAAGTTTTACCTCATAGTTGGTCGCCAACCTGCTCCTGCATGTCTGATGCTTCTGAAATAGACTGAGCGCCACTTACCTGAAACAATGTCAAACTAAACTTAATTTACATACATACATAAATAAAATATCTACATTATCAATGTATTGAAATTACTCTCTTCTGCCTGGGATATCGTCCATTTCAAATAATACATTTTGATACTAGTGGAGAAAGTTTGCAATTGCAATCTAGGAGCAATTCGACCGAGCTGCAAGGTCAGGGTGAAAAGCTACATAAAATGAAAACGTAGGTTGCCGGGGGTCGCTTAGCACCAAGCCTGATACCGTTAAACACAATGAACTATGGTGGGGGGCGAACTCGCGTACTTTTCCGCACTAATGCGGAAAATAATGAACTGTCAGCAGTAGTAATAAATCAGCTTTGTAATGTTACCACTACTGGGAGTAGTGGGAACATTATTACTATTATATACTATTACTCAGGCCTCTACTCTAGGCTTAGATTATATAATACCTCTAGATATAGAAGAGTGTGGGAAAGTGTGGAAGTAGACTAGGTGGCCTTATCTACAGCGTATTTAATCTAAGACTCTAGTAGAGGGGTTAGGGGATCGGTGGATGTCACATGTCTTTGTGTAATTTATTTCATCACCACTGTTGTCAAAACGGTGAAGGAAAACATCGTGAGAAAACCGACATGTCCTAACGCCGTATTGATATTTCTCTATAATTTTAATTTCTTCTCTGTTTTCCAGTACATATTAAATAATAGTATCTGCCAGTCCATTTGGAAGTGGCATATTATCCTATGAGAATATACAACCAGGTTAAAAGTATACTATGTCCTATTCCAGGTCTTTGTCTATCCGTGTCCTTTAAGTCGTGACCAGCTATGGATATATATATCAATGATTAACCGAATATGACGAGGTTGAGTATTTTTTTTAAAGTTATTTATGACCATTAAGAAAATTAAAGTACTAAATATCTACACCACCTTGGTATTTTCAATATTTTGTGATATACTTTATTTTTTATAATTGTCAAAATGCGACATTTTCATACATCTTATCATGATTAATCGCTTATAATGGAACAATGCGATAAATCCATCGTCGGTATGTCGTGCAGCTGACGAACGAACCTAGCTGGCATATGGTTCATTGCTGAGCTCATACATCTGTCAGAAATCTGCACTCAACTATCGACCTTAGCTGTGTTAAAATACAGGGTATTTTTCCATCAATGTTTCCGGGATAGTGTTGTACTTCCTGATAGGTCGTTACCTGCGCGCAGCTGCTTCCCTGGCTCGTGCGCACTCTGATAAAAGGTTACGTTGAAAGACACGAATAGGTCAGTCAATAAACTGTGTTTTTAGATGGTTTTCTTCTCAAAGAAATATCAAAGATAAAAAAGTACATAATATCAGTTATGTCACTTTTGAAATTCGAACAATGGTATAATTCGAATTTCAAAAGTGACAGATAGATTCGTTGCTACAAAAGTTCAGTTTCTGTGACAGTTTTTAAATGGATATTTTAAATAATAAATTAAGCTGTTAAAATTCCAATTAAGTGAATTGCACTTGTTGGACAATAAAATCATGTTTTAATGGCTTAAACATCTGGACAATGAAGTCACGCTTACTTATATTTTTGCTAAATGTTTTTAAAGGCACGTGCAAAGTTTGGTTCAGATCGGACATATGGTGGATTTAATATGGAGTTTTTATGAACAGATAGGGGCTTATTAAAGCCGTCTCAATTCATGATAATGCAGAAATAATCCTAGATCATCTGTAATGATAGACAGATATAATGAGGTAAAATTTGTAAGTTTATGTGGATGTAATCTACGAAAGTACTGAACTGGTGGTGAAAATTCTCTCACTAGTAGAATTCCACTTTATCTCTGACTGACATAGGCACATATTTTCGACGTTTACGCAGGCGACGCCGCTGGTAGAAGTTAGTATAGTTATTATAAAAGCGATATATGATAATGTTTACTCAGATTACTGCTAAATTTTAAACTTTTCGCAATGTATCTTGTAAACGCTTCTAAACTGTAGATTTGAAGTTACAGTATTTAAATTATATCATTGGGTGACATAGTCATCAAGTGCAAGCATTTAGAAATGAAAAATGAGTATGATCTTAGCAAAATTTGTACCCTTTTAGGGTTCCGTACCTCAAAAGGAAAAAACGGAACTCTTATTGGATCACTTTGTTGTCCGTCTGTCTGTCAAGACCCTTAATCTCAAGAACGCGTGGAGGTATCGAGTTGAAATTAAACCCATATACTTAAGTCGGCGGTCCATTGAAGCTGTGCAAAAATCAAACTTCTAAGTTAACGAATAATAAAGATACGGCCGTTTATGTCGCAAAAAACGTATTTTTCGATTCTCTCAAAGGAATCAAAATTCACAGGGTACCTCCGTTGACCCGGAATCCTAAAATTTGGCATAAAACAAGGTCTTATAGCACAGGTATAGGAATAAATCTGAAAACAGTAAATTTGTTGTTACCTACGTCACGAAAAAAACTTTTTTGCAATTCTCAAAAATCTTCGAGACTCCATTCGGGAATTGTAGTTTGTACGGAACGCTCAGTGCGCGAGTCCGACTCGCACTTGCTCAGTTTATTTTAGTAATGAGACACACGAACAAACCAATAAGAAAACCCCAATATTGATGACTCAAATTCAACAAGAAATTACCAAAAGGGAATTCCAGTTCACAACACGAAATTATGAATGAAACGTAAATTCACCTGAGGACATATAAGGACACGTTTCTTTTTACGCCCTCGAGTTCCATTGCTGGTTTTGAATCATATTTTCTGTTTGTGGATTAAGGCAAACACGCAATCGTTTAGTGGTATTGAGAATGTTGATTGTCGTTCCTTAAGGTGGTGTTTAACCTATGAAAGTAATAACGGGTAATTAAGTCATCAGCTTAACGAGGACGTGCTAAAGATGGTGTACTCTGTGGTTATAGTTTAAGTTTTTGACATTTGGACTTGTCAATAAATTTTGGACCTTATAACTGTTATATTTCTAAGGTAGATTTTTGTATTTTTTAAATGATTGTAGATTGAAAAAAGGTACATATTTCTATATATTTATATATAGTTGGAAGTATTTTTAAATTGTAGAATATACTTTTGAAGATTTCACCTTGTAAGTTTTTTATTTATTCCGTAGCTTTATGATCTTAATAAATTCCTTAGATTCTGAATTTTAACGTAGCGATAGCAAACAATTTGCTAAAGGCAATGGCACGGAAAATGAAAGAAATAGCTTCTGAAATAGGCGCAGAAAACCTACAAAGTATGTTATTTTGGTACTGGTTGAATATAGTTTTTATACGGACTGTTCCTTATTTACTTAAACTTCATTTACAGTAGTGATACATAGGCGAACTAAATAGAAAAAGGTAAACTCTATCAAACAAATTTTGGGTTAAAAATTTAACAGATATTATTGGTCTCATCTCATACATAAACTTAAAACTGTTCACGTGGAAAGAGATCCATCACAATCAATTTTAATTTAAAATTCCATAAGCACCTAATCCAGATCAAGGAGCTTCATTCCCACAAACATAAAACATTATAATATTAACAATATGCATCATGGGATCAACAAAGTTTTGGCCCAAACCTTTTCTATGGTTCTACCTGGAATCGTAAAAAAGGGGTCAACGAACTCCCGACAACAGCTGCTCCAATTCAAGATGGCGGGAGTTTATGTCAAAAATTAATAAATGCAAGCCTGTTTTCGTTATGATGGATTGAGTAGAACGATTTACTTGGGCCGTATGATTTATATGCACTGAATATCTTGTCGTTAAAATTATGAAATACTGGTGACGTTTTTTGTGCGATTTTTATTTGAATTATTATTTTTTTGAATGTGGATGCGGTTAGTCTAGCCATAATTAGGGTTATTCGAGGTTTTGGCGGAATTTCTTCGAGTAAGTTTAGTGTCTGTTTTAATTATTCGAAAATTGATTCCTTGTGAATATTGTGTTGCAAAATTAGTGTAGTTTTATAATTCACGTGTCTGTGCAATTGAAAAACTATGGTGGAATCAATGAAACTGGCTCGATCTTTGTAAAATGAAGCTGAGAATTTCATTGTAGTGTTGATTACCTAAGTCAAATACTAAAAAAAAAACATTACAATTTGTACATCCATATTCTAATGGTAAACCAATTAAATTTTGATACAAAGACATGGCTTAAATAACTTAGTAGCCAAGCCAAAAAGATGAAACAAAAAATTAGAGGTATTTTG
This sequence comes from Mythimna vitellina, assembly GCA_949316375.1. Classification (NCBI taxonomy): domain Eukaryota; kingdom Metazoa; phylum Arthropoda; class Insecta; order Lepidoptera; family Noctuidae; genus Mythimna; species Mythimna vitellina. Next base: position 22,539,489 of record OX438688.1, on the reverse strand, counting down.
TTTTTTTTTAAATGTATTATTTCAACATTTGAACTTAGAATCAAAACTTGAAACTAAATGAAATTCTAATGTTGGTAGTTTTGAACACATTGGTATCTATTTAAGTAACTCATAGAAAAAACTGTCACCTGCTTCCTGTATGTATAAGTATGGAACTTGTAGCGAAGACATAGGACGCGAAGTTGGATTTTAAAACTAAAATTCTAGGCATACCTATGTTATTTTATTTAAGTCTCTAGATCTTTTATGTGCGATTAAGATAGATTTAGACGTTGACTACAAAATTATTTTAAAAAAGTGATGTTTTTTTTTTGGGTTGGAAAATCATCTTATGACATATCCCGCTCTTGGGCGGAGCGAGCTAGTGTCAGACTTTTACTGACTAAAAACTTACTCCTGTTCCTTCGTTGTCTTCGTCCCAGGGCCCCGGGTTTCGCTTTCACACTACTCGTGGCCCCAGTAGACTTCGACCCTGCTGGGCCCCTACGATTGTTTTTATTAAAAACTAGCTGTCAAGTCTTCCGTTACTGCTCTGATCTCTTGGGTCGTAGCGTGATGTTATATATAGATTATAAGCCTTCCTCAATAAATGGGGTATCCAACACTAAAATAATTTTGCAATCCGAATCAATTGTTCCTGAGATATGCGCGTTCAAACATACAATCTACCAATGGATTTTTCCATCTTTATAACGCAAAAAAGTATAGATTGACCTGCCCAACATAAATGTATACTTTCATTATTTATATTTCGATACCGGCCATCCATAAATAATATTTATAAAAAAAAAAAAAACCATTGACAATAGACGACAGATGCGTGTCAAATGTCTCTGGTCGGTTCGCTGTAATTACTCGTTATGCTTCCGATGTGAAAATAGGCAGGTTACAATGGTTAAACGCCATATGTTTTCGACGCTATTACAGAATAAGGTTATAGAACTATGGCATATTCGCTGTCGATATTACAACCGTTTTTAGAAAAAAATACGGGTTCTTTTTTCAAATTACAATTAAAAAAATTAAAATTAATCAATTCCTCTTGAGGCCCTACCACTAGCTCTTAACGCAATCCATTTTTTGACCTAAACTGAACCATTAAAGGCATGTAAGAACCTCAATTTTTTAAAAAGAGTAACCATGTAGATTCTTGCCGGTTCTTTTCTATAGAAAACGATCAATTGGGAACCGTGCACTAGCTTCTGACGTTTCATACGTGCCCATGGAGGCCTATGAGAAATAAAGACAAATCATTTTTTTTTAATTTTTGGATTTGAGCACATATCCAAACTAAGGTTAGCTTCCGCGAACCGCCTTATATTATCAGCCTTTTAATTTTAGTTACGGTGTTCCCTTTCCAAAGTATTATTATGTTTATTTATTACTTAAAGACACGGTTGATTGACCCAAACATATAATTAACATGCAGTGGACGGATAAAAATCAACACTCACTTATAAAAAAGTATTCAAAATAAAGTTTGTAATAACTGATGATGGTCATGGTTTATCAATTAAAAGGGAAAACATTGCCTGAGGGATATCAATGCACCTTTTTGTTTTTAGTAAAGTGTGGAAAAAATGCGTTGGAATTCTCTTTGCATTCTATCGATATTTAAAAAAAAAATGTTTTGTGAACATATTCTTTGTGTGTACAGTTGAAGGAGTGGTATTCCCTGCCGGAGTCTGTGTTTCCTTATAGTAACAACATATGGGTCTTAAGCTAAGAGTGAATTATTGATTGAAAGATTGAAGATGTTAATTCTAGACATGCGTGCACCATCGTCGACTGCATCATCGCTTACCATCAAGTGAGACAGAGATCAAATTCGATTCAGTTACTGCGGATCTGGGACGCAAGGGGCAACTGAAGGACAAAGGTGTGTATTAGTCTATAAAAGCCTGACACGCTCTCTCGCTCCACCCAGACTGGGAGAAGCCATTTGATGACTTCCCACTTAAACAAAATACTAATTATTGTAAGTTAATTACAGCCGTTATATTCTTGTGTATCGTTTATGTCCGTGGGTATTGATCAAAGTCTTAAAATTCTATAGAGGTTATTGCATAATTATCTATGGTATACCAGAATGTGATACAAATTATTGATCAAATTCTAGGTCGTCATGATTATTATTTCAGTCAAGACGTTCGCAGTTGTACTTAACTCTGCGCGTCTGTTGCGACCGGTCCTGTGCGTCTTGCATCCATCGGATTCCCGCAACCCTCACCAGATCATCAGTTCACTTTATGGGAGAGAGACCATCCAACGCTGCGTCTTATGGTACTCGGTCTCTCTTCCAGGACCTTTCGTCCTCATCGAATTCAATGTAAGGCAGCAAAATAAATTCTACAGAAACGGCTAAGTTTGAAAAATGTGCTACTTCGTTGGAATTTTTTTTCACGACACAAGTTATGATATTTCCGAGGCAAAGCGAAATATCTCGTCTATTTTATGATCGATAGCCAATGACATCATTTTTATTCAAATAAATGCATAATTATAACCAAGCAGCTGTCTGTACATCAGTACTTTTTATTGTCAAGTAAAGAAGCGACGAAGACGTTTTATAAATCATCGGTTCAGACATTTTCAATGAAACGATAAGTAACTCATATTACCAACATGTTGCTGCCAAGTGTTTCCCAAGCCTTCCTGATGAAAAAAAATAAAATAAAAGCATAAATCAAATAAAGGTGCGTTCGTGTTGCGTTACAATGTTTGAACGCGGCGCGGCGGAAGCGAACGCGACGTTCGAAAACCGGAGCTAAATCATAAATTACACTTTACAGTTCCCGCCGGGATCACGTTACGCGTTGTCACGTAATTATACTTCGAGATGTTTCGATTCTTATCGATATTTGGTGTCAATTCGATCGGTTAGAAGTTCGGTGCAACTCTGCATGAACACACGCACAAGTTATTTAAAGTTAGGTTTTCAGACGTCTCAAAATGTTGACAAAGAACCATACATTAAAGGAATTAACTCCAACATGTACACTTACAAAATCCGGTAGCTTAATGACGTGGTAATTACATATTGAACGATGCAAATTTACTTTTTACGCAAAAAAACCCGACCAAAGCCTTCATCGTGATAATGGCAATAATTATCGTCATTCATCAACAGTTATCTGCGAGCCATCTTTAAAAGCACACTATTTACCTCAATTACACATACACCCTATCTCTCTTACCCTAGTGATGCATAAAAAACTGCAATTTGCCTATCAGTGCTTGGGTCACACAATAAACTTGGCTTAGACCCTCGCCAGCATACTTAGAGCTACCCCGCTTCCCTTCCAGCTCAGATACCTAAGTCTGAAAGAGGGAAAAGTGCGAGTTCTGAGGGGTCATCCGAACCCGGTTGGATCTGAAAGGGCATGGAAGGCTTGAAGCTGCGAGGTCGTTAGCCTGGCGTTGATTGTTCGCTGAGTGGTGCAATGACTCACTTGTGAATGTAAATATACGGGAAAATATGTAGGGAAGATGAAGAGGTCATGATGGAGCTTATTAAATTTATGGAGGCTGTTCGGAAGGAATCGGTGCGCACTACGCAGGTTTTGTGCGATTAAAAAATAAAGGCCTCATGGCTTCACAATTATTTTAAAATCGAACTTTTAATAGTCATAAGAGCCGCATTCGTATATTGAATTTTAAATATGATTCTTAATTCAAATCGGACAGATTTCATAGACACAAATCTCTCTATAAATTTACTTTTAAATTGTGATAAATGACGCGTTCAAACCGTTCTAGAATAAAGACTTAGAAAATACCGCTACAGCCTGTCAGTTTCACGCGAGTTCGCTCCTAACAAGAAAAATACTTTACTATTTTTCTTCCAAGGAAATATTACTCAAGCTTGTTTCTCGGAAGCATCTCGAAACTTATTAAGCTTATTATTTCAACAGCTTTGACAGTTTCTAATCAATCTATGTTGGTACTCATACTGTTATTTCGTTTTAGGCTTTAGTATTCAATGCGGGATAATGTTCAATTTGTTCAATTTGCTCGACTTATGCAGATATCTGAGAACCAGAGTAAAAAGTAAACGTAAACAGTGTTAGGTTAGTGGATACATTGTTTTATTATGAAGTTCCCATATCTACCTTCTGCCTTCCGGCTCCATCATATCGCAAAAACAGTTTTTTTTTTGTGATGGAACTACAAATTTACAGTTTTCAGATTTTTTCCTTTATTTGTGCTGCGAGACCTTGCTTTATGCCAAATTTCAGGATTCTAGGTCAATGGTTAGTAAGTACCCTATAAATTTTGATTCCTTTGAGAGTGTCGAAATATATGTCTTTTGCGACATAAACGGCCGTATCTTTTTTTAGTTTACTCAGAAGTTTGATTTTTCTTCAAGGGACCGCAGACCTGAGTATATGGTTTTAATTTCAACTCGATAACTCCGCGCGTTCCCGAGATAAAGGGTCTTGACAGACAGACAGACAGACGGACGGACAACAAAGTGATCTTATAAGGGTTCCGTATTTTCCTATTGAGATACGGAACCCTAAAAAACAACCGAATTGAGAACCTCCTCCTTTTTTTTTATTTCGTTAAAAAGATAAGATTTATCCTGAATTTACATTTATTGTTTATATAGCAAAATAAATCAAGTATTAAAATAAACTCTAATATAAGGCCTAATCAGGGCCCATCTTTCTAACTAGCAACACAATCACACGTAGAACACGAGAAAACATTAGCAGAAATAATATAAAACTCGAACATAAAACCTCATTTCTCAAAAAAAAAAAACCAATCTCATTCTCCTGTCAGATTCGAAAGTCGAATAAATTCTCTTTGGTTCTATAGCGGTATCTGTATTCCATTGCAATTACCTTACAATAGTTCTTTTCCCGATAGCTAAGTGGGGAGTGCGTTCACTAGGTTACGCGTCCTCCCCCTCCTCTAGGTGGGCTCAACCCTTTATGTGAAACATACAAACATACTAGCTAGGTTATGTATAAAGATTTATGTAGAACGCGGTAAAGTCAAATGTTGTTTCTGTAGTGATGGGACTGAGGGAAATGTATAGGGTTGGGAAAGTTATAGATTATTTATTTATGTTATTAAATCTGGTTTTGGAGACCTAAGTGACCTAGGATGTTTAGCAAAATCAACTCTATTTATTCAGTCATGAAACTAGAGTCAGAAAGGTTTTTTGAACCTCATATCTCAGAATTTTATCTATAAATACTGGGTAATAACCTATAAAAAGCAGAAATATATTGCAATTTATAAAACTGATCAATAAAATTGATGGGTGCTATACAATGTCCTACTTTGGCAACACTTCAAAATCGCTCTATCCTTACACAAAGGGTCCATCAAAGTAGTCAGTAATCCATCAAAGGACATTGAATTGTTGAGATATCGCCCATTGTAGTAGTCCCTAAATAAAATGGAGTTAAAAATGGAGTCTCTGAAAAGGTTACCAATTCAAATATATTAATGATTTTGAATATAGAACATACATACGTGTTTCATAACAATTAAAAGAAAAAGCATTCTCGATTTAAAAAAATTCAAATTTAGAAGGTAAAACGAATACTGCTTTGCCAGTTACAAGATTTAAAAAAAAAACGTCAAGGAGGCTACACATTAATTAATTAATGAAAGTTTTAAATAAGTTGTTTCTACATTACATGCAACGTGGGCACCCGTTAGGAGAGCAGATTTGTAGGTTACGCGTGCAGGTGGCTTGCCCCACAGAGGGCGGAGCGCCACTTATCATATAAACCTATGTGCCTCACACACGCACAAATGAAAATCTCGACCTCTGTGCCTTGGTGGGAAATGTGGGAATTACGGAAAGTGCGTAACTATGTTGTTTCTTTCTACAAAGCCATCCTTATTTTTAGCTGTTTTATAAGGTTAAGCTTAGGAAGTGCCACTTCAATTTCTGTTATGTCAGTAATGTGTCATCTGTAGATGGTTCTGTATTTTTTGGTCAAAACCTTGTTTATACAGAGAGATGAATTAAATTTTTAGTCCAAAGTTTTAATGTGTTCAAAAACTTCTCTGAAAAACTAGATAGGTAAGTCTTTTTAACTCTTATTGTGTCAAATCGTATTCTACTTGAGCTGCTTTCTAAAAAGAGCTTAAAAACTTTACTTTTTGGCGTTTTAAAATTCGAACATTTTCAAATTGATTTAATCCTTTTTTTAAATCTTTTTTATAAACAATTCCAAATTCAAAACCAGAGCATTCTAAGTTAGAACGTTGCGTTGCCTACGTATTCGAGCGCGTGCAGAATTAGATCCCTCTGGTCATAGGGATGGGGGAGGGGGCAGGGGTCTAGTAAGGGTGGTTTCACGCTGCATGCTCGCCGCGTGTTAGTGGGGAAGTCTCTAATGAACTGTATGAACTAGTGTACCTAGATGATGCGTAGCTAAAACTATATAGGTTAGAGAGTGTGGTTATGGGGAGATGGTGTTGAAGTAATGGGGTAAGGTAGTGAAGACAGGAACTCGGGACGTAGGTAAGTTTTTATTTTAGTAATGATAGTAAGTTGATCAATCAGAATATTTTTGTTCACCTGTCACTACGTACAAAAACTGCTAGGTTGAGCCCAATATATCGTCAATTTTTGATGGACTGGACTGGATTAAATTTGAATGTTCTCGAAGCTCGTTAACCTCCTGAACCGTACGAAACTTAATTTCAATAGCAAACAGTTCACAATAAATAACGATGGCATCTCGCCTGCATAACACAAACCGTTATTTACTTCGCGATAAGAATCTCAGGAACACCAACCTTATTTCTACTCTACGTATATTTTCCTCGACCTCATTACAAGTCCAAGAAAAACATTTGCAATCTTATATTTTTTTAAATATGTGTTAAAAGCTCTTCAAGTCACCGCGCGGGGATGTGTTAAAGCAGTGGGTGTGTGTTAAAGCACTGGGTATGCGTGAGCACGCGCGAGTTAACCGCCACATTGCGTCTGAACGCACCCTTACTTGCGTTAGCATACGTCATTATAGTGCCAGGGTGAATGTTGTTGCCTTTAAAATAAGTTTTTTTTTAATTTCCGAATTTATAATTTAAGACCAAAAATTTAAGAAATGTTTTTTTTTTTGTTTTTGTTAATGGTATGGTTCGCCATAGACTAAGGATTTTACAGATTTTAAAAGAGATCATGTTTCGTGATTCTTTTTTATTAAATAGTGGCTAAATTAAATAGACGATGTGATTGTGATTATTACAATAGGTATAATATAAGTTATAATACCATTAATTGATTAAAATATACCTATACCAATTCTTTGTGCTAGAAACGAGTCAGCCCTCTGGTGCGCAAAGTGTCGATCAGTCGACGATAAATATTTTTAAATGATGACGAGCCATCAGACCCCATGGCCCTAGCGTTTCGGCCCTAACCAGCTTAAAACTGTAATTACCAATAAGTTTATGTACATATAGTATTTGCGCTACTTGATGGTTTACAATTAAATACATTAAATCTACATAAAAATATACTAAAAATGAAAGGCAACAAAATAAAAATCTATAACAACAATAACTTCACTTTCATTCCATACGATATAGACTGAGCACGACCATGAAATAACGAAATATCAATAAATAGTCCGACGTCCATAACTACAAAAACCTGATTTAATAATAATAAAACTGCATCTAGTAAATTCGAGTTTCTGTTTCGTGTTGGTAGATGCGTGGTAAGGGTGCATCGACGCACCCCTCACGCACACAAGCGGCCATGACACTTACGATGCGAAACTGGGCCGCGATTGGTCGGCACAAGTTTCTATGTGTGCGTACCTGTTTGGATATACATGTAGTTATTTATACTCTGTTCTAGGCTGTATGAATTAGTTGCGTGCATTGGGGTAGTCTTTGCTAGGAAAAAGTATTGATTTGTTGCACTGTAGTTGGGTTTAATGCGGAGTTTTGCAAGAGATGATGATTTTTTGAAAATGTTGGGGGTTCGTGTCAGAATTTGGTTTTGATCGTACAAGTGCGCATATTTTTCATGTTGGCAATACTTTTGAATATGAGAAAAACGGACACTTGATATTTGAAAATAGAACTATAGGTAAAAAGGAGGGAATAAAATTCCAAATTCAAAATTCATAAAATAATTTGAGTACGCCAATTCTGATCAGATATAAAATGAAATGAACCGAAATAGGCAGCAAAAAGTGTTCTCTTTACCGAGTGTTATTTTAATAGATTATAATGCAGATGGGAAAACCGGTCTATAGCAAGCAACGGTCCTTTGTAAATATTTCATTGAGCACAGCTTTAATGTTTAAAGTTTTTATTATCAACCGACAATAAAGGTTTTATTTTTGATGCTAGTTTACGGCGGCCATTTTGAATCGTATTAGTTTGTGTGAAAAGATTTTTAATAACCATGAATAAGAAATATATTGTCCAGCAATTTATTTCGTTATTATTATAGGTATTCATTTTTATTTAATTTTACTAAGCATAGTATATTCTTTTAATGATAAAAAATAACAGTCAATATATAATTATTACAAAAATATATTATTTATTTATTTTATAATTTATGTTTTTTTTTAATATTTAGGTACACATATATTACAGAAAATATAGATCATTATAAAAAATAGAACAATAGTAAGTACTGCTTATTTGAAAAGAAAATTCTTCCTGCAGACCTGCGTTTAATAAGTGAGTAAGTAAATAATTTTTATTTAAAAAAACATGGTAGATGTGCATTAGGTATAACAAATAAAACAACAACCTGTTTTTTTACATTTCATAACCCAACTTCAAACATAAAACAAAGCTGAACTAATGCACTGTGTGTTAACGTAAGCGCAAACGTGGAAAAAAATACAAAATTGTAAATATTTGCTTTGACGTTTGCCGAGTATTAGAATAGTAACAGAAATGTCTCATTATTATTGTTCTAGCTCATAACATGACAAAGGATTCATTTTTATTAGTATTCGGTGGTTTCATGACAATATTTTTATTATACAAGTTTTATTTTTTTTATGTCTAACTTGTAGGTCTATATTTTAGAGTGAATAATCTAGTCTAACCATTTTTTAATTCATTATGATATTTTTTTTGTATTATTTTTCGTTTTTTTTTTTAAGTGAATATGAACCTTAACTTTTAGCCTTTAGGTACTGTGAAATTTTCTATGCTATCATTAACATGCAAGAAAAAAAGATATGAGCGTAAATTCTTTAACTTGGCCTAATTTCACGCCAAAGGTAATATTTCGGTGTTTACTTAAATAAAAAATGACTTTTTTGCGCAAGTTCAAACCTCAATACAGTTATGTTTATAAAGATAACTTTGACATAAACATGCGTCTGAGCCGTATCCTGTTTGTTTTTGTGAACAGCGTAATTTTACTGTTAACTGAAAATCAACTAAAGTTTGTTAAACAACTTTGAACTTTAACACTTCACAATACGATGAAGGATTACTGGCAGAGGCTACAGCCTAAGGGATTGGAGTGTTTGAATATTTTTGTGTTTTTCATTAGTGTTAGATGTATTTGGTGAATTGGAGTTCCAGTTAAAATCCTTAACTTTAAACTGCTTCTCAAAATATCATCTTTTACTCCAGTTAACCATCCCACATAGCAAAGAAAAACGCGAAAAGTAACTCGTTTACAAGAATTCAAAAAAGAATAAGAAAAAGAAAACAATTATGCAACACCGACTCCTGTTACACGTAATAGTTCGGAGCATGCAAGATGCATCATTAACAAGTCGATTCGTCCTGCCCGTTACATCAGCTGATAGTACAAAAAGCTCGACCTAACATCTGCCGGCCGAGAGGCCGTGAATCACCGGCCCTTGGCGCGTGCCGGCTCGAAAAAAAAAGAGTAAAAAAAAAACAAATGTGTAAACTCCCGCCGACCGTTATAATCGCCTCGCCTGTGGGTGGACCGAGTTCGACCGACTTTAAAAATCAAACATTTATTTTTTATGAAGATTTTATTCGTGATTATGGATAATGGTACTGTTGTGTCATTTAAATACGCACGCTTCAATTAGTTATATTTCTTCATCCTTTAAGAATGTATCACATCATAAATAAAACATAAAAGCTTGTTGTTTTGGACACTGAAATTATAACAGCGCTATAAATTCATAAATATTCATTGTTTGTCAACCAATATTAGTTTTATATGAAACTAAATTACTAGGAGACAAAGTTTTCTCGTAAATCCTAAGCTTAATAAACTCAAGTTTTTCGATATTCTTATGATAAAACAGAAATTGCTTTCGCAGTAATAAATTTTCTTTAATTTCAAGATGGCGACGGAGACTTATTCCCGCGTTATTTAGTCTGAGAAAAAAGCTAGAGAAATAGGTAAAATTCGAAAACAAACAGGCCATTTAAATGTACGACAAAAACGGCTGTGATTTATTTGTAAGTTTCTTCGTAATGTTTATTGTATGTTTGTTTGCGAGAATTCAGAGGAAAACATTGTTATTCGATTAGCGGGGCCGTTTTGGCTACGAATTTACTGTTTCCACACACTATGGTGTCTATAATAAATGGTCATACCAATGCCATTATGAATAAAAAATTGTGAGACTTGTTTCACCAAATGCTGTATCGAAAGATTAATTATTTAATGTAATGTAAAGTTAACATCTAATATAAAACCAAAGGGCAATGGAAAGGGTTATGCTAGGAGTTTCCTTGCGTAATCGAATCAGAAATGGAGAACCAAGGTTACCAAGGGCATATTGCTCGCAGAATAGAAAGTCTATGGCGATGAAACGTTCTAGAGTGGCGACCACGTACCACAAAACGCAACGTTGGAAGGCCTCTCACAAGGTGGACCGATGACTTGGTGAGGGTCGCGAGAATCCTATGGATGCGAGACACACAGGGCCGTTATGGCGACACTTCGGAGAGGCCTATGTCTAATAGTCGACGTCTTTCGGCTGAAACGATGATGATGATGATGACTTAACAATTTATGTGGAAGAAATGCCTTTGCTGAGCAGTGAAAAATTGAGCTAGTAATAAATAACCTTATCGAAAAAATAAAAAACAAAAATAGTTGGATTTCCAGAATCACGTTAACAAAGACTAAAAACCTCGAATGGTAACTTGATCTACTAGATATTATAATAGAGACAGTATTTTCGTATACAAAAATAATAACTATGAAATAAAACGAAATAGGTCTCAATGACGTCTATTATTAATCTTAGCTAATTTGTTTGTCTACGGTAAAACAAGAATCTATTCAGAAAATACTTTATCATAAGTCAGACGTGCTTAATATAAAATATTATGAGCCAAATCGAATCAAAACAGTTTAAAAGTTTTCTTTTTTTTTCTTTTAATGCTGTTTTTTAGATTGTTCTTTTAGAATTTCGATAGCACTTGTTTTTTTTTCAGTGCCGTTGCTTCAGGTACGTCTTTTTTGAGAAGTGAAAAATCATTTAATGACTTCTCGCCCTCTAGGGTGAAGCTGGAGAGCGTATCAGATTTTTACTACTTGATTAAAAGCCACATAGGTTCCTACATTTGTCCTTTGAAATCTAGGATTCGATCGTCGGATTGTAAATACGGTATTTATATTTATTAATCCATCATTGCATTAAAATCATTCGGAATCATTAGTTCAGCCCATCAACATCTTCTGACATGGTCTTATGAGGTACTTTTAAAAGCTAATTTCAATTTACGCGATCAAAGTATCTTACCGCGTTTAAGAGCTTTTAAAACGGGTTGAATTGTTCTAATCACGTTCAGCCAATGTCATGTCTTTAAAATCATGGGCAGTTCAAAGGAAGACTACAGTATTTTGTTGATAAAAATATGGGAAGGAAAGAATAAACTTTTATTTTACATAACCATTTTATTTCATTTAGCAATTTAATTCTAGGTGACAGCTTTATTTTACAAGACAATTTAATTTTGTGTGATTTATTTTATTTTTTATTGTATATGGTTATATTGTTAGTAACAATTTTATTTTTAGTGTACTAACTTATAAGTGTTTTGGTTCCAGTACAGTTAATGTATCTCTAAATAAATCAGAATACAAACTCTGTCCGACCCCTCAACCGCGAGACTCAAATTTCTTACAACAAAACGACCAATCAAAATGCATTCACGAAAATGCAGTCGAAAATTACGCCCCTTTTTCCGAAGCGCGACGGTGTCATAAGAGGTGTGCGGGGCAATTATATCAGGTGCGATCACCAATCACCCGGATAAGCGGGCGATTATAACAATATCCCGTTGCACCCCTTCCTAACATTATCTGTTGCAGTTCGTGGGGTGGTCAGTTGGAATTTGGACTCGCGAGGTGTACTATACAGTGAGATTAATCGGGGATTTAACTGAACTATGTATCTTATGCTTATATATGATGTTTAACATTTTTTTTTATTGATAAGCTCGCGTTAGACAACATCTCACCTGATGGTAAGCGATGAATATGTCGACGATGGAACATGCTTGCCTAGAAGTAACTTATTCACTCTTTGACTTAATCTATCAGGAAACACAGACTGGCAGGAAATTCCATTCTTTAGCTGTACGTACAAAGAATGTATTCCTAAAACGATTTGTATGTAGGTATGAGTGGGATGTCTGGACTTGGCGGAATTAAATTGTGCAATTCCAATACACACTCCCGGAAATGTAAACGATAGAAAACCTACAGGCAACTCTGCGTGTCGATGCTCAAGATTTTTCTAGTTTTGATTCGACAAGTGCATCATTGCCGGTGATCTGCCGAGTTAAAAATAAAGGGCTGGAGAATTTATTGCGATTGAAGATGAACCAGGAAGAAATGGGCCTTAAAGAGACTAAGAAAGGGGATATGGAGGGTCGGGGAAGGGGTGAACTAAGAAAGGATTTTTGAAAACTTCATACTGAGTTAAATGAGGGTTGAAGTTTGTATGCAAACTAAGTATGGGCGTGCAACTGCTACTTAATTTCAAACATTATACCTAGTAATATTTCCTGCAGTTCTTTACAAAAATATACTGCTCTTGTTACAATTCAAGCCGATAACAAATCCGTCTCACGACGCAACACCTTTTACCCAACAATAGGCACAATCTGATAAAGGCAGAGGCGTTCCTGCGCAGGCGGCGCTCAGCGATTGGAGCGCACGGCGCATGCGCATCTGCTCCGCACGTTAACGCGTGCCAGATAATGTGTGCGACATATGAAGCCACACTATATAAATAATACCTTTAAGTTTTTCAGAAAGAAAATCGATCGATAGCTAAACAAATGTTAGGAACAGCTGAATTGATTTTTTTGAGGTTGCTGGCTTCTGTCACCTTCTGTTTGGAAAAGAAATCGATAGGGCATCAATGTTTGGCGTCGCTAAGGATCAGTGTTTCTGTACCCCTATTGCATTGGACAGTTATTGACGATGGCTTGTTTTGTGTCAAACACCTTTCCTCTAACTACTTACCTATGAGGACTATGCTATGCTATGATTCCGTCATATTTAGGTTACTGACCAAAAAGGATCCTTAAGTGCGGGCTTGCGGACGGCGAGCAAAGGGTAGCTCGCCGTCCGGGTCTGATTCTGAAAGGAAGACGTAGTGGGTTTTTAGAAACCCAAGCCCAAGAGCGGGGGATGTCTTAAGATGATTTTCCCAACGAAAAAAAAAAACATAAAGGATCATCTTTTTCAGTGTAAATGCTTAACCCCTCGAAGGCCAATTGTGATATACCATGTACTTTTTAATCACTAGTATTCTACTATGATTTCTAACGTGTTAAATGAATATACCACGCAGTAGGAACATTATAAAGCTTGATTATGCTATGTTATGATTCCGTTATATTTAGATTTCTGATCTTTCACAGTGTAAACGTTTCATATACCCACGTCCTTTTTAGTCACCTGTACAAAATATTTTTTTTTTCAATATTGCAACACCTGGATCTTATTAAACTTGGCAATTAACTCCCAGTAGCCTAATGGCGCCTACATTTTTTATTAATTTTCCATTACAATATTACAAACTATAATTTTGTGCTATTAACTATCGTAATCAGGTGTGTATTAATTTTATTAATATGTGAAAATGTATTTTCAGACCAAATAGGTTTAATCAAAATAATAATTTATATAAATCTACTTATAAAACATTAAGTACGTATTACTAATCGTTATTAAGAGTTTATGGATGTTATGTTTTTTCGGTTGGGAATCGTCTAACAACCCCTTCCACTCTGCTTAGGGTGAGAGGGAGTGTTAGGCTTTAACTAAATTTAAAATCCACTTGTGATCCTTCAGTTGTCCTTTACGTTTCAGAACCTTGGCAACTGTTTCGATCAAACAACCCTGACAGGCATCGGCCGTAGTAGGCACCTTCCATTTGCTGGTATATCTATGGAGCGCGCGTGAGCATGCGGAACGAAAACTACACACACACAATCACAGCATTAACGATGCTAGATTCTTTCAGGTTAAATCCAAAAAGATTTTCAAAACGACGCTAAAACACATTCCTATCCCATTCATTCATTACCCGTAACATTCACAAAAGAGATGCAATCTGTGGGTGTAATAATACCTACACCAACATTGACTCACCAACACCTCACCGATGAAGATATTAACACTCTGTTAGGTCACCTTTTCTAAAACAAAAGGCCTTTGTCTCCAAATTTTATCCAGCCAGGTCGCATCTTAATCATTAAGGTCCTCTAAAAAGGTTTTCTTCGAAGTAACCCTAGTACTTATTCAAAGTAGGCCTTAAATAAACGTAATTCCTGGACTCGAACAAAGGTGGGACCACCCATATCCCCCCCCAAAAAGCTTTACGACTGCTTGTTTTAAAACTAATTTGCTAAAGTTACTTCGCAGCCGGTAACTTATAATCGTAAATTAAGTCAAGTACGTTTCTCGTTTCGCACTTTCTTTGGCAGAAAGTTTTTTCGGTTACCGTTGTTCGAAAAAAAGTATTCGTGCGATTTTAGTACTTTCTTTATGTTCGTATAGCTTTTTAATAAGAAGATAAGATTGTGATGTTGACTTCCTTATTTATTTGGGTTGGTAACGTATTTGTTTTATTTTTTTGAAAGTTGGTGCTGCATTGAAAGCTACGTTAGTGAAGGGAATTTTCTAGATAATCTCATACTTGATCTAGAATATTATAATGTGAACGAGATTGTCATCCAGGTTTCACTCATAAATAATTTGTTATACTATGGGTATATTGCATATATCCGCCCACGTGCGGGAAGACTCAGTGTTGGAAGGCCTCCCACAAGGTACGCCGATGGCCTGGTGAGGGTCGCGTGAATGCGATGTATGCGAGAACCGGTCGATATGGCAACTCTCGGAGATGCCTATGTTCTACAGTGAATGTTTTTCGGCTGAAATGATGATGATAAAGCATAATCAGCCTCATAGTGATCCCACTACTGGGACTGAGACCTCTCTAGGAGAGGGAATGGATCGTAATTCAGGACGCGAGCCAAGTGCGGATTGGTGGATATTACATGTATTAGAATTTTTGGTTCTAGGACATGCCGGTTTCCTTACGATGTTTTCCTTCACCGTTTTGAGAGCAGTGGTGATGACATAAATTACACAAAGTAATGCGCCTGGTTGAGTTTTAACTCGCGATCTACAACTCGGTAAGTCGGGGCAGTTACCACTGCTGACCACGGGTATATTGCATGAGTCAAATTCAAAAGTTTTTCTTATTCGCGCCCATTTGTAGAAAAAAGTTTAACGCAAATATATGTTCTTATTGAAATCTACGTACCTACATATAATATATATAAAAATCTTAGCTTCTAAGAGACGTTTATTTTAGTAAGCTTTTGAATATTCGCTGTCTGGTGTTCCGTAGTCTGTCTGAAAGCTCAGGTCATCGCATTTTTCGTACTGTCTGGCTTTTTGCTCCGTCCTGGCGATGACCTAAGCGAGATGAGTCTTACGAACGGTTTTATTTTAGATTTATTATTCCATTACCATTTGTATCGTTCTTAAATGTAATTTTCAATAATGTTGTACTAGTAAGCCATGTTATACTTTAAAAATCATCGTGATTTCTGCCGTTTTGGAAACACATTCATTGTGCGTACAGCTAAGGAGTGGAATTCCCTGCTGGAGTCTATGTTTCCTCATAGCTACAACCTAGGGATCTTTAAGTCAAGAGTGAATAGGTAACTTCTTGACAAGCGTGCTCCATCGTCGCCCACATCATCATTTACCATCAGGTGAGATAGTGGCCAGGCCCTAGCCTATCAATAAAAAAAAAACAAGTTTCGTAATGTTGAACACATGAACTTTCCAGAAAAATCTTGAATTGTGCGTAAAAAGGGACAATGTGGACACGAAAATTAAAATGAATTTATGATTATTAGATACCATACAATTTAACTTGGAGTTTATCAGTAGAACAACCAAGGTTAACAACATAGATCGAAAAATCGCAAACTTAAATGGCAGTGCTAGGGCTGGGCACATTGCTTGCAGAACAGAAGAGAATTAACGAAAAAAAAAAAGAAATGGCCGCTTATGTCGCAAAAAACGTGTATTTCAACACCCTTAAGGAAATCAAAATTCATAGGGTACTTCCCATTGACCTTGAATCTTGAAATTTGGTATTAAGCAAGGTCCCAAAACAAAAGTATAAGAAAAAATCTGAAACTGTAAATTTGTAGTTACGTCACAAAAACAACTTTTTTTGCGATTCGGAATAATCTTCGTAAGTCAAATCGGGAATTGAACTGTTTTCATAGGTAAGTTTGTACGGAACCCTCAGTGCGTGAGTCCGACTCGCACTTGCCTGTTTTTTTTTATTAGAGATAGACTAGAGCTTGATCACTATACCTCACCTGATCGAAATCGACAATGTAGTCGACGTTAGAGCACGCTAGCTTAGAAGTTCAAAATAATTTAAAGTTATTTAAATCAAATTCAGAATGAAACAAACATTGAAGGAAACTTTCACTTTCACAAGAACCGCCGCGAGTCGTAGAAAAAGCTAAAAGGATATCCGTGATCTCCAGGAAGAGGGATTTTTTACTCCTCCGCGATATTTTACTTAGGTTTTATTTTAATAAAGACAGGACCTATTAAGGTCCTAATTTGGCCTTTAAGCTCCAGACAACAATGCGATTGTTTGAAAGAATTACCGTGACCCCGGAACGCAATGTAACTGAAGGTACACGGGTGGGTTTTAGACAGAAAGAACTAACATTATGTCAGCGATGATGATTGACAAGAAGTCTAAAGGATAGATATGAGAAAGTCATTGATAAAGTGCTACGAAACCTTTTTTTTGAGGTTAGAAAATCATTAGATAATTTCTCTTGCTCGGAGTGTAAAGTGAGGAAGTGTTTTGACATCATCAGATAATCTTTTCAAGTATTCTCGTGTGCCAAGTATTGTGCTGTTGATCTTACAACATGGTAAGTGTTGCTTGTAGTGTGGTACAGTTGTCAAAAAATAAAAAGGCCGTTTTGACACCTGTCAAAACGAATACTTAAATACGCAAAAAGAATACTCGCAATATATTCCATCAAATTATTTAACGCGCTAAAAAATGTAGGTATGTATTTTTTTAAACACTTTATGTAATTAATTATGTTTCGTTCCAATTAACATTCTTGGGTATTTCTTAAATATCAAAATGGGCCCTTTATTTTTTAACGAGTTTAATTGTATTTTGACTTTTGTTTGGAATGGGAAATCATATAACTCCTCACGCTCTGTATGTAGGGAGAAGGAGTGTCAGACTTTTACTGACTAAAACCCACCTGTGTCCCTTAAGTAGCCCTTTACGTTCCAGGGCTGTAGCGATGGAGCGATCATCATCTCTTTCGTGGTTATTTTTTTTAACCACCCAGAAGAGCATATTTTATAACAAAAAGTTCGTGTGTTTTTTTTTAATTAGTATTTTTGATGAAACTAAAGCATATTTTGTAGTAGAAAACAGGAATATATTCAGGAACAGCGGACTGGTGAACAATGTAACTATTATACGATATGATCAGCCATGTTTAACCACATCATGAAATAAACATGCGTTTAACTGAAATAACATCATAACATGAAGTGATCAATGCGAAGGGCGGAATTCACCAATAAAACTAATCGCGTTTTAATGTTTGGCACACATAATCGCGTTTAGCCACTGTCACTAGTGTCACTTGTAAAAATAAAACAAAAGAAAATACAGACAAGTGACACTAGTGACAGCGGCTAAACGCGATTATTCGAGCCAAACGTTAAAACGCGATTAGTTTTATTGGTGGATTCCGCCCTAAAATCTGGCCACAATATATACATACATGTCAATCACATATTTTAGAGTTCTTGATAGTCGTTAGTGCCATATAGTATTCCACATTTTCTAGATCCCTTTATCATTAAAATAAAGCTCTTGAATATTCGATCTAATTAAAAAGACAGCCATCGTCGTTGCGTAGACCGAAGTGTGCGATTGCTCTTTTCACGGCCTATTAATTTCGCTGTTATATTTTTATCGGTATTTTATGCTAATAAGCTTATATCTCTGTTTTGTTTTGAATTGTTTCTCTTTTGTTTTTGATAAATTGTTTTTTGATGATGATTATTCTTAGGTACGTGCAGCTTTTCACGTTTATTTTTTCTTTTGGCAAAAATATATCGATAGTTTTTGGTTAATAAGGACGTAACTTAGCTTAAATTATTTTGACAATTAGCAACAAACTAAAAAGTTTTGTTTACTAGTGTTTAAGAGCTTTAAGGGAATTTTGGGTAGTAAAAACTGTTTTTTTTTTTCAAACCCAAATTATATCGATCGATAGAGTGTAAAAGTATGAGTAAAAGTGCACTGATAAGTTAATTTCCCCAAAATGGTAACTATGCCCTTTTAGCGGTACTTAATACATTAAACAAAAAATACGAGCAAAAGTCATGACTATTTTCTCATCACTATTTTGCAGGCTACAAAAAAGTTACAAAAAATGGCTCAGAATTTTAATCGACTAAAATAAAAATAAAAACAAAAGTTCCCAAAATGCAATTCAATTAATGAAATGTAAAAAATGTACCGAAATTCGTATACAGGTTTGTCTTAACATTACAATAATTAATATTTTATTATTTGTCTTTTCCGACTCGCCATTTACGTGTGGCATCACTTATCAAAGCGACCGCCATCTTGTCAAGCCCGCGTCACACAAGATGTCGGCCAACATACTCGATCGTATAAATTAATGCAAATGACATGACAAGGCGACAACGAGGTATTTGCGTCATTCGCAAATCGATTCAACACTTTTTTTATGAAAATTATCAGAATCGATACGAATGTATAAAATATCGTATTGAAATCGAGAAGTAGCGCATATTTAAGAATTACATAAACTTTAATTTTGGCAGTTATGGTCATGGTGACCATAACTTATTGGAATGGGGTGATAGATTATAAAGAAA
This sequence comes from Mythimna vitellina, assembly GCA_949316375.1. NCBI lineage: Eukaryota > Metazoa > Arthropoda > Insecta > Lepidoptera > Noctuidae > Mythimna > Mythimna vitellina. Next base: position 22,520,075 of record OX438688.1, on the reverse strand, counting down.
TTAAGTGGCTGTTTAAAAGTCGACGGCAGTATCTTTATTAAGTTTACGCCGAAACTAAACTGTGAACATAATGCTTTATTTTTGCCATTGTGTGAAATTTATATTTATGTGTTGTTAAGTACATTTTTTATTGGAGTAATGAGCTATTTTCGCCATTTTAGGTTTAATATAAACATACGATACTATAGTAATGTATGAAATACTGGCAGGTTGTTTTGTAAAGTATTTTCGATTTGTCAGTGTCACAATTTGAAGAAACTGCATTATTCTTGGAAATTTTATTGTAATGTTGTGTCCTGGTTTTCTTTTGGGTACTTTTGGCTCCCAAATAACATCAAACTAATGCCATAATATCGTAAAGGTACCTTTTTAGGGTTCCATACCTCAAAAAATAAAAACGGAAACCTTATAAATTCACTTTGTCGTCCGTCTGTCTGTCAAGACCCTTTATCTCCAGAACGCGTGGAGGTATCTCGTTGAAATTAAAATCATATACTCAAGCCTGCGGTCCCTTGAAGCTGTGAAAAAGTCATACTTCTAAGTTAACGAAAATAAAAGACGCAGTCGTTCATATTGCAAAAAACCTACATTTAGACATTCTCAAGGGAATCAAAATTCATAGGGTACTTCCCGTTGACCCAGAATCCTGAAAGCAAGGTCTTATAGCAAAAGTATAGGAATAAATCTGAAAACAGTAAATTTGTTATGTCACAAAAAAAACTTTGTTTGCGATTCGGAAAAATCTGAATGAAAATTCAAAAAAATTGGGATATGGAAAAATCTTCGAGAATACATTCAGGAATTGAACTATTTATGTACATAGGTAAGTTTGTACGGAACCCTCAGTGTGATAATGAAATTCAGATTGAAAGAATCTGGGTAATTCTAAAATAACACCAGACTACTTCTATTACCTCCTCTGGTTCAGAGTATTGTGATCAAAGCCATTTCTTCTAAAATATACGTAAAATACTTGCCTTAAGGCCCTAGCTTCCGAGCAGTGCCATAAAACAGTGGATTATATATAGAATCTATAGTAAAAATATATATTTACTATAGATTTTTATATAACATTATCAACATATGATTGTTTTGTATGAATAATACTTTACCTAAAAAAAATTATCAACATGATATTTTTTCGCTTGTTTTCTCTACTCTTTTCAAACGGCTTTGATCTTTAGAATTATGTTTACACAAAAAAAAAAATTGCTGGTTAAGCGTTCTTCAGAAAGTACATAGTATATGTAAATCAATCAATATTTCGCAAAGAAAATGGATTTAAAGGTCAGCGGGGATCTATTCGGGCGCAGCTGACCGGAATTAAATGCACAGATACTCCGTAGCCGCCTAGGCTAACTTTAGCCAGATTTTTAGCCTTAAGGCTCTATGGAATGTTCGAAATAGTCAGCGCGGTCCTGGAACACAAAGGGCAACTGAAGGATCACGGATAGGTTTTAGTCAGTAATAGTCTGATACTCCCTCTAGCTCCACCGTAACGGGAGAAGTAAGTAACGCTATAATCTTCGGAGGCCCACGAGCTCCTAACGCGGTCCGTGTTACGATGTAAACTGAATTGTTAAAGGGATGGAGCTATATAAGGTGTATAGCTCCATCCCTCTTTCTCGCTCGAACGACTGATATTTTAATACGTCATGTTAAGGCCCCTGAAGTTGCATTTCCACATTCAAGAGAAATTTTATTTCTTCAACTTGTCAGTGATTATGACAGCCATTCAGGATTTTCCCTCTTTTGAGGTTTGCGGAACAGAGAGTAAAGTCCCGCAAACCTCCGTTGAAAAGGGGGGATCCTCCGACCAGTTGGGTGTTATGTCTGGTGGGCAACTGCCCGAGAGATGATTTCGGGTTGTTCTATATGTTCAAATCGCGCAAAGAACTTTAACTGCGCGATGCAGGATTAGGTCTTATGTAACGCCATAGAAGTCGCTACACCTCTAAAGTTAATCTGTTAAAATTAGTTATCCTAATTGTAGGTAAGGGAATTGACGCAATATATTGGTAGCGCATAGGTGTCGGTACGCAAGTATACACACAAACACGCTAGCGAGTGACTTAATCAAGAATTTATGAAAATAAGTAATTTCTTTATAAGTACTAAAATAAATCTTGATTATTTTGGGATAAAAAAAACCTATTTTAAAAATAGCTGAAATCGATTCTGGAGCCGATTCTGAACATACTACTTTCAGAATTTGCGTTTATTATGTTACGTGTCGTAATTAGAGTGATGAATTATGAGACAATCATTGCTTGGGCTTTAAGAGAGCACTTCCCAATCCATCTATCGTCAACCTGAGCATGGTTAAAAAGCTTATTGGTTCATTCAACGCAATCCAATGCAATGTTTGATAAAGAGTCTGTAATTCCGTCATTCAGTCGACTATTCCACAGAACTTGTTCCAGGAAATACATTTTTTATAAAAAACCTTAAAGGTTTTTAGAAAAAGAAAATCATTATACAGAGTCGCGATTAAATGTGCTATATTTTTTTTCTAACCTTTATGAGTACATTTTGAATGGCCAAAGTTCACGCAAAATAGCAGGTTTTCAGGTCTTTACTGGATTAGTCTTACAAAAATTTATGATTTCATTTCAATAGAAACTTAGATAACATCCAGAAGATATGCGTGTTTCCAAAATATTTAGAGAAATATGTGTAATAACGTCATAATCACGTAAGAGCGGTTGTATGAAAAATAATGAAAATGTATCTCAGGTTGGACGCTCTTAAGTTCTGAAGCTGACTTTCCATTCTTAAGAAATTGTATGCTTTACAGACCTTTCCAGTAATCGTCAGTTACACGCCAATTACAGAACTTTTCTTGCATTTCAAAATGTTCTACAAATAAAATAAAGCCAGCCACTCACCTTCTTCTCTGTCAACTTCTCGCATCGCCGCTGCTTGCATATCTGATGCGACTTGTCGTTGCGACACGGTGCGCAGTCGCCGCAGTTGTCCTTGCGTTGGCAGCCGATGCATTCCCCGCAACGTTTCCGCTTCTTTTTCGTCTGCGATCGGTAATACTGATTTAATATTAAAACAAGTATCATTTAGAATAGGCGTTATAATTAATATGTTTAACAAATTAGGTGAAAGTTTCGACAACCAAGACACGTTTCGACTTCGCCATTTTCGCGTGTTATTTGACATGTACCACTTAGCATTTAAATTATTTTATAATGAGGTCGCTTATTCAAAAATTGCCGAAAACACGAAAATTATAATTTTCAATTTATCGGACGATGAAACGAAACCAGTTTAAATTTTTAATTCGCGTTTGGTTCGAACTCTTCATTAAGTCATATTATACTGTTACTGCAGTCGTATCTGATCGCATTCCCGTTGGTTGCGTGTGCGATTCATTCAGGAACCCAAGGAAAAAGTTGGCCAAACACTCAAATATTTGGCAAACCTCTAACTTCACATGATTTTATGTGTGATAGAGAGGGAGGAAGTCATGGCCAATGTTTGTCAAATTTGCGACCAATTTAAAGGAACGTTGCAATTACTGGCCAGACAACAATATCAAAGTATTCCGCGCTCATTATTATGTCTCGGTCCTGCGCCGGCGCATTAAATCGAAGCGATCTCATTTACTCTCATTAGGACTAAGTAATTCAGTAACCTTAGTAGTAATCGATAAAATCAACGTCTTCAAAATTCATTAATATTATAAGCCTAATAATTAATTAATTGGCAATACCACTTCTGTATCTATGGCATTTCTAGGCTCACTTAGGTATTCCTATATTGCATACACAGATAATTAATTGAAATACCTACTTCAATGTTGCAAAGCAAATTAATCCCCTACAATAAAAACAAGCAACAGCTGTGATACGGTAAGAAGAAGTCCGCCATATTCGGTGCAATTTCATTCGTGCAACGTTCGTACTTATCTCGGCCGTAATCGGAACCAACCGATTGTAGAACCGACAAACAGCTGACGATTATTTAAATACGGAATTCTATTCAAATTTGAACTTCGAACGCTTGTTTTAGTTAGACGGTTGAACTTATGCTTGCGATAAAACAAAGGCAAAGGCAAAAAGAAAAAAAAATTGAAGCAAAGACAAGCAAACAAAGAAAAATGTTTAGAGTTATTTTCCAAGATAATTACAGTATTTAATCGTTCAAAATTGATATTCCTATTCCTATTAGCACCTAAGTAATATTCTAATCATTTTCTTATCCTGCAGATGCTAGGTTTTTTTTCTTTTAATTAAGCCGACTGACATTACAGTACATGCCTTTACTTTGTAAAAAATAACCTTTAGTCTATTACATGCAACAGAACAGATGTAACATGAAGCTAATTTTAAGGTAAATACTTATTTTAGTCTGTGTGTCTGTCAGTAACCTCTTTAAGTCTTAACTGCAGGACGGGTTTTGTGGAAACTTGGCACACTGGTAGGACATGTTCTGGAATAAGGCCCAAGGTACACTGAGACGCCATGGCGGTGTTGCCAGTTCGCGCAACCAAAAAATTGCATGCAGCTCTATGGTGTGTACCTCCCTTGACCACTATTGGGTACGCAGTGTAGTATAGATTATTCTAACGTCTTGACCTGGATACGCAGCCATGGCGATGGTGTCCCAGTGAGGCGCGGTTTTTAAGAGTTAAAGGATATTTTTTATTTCAAAAACATGTGTACTTTAGTGATACACTAGCGACTCGCTCCGGCTTCGCATGGTTGCAAATTATATGCACAAACCTTTCTCATTTATCGCTCTTTCTATTAGTATAAACCTCATTAATTTAAATAATAATCTATTGTTTCTTCATTTTTGACACTTGAAAGACTGCGAAGAACAATATGAGAATCGAGTTTGAAGAATATGATTTTTTAGTAAATTACTGCAGTAATTCGAAAATCGCAAAATTGCAGATAACTTTCTTTACTTAGCATCCGTCGATTTATAATATTAACTGTGATGATGAATTTCTTGTTAAATTTACATTATTTCAATATTTAACTTTATTTTGAAAGCTTTTTTTGCGAGTAGATTACACTTGACCCTAATCTTTCAGAAAAAAAGCAAATCATGTAGTCACATAGTTGTCTATATCCAAGTGCTTCGTCACTAAAATATAGCTCACTTCCGCTTTTCCTAATGTTTTGTCCACATTTCTAGGAAGCTTTGGATTTTCCCCGTTTGACTCACTCCATTCGCATAATGAGTAATAACTATGGCTAGACAAAGGAAAATGTAATCTATCATAGGGTAATAGAGAATAAATCTGAATGACGCTACTGTAGGATTTTTATTTTAGCTTGTACTAACGGCGGAAAAGTTTTTTTCGATTCGAAATTAATGTTGTGGAATGCTTAAGTTGAATTTTTATACGCACATTTGGGGTAGGTAGTTAAATAGGTACTCTATTGCTCATAATTACATACTACACTTTCAGATAGCTTTTTCATAAGAAACAGTGTAAATAACTACCGAGAATATTATATATTTATTTGCACAAAATGCAAGTAATATATGATTAAGTAAAGTGCAGTATTGACTTGATGTAGTGAGCTTTACGATCAACGTTGTTAAAGAAATAATGCTATAAAGCATAATTCTATAAAGTATTCGATTACAATCAGTATTAACTCAACGGCAGCTGAACATCGATAAATTAAATCGTCAAACACTTTAGGCGAGTCATCGCATCAATTAATAATTAGTCGATTTTAAATCGATCATTCTAGTAGGGCAGGTGACCCGGTTTTGGCCATTTTAAGAATTTTGTAGACTTTGAGGCTATATCATTTTACAGTTTTTGCTATCACGGACATATTTCTTGTAAAAAGTGATTAAATATGTATAAATCTAGCCTAAGGATACATTTTTTTTCATAATGATTCAATGGAAAAATAATCCTGTAGAAAAGAAAAAAAAATGGGAATTTGTGCCATTTTTGGCCAGATTTACCCCATTTCTGGCCACAGTCATGTGCCAGTTCTGGCCATCAAAATTCATCAAAAATAAAAAGCAGATAATTCAAAGTAATAAAAAGTTTATTCGAAAATCGCATATTTTACGACCAACAGTCTTTATTTAGAGAAAAATAGCTAACATAATATTGACAACAAATATGAAATATAATATCTCAGCTTGAATTAAAATTACAATTAAGAAGATCAACATTAACCTATACGGATGTCTCGCCATAAATCCATCGAACCAGGATCTTGAAGGTCTATCATTTATAAAAGGTGTAGCAATTTGGCCCTTCACAACAATTTTCTTAACAGAATCCAGTAATCCTTCCTTGTTGATAGGAAATCCAGCGCGAGCGCAGTCTTTGATCCATAAGACAAGTTCGTTTTCTATTTGTCTTCCAAGAACTGACTGGGGCCCTACATGTCCTGAAGTTTCAGGCGCTTTTCCAGAAATTTTGTGACGCAAAGTCGTTCGAGGTACGTTAAAATCTCTACTAGCAGTGGCCACGGGCATCCCATTCTTTATTGCGTTTAACGCTAATGTTATTTTATGCGGTGAGTACTGGAACAATTTTCTTTTCACGACACCGATTTTTTTAGTATTTGGTTTCGATGGAGGCATTATAATCGTAACTCTGAAAATAAATAGATTACTTATATCAAAATAGCTAAGTAATTAAGTTGAAAAATCACGATAAAAACTAAATGGCCAAAAGTGGGGTTCTACGTGCACCACTTTTGGCCAGTCATGTGGCCAAAGATGGGAAAATTCATTCATTTTGCTCCATTAGTGGCCACCTCTCATAACCTCACTTAATAAACAAATAGCGATAAAATATCATTAGTAAAACTTAGACAGTGTATTCTTTATGAAGGATTAACATAAACATTAAAATAAATAAGAAGGATTTAAAAAATAATGATTGATTACTCACCCGCTCGCCTTAGCCTTTTTGCTAAGACTTAAAACAATTGACGCTCGTCAAAAACTAATGACTTGTTGGATTGAAGTGAAGTTTGACATATCAAAGCTGTTAACGCTATCAGTGTTGCCAATATTAGATATTTTTATTCCCGTGAACCATAGAGTAATATATTTGTATTTGCCTTAGTTATAACGATTTGAAGTTTTAAATGGCCACAAAGGGGTCGGTGGCCACAACCGGGTCACTTGCCCTAACTATCTTATCGAGTTCGAAAAAATACTGAATAGAATTTGTAATTACAATTAATATTAACCGTCAATATATTGATAAAAGGTGTAGTTTAGTCGAAAAAAACTAAACATGTGTGAAATTCACTCACGTTGAGTTCGCTGCATTTATTCGAATTCACTGTATCCGTCCAATTAAGACACGCTATTGTGACTAATGATCGTTAGAGCTTACATTTGAAGCATTATAATTGGAATAAAATATACAGAAACAATTATTTGTAACTGTCACTACAAATATTATTTAAATCGATAGTTTTTACAGCATTACTAAATTTTGATATCTCATTTAAGTACAATATAACACTTATGTTTTACTACTCGTAACAATTATGAACTTAAACAACACTCAATCATACTGATTACCAATCACTAAAGATGTAGCATCGAGTAATCGAGGTGCATCTCTAATAATTACTGTCTATTGTAGAGGCAGCTGCTGCCAAGGTGTTCATTATTAGACTAGGAAACGCTGACATTTATTGTGTAAAGAATGTCGTCAAGTCTGGACCTTTCCTAGCAGGTCCTGCAGTTAGATAAGTTTTTCTTACCAGCCAGTTCAATTATATCAAATTGTTGGAGCATATTCTCATCTGTTGGACTGTAGAGTTGTCTATGGCATTAGAATAGTTTTATGCTTTTTAAATTGATTAGGAACAGTCATGCGTGTTTGTAAATGTTTTTTTAATTATTGTCTTGCATTTTGTTAAAGAATATTGCTATAATTAAAATGAATGTAGATATTTATATGCAACTAGCTCTTGCTATCGGCTTCGTCCGCGTGTGTAGGTTTCTCTATACAAAATTTGGACTTTCGTTTCTCCCTTAAGGGGGTACATTTTGGAAAAAAAAATTACAATTTAAAAGTACAATTTGGTGTGTGCCAACGTAATCGTCATAATAAATATCTGCTAACCAAAATGCGCAATCTGTTCAGTTTAGTTTGAGCTGTGTGTTGATAGATCAGTCAGTCAGTAACAATTTTCTTGTATACATATAGATAGATTTAACTTCTAACAACCTTGTTTCTTTTTTAGCGATAGATGACTTTAAAAAACAAACGTCACTGAAGTTTGACCTTCCTTATGGACGATGTCCAAAACAGACGTCATATTTCTTAAAACGTACATATTGACTTAATGATATACTAAATAGATATTCTAAAAGTTCTAACTCCGTACTTGAACCACAATTAAAACGCACTAACTCCTTTAACATCGAAGCTTTTCAAAACTGCCGACTAATTGCATTCGCTGTTAAATTTCAAAGTCATAAAATTTTCTAAGCAGGACACGCATAAATCGCCCGACTTTAATTTGTGTTTTAAACGAGAGAGGAAGTTAATTTATTGGTGGAGCAAGAGAATCGGCTAACTATTAAATTTATAGCCGCGAAGACAAGGACTTCGGCCATTTCGAAACTCAACTCCGGGAATAAAAACTGCTCGGAGAATAATAAAAGGTGAAATTACGGTGGAAGTTTCTCTTTTTCGGGTTCTCTCGAATATCCACTTTCGGCGGGCGTGTAGCTGAATGAAAATTCTGAGAATTCTTATATCTTACGTCGAATATACAGTCGGCTTTTCGCGATTCCCCGGTGTCTTGTTTACGCAATTCGCCAATTCGTGGGAAAGGAGATTAGTTGTCGTTCCCGATTTTATTGTGTTGCGTTTCAACTTTCCTATATTCGTGTATGAATCATTTGGTTTACAATGTTCTGTCATATATATCAGCGGCTAATGACTGTGCGTTATGGTACAATAAACGATTGAACGGCGAAGTCGAAACGAAATTTTTAGTAATATGTTTTGCAGCTACTTCAAAAGTACCAAAAGTAAGAGGGTATTATCAAGTTTATTTTTGTATATTCAAAATTAACTGAACTTTTCAATTTGAACCAGCCCGTATTATAAGTCATCATACTCTATTTCTTTTGAACTTTGCATTTCATATACATGATTACTTGCAGTATAGATAACTAAGCTACTTTAAAAATATGAAAATTCTCACCTGTTTTTCACTGGATATGTCGTCCATTTCCATAGGTCCCGTCGCCATGGGAGGTGCCCCATGCATGGGTGACTTGAACCCTGCAGTGGAAGACACCGCCGCGACCTGACCACTGCTCTCAGACCCGACTTCCATGTTAGACCCGTCCGATTCTGTACTATTCGCGCGCATTTTCCGTCGCTCTTTCTTCCTAAAATCCGATCTTGTTGGTGACGAACCGGTCCCGAAACCATTCGTCTTTTTCTCATAACCGTTATCAATCATCATCGGATTCTGGAAATTACTGTGGTGTAGTCCATTCGGTGTATATTTCTCCTGTAGCGCTTTCACATCAAACGGCTCGTTTTTCAACACATGAACTACGGTTGGACTTTGTATGTTCTGTATTAAGCTCCCGTTTTGATGGAGGAGCGTTCCGTTTTGGTGTAGGATGCCATTTTGGGTCGGATAGGCATTGATTGTGGCTATGTTTGGTTGGTACAGTTGTATGTGTCTGTCATCGATGTACGCCTGTCCGGCCGGGGCCAGTTCCCTCGCCTGCAAGGGCGCTGGCACGATAGGGAAGCTGCGCGCGTTTACAGCTGTTAGTGTATGGAATGTTGTCGCGTTGACAGGTGACAGAGTCGTCAAGGTGGTTGATAGGGGCGTCATCTGCGCTAGCGTAGTAAGATGCGCAGGCGACGATGGCGTGGTGAGTTGCGTGAGCTGGGTTAACTGACTAGGGCTCGCGCTCGGTGTCGGGCTCGCCGTGACCGGCACCGGGGTCACGCTAGGCAGACCCGTCTCCGGTATCACCGACGTTTCAGGAAACGTTTGGAACTGGCTTTGGAAGGACGGCAGCTTGTTCGTGATGGGCTGCAGAGTGACGGGCTGGTAGTCCAAAGCTGCTGAGAAGCCAGCCCGTAGGAATGAATCTTTGGAGTGCACCGTGATGGGCATGGACTCCCAGGGGCGGTACTGCGGCTGGCTGGCGATGACGGAGACGGTGTCCCCGGTGCGCTCGTAGTACTCCCAGGCGGGGTCGAGCAGCCGAGTGTCGGCTGTGAGGATCCGCTGCTCGTTCTCCATGTCGCCGAAGGAGGAGAACGCGGGTAGCGCGCTATCTGCGCTGGCGTCGCTGCTGAGCGCCTCGCTCATGACGCTTTGCCTCGACGCTGCCTCATCGCGTCGGGCACCATAAACCCTTACAAAAATAAGCTCTAAGTCTATAGTAGTACTGAACACTCGGAACTGCACTGGAACTTACAATTTGTACTCTTGACGTGGCTCCGCTAATTTGTTAATGTTCGGTATCTAAGTAGCACTTAATGTTACGGTTATACGGCACACTGGTTTACACTAGAACTAATCACAATATCTTCGTTATCAACTAAGGAACAAATATAAACGTCCTTAATAAGAGGCAGTTGAACTTACACGTACTCTTACAGTCTAAGGGTTTATAAAAATCTTTGGCTGAATTTTTACAAAATGCTCGAGGGTTCGTATTATAATGTTAACGATCGATAAAATATTTTGTGCACTCGTTTAACGATTTCTATTATTTTGGAACGTTTAAATACTGGTCGTTGGTTGATTTACTTGCTCGTTCAAGGCTTTTTTTTTATTGTAAATACCGATCACTTCAGACTTAAATTAATTTGTACTGTTTGGGAGTTAGCGTATACTATTTACGATTTAGATTTATCGTTAAAAGGTTAAAAAATAGTGCTTATATTTAGATTTTCGAAACGAAAGATATGACTGGAGGCTTTGGTTTGAGGATTTCGTGGCTTTTGGTTGATCGTGTTTCAATGGCGGCGCGTGAGGCGTCGTCTGGGCCGGTTATCCGTACGGCCGGCACCAATCTGTGAACAAAAATATGTACATTAAGTAATGCCAACTTACATGAAGAAAATTTGTCGAAATATTCAACAGGGCTGTTGGTGTAGTGGTTAGTGGACCTCAGTGCTATGCCGGAGGTCGTGGCTTTGATTCCCACCCAGGATAAATGTGTGTGTGATAAGCATGATCATTGGTTCTGTGTCTGGGTGTAATTTTATCTATATTATGTATGTATTTAGAAATAAACAAATATGTTTATCAGCTATTACTCATAACACAAGCTCTGCTTAGTTTGGGACTAGATGGCGTTGTGTGAAAATTGTAGAATATAATTATTATTATTTAAAAAAAAATGTGGATTTTTTCGTCATTTGTAACGCTGTAAATTGTGAAAAAGGAAGAATAGAGGAGGTAAGAAAATTCACAAGTTATGGGCAGGCCTCGACATGTTTACGGCGATGTCGGGCCGCGCATGCGCGCACCTCTGTTTTGAATAGGGCGCGAATCGATGCAATGGCGCGAATAACCTATACTTGCGAACTTTCTGAGGAAATTGGTAACAATCAGCTGTTGTTTATTGTCTCCACTGTAATAGCTTTATGATACTCAAAGTAAGATTATTATTTTGAATATCTTGGCTTTGAATTATTGGTTTGTTTTTGGTGTAATCGTTTCAGAGAAGTTTTGTAAATCAAATTCAATTAGATTGAGTAGAAGTTTACGTTAAGTTATTTTATTTAAAATAACTTTACATTGAAACTAAAAACATCTGGCGTAAAACTTACGTCTATAGATACTTACTAAACAAACATAATAAGCCTTTTCAGGGAAAATATTGTAAGCAACAATTTGCGTTTTGGGCAGTAATGGATTTTCTCTTCCATAATAAAAAAAACTATTATACTACTATATTAACATATCTTTATAAACTATTTATAAAGATATGTTAATAACCAGTATTCTATTATATCAGTGGCTATATAAATAAAAATTATTTTTTAGAACGTTATTATCATATTTTAATTATCAAAAGAACACCCATTCATACTATTGTTTGCTGCCAAATACTACAAAAAAAAAAATTTGAATGTGTACATTCATATTCTGTTGATAAACCAATTAACAATTTATACGAATACATGGCTTAAAGGACTTAGTATCCAAGCCAAAAACATTAACAAAAAAAAAAACAAACTATTGACATGCACAATGGTAAATATGACATAACCTTGACTTACAAATCCTAAAAAAAGACTTAAGACATGTTCACCACAAAAATTCACTTCATAATCTAGTGCAAACCATAGCCAAGTACCAAAATCATCTCAAAAGATTACCAACCTCACCGTATCAAACTAACATTAGCAAATCGTTTGGCGTTAATGTGCGTTGATAAAACCGGCGGTGCACGATAATCACGTTGTCATATGCCGGTAACATTTCGCAGAGTGACGTCAGAGCCCCCACACCCCTACAGCCTGACCCCAATAGCGTGCGTGCAAGCTCGTGCAAGAAAAGCGAAGGAAATTATCACTGGCCAGTATTTTTTTTAATTATTTTTTTTCTGTGTTGGTAACTCTGATCTGTTGGCCAACATTGGGGTGAAGGGTTTTTTTTTTGGGAGGTGGGAAATTATCTAATGACTTTTCTCGGTCTAGGTTGGAGTGAGAGGGCGTGCTAGATTTTTACTGATTAAAACCCATCTATGTTCCTTCAGTTGCCTTTTGCGTTATAGGACCACTGGTTTCCTTTTCAGAAATTCCCCATGGCCCTAGCGTGGTGCAAAGTGACTCAAATGCTGTTTATTTCTAAAATTCCGTAGTAATTGATATTTGTTTTTCAGAGATGTCGCTGCCGTTTTATTTTTCAATGTCTGTTACTCTTAAGTTGATGGATGAGTCTCTCTGAAGTATCTGCTAAATGACATCTAAGTATGTAACTTAGTGTGCCTACGCACACTAAAGGGTTAAGAGTTAAAAAAAAAATATAATCGCACTTACTATTTTTCTACTTTCTGCCCACATTCTCAATAAAAAGACTCAAAGGTGACCAACATTAAAAACATATCTAACACTAAAAACAAAAAAAAAAACACGCGGGAAATCACTAATATAAATTGCCATTTGTATCCGTTTCCCGGCTGTTTACAAACTAACAAGTATCTCTTTGTACTTCGGACAACATAATATGAGCACTACCAAATGTCTATGAAACAACAATAAAATGCGGGCTTTTTGTTATACGACCAATTTCAGAAGACTCTCCAACGAATCTTGTCTAAGAACATCTTAGATGCCACCTTATTTGGTAGTATTATCACGTGGAGTAAACAAATTCTATTAATAGAAGGGGACGGCAATAGTGCCTAATGCTACGCTCTATTTCTGTCTCACTATTTTAAGGGCGTACTATTTTTGAAATGTTTCAATTTAAAACTGTCTATTTCCACTGATCGAGATTCGATTCGACATTTTTAGAAAATTTATTTAAAGCTCGTTTATTTTTAAAATTTATTCAAATTGGTGTTCCTATTAAAATTAAATTGACATCATTTTAATGATTTTTCATGAACCGCTTTTTTGTTTTCATTTTTATTTAGATTGACGTAGTAATTTTACTTTCTGCTACGTATTTACGAGTATTCCGAAAAGTTTTCATTTCATCCATCATTAGGAATCATGAGTTATGAATATGAATATTTCCAACTTTAATACAAAATTATTGTTCAAACCGCCTCATCTACAAAAGGGTAGTCACGTGTATATTTAAATATGGAACGAAGAACTTTCGCGCGGGGAGGCATCGAGATCGATTAGCACTTCATTTGCAGTATTGATGACGTCAGAGCTCTTTTATTATTAAAACTGGGATTATTTGTGTCTATTAATTAATCTATGAATAGAGACAATGTCACGTGATTGGACAGAATTGGATTCTATTTTTGAATTGGGATGCTGGTTATGGCATTCAACATTTGGTTTTGTTTGATAAAGGTTGCCCTGATTCTAAAAATACTTTGATGGTTATTTTTATAATTACATACCTGTAGCCAAACCAATCGTTAGGTATGTGTCGAAACTATTAAAAGGTACAATGTTTAAAAATTAAATGTAGGTATGTATTACAAAAGCTCACAAAATATGGACTCCAAATTGTAACCACTAATTCCTTATTGATGAAATTCTCTCATTATAAAAGTTTCGCCAATCGTAGCTATAACTAAGGCTTCCAAAGGATACGCATCAAAAGAAATGTCTTTTGTTTCCATCACAAAGAGGGAGTAAATTGCAACTTGCTTGTTTCGAATTTTTCGCTTTCCCTCAAGTACTCTGCCGTATTTTCCTTAGGGACTTAGGAGATTTTTCTGTTCCGTTACCCTATCTACATGAAATTAGTGTAGCTTTGTGGCTTCGAGCATAATGCTGTGTTGGACAAAGTCAAACTTAACTGTCTAATGATGGATGAGTGGTTTGATGGATCTCTTTAAGTACTATGGGTTCTACAGATGAAACGACATAGGATGTGTTGTATGACGTTATTATGTAGTAAATTTTCTGCTTTGAAGGCGTTCTGCGGTATATCTTCGATCAAGGCGTATACAGTTATGACATCATGTCTCACTATGTCTACGTCCAAATAATTCAAACCATTATTTGTGATTCCACATTCAAATCTCGCGTCAACGTTCGAAAAATCATTCCGCATTACATCACCATCACTCCAAACGTCCCGACTAGTAATCACAGGGCAAAACTCTTTGTAGGAGCGCACAAAGAGCGTTCCTCGAAAAAAAATTAAAAAGCTCACTTCAGAACGCAACCGCGTCGCATGTGTGTATGTGAAGCGAGCGTGTGTTGCAAGGATTCATAGTGTCGGAGTGGGGGTGTGTGTGATCGTGTGGGTGTGTGTGAACGCGATAGTATCTGGGTCTGGGTTGTCAAGGGCAACCGTACAACCGCTGCAGCGAAAGCATTGCGCTTTCAGCGTTGAGCTGCAATTATACGGAATATTTTTAGCGTCGGATGTTGTCGCTTTTTTGTAGCGACGCGCAAACTCCACCGAACTGCGTTTGGATGTTCGAAAATCATTGAGTCTTGTTGTGAAGAATGTGGGTAGTGTGTTCGTGTTGTATGGTTGTTTTACTAAATTGTAAGTTACATGTGGGTAGATTCTTACTACCTTGGACTGAACGCAGGTTTTAGATATGTAGCTGTAGTAAACTATATAATCGAGACAAGTGTAAAGCTTTTTGAAATAATTGCAGCGACAATAGACTGATAACAATTTATTCTCGGAAAATATGGATAGAGGGGTGAAAGGGGTCATAAGGGGGTATAACTCCTTCAAAGATGTCTATCTTACTTCATATCTTACTAATTATAGGATAGTAAGATAAGTCTTCATTCTTATAGAAATATTTGTACACCATATTATGGCAGAGAATGCTGGAACCAATATTCTAACATCTATTATATCATATTCTGAAAAATAAACATTTTTGATTTTGATTTGATTTAAAATAATATCAAACAGCTATCAAACATTAACAACAAAATATTCGGCAAAAGTATGGCTAAAGACAGTTTATTGCAAAACAATTCCAACGCTCAATAAAATACTGTTCCAACTATTTACTACAAAATATTAAAACCTATTTGAACATTTTTTCTTTACCAGCTGTGTACAGTAACATCCGCTTAAGCATAATACCTGCACAGGAAACCGATATCTCAGTATAAGTGATCATTCGTTGATGATAATCTGCTGATAACACATCGATGGTTACTGTAAGTAGTTCGTACATTCTTATCGTTGGATCAGCACCTTCGTTTTGTTAAAAAGATGTTATAAAACCATTAAGAAGGTGCAACTTTAATTTTTTACAATCTATGGTCAAGACGTCAATACTTTTTGTTTTTTTTGCTTCATCATTCTTATTTCAAACTTTTTGACGTTCCGTTTTTTAAATTCAATTCATACTTTATCTAGTCAACCAGTGTTATTTAGTTCCTTCTTTCTTTTTAATTGCTGTCTATTTATTATTGATTTATAAATTCCCCTATGATCAACTGGTGGTTGGACTGGTTGGTGCAAACAGTTGCAATCCTTTTGCAACGGATTTCATAACCAACTGTTGATGTTTCGTCATTGGACCCAAATTAATCAGATCGACCAATCGGAAAAATGTAGGCGACTATCATATATTAACTGCTATATTTGCTTGTAGGTCTCTTTCTATTGTTCTTTATTAGAGCGTGCTTATTTGAGGGGATTTCCGAAATACTCTCTGTATTATTTGTAGTTCGTAGTGGCGAGATTAGTGAATTATGTTTTTGATTTTGTCTTTCTTTTTGGTTTCGTATTCCGCTTCTAAAAACTCATACATAAGCTTGTACCTGAAGTAATAATGAAAATAATATTTACTTTTTGATAGAGAAATATACACGTTATTAAAAAAATAAGTAACTGTCTTATATTGGCGACCCGCCACACGAGTGTTATAGATATTTTAGATTATTGGTTTTTCTATACTAAAGATGTATTATACATTTAAATCTTCGTCATGAATCACTTCGTCTATTGGTAAAAACCGAATGACAATCCGTCCTGTAGTTCTTGAGTTTATCGCGTTCATAAAGACAGACAGAGACTGTTTTATAATATGTAAGGATAGTACTTAAAACAAAAACTTCCTCAGCATCGTTGGAAGTGTGCCCAGGAGACTGGCGGCACTGTCACGTTGTATGGCAATGCTTAATCTTTTTCTGAGGACAACAAGGTATGGTAAACTTATTAACAATGTTTGCTTATAGTTTTATGATCTTGCTTTATATAACTGCTATCCTAGTGATTCCTTATACGCTATATTGTATGATTGGCCACGTATCATTCCTTTGTATCTTATACCTTCTTTTTGACGTACATTATATTACTCATCTGCTCAATGCTCAAGAGACGTCCACATCTTTATCAATTATTTTAAATTTCGTCTTTACTTATTGTTATTTTATCATCATATTTTATCATAGTTTGTCATAACTGGTTTGTAGCATTCTCAGCCTAGTCCAGCAACTGGTGTATTCCTGAAGCTTGACGTACGCATTAATTTCTGTCTTGTATCTCCTTTTCGATGTATAATCTAATCTGCCAATGCTCTGGAGTCATCTGTATCTTTTGTCAATTATTGTTAAATTTCGCCTCTACTTATTCTTATTTCATCATCATAATGCAATACTTTGTCATCACAGGTATATAATATTCTCGTCTTAGTCACAGCAACTGATGTATTCCTGTTATAACTACCAGTAGCTTGATGTACGCATTCATTTCTGTCTTATATCTCTCCTTTTCGGTGTACGTTATATCTAATCTATCCATTGCTCAGGATTCATCTACATCTTTTGACAATTTATTGTTAAATCTTGCCTTCAGTTATTTCATCATCATTATGTAATACTTAGTCTTCTAGTTGTTACAGGTCTATAGTATTCTCAATCTAGTAGTAGCTTGGTGTACTCATTCATTTCTAGCAAAAGCTGATTCAAGTTTTTCTAGATTCGTAATTGGAGCACCGAAAGGACTATCCGATACAGTTATATTTTTCTCATTCATAGTTTCTCACACAAATACATCTATAAATCTGGATGTAATGACACAGCGGGCAGGATACGTACATCAGTCTGATTGCCGCCGAGCGATGCGGATTCAATTCTCGCTCTATTATTTTATACGAGCAACATTCAACGACGAATTGTCGTTATTAAGTGTTATTTCGTTTATTGTTTCTGTTTTGGTGGTAGGATTTTCTTCTTTTTCATTGTTTTCTTGTTAAGCAATCACTGCGATATGTTTTACTTCATAGCTCTGTTTTTTTTTTTTATTTTGATGGCAAAAAAGAGCACTTTTGGCCTAGCGGTAACGGCCTCGACTTACGGTAGTGAGTTCAATAATTTGTGTAATTTATTTCATCACCACTACTCTCAAAACGGTGAAGGAAAACATTGTAAGAAAACCGGCATGTCCAAGAACAAAAAATTCGAATACATGTGACATCCACCAACGCACTGTACCCACGTGGTGAGTAAGGCGCATTCCCTCTCCTAGAGAGGAGGCCTGAGTCCCAGCAATGGGAACATTAGAAATGGCTGATTATGCTATGCTATGCTATGATGTCTAAAATCTCAGCGACTTTGGCAGCCAGCGTTGACATGATACATTGTACAGTAATTAATTTACTATACATAAATTGTTGCTAAATTCAAAGGTGTCGTTGGCGAGACGATTTCCTAAGTGAAAAACAAAAATCAACTTAGCGTCAAGAAGTTGGAGCAGATGCTTTACGTTTCATAAAACACGCAGTCTGGACGAGAAAGTCTATCCGTATTATTTTTGTAGACAAACATTGGAAGTGAATATTCGCAAAACTGTGTAGGGTTATTGCTCTCCTCATTTACAGTAATAAAATAGCTTGTAATGGTTAGATTCTTAGAAATTTTTGTAAAAAAATTAAAAAAATCGGTTATATATAATTCGAAGATATGCAAAATAAATACTTTGATCTGTAACAATTACCTAAAAAATGCATTAAAAACTCAATAAAATCTATAAACATGCCAACATGATATCAAACTCCATCAAATTTAAAACACATTAGAATGATAAGGCCTCAGCGATATAGAGTTACCGTCCCATCCCATTCAGCCACTCGAATCCAGTTGAATAGAAACGCAGATGTTTAGTTTTTTACGACAATCTTTCCCACACTACCACTTTTTCTGATGCCTTAATACCTCAGCAAACTTATTGTTGCATTATCTCGGCATCTAACACATTCAAATTTAATCTCTAATAACAACGACATAGAGCGATTTTTGGATTTTTGTAATTACGTTTTTAAAGTTGGTCGATACAGTTGTAAAGAATTTTTTGTGGGCACGTCTGTCTTTGCTATCGGATGCGACATCGGAAATTGAGCGTTTTTTGTACTTACACCTATGAGATGGACTTGTTTGAAGGAAGTCACATGTGTATGACGATGATTGTATGATTTAGTATTGTTTCCTCTACATATTCTCGCATCGAATACTTTAATATTTGAAATCTCTCAAAAGTTATCCTCAATTGTTGCATCCGCAATTTAATACAAAGTAGGTACAATGGAGAGTAGTGTTACTTTTCCAATGTTTGTTTTGTTTATTAACTTTCATATTAACATCTCATCAATAAACTGTATAAACATCAGCTATCCGAAAAACATCTTTATTTAATAGATACAACCAAAATAGAAAAGTAATTTCAATATAACACAACAATGTCTACGATCCTTCTTTGCTTCGACTCAAATAATTCAGTAGCAACTTGAAGAACTTCAAATAAATAAAGACTGAAACTATAAAAATTTTATATTAACTTTGAATGTTAGCGACTCTCTAAACTTAAAACTGAATTCTCATTGAAAAGCGAACGTTCACCGTCGAGACTGCCGCCCTTACCCAAATAAAATATCCGCCACAATTACATTTCCAACAAAGTTTTCACTACATCGATGTTTAAACTTTTACCTAGACGGTTTGTACACACGCTGAAGACGCTATGTATAGGTTCCAAAGCGTAAACGTCGGTTTGCTCGGGAGCAATAAGAGGAGGATTATCCCACAGAGAAAGTATGAATCAACTTATGATATTACTTGTGGCAATAATCGGGATATTTGAGACTACAGACGAATGAGGACGCTTCATTTGAACCTTTAGAGGTGATATTAATATTTCAGATTTTAGAATCTAAACGGTTGTTGACTTTGACAGCTTAATCTTGAGGACTTAAGTTTCGATTGTGCCGCAACTATGCAATCATCAATATAAACGAAAATAATATCATCCATTCTTCTAATTAGTTAGCTAATACAAATAAAAATTCATAAGCAGCTTAAAACATTATAAGTAATAAATTTGCGCTAAAGTTTCAAAAATTATGGCTAACACCAAGCTATTTGTATTTAAAACAGTAAAGTAAAATAATCATAAAAGAAACATGATGAGGGGTCAAAGGATTAAATGGAGGATTTGATGAGTGCTACCGATGCTGCTATTAATGTAGCCACCTATTGGGCCCAAAAGGTTTGACGAGTTTACCATCGAATCGAAAAGAAGAAAGGATTAAATCCTTTAAAGAACTCTTGACTATAGGATATGAAAGGACAAGATATCAGTTGAAACTAGCCCAAAACTACTAAAATCAGACGAAGCAGATCGATGAATAGTGACTCTTTATTATCGCAATCACAAAATTTTTATGCCCAAAACAATCCAAAACTAGATCCAAAGGAAACATAACTCGCTTGTTCAACTAAAAAGGAAGCACAGAGCATTGCACAATCCGTTGCGTTGCTCTCATCTGTCCCAGCAGTAAGTACCAACTGTTAGCTCCGGCGAAATTGGCCAATTTGTTTATTTGTTTTCATTGGCCTCACTGAACTTGACTCTCTATTATCGCATTCGCGGGAGGAAGACGTATTATTTATTCGATTATTCCGTGGGACCGGAATCTCCGACGAAGTTCAGTGCTTAAAAGTATTAATCTCCGATATTCCAATATCCGATTGCGGAGTTGGAAGTTTTTGGCTCGACGACTCTTAAGAGAATTTTAAATTTGGTGTAACCATTTGAAATGGTATTACCAAAGATACGATGGATAGGCAATGTGAATGCTAACACCTGGAGAGAGAATGATAGCTGAGACGATGACTACTAGAGAAGAATGGTAGAAGATAAAGTTTTACCAACCCTAAATGAATTGAGATAGGAGCAGGAGAATGATAATTTGATATGCTACCGATTTTACGACTATAACACACTAATAATATAAAGGCAAAAGTTTGTATATACGTGTGCATATTTGTTGCTCATTCACGTTTAAACCACTGAAGGTAGACCATATCCTGGAATATCACATAGGATACTTTTCATTCCGAGAGTATGTTCCTTTGGAATAATTATCTACTTTTAGCGACCAAAGTCGCTAGCAGAGGCTGGTATTGCAATTTTATTTAAAAAGCTTAATTAGAATGCTAAATATGACATAAGTTGTCGTAATTTTGAGCACTTTTGCAATGCAGTCTTGCCCATAGTAAAAGTTGCCAATGCGGTTATTTCGATCATACAGTCGTCCATTTAAACTTTGGAGAGAAATGATACAAATCAGATCAACTGGAATACTGAAGCTCAACATAGAAAAAAGCTCCGTTATTTTTAAGCTTTTCAAGAAAATGAAAAAGAAATATAAAAGCTAAAAGATTAAGAAACACAAACATCTAAATTATGCCTAATAGTCCAAGAAGCAGTCTCAATTATAGAACCATTACAAAAGGACTAAAAGTAATATCAATCTTTTGTTGGAAACAAAAACTGAAAGCTGTAGTGGAAATGTAAAAGCTTTCTTGAAATAAGTAGCATTTAGTTTGGTTTCTAAATGAATCATTACAATATTTTTTGTTGTTTACAATGTTGAGACTGGACATCTGGTCTACGATGCATTTTAACTGCTGCTCGGAGTCATAAGGCAGGTAAAGTTATTTTAAAGCAACTTGACCCTGAAAATTGACCATTTGCATGGAAGGATCTAATTGATGTCTGTGATCACAATGGGTACAATGCATATACTATAAGAACAGGCCAAACAGTCCAGTCTCAATGTATTTTGAAGAAGGAAAGTAGCTTAAAGATTAGTAAAAGTTCAATACCCAGTCATTGGAACAAGTAGATAAGTCAATTCAGGAAAGTTAAGAAGATTCGTTAGTTAAACTTTTAGATGAGTCAATCAACATTGTTCGGCTCGGAATGAGGTCTATTTCAAGTTTTTGATTGGTTTGACCCTTGTTTTTTGAACATTGAACATACTGTAATTGACTTTTCTCGAAACCACGCTTCACGTGGGCTTCAACAACAAAACAATGCATTAAAGCTAACCAAGCTTGTAAGTTATCTTCAGAGGTCTTTGGAATTCCACTCTTTGAACTTGCTAACTGCAATAAAGTAGATAAAAATCGTTCCCGCTCCAATTTCGCTCGTTGCAATTAAGCTTTAAATTATGTGACATCATGCACATCAGACAATGACAGCCGATGCGTCACCACAACGAGTCTCCGGATGCTATCACCGTATCCCTGGCGCGTAACTTTGCAACTCTCACACACTTTGTTAGAAACCGTCGTGTCTTCTTTTGAAAACTATCAACAAGATCACATCCAATTAGCTTCAGATAAGCGTGAGAGAATGCAGCCTTGATGTGTTCCGACGGTTCTTAGATATACAGTTTATCAATTGTCTGGTACAACAACAAACACCAAGCAGGAAAACGGGGATCGATTCGCAAAAGCACACAACGAAAGCTCTGGCGGAAGCACGCGAACGCGCACCGGACCTGGCTTCACGGTCTGCTGCCACCGAGCTCTACATACGAGTACCTCTAACTAAACAATCCACAAAAACCAAAAGCTTCTATTCCACTACTTGGACACACTTGCACATTTGCCACAAAACTTTTGTGTAAGACGCGAACTCTGTACCTTCTCTCGCTCGATCCATCCGCGCCTCCTTTTTTTCTTCGTCTCGGTGCCTCGGAAACAAAACGGTCCGAAGGACGCAAGCGAAAAATAAACAAAAAGGGAATCGGAGTTCGCGATCGCGTCAGTTGTGCGCGTGTCGCGTCGCGCGGGGGCGAACAGCGTGCATGTGTTCGCGGCGAGGGTCGGCGGCGGACTGGCGCGAGCGGCGAGCGGGCGCAGCTGCCGCGCGGCCAATGGCGCGCGGTCACGTGACGCGCCCCGCGCCCGCACGCTCGCGCTTGTTTACAAATAATAATAATACGCCGCCCGGTGGCGCCGCCTCTACTCCGCGAGGCTCCGCTACGCACAGCTGTCGTTGCATTTGGCGGGATTCGATTCGGAGTTCGCTCAAAGCTTCGATCTGTTTACTTGGAGCTTTCGCGTTGGCGTGCTATCGATCGGTACAAGTTCGGTGCCGCGTTGTGGATGCGTTACACCAACTTACAACAATTCATGTTGTATTTAATGGTTATTATAATATTTTCGGTGTTTTATTTTTTTCCTATATTTGTAGTGCATGCAGGTTAAACTTTTGGTATTATCAAATTGGAGGTTAGAATTTGGGAAAAGGGTTAATAAAATTATTACGCAATTGGGCTAAGAGGGTGCGACATTCGTCCCCATTTGGCGACAGGTTGATGTTTCCGATTGTTTTGCGTTCAGACCGTAAGGTGCGTGAGGGCTGAACCCCAGTGCATGTGGCCGGGGCTGGTGGTTCAGTACTACACTCCCCTCGGTCTAAATCTGAGCTGAGGTGCCCCGTGGTCTCGTGCTAAGGGATGGGGCACTTGACGAACTCATTCTAATTGATCCCCTCATCTTTATCGCTTAACAAAAAATGATAGTTTGTCCCCAATATTTTGGATAATTAAAATTGACCAAGTATATTTAAGGTGAACAAATCAACAAAACGTCCTTATTCTACCATTGTATCATGTAGTATAAAATGTGACATAATTTTATTTAATTAGTATTATCATGAAAGCAAGCATTTTTAAAGACAGAAAGAAAAAAAAGAAAGACAATTGCGTTGCAAAACTGTCTTGAATAGATTATACATAATCATAATCTTAATTACACTATCATATAATTGTACTAATAAAATTATAAATGCGAAAGTTTAAATATGTGTGTATGTTAGTTACTCCTTTACGCTCAAACGGCTGAGCGGATTTGGATGTTATTTGGCACACGGGTACAACAAGTTCTGGAATAGCACGTAGAATACTTTTATCCTGTGTGTTGGTTATCATCGGATAGATTTCTGCTTTCGAGTAGGCGAAGCCGTTGGCAGGAGCTAGTGAATAATAAAGCAGTTAAACCAAGTCAAAATCATTTATTTTCGTAAATAAAGTACAGAATTGTTACAAATATAAAACAAAGTTATTTAAATTAATTTATTAATTATAATCATGCAGTCATTACACAGATAGCTAATTAAAATATATCAATATACCTAATAATGAAAAATAAAAATCATCATCATCATCCTGCCGTTGTCCCGTGTTATTTGAGGTAGGCGCAACAAAAAAAAAATAAAAAAACAGTTGTCAATAATAATAATTTAAAAAACTGTTCAATTTACAAAACATACAATTTATAATCTAAAAAATCATCGAAGTATGCTACATATTAAGTATCTATCTAATAATATATGTCTAAAGTCCAAACTTAACTGTCATTTCAATCATGGGCGCTGGCAGGATGATTGTCAAAGTGTGTACCACCTCTTCACGAATATAATTTGTTTTTTTTTTTGCCATACATACAGTGATGAAATTAACTTTGTCAATTAATGTAAAAAAAAAACTTGGGAACCAAAGAAGGACGCAAGAGCGAGCGAAATGAGCTTCAAATAATATTGTACTTCATTTTGAATATGATAGGTTCTTAAATAATTAAAATATGAATGAGGCTTTCTAATATTTTATTAAAAGGTGGAGGAAAAGAAAGGAGGTGCACTTCATTGCACCCCCCTTCCAGCGCTCGTAACTTCAATCAATTTATTGAATTAGATACCTATAGATACGAAATTAAATTAAAGTCCCCGAGATAAGATTTTTTTATCCAGTATTTTATTACGATGAAGTTACAAATAAATACGCATGCACGCTTTTAGACATCTAGAAATTCTTAAATGCTTGGAATGATTAGCCAATAAGAAAAAAAAGGGTCTAGTTTAACAGCTCAGAAAAGAGTAAATTAGTACTTAAACAATTTCATTTGTATCGGGCCTTTTATTTTATTTGTATCTATGTCTGAAATTGATTTAAAAAAAACTAATTAAAATCTTTTAATTCACACAAAACAGACCATAAAAGTTGTTAGTAACAAGAAATGAATTAAAAAGTTTTTCTTTTGTTTTTGAGTTGACTAATTTTTTGTAACTATGAAAAATATTATTTTTTCAAAAATTTCAAATAGGAAGATTTTTCATCCTTTCATATATGGTGGAAGAGGAACTGTCAATAGAAAAAGGATCTAGAAAATATATAGTGTCACTTAGCGTTAAAATAGCATTCTACTGGTGGAAGAAATTTAAAATCAATGGAGTAGTTTTGGAGTTTAATTGTTACAAACAAAAGTGCAAATGTAAAAATCTTTTCTTTTTAATGTTATTATTATATTTTTTTAATTGTAATTATAAATTAGTGCTTGACTGCGATTCCACTTGATGGTAAGTAGTGATGCAATCGTTGATGGTGAGGCGCACTAGTTTTTATGAGCTTATTCACTCTAGCCTTGACGACACCTAAATTATAATAATCGGACGGGAAGACCGCAGCAGGCAAGTTATTAAGTATAGATAGATCACAAATAATACAAAAATAAATTATAGTTTTGTACAACAAAATTGATTCCGCTATCACCTTTTTCTACCATCGGTTAACCCGACGTACGGCGTGTATCCACCCTTACGTTGTTAACACCTTTACGGCCCTGGACTAAGCATTTCGCCTCATTGTTTATACCGCGTACATCGAAGGATGGGAGTAATTTGCCTGCTGCGGTCTGCCCGTCCCATTATAATTTAGGTGTCTTCAAGGCTAGAGTGAATAGGCTCTTAATAAACTAGTGCACTTCACCATCAGCAACTGCATCACTGCTTACTGTCAGTTGGGATCGCAGTTAAGTACTGGTTTATTTTTAAGAAAATACATTAGCTCAGCTATTCAAGCTTAGCAGCATTAGGGTCAGTTCACATGGAGACGAGACGATATTGGAAGAGGCCAGTGATTTCGCGCTGCGTCGCGTGCCATCGCGAGATGCATCGCAACGTCGCGAGACGCATCGTGAAATCGTTGGTAGCACGACGCCGCGCGGCGCAACGGAACGTGTCTAGAATGCACCCAAATCCTTCTGTGTGATGTCTTCTTTTTATTTTTAATAATATTTTTGTATTCTTTTTCCTCTTAATAAGATTCCACAGTCTATTATTATAATTTTCATTCGAGCACTCGACTTCTCTAGAGGGAATTAGCAATTGGAATCGTGCACTAGCTTCTGAAGTTTTGTAAGTGGCCATGTAGGCCTATGTGAAATAAAAACATTTTAAATACTTGAATTTTTAACTGCATCAATTCTACACGAAGTCTGGACGTAAAGATAAGTCGCCACGGCGCGCTACGTGCGTTGTGTGTACCGGCGATGCACCGGCTGCATCGGCCTACGCCGCGAAGCAACATAAGGCGTAGCGCTGCGTGGTACAACGTCTTCTGAAATCTCATAATGAAACGCGTATCTTTTTGTGTAGTAAATAAAGTTACCTATATTTTGAGTCACTCTACTGCAATGTGCGCGCAGCGTCACCTAGTGTCGGCGTGAACTGACCCTTAGGGTAAGGCTCACCGTAGGCGCGGGCTTGCGGACGGCGAGCCAACTACTACTGGGGCCGAGGGTTTTGTTTCTGAAAGGAAAACTCGACCCTGGTATAAAAGGCAACGAAAGAACAGGATTGGGTTTTTAGTCAGTAAAAGTCAGACTCTATCACGCTCCGCCCAAGTGCGGGAGAAGTCATTGGATGACTTTCCCATCTAAAAAATATGGTGTAAAGCACCATTTCCTCTACGAATATTTGAAAAATGCATAGCAGGCTGAAACATAAAAATATGCAACTTTAACTGGAATAATGCACACCCTTATACACCCCAATTACAAATTTTACTCAAATGCACAATTAGGTAGTGTTTTTTAAAGAAATTGTTACTGGCAAATAATATGAGAATCGAAGCACTACATGGGTGGTGCATCGGTATCAAATTCGTACCTACGCACAACCACAAAACTAGTTCTATAGTCACCGCTCTCCCGCTCCACCCAGAGCGCGAGATGTCATTAGACGATTTCCACACTAAAAAAAAGCTGTATTCAGTTTGATTCGAAGTCGACCCCAGCACAGTTGGGAATGGGCTCGCCATTATCATGGCGGTAGGTGGGGTGTTTGAGGAATGGCTTGAAAGATGCCACGGCGTCCTTACTTTAAGCATGTGGCAGGTCCTCACTGGATATGGTAAGTTCGGGAAGATCCTGCGCTGGATTGGTGCGGAAGAGATGCCCGAGTGTCACCATTTTGTGGACCGCCCAGAGGACACGGAGGAGCGTACGGTGGAGGTGTGCCCAGCTTAGGCGGAGCACCGCCATGTCCTCGTGGGAGCGATCGGTGGCGACGAATTCTCGCGCCGAGCCCTGCTGCGAAGCAGTAATGCTAGCAAAAGAGGCGGCCGTACGCGTGAGGAAACGGACTTACTCAAGCCGCAGCTGTTAAGATCCCGATCCCGATTTCCAGACACCGTAGCCGTGGGCTTGCGGACGACGAGCAATGGGTAGCACGCCATCCGGCCAACCGGTAACCGTCCAGACCGAGCCCGAGTAGTTAAGGTCAAAGCCCACTAGGGCCATGGATTCGCTTCCAAAAGGGAAACCCGGAGACCTGCCCCCTAGCCAAGTTACAATTGTTTCGTTTGCGTCGAACGCCTCGAGTAGGCCACGCCTCCGATTCCTTTGTTCTGACGTCGTCTCAACGCTCAGTCACGTAGTCGAAACGATCGTAACTAGGCTAGGGGTGCTGGAACGCAAGACAAAGGATGGGATGGGATGGGTTTTAGTTAGTAAAAGTCGGACACGCCTTCTCGCTCCACTCCTTGCTCGTTTTGGATGATTTTGTACCTAAAAATGACAAAAAAGTAACAGTTGAGAAAATGCTAGGTTTTTTTACTTTTCACAGAAATGGCCACAAAATACATAAAACCACCTACATGTTGCTTTATCATCCGTGTATCTTCCGAAGTAAGCCTTTAAATAACAAAGTTTGAGGGAGAGACAATTTAAGACAGTTTTTAATGCCCTAAGTTTCGAAAGCTTCGTTATATTTCAAACTTGTGTTTTAGTGAAAATATTAAGAGGAGACTTTAGTCTGTGTGGAATCGCTGTTAGTTTTTGTAGGTAAATCATTGGCAGGTAGTGTAAGCCCTACTGTCCACCGAAGAGTAGCTTCATAGACGCGTAGCGGCAGTGTCGTGCCGTCGTGTCGTTGTGGCTTCGTTGACATAGTTTCATGGTTTTTTATGTGAGCTTCACACCGGCGTACAACAAGCGTATAATGACGAATACGCGTCTATGAAGCTACGCGTCCATAGATAGTAGGCCTTAGTAGACTTAAAGTTTTTGAAATAAAAACCCTCTTTATGCCAGCCACTCACGATTTAGTTTACCGTCAAGTTTGCAGCCGACTACAAGGTGGATAGATGACCTGGTGATTGTGGACACAGGACCGTTCATTGTGGCGACGTTTGGGGCAGGTCTATGTCCAGCAGTGGACGTCTATCGGCTGAAATGATGATGATGATGATGAACGCTATGTATACTTGACTACTCACACATTCAGTAGACTTGTCATAAGTACTTGGGACTTACCATTACGAGCTAAAATGCCAGTCTTTCGAGCGAGAAAGAGGGATGGAGCTATACCCTCTACATAGCTCCATTACTTTAATAGTTCAGTTTACGTCGTAAAATGGATTGCATTAATATACTTCTATAATAAACTTCCTAGTCATATTCAAAAACTAAGCCTTAATCAATTAAAATCATTTGTAAAGCGAAAACTTTGCCAAAAGGCTTTTTACACTATAAAGGACTATGTTGAGGACGATAAGGCTTGGGATTGACCTGCTCCAAAACGCACTACAAACTATTGTCTTATTTTTTTTTATTGTTTTTATTTTCCGTTGTGCTTTTTATTATTTATTTTTTTTACAATTTGAAATTGTAAATTATTTTTATTTTGCAATTTGATTTTTTTTTCTCAATTAATTTTTGACATAAATATTTAAGTATTACATTTTGTAAACTATATATTTCCTTTTATTATTGTGAATGTGAGAACTAATTTGATTGCTCTTATTTTCCTATTCAGTCATTTTATGTTGTCTGGCAATTTGAGTATTTTCTACGGCCTACCCAAATGTCCTTTCCTTGGTATTGTTCGTCAAGTCGTTAAGTTCCTTAGTAGTCCTGAGTCGAGCTTTGCGAATACTGACAAATTCTTTGCTCTGATTGGACAGGTCCACTCAAATCTATATGGTACATTCTTCGAAAGACCATCTTCGGTCCTTAAAAACCTTAGTTCGGTCTTCGTCAGTATTATTATTATTATTAAGTTCTCATAATGATTTGATATTTTTCATAGTATTTATTAGTTTATAATTTTAGCATAATATTATATATGCTTATCATGTATTTTATTATTAATAACATTTTTTTTTTCTGTTTGAAGTATCTGTTATTTGTTTATTGTGCAAACCTACTACAGTGTTGTCTTTTTTATCCCAAAGGTTGACTAGGAGAGAATTCTTTGTTGCATTAAGTCCGCCTATGTACCACTACTGTATATGAAGTTTAAATAAATAAATAAATAATTATTTTATTTTATTATGCGTCATGCGGTCCTGCGCTGCGGTGAGGACGCCGTGATGCCTCTCCAGCTACTTCTCGAAGAGGGGACTTACAACCATAATTATGGCGTGCCCTGTACTGAGTTGCGACAGTCGCTGTTGCCATGGCACCATGAGATCTCGCTGGAACTCTGTCCGCCATACCGCGGAAGCCGAGTTTCAAATCGTGCATGCGTATAAGAACTGTTGCCTCCAGATCCCACGAGTGCAACCCGGCAAGGAAACTCACTTTACAGGGGACCGTGCGATATCCCCGTACCATTTTATTTTATTATAATTTAGGTGTCTTTAAGGCTAGAGTGAAATAGGCTCTTAATTCATTAAACCCCAAGCGAACGCGTTCGTTCTCTGATTGTCTTTCTATTGTGTCTCTAATTACGGTATTCGAAAGGTTAATAGACTATAATAGGAGATTCACCATCAACGATTGCATCACTGCTTACCATCAGGTGGGAGTGTAGCCAAGCACTGGTTTATATTATTAAAAAAAAAGCATCTGGAAGGCCATGACTCATTCAGTTTGGATGCTGAATGCTTGACCACCATTCGCTTCCGCAGCGACGGCACCCTCACCGACACTCCGTAAAGACCCATGAATCGCTTGATCCTCGCGTAGAGCGTAGAGGCTCAGGCAGGAGGCGCCTGGACGTCCTAGATTGGGTAGGAACCGCTTGAGAGAGCAACCTAGGCCCGTCCCAGCTTGGATTTAAAAGTACCTACTAATGATTTTCAACGCAAATTGAAAAGCAATAGTTGGTACATTTTGAAAAACAATATTTGATCAAAAAGTACCTATATTGTTTTTCAATTTGCGTTACTGTTTTTATAAATACGTCATGGCCGCTATTCCACGGAACCGAGTATTTTATCTAGTAAAAGAGTTTCTGTCACTCTGCGATAATAGATAGTTGAGTAAAATAAATTTCATAACCAGATCTGTCATTTCAGTGAACGCCTTTCTTCTACGGTTCTCAAAAATAAACAAAAAATGTCAACTTATAAATTATTACCATAGTAAATTCTATATTTTAAAATAAAGCTTGATTTATTCACGAAATACGTACGCTTTTGACTTTTTCGATATCTCTCCATTATCATTTCAGCCGAAAGACATCCACTGTGGGACATAAACTCCTCAAGTGACGCTACAACGAACGATCCTGTGCGTCCCCCTCCAAATCTTCGGTCCAGCTTTTAGCGGCTGCGCCAACGCTGTGTCTTCTGGTACGTGGTCGCTACTCCAGAAACGCATTCCACGCTTCAATATCTATACAGAAGAGGTGAATTGTTAATAATTTAACAATTCAACCCTTCTATAACTTGATACGTTTATTTTTTACTATATTCGCTATTGTTATACTTGATCTTAGAAATTGTGTCAGCGTTGCTTGCGTTTTGATAGCGTCCACTAATTTTTCTAGCGTGAAGGTTAGGGCGCGAAGGTTAAGTCCCACCGTGCATCGCATGCTGAGCTTTCTACACAGTTGAAAAACAGACTATTTTTTTAAATTTATTGTAAAGCAAGAAATGTTTATTAAAACCAGTTTTCATAGAAACTAGTCATTAAATAAATTATTTGAATTCGAAGTAAAAACCGAGTCCAAACGTTTATTTTGCGTTCTTCTGAGTAGGTACTTCATTACTGTAAGTACCTAAATAAATATTCGTTCCGAAAATAATTTCCTGATGACTCGATAACGTGAATGACGGTTCACATTATTACGTTTCAGAGAACCGAAAACGTTTCGTTTCCCAGAATCGTATGAATTCGCCAGTGTCGACCACTATGACCCGTTCCGAAGTGACTCATCAGAATTTCACCCCCACCCCTGTGTTACTCAGTTTCTGTGAAAACGTCATTATTTTCTATAACTCGCATCATAGTTCTAACATCTGGCAAACGTAAAATGTAATCGATTTTTTTTTCTCGATTTTGTATGGCCGGTTTATGGTTTTCATTAAAATTAAAAAAGGTTTGTAATTAATTATATTGTTTAGCATTTTTCTTTAAAACAATAATTAACAACTGTTATATTAATTGAAAATGTAAAATAATGCTGAACTATATTATAATGATCATGAAAATTTAACTCATCCGAAACAAGACTGCGTACAGTTGGTATGAGAACAAAAATTCAAAAGTAGTTGCACCGCGTGCAAACGTTTCTTGCATCGTGCCGCGCCAATTCCATTGCTACAAAAGTGCGTAATATCGATTACCGGATCCCTTACCCCATCTGCCTTCTCTTTCGCACGACGCACACTCCACTTCCGAAAACAATAAAAGCTTAAACGTGAACGCAGCGAACTTTGCGCGGGAAACATAGCGGCCATTTTGTTATTTACGCGCGTGACATACGACGTTTTTTCCCGCCGCGCTCAGCCCCCGTCACGGTTGCCATGACAACGGATCTGTCACACGCATAGAACATAAAACGCAGGCATTGATTTTTTCCTCGCTTCCTCTTTTACTTTTACGCGTGTCGAGCGACTTTTTGCTTTTTTCTTCATTTTTTTCGAAAGCGACATCGCGTCAGTTTTAGCGCTTGCTAAGTGCTTGTAGATTTATAGTGGCGAATACTGTTTTTTTTTTAATTTGGGGTTACATATTTTTGTCTTGCACTGTTTGGTTTTTAGTGACAGTTGGTTGTTTTAGTTATTAAACACATATTTTTCTTTTAATTGTCATAAATAAAGTGAGAATTAGAAACATCGGGAGTAAAAATTCAGTTATTTTTTATAAAAACAACGTGTTTCACATGTCATTTGGTCTATTAAATAAAAAAAGTCAAAATATAATAAATTATATCTCTGGTAAAAGTGTTCGTCAAAGAATTGACTGATTTACTATCTATACTTTGTAAAATCTTATTAAAATGATTATAAATTCATATTTTCTTCTTAGAAGAAACAATATAACATCAACCATATACAGTTACAGTCTCTTAAGCGACGATAATTACAAAAAATCGAGACAAAAGATATTTTTCCTCAAAGTTTCCTTTTAATCAAGTTAAGAGTCACTTCAAAGGATTTCCTTTCCTTGATAAACAGTACATCGAGTTAAGCTTAAGGGAAAATTTGTTAAGGTAGGCTCAGCAACCCCGGGAGGGGGGTGAGGTCCAAGGGTTGAATTTTCCATCCCCTGCAGATGTGGCGATTCCACCCCTCGAATGTCTCGTTAACTCAATAAAAAGAAAAATATGTTAGCCCGTCCGGATCGCGAAAAATGTGTCTTAATCTTTACATGGACGAAAATATGGGAAATTGCGGTTCCCTTTTTTTCTATTCATCTTTATTTTATGTAGGTCCACTTGTATGTTCTGAAGGGGTCTAATACAGCTGCGATATTGATCGAAGATCTTAAGTAGTCATAAAAACTTGCTTGATATTTGCGGGCGATGTTTAGAGATTAACAAAAGTAAGTTTTGTTTTTTCAAGAATCAAAGCATTTATTTCAAATAAACCTTCTTTCGAAGTGTCAAGAAGTCAGTCAGTCTGAAAAAGGATGCTAATTGCACATTACAAAGCGTAGATCTTTATGGAGAAGAATGTGCAAGAAACTCCGTGGACAGTCTTTTGAATCATGTTATGCATTACAAATAACTCGGTTTTCTCCAAAGCAACATCCACATTTGAATAATTATAAATTGAACCTGTAATTTAAAAAACTATACTGTTTCAATACAAATAGACTTCATCACCTTTTCTTAGCCTATTCTGTTCCACTGTTGGGCAGAGCCCTTCCTCTCCTTCCATATTTTGCAGCCCCATGCTTGTCTAGTTCATCCCACTATCTCATTATGTGATCTGCCACGACCTCATCTCACTATCTTTCCAATTTTGTAATACTTTGGCCCACAATTTCTCTAGCATGCGGCAGATATCCTTTCCTTCCCAATCTTCATCTAACTATGGTATATAAATAAAAATGCATGGTTAAATGTGTTGCTACGCACAAAACTCAAGAACAGCTAAACCAACTTGAGTGAACTATTCTTTGAAGCCTCAGGAAGGTGAAATATGAAGAGGCAATTGCAGAAAAGCGTAAAAAAACACATTTTTGTTTATGACATCCTAACTGTCAATGATAGGGTTACCTGTCAACCGTAACTTTTGACAGAACGACATCTGTTGGATCTGCTAGTACTTAATAAAGAGCAGAAACGCACTGTCCACTACGCTTTTGCACTTGGTCTGTTCCCATATCGATTTGTGGCCACTCGGTGTCGGTTCCCCCAAATTAATTTTAAAAATTCATGTGACATTGAAAAATTCTAATTGGTCGTGCTCGAATTGAACTTGTTACATGACGTTCAAAAACCTTGCCAACATTATTTATATACAACATGTTGCTGGAATAATGCACACCCATAAACACCATAATTATAAAATTAAGTTCATCATTGATCATAATTAAAGCTCAAAAATTGTACTCAAATGCATTAATTTATTATTATTTATTTATTTAAACTTCATGTACAGTAGTGGTACATAGGCGGACTTAATGCAACAAGGCATTATCTACCAGTCAACCGTTGGGTTAAAAAAGACAACCGTGGTAGGCTGGTGAGTAGTGTTCTTTTTAAGATTTTTTTTTATTCTAACTTGTACACTGGTAGCGCATAGGTGTTGGTATCTACGCACGCATATGTAAACACTCTAAAGACGCAATCAAGATCGGCCAAAATTTTATCGAAATAGCCTATTTCAAAAATAACTGAAATCGATGCAGTATCCGATTCTGAACTGAACTTTCTGATTTATTATATTCATCCTCATCATCATAATTTCAGCCAAAAGACGTCCACTGTTGGACATAGGCCTCCCCCAAGCGACGCCACAACAACCGATCTTGTGCGTCTCGCATCCACCGCACTCCCGCGACTCTCACCAGGTCGTCGGTCCACCTTGTGGGAGGCCTTCCAACGCTGCGTTTTCCGGTGCGTGGTCGCCACTCTAGAACCTTTCGGCCCTATCGACCATCCGTTCTACGAGCAATGTGCCCTGCCCACTGTCACTTCAGTTTGACGATTCCTCGGGCTATGTCGGCGACTTTGGTTCTCCTGCGGATATCTTCATTTTTTATGCGATCACGCAAGGAAACTAACTCTGAGCATAGTCCTTTCCATTACCCTTTGGGTGACTGTAAGCCTTCTGATGAGGCCCATTGTAAGCGACCTTGTTTCAGTACCATATGTCATCACTGGCAACACGCACTTGTCATAGACTTTCGTCTCTTTATTTATTATATTACATGTTGTATAATAATACTTTATCGTTCTAAGTATAGTTTTACATTAATATGGGACACAGATCCTGCACTAGGATACCCTGTGTCGAAGGATCCAGTCTCTTTCGACAAAAATAAATAAAACTTAGGGGTAAGTAGGTAACCAGTATGAGTTTCAGCACCATTCACTAAGCCATGCTAAGACTAAAGATATAACTTATCAGTGGGGTATCGGATTCCTAATCTGTGAGAGACCTTAAGGATTGCTCTTTGTGTACGTTCAGCAGTAATGATACAACTTTTACCAGCTATACCCCACGATTGTATGCAGTAATTTTGTATAGACTGACATAAAGCCAGCCCTCCTAGTCAAGTTACGATCGTTTCGTTTGCGTCGAACGCCTCGAGTAGGCCACGCCCCCGATTCCTTTGTTCTGACGTCATCTCAACGCTCAGTCACGTGGTCCTAATAAAGGAATCGGAGGCGTGACCTACTCGAGGCGTTCGACGCAAACGAAACGATCGTAACTTGGCTAGAGGGGCAGGTAAGTGATCTTAAGAGTGTCTTTGTCAGCTATTGATAGAAGTTTTTTAAATATGTACAAAAGCTTCCTTACTCGCGTAGTAACCGATTGGATTTGCGTTCTCCATGACAAGTGTTGGTCTATATTAATACCAAGATATTTCATGCACTTGACTTGTTCAGAAACGGCGCAACTGCACCTACCCCTATATAATTGCATCGGTGAAATTTTATTACAAGTTGTTTAGGGAAATTTAAAACTTTATTTTTGTTGACATAATGTATATAATGTGTATAATCGTATGCTATGCTAAACTACTAATCCTGTCCTACTTATTAATAGACATAAGTATAAAAGTCTGTATTTTTTTTGGGTAATTGTACTTGAACAACATCGAGTGGACTGTCTATACATGGTTCACTCAGTGTTGTTGTATTTTACATGTGCCGTGCTATACTTAATTTTATTTACTAACACTTAGTTTAAGATAGGTACAATACTAACACTAGATAAGTTTTGCTCGAATTAAAAATGTATTATTATTAAGATATAAGCTTACATGGACTCTTATAAATTGTCAGAAGCCAGTGCATGGTTCTAATTGGTCGTTTCCCATGGAAAATATCCGGCAAGAAACTTCATGGGTACTCTTTTTCAAAAAACATATAATTGATTAAAAAATAAAATTATTTATTACAATTTTACATTACAATGTTAACAGGTATGAGAGGAAAATAATGTACCCAAAAGCGCAATACAAGTCCTCACATTTGCATTAAAAACATTAGAGGCTATAGAAAATTACTAATAGCTGTGGTTTAAATAGTACAAAAAAAATTGCAAAAAATAGTGTTAAAAAATATAATTGATTTAATAATAATAATAATATGACCGCCAATGGCCTTATAGCCAAAAGCTTCGACGACCATCTGTCGAAGCTGTCGTTGCACGGTTGGATCAAGGGCCTGATACAGAAGGCAGTACTCCTAGATACGGCCCGCATTGTGAGGAGGTTCCTGTCTCTGGAGCCCTAACCACCGGTAGCTTGGACCCTGTTCCCGACACCGGCGGACAACTATTTTTTATATTTTTAAATGTTTTTCTTATTTATATGTTTTTTAAAGAAATATTTAAAAATGTAATAAATATGTAAAAGAAAATAAATGAATGGAATAATAATATATTCCACAACTATCACACAACGCCGTGTAGTCTCAAGCTAAGCAGAGCTTGTGTTATGAGTACTAGACAACTGATAAACATACTTATATATTTCTAAATACATACATAGTATAAATAAATTATACCCAGACACAGAACAAATGATTGTGCTCATCACACAAACATTTGTTCTGGGTGGGAATCGAACCGACGACCTCCGGCATAGCAGTCAGGGTAACTAACCACTAGACCAACAGGGCAGTCAAAATTTAAAACAATGATGGAGAATTTAAAAAATCTAAATGATAAAAGTAAGTATAAACTCCTTCTATAATCGAAATACACTCATATATCCTCAAAAATCGATTCATTTGACCCTAAACACTTACTAAATTCGTCCCTCCCATAAACGATCGGCAGCCTTCAAACCTGTTGCTTTAGCCACGAGCCATTGGAAACCGAGCCCCTGGACGGCAGACCGTTTTGTTATCCTTTAGTAAGGGATTGCTAGCAACAGGGATATTTGGTGAAGCACCTACAGTAACACTGCTATATATGTCACTTTTGCCATCACATTACAACTTTTCCAATGTTCCTGAACAGCATTTTTCTTGCGATGGTAAGTAAAAAAGATAAAGTATTATAATTCGTTTTTAGTTTTCAATTATGCAATTTTTTTGTTGATATAAACTAGTGCTTGACTGTTATCTCACCTGATGGTAAGCAGTGATGCAATCGTTGATGGTGAGGCGCACTAGTTTATTAAGAGCCTATTCACTCTAGCCTTGAAGAAACCTAAATTATAAATATGTTGGAGGATCAAATAATAACTGTCTTGTGTAGTCTTGAGCTACGAGATCACTAAGGCCTACTGTACACGGACGCGTAGCTTTAAAGACGCGTATCCGTTATTATACGCTTATTGTACACCTGCGAGAAGCTTACATACAAAACTATGAAAGTCTGTCAACGAAGCTGCAACGACGACGGAAAGACGCTGCCGCTACGTGACGGATACGCGTCTATGAAGCTACAGTGCGTTCCGAATAAGAATAGGATCGATTGTCATGTTTTAACGTCACATCATTCTGTCAAATCGCAAGAAATTGGGCAAAATTGAAGAACTCAGAGATGAGCAAATTTGAAGAACTGGATTCTGATTACTACTAACTTTTTTCGTTCACAGTTCGTAAATAAAATAAATTTTAAATATTTTTTGTTTTGTTCACCATAATAATTCTTCGATTTGACAGTATGACGTGACATCACAACATGGCAATCGATCCTATTCTTATTTGGAACGCATTGTACGCTTCCGAAGATGGTAGGCCTTACAAAAACGTGCATTAACTGGACCTGTGTACACAAATGTGTGAGATTTTTCTATCTTCAAAACACCACTTGCATAATCCTCATATGATAGACAGACTAAAACAATGTCAGGACTACAAACTGAGCTCCGAGTTTGTTTCGGTGTAACTTTGGTAAGTTACAAAGCTTTGCATTGCAAGTAAAGCGGCTTCGAACACTTACCATGTCATCCGGCTTCAGATAACTTTCTTTCTTTATTATTTAAAAAAGTATTAGTTTTATATTATTTACTAAATATTTATGTACTTTGATTTTTTAATTTGTTTTTTATTGTTTTTTTTTTTTTGTTTGATATAAACTAGTGCTTGACTGCGACCTTACCTGATGGTAAGCAGTGATGCAATCGTTGATGGTGAGGCGCACCACTTTATTATGAGTCTATTCTATATTGCATATGTTATTTTAAATTAAGTGTATCCGAATAAGTACAAATCCTCTCGGAAAACATGCAAGAAAATCTTAAAGAAATCTGTGGAATGGATAAATAAAAAATATTGTCATACTCATATATTTTATTACAAACTAAAATAAAAGATAAATGTACAAAAGAGGAATAAATTAATCTTGCATCCACTTCATACATACTAGCATTATATTTAAATGTCACCTGATTCTATAGTATTTTATAAGTATTGACTTCGCAAACAGGAACACAGAAGAACTTTGACAATCGTTTTCTGGATAATTACTTGCTGGCTTTTAATATTAATTTCAATATAATTATGTAATAGCAATTTTTTATTTTACAATCTAGTATTGGGTAAACTTAATATAATTTGCTCAGATGATGCCTGAGAGATCACAATCTTACGTCTAATTTTACTGAAATGATTGTGGACTACAAATTGTGAGAAAAGTACAAAAATAGCGCTTACAGGAAGACGCAGCATTGAAAAGGCCTCTTACAAGGTGGACCGATGACCTGGTAAAGGTCACGGGAATACGATGGATGCGAGGCGCACAGAACCGTTCATTGTGGCAACACTTGTGGGAGGCCATGTCCAACAGTGGACGTCTTTCGGCTGACAAAAATCGTATTTAATAGAATTTAAAAGTTTTTGTGACCATATAAACAAAAAAAATAATACTTTTCCTTAATTTATTTCTATATATTTGAAAAGCAAGTAGCTTATATATAGTACATATTTAAAATCAAAACGTGGAAGTGCCCATAGGTTTTCATGATATTAAAAACTCAAGTCATTTATTTCTATTTTGTAGGTAATGCGAAATCTAAAACATTATTTTGCAAGAAATATACATAGCTCTGTGTGATAGGTACTTAATAATAATATGGACAAAAGCGTCATTTACAAGTCTGAATTATTTAATTACATAAAAACATCTTAACAGCATTATACATTTATCTAATATTTACAAGTTATCCTTTTTATACTTTAATAATATTTAATACTTTGTTAAATTTCATTTAATTACAATAATACTCTGCCTTCAAGATAAAAGCGATTTTTTTGTAAAATGCTTTATTCGCCTGGTTTCCATATTTATATCATGATTTATGAAAAATATTGTTTTGAAGGTAGTTATATCTTACAAAGTCGCAGAACTTAATACAATAGCGATAATAGTGCCATCTAGTATCTGAAAGTAAAACTTCCAACAATAAAAGAAAGTTTCAACTTAAATAAATCACAAATGGTTTATATTAAATCAATTCAATTGGCTGTAAATGTGCATTGGCAACAACTTGGTATCCAGAATACGTCAGTGTAGAGGTTTTGTCCGGTAGATTGAAGCGCTACCAAACGTTTTTGTATGTATTTTTGTTCACAGCGAGAAGTATATCCAGGTGGTACTGTACATAATCCACTGCATGTTGTAGACCTGTAAAGCAATTAAATAATACTTATGCTCAGTTGAAGCAAATACCTACTCTTTTACTCAGTTTACTATAGTTTACTGTACAATATTATTAAGTTTATTACATTACTGCTACTCAATAATAGATGGCGCTGACTACAAAATGTAAGTTACAGAGTACCTAGATGTTACCAAAATGTCAAGATAGATGGCGCTAGTAAAAGAAAAGCATCTAATCGTTGGAAAATGTTGTGAAATTGAACATACGTGCAAATCTCAGCTCGCACCAGTTGCGACATATTATCGGGCATGTTGACGACGTATTTCCAGTTGCCTTTGTTGTTGAGTGCCGCTCGGGGGGTTATGAACTCTGTTCGAACGGAACACAGAGTTTGTGTGCCGGGCGCCTGACGTCGATGACGCTCTGCTGATGTCTCTTCACTGTGAAAATAAACAGAATTAAAAACAATAAAAACTATATATAAAAACAATTTTTAAAAGTAATTAACGAAGTTTACTGAATCATGGGCGCTGTACAACTTATTTTGGAGGGTTGTCACGACGCTAGGCACTTCCTTCCTCCAACTTTGAAGATTTTAAAAGCTGGCCTCAAATAGATATGCTTAGGTATCCTAGCAAAAAGCGTTATAATTATTTGATGATTTTCCACTAAAAAAAGGGAAAAGTAAGTTTTTTTATAGTTGGAAAATCATCTGATAACTTCTCCCACTTCAGAGTGGAGCGAGAGGGTGTGCCAGACTTTTACGGACTAAAATTACACCTTTCTTCTTTCAGTTGCCTTTTTAGAGGACCATGAGTACCTATCCTTTCAGAAGCCTAGCAGTGCTGGGCCCATACGGTTTGGTGACAACTCCATGAACCGCGCGTGGAAGACTTCGTGCCATCGACGACTCGGGCCCGGTCCTTATAGGATGAGCGGACGGGGAGCTACACGTTGCTCATCGTCCTTAAGCTTGCGCCTACGATGGCCGGAGATCGCTCTGCGATTCTTCTCTCGGCATCAATGTTGCCAATTGGAGTTAAATTAAGTAGGTAACATGAAGATATAAAAGATTTTGCATGATTTTATCCTTCAGTAAGTATACTTCACTACTGAGTTTCAATTTTCAGCTTTTTATAAACGTTTGCCATAATTTGACAGTCTTCCCATTTTACCAAAGCATCAAAGTTCTAGGACATGTTGCTCCGTGGAACTTTGTATTCAGGTCCTTGGTGGACCATTATGCGTGGGCGACCTTCATTCCAATCAGTCAAAAGCAGACGAGTCTTTTCAGTTTGCTCAGGGCGTCTCTCTTCTTATTTCACTGATAGCTGTGCACTCGAGGAACACGTGCGTAATGGTTCCTTCGAC
Source organism: Mythimna vitellina (assembly GCA_949316375.1). Taxonomy (NCBI): domain Eukaryota; kingdom Metazoa; phylum Arthropoda; class Insecta; order Lepidoptera; family Noctuidae; genus Mythimna; species Mythimna vitellina. Next base: position 22,479,031 of record OX438688.1, on the reverse strand, counting down.
TCCATGCATGCTCTGAACCGAGGACTGTCCGTGATACTCATTGTAAAGAAGTTTTTATTCAGTGAGTAGCGTCCAATGCTAATCTCAGCGCAGACCACCTCTGTCCAGTCACAGAAGGCTACTGGTTAGGGTGCTATCTAGGTGGGTTTTTTATGTAATAAGAATCCCTTCGGCTCATTATACTTACTTGGCAAGTCCCAGGGCTATCCTAAACGCCTCAGCCCCGGTTAGCTTACGCTTCTCTGCCGCCTGCACCAGCTCTGCGTTTCTCTTGCGTCGCTTCGCAGTTGACGTGCGTGTCGGGAACGATACAGAGCGTTCTATCGTCACGTCTGAACGGGATGGCGATACGTATCTGTAATTCAATATAATAAAATTGATTATTTTTTGTCGTGCAACAATCGATAGGACTGGTCCAGAAATGCCCAAAATCCGGAGGAATGCAAAGAAGAAAGGGAGATTCTGCTCTGCAGGTAGACAGACAAGGCAGAATTAAAATCAATACAGTAATGCTTCATATTTTGAAGATTGCCGAGGTTCAAATGTGAGTACGCATAAGATTGGGTTAGTAAGAAGATTTCTAGCTTATAACTCACAGATGTGTGTTCATTTCGTAAAGATTAATTACTGAAACTTAAAAAAAAAAACAGAACTGTCCCCTAGCTAAGTTACAACCGTTTCGTTTCGATTCTCTTTTCATTATTCGACTTGAGTCGGCCACGCCTCCTATTTCTTCGTTCTGAGAACGTGACTGAGCGTTGAGATGAAGTCAGAATAAAGGAATCAGAGGAGTGGCCGACTCGAGGCGATCGACGAAAAGAGAATCGAATCGAAACGGTTGTAAGTTGTCAAGGGGGGCTGATCCGTTTGTCGTCAATTTGTTAAGCTGACCTTGCTAAATAAAAATATGCCTATACTCACTATATACCAATTATTTATAGTGACAGATATTTCCAATATTAAAAATGGTAAATACAGCATTATTATTCATATAATTTGTGATTTCTCTAGCGGCGGTGTAAGCGTAGATTAAAGTCACGACACCTGTTAAAAAGTATAATTAATTGATCGCGTTAATAGCGTCTCGATGGAATGCAAGAAGTTTCTCCCAAACACATCGATCATACAACAAAAAAGTAAGGTGGCAATAATTCTACGATATATGTAAAGCTGTAATTCTTTCTTTTTCCCACGTTTATTTTTCTCTTTTGAACGTTCCTCGTTCCTGGCGATATCATAAACAATTTTTAATGACGTTCTTACAATCATAGGAAAAGAATGTGTGACATTGAATTGCCCTTCGGGACCGGTTAAGGAAATAACACTAAATGTGTATAATATGACGAATTGCATGAAATTGTTTTTGGCAACAGTCGAAGGGAAATCCTATAACAATGAACGATTGTAGAAGTCGTAAGGCTCGAAATCAGAAATAATTTAAAACTACCAAGTAGCGATGAAGTATTTAGTAAAAATCTCTAAGGTTCAGGAAACATGCGACATGATGTACTGTAGAAGACATTCCCTAGTTGATATTTGGGAACGTAGAAGTACCTATAATATTATTTATCTTCTATATACAATTGTTTAAGTCAAAGTCCCATGAAGACTGCTACATATCTTCGAGACCGCGACTCTAGAAAGCAAAAGGCAACTGAGAGAAAGGAGATCATTTTAGTGAGTAAGCCTCACACTCCCTCGCGCTCCATCTAGAGTGGGACAAATGGTTTGATGACTGAAGACCCAAAAAAAAACAGCTATATATACAGTGAGCGGTGATATGAAAGAAAAGGAAGTTATTGATAGTATGACGGTTGACAGGATAGAATGGAAGAAAAAAACGTGTTGCGCCGACCCCAAATAAGATGGGACAAGGGCAGGAAGATGATGATGATATACAGTGAGCGGTGGTGGCTGAGTGGTAACGGCCCCGACTTACGAATTCTAGGTCGCGGGTTCAAACCCAGACAGGCGCATTACTATGTGTAATTTATTTCATCACCACTGCTCTCAAAACGGTGAAGGAAAACATCGTGAGGAAACCGGCATGTCCTAGAACCAAAAATTCGCAGACATGTGACATTTACCAACCCGCACTGGGCCCGCGTGGTGGATTACGGCCCATTCCCTCTCCTAGAGAGGAGGCCTGAGTCCCAGCAGTGGGAACATTATAAGGCTGATTATGCTATGCTATGCTATAAATTCTCTATTCTAGTAAAAACTGTAAAAAATGTTTTACAAATGATACTCACTTCCACCATTCGTTAGGATTATATTGTGAAACTCCACTCGAAGGTCGAAGCCACTCATTGCTGTCATAATTCGGGTAAAAATTCGACGTGTCAAAAAAATTCTGGTTTAAAGGATTCGGTCTTAGAACCTTCTTGTCATAGTCTCCGAAGGTTCTAGTCGGGTTCCAGCCTCCGTAGGCGTTGGGGGAGTAACCATGAAAGCCGAACTTTGAGAAGTTATTGGCTTGGTATGCGTTGATGTTGTATGTGGTGGGGTCGCTCGCTGTTGGCGGCTGTAGCGGTGTCTTCTGGCCGAATATGTCTGTGGAGAAGTGAAAAATTGGTGATGAGTAGTCTAGCAGTATCGGTAACTTGTTATGCTTAGGACATACTTTGCATTAACCCTGCAACTGCTTGCGTCAGATTTTTCCGACGAGTGTGTTCGTGTCCTATTCGCCAGCACGGCACGAATACCTGGTTAGCTCTATTTTTTTTAGGGTTCCGTACCTCAAAAAGAAAAACGGAACCCTTATAGGATCACGTTGTTGTCCGTCCGTCTGTCTGTCTGAACGCGTGTAGGTATCGAGTTGAAATTTAAACTAAGTACTCAGGCCTGCGGTGCCTTGTAGCTTTGAAAAAATCCAACTTCTGAGTTAACGTGCTAGAAAGATACGACTATTTATGTTGCAACAAAACGTATATTTCGACACTCTCAAGGAAATCGAAATTCATAGGGTACTTCCCGTTGACCTAGAATCTTGAAATAATTTAAAATGCATCACAATTTCGTTGTTTAAATAAATATCCATAATCCACCGATTTCAGTATTCCACCATTGGCAATTTTTTGGAGTAGTGTATTTTAAACAGCCTTCTGTCAGCACCTTTACTCGAGTAATATAGTTGTAAAACAGCCTAAGCTACTCAGTAATGAAGTAGCAAGTGAAATAATTTTTAAAATTGGTCCTGCCCTCCTAGCCAACTACGTGACTAAGTGCTGAGATGACGTCAGAACAAAGGAATCGGAGGCGTGACCTACTCGAGGCGTTCGACACAAGAGAATCGAAACGAAAAGGTCGTAACTTGGCTAGGGGGGCAGTACTTTCAGAGTTTACCCCCTCCATTGTGGGAACGTTTCAAATGGTGACCGTGTTCCTAGAACGCAAAGGCAACTGAAGAAGACATGTGGGTTTTAGTCAGTATAAGTCTATTTCTATACATATTAAGGTGCAAAGTCATCCAACGACTTCTTCCGCTCTAGAGCGATGCGGGAAGGCGTGTCAAATTTTTACTGCCTAAAACCCACTTCTGTTCCATCTTTGCCTTCGTCCCAGGGCCCCGGGTTTCGTTTTCACACTACTCATGGCCCCAGTAGGCTTCGACCCTGCTGGGCCCCTACGATTTGCTGACATCTCCCTGGTGCGCGTGGAACAGTACGCGCCGTTGACGATTTGGGCTCGGTCCGGACGGTAACAATTATGTTGTATATATACTTCAAAATTTTACCTCTGCATAAGTATAGTTATAACTGCAGTATATTGAAGTAAGTTTCATAATTCCAAACTTCCTTTCCCTGTCCACACGATCTTATGTAACGAAATAAATCCTGAAGGTGTATGTATGTGTCACTGCTCCGTTGCCCAGCTAGTCTTTACGGGTTCAAAGGTGAAAGCTCAAAAGCTCCTGAATAATATTACTTGGGAATCTTTACAACTTGTCATGTAGATAACAACTTCTTATATTGACGCCAGTAGTAGTTATTAAAACTAATATATACCTAAGATAAAAACTGAACGCTGAAATAATATAATATATACACAAAACAAAACACACGCACAAAACTTTTTGGGAACACATTAATTGTGCAGCTAAGGAGTGGAATTCCTTGCCAGAATTTGTGTTTCCTGATGGCTACAACCCGTGAATCTTTAAGTCAAGAGTGAATCTTTCTATCAGGTGAGATAGCGATCAAGCGCGAACCTATCAAGAATTAAAAAAAACTTTCAATTGTACTGCGTATCTACCTATATTTCTTATTATCTATAGTTGCTTACAAACTAGTTATAAATAAAATTGGTGTATCTGTTTGTAATATCAAAATAATATTTTTTTTTTCTAAATGGGGCGTGTAACAGCGATTTTATTTTTATAAAAAAGAAAACATATTAACTATTGAAGATTTTTGTTTTTGCCAGACCCTTTGAAAAAAAAAGCTTTATTATTTTATGTAACATTCAAATGTTTCCGTGACGTAATTTCGTAGATGTCATGATTTCATTTGAAATCGTAAATCAGGGACAGATTCGTTATTTTTTTTTAATCGAATCAACTATTTTATATCATGCTTTGATTTTTTAGTGAAAATTACATCAAGCATGGTTCTGAAGGAATTAGCGGATAAACATACAGACTTTTTCTATTGGTTTTCTATCGTTTACATTTTGCACTGTGTGCATGGGAATTGCATAATTTAATTTTGTTAAACCTGTTTCATCCCCGGACCATGAGACGTACGGCATTGCACCACCGGTACATGGCCATCATATCCCAACCATACTTACAACACGTTTTAGGAACACATGTACTGTGCGTAAAGGTATGAAGCTTTGAAGTGGAATTCCTTTCCGGAATCTGTGTTTCCTGATAGCTAAAAAGTAGCAGTCTTAGAGCCACCATGACGTGATAAAGTATCAGTTTTGCGAGCGAGAAGGAGGGATGGAGTGGATACACCCTATACAACATTATTTTCAGTATATAGTTTTTAGAGAATCAGTAACTGAATCGATTCCAATAATTTTTACACCATGTATTATTTTTTCCCATAAAAATTTATAAACGTTGGACATCTCAGACACTAAGTATAACAAAGGTCAGGGCAGGTCATAACAGGCATTAGGGACAGCGCTCAGCTAGGTGCGGGAGCAAAACAACCCCTCAGTTGCTCGGATGACCCGGTGACCATGTGTTTATGCGGACAACCAGGTACATAACAAGCTTATAACTTTGTGATTTTTCATGATACGGTTATGAATTTTTTTACATAGATTCTTTACATAAAAATACTAGACAAGTGTTTTGGGTTTCGTATATACTAAAAACAATGTTGTATAACTCCACCTCTTTAAGAGTTCAGTTTAGTCGTAAAATGGATTTGTTAAGCGGTCGTAGGGACTCTGTTCGTGTTGTGTCCGCAATCAAAATTCAGAATCGTGTGAATTTTCGTGTTTGTGCCTCAGAAAACCATGTCATCGTGTGTGTTAAGCTGTGCCAAGGATTAGCAAGTAATCTGCTAACCTCCATTGTAATGGATAAGTCGTTGTGACCTATATTTCCTAAGACATGTCAATTCCACACCCGTGCGACACCTAAATTTCAAATAGTTCTCAATCTTTCATCTGAACTGGGCAAACACTACCAGTTTATTCTACAGACGTTTTCTTGGAAAGTTTCATTTATCATAAATTTCGAAGAAAATTTTTTCTTTGAAGTTTTCCCAAACTTTTCATTACCTAGGTATCTCGAGATTCTTATTTTTTTCTAAAATCTTTTATTAAACTATGTGTGTGTTTATGTTTCCTACCTATTACGAACATTTCGAAAGAAACTGTGTCTTAAGAAAACCAACCCACACTGAGCCCGCGTACCAACCCGCACTGGGCACGCGTGGTGGATTACGTCCCATTTTCTCTCCTGAGAGAGAAAATGAGAGAGGAGGCCTGAGTCCCAGCAGTGGGAACATTAAAAGGCTGATTATGTTAACAGGCGAAAATTTGTGAGTATATATGTATGCCTTTTACTTCTTAACTATCGAACGGCTGAACGTATTTGAATGAAAGGCTCCCGGGTAGACAATGTCCTGACCCCCTAGCCAAGTTACAGCCGTTACATTTCGATTCTCTTGCGTCGAACGCCTCGAGTAGGCCACGCCTTCGATTCCTTTGTTCTGACCACGTGACTGAGCGTTGAGATGACGTCTGAACAAAGGAATCGGAGGCGTGGCCTACTCGAGGCGTTACTTTTTATCCCGGGAGTATGTTCTCTTGTGATATTTTTTCTACAATTAAGTGGGTGAAGCCGCTGGCGGTAGCTAGTAAAATTAAAATTCGTTCCTTATTAAGTTACAAGGAACAGCGGTTGGACCAATTCAATTTATTCAATGGTAAAAAATTTGATGTGCACTTTTCTGTAGGATTTTTGTAAGTACTAACGGTACAAATTTATATTTATTTATTTATTTTATTATACAGAAGGCTTACAGACTAATAAAAAACAAACAATAACGATATAAACAGTGTTTGTTTACTTATGGTGCAAAGGAGGTAGGATAATATTAACAAATTGTCAATTATAGGCCTCAACATATAAATAAAAAGATTGATAAAAAGAAAGTACACACAAGTTAATCTATACTAATATTATACAGTGTTACAATTTGTTTTTGTTTTTTTGTTTGTAGGAGGTAATTTCTGAAAGTACTGGTCTGATTATCGATAGAAAGATGCATTAATCCTGAGTGACATAAGCTATATTTTATGAACGCGGGTGAAGCCACGGGCTAAAGCTAGTTAATTATTAAATATAATAATATAATATTCCACAACTATCACACAACGCTGTCTAGTCCCAAGCTAAGCAGAGCTTGTGTTATGAGTAAGTACTGGACAACTGATAAACATACTTATACATTCAGTCAAAAAAGTATCGGGAATGGATGATTTGTTTATGGTTCCAAATTCAAATTTTAGTTTTTTTGTAGTTGTTAGATTGGCACAACTGTTTTCCATTTTGGCGCGGAGTTTGAGTTGCATCTGTTATTTATATTAAATACAGTGCTGGTTTTAGTAATATCATATATAGTGTGTATTGCGAATTTCATAATGGACAAAAATATCGAACAAAGAGTTTGTCTTAAATTTTGCATCGCCAATGGAATTTCGTGTTCGGAGTCACTGAAAATGTTACAGAAGGCTTACGGTGAATCGACTTTATCAAAAACTCGTGCTTATGAGTGGTTCAAAGCGTTCAAAAGCGGTCGAGATGTGATGGAAGATTTGCCTCGCTCTGGTAGGCCGTCAACGTCTGCAACTGAAGTTAACATCGCAAAAGTGAAGAAAATAGTGACTGAAAATCCCCATTCAACTCTGAGAGAGATCCATGGGTAGTGTGAAGACGAAACCCGGGGCTCTGGGACGAAGGCAACGAAGGAACAGGAGTGGGTTTTTAGTCAGTAAAAGTCTGACACTATCTCCCGCTCCGCCCAAGAGCGGGTTTTGTCATAAGATGATTTTCCCACCCAATTAAAAAAAACTCTGAGAGAGATAGCCGCCGAACTTTCTGTATCTCACGAGTCGATCCGTACCATTTTAACTAATCATTTGGGTATGAAACATGTTGCTGCTCGGCTAGTCCCAAAAGATCTGAATTTTTTCCAAAAACTCAATCGCATGAAAGTCGCTGAGGACATGCTAGAACGAGTCAGTTCGGACCCAACATTCATGAAACGCATTGTTACTGGTGACGAGACGTGGGTTTACGAGTTTGACATGCAAACTAGTCAACAAGCTTCGGAGTGGCGCCTTTCAACTGAACCGAAACCGAAAAAACCACGCCAAAGTCGATCAAAAGTCAAAGTCATGTTGACTGTTTTCTTTGACTATCGCGGTGTTGTGCACTCTGAATTCTTACCGGAAGGTCTAACGGTAAATAAAGAATATTATTTGAGCGTTATGCGGCGTTTAAGAGAGCGAATTCGACGAAAAAGGCCAGATTTGTGGAAAGAAAATTCTTGGATTTTGCACCACGACAATGCGCCTTCGCACAAGGCTATCATTGTGAACGAATTTTTGATCAAACACTCAACAAATACCATCCAGCAACCACCATATTCACCAGATATGGCTCCTGCTGACTTTTTTCTTTTTCCTAAACTCAAATTACCACTTCGTGGCACCCGTTTTCAATCGATAGAAGACATAAAGGAGAATTCGCGGCGAGAACTGAACTCAATTCCGGAAGCAGCGTTTAAAAAATGGTTTGATTAATGGATTATTCGTTGGCGCAAGTGTATCGTTTCTAAAGGAGCATACTTTGAAGGTAATAAAATAAATTTGGATGAATAACAGACATTTTGTGTATTATTGATCTTTTCCAGGTACTTTCTTGACAGAGTAGTATATTTCTAAATACACATATATTATAGATAAATTACACCCAAACACAGAACAAAAATGATTGTGCTCGTCACACAATCATTTGTCCTGGATGGGAATCGAACCCTCGACCTCTGGCATAGCAGTCAGGGTCAGATGAAAGATGTTTACTTACCGTGATTATACCTCGTATGAAACTTCGTGTTATAGTTCTTCTGGTAATGCGGGTCATTGACCAGCGAGATCTGGTCGACGTGGGGCAGCGAGTTGGGTCCGTAGTCATACGGATAGTCGTTTTTTTTCAACGAGAACTCATCTCGAGTCTCGTCTGACAGAAGAGTGCTGATGTCGTACTGTCCTGCTTCTATTAGCTGGCGGATTATCTTTCTAGAACGTACAGAAAGTTCATATAAATATAATTGGAAAACATATTTGGGTATTCATTTATTATTTAATTCTTAATGCAAACAAATGTAGAATAGAACACTGCTTTTTGCATTACTGCTGCTGGTAGCTAGTACAGAGACAGACTTAATGTATTTGGTTTTGCCATTTGGCATTTTCTACCAGTCAACCTTTGGGTGATGCGGGAATAAATAGATGTTTTATTATCATCATCATCATCATTTCAGCCGAAAGACGTCGACTGTTGGATATAGGCCTCCCCAAGGGTCGCCACAACGACCGATTCACGCGTCTCTCACCAGGTCATCGATATATATTTTATAAAGAGAAAAAAAATCGGATACGAAGACATACAAACAAAACAAACATAGTTACATAATTGTGCTATATAATTAATCGGATGAAAGATGTCAGAAAACTTATACAAAATTTCCTTCAGCGAGCAAGTATGTGAGTCTAAGCTTTGCACAAACAGTTCTGCCAAAAGGGTAGCTGTATCCATAACTTATCTATCACTTACTCAGGATAAGGGTCCGGGTGTACACAGTATGTGAGGCCAGGCTGCGCACAGGGCGGTGTCTTGCCAGGCGGTGCAGGTTCTAGCACACAGTTGTGTCCATAGGGGCAGCTGTATCCATCTCCGCTGTGTACTAATAACCAGAGTACCTGTGAAAACAGAAAAGGGCAAATGAGTACCGTTATTCTCTTTTTGTGGATGATTTTAGAAATAACTAGACCAGGATTTCTTTGTTGACAAAAATATTGATTTAATGAACTTTAGAATACCAGAAATATTAGAATAATAGAATACTTTAGAACTTTAGAGACTCTATTTAAAATCTCTTTTAGAAATAGCTGCAATATCGATTTATATAAAAGAAAAAACTGACTGACTGACATATCAACGCACAGCCGAAATTATTGGTAGCCTATTAGAACGGTGAAGGAAAATATCGTGAGGAAACTGGCATGTCCTAGAACCAAAAATTCTGAGACAACCAGCAAACCGCACTGGGCCTGCGTGGTGGATTACGACCCATTCCATTTCCCAGAGAAAGGCAGCCTGCCTTTTTAGCTGTTGGAAAAAATTAAAGCCGATTATGCTTCCTTTCTTTTGGGTTTAAAAGAAATTAAATTATTGATTTGATCAGATTACGTGAAAGAGAAACGTTGCAGAATTATCATGTCATCACCAGTTCATCATCATTATCGTTACGTCAATTGCTGACGGATGTAGGTATCTGTCAATATTCTCGGTTGAGAGCATGACACGCCCATTGGGCGGATCTTACTGACAACGGCTTCATTACTTTGTTGGCAAAATGACAGTATAATGTTATCAATTGTATCTGTTGCGACAGTATACGTACAATTCCTTACAGTAAGTTGTTTCGTTGATTTGTCTTTCAAGAGGAGAAATTAGTCGATGTCTCGTGTGATGTGTTTGTTATTAGTATTTTGGCGTCCATCATAGAATTTCGAATCGGTATCCCAACATTCTGGGGTGGACGCTAGAGCATACAGGTCGCCGGTAATTGCTGTGAGTGACTTCTGGGCGGCCTACTAGCCTCCCTCCCCCCCTATGCGTTAGCTTAGTTTAGCTTAGTCGGCCTTAAAATGTTCCCACTGTTGGGACTCAGGCCTTCTCTCTAGGAGAGGGAATAGGCCGTAATCCACTACGCGGGCCCAGTGCGAGTTGATGGATGTCACATGTCTTCGAATTTTTTGGTTCTAGGACATGCCGGTTTCCTCACGATGTTTTCCTTCACCGTTTTGAGAGCAGTGGTGATGGAATAAATTACAAAAAGTAATGCGCCTGGCTGGGCTTGAACCCGCGACCTGCAACTTATAAGTCGGGGCCGTTACCACTCGGCCACCACTGCCATACGCCCCTACGCGAATAATCATATAGTCTAAAAACCCTATGTGCCTACAACAGTTCTGTGTTCTCTGTGTAATGTTTCTACAAAGTTGACTCGCTCTTAAAGCGTCATCCTGTAGAAATGTGATTGAGTAACAGGCCTTCACATTATGATATTAGGCTGAGTATACATATACAGCGGTTTAACTTGTGAAAGTTCAACATTGATAGTTCATTTCCTTACTATTAGTAACCTCTGACTCAGAATTGAATGAAATTTCAAGTATGTGATTTCAAGTATTTCGATACATGTTGTTGCTATGTGTAGGTAATAGTAAGTATAAATAATATAATAGTATAAAAAAAACCATGTTTGATAGATAGGCACTTTTGTTTGTAGGTGAGAAGTCCTCCATTGACTTTTTTTTTTATTTTGATAAGTTCGCGTTCTCATGGAAAGAGACGATGCGGTCGACGATGGAGCGCGCTTACCTAGAAGTAACCTATTCACTTTTGACTTAAAGATTCCCGGGTTGTAGCTATCAGGAAATAAGGATTTCGGCAAGGATACGGACTCCTTAGTTGTACGCACAATAAATGTGTTCCCAAAACGTTTTGTGCGTATAGGTGGGATGTCTACCATGTACCGGTGGCATCGTCGTACGCATGGTGTACGCATTGAGTTACAGAGATTTTTCTAAAACGCAAAGAAGTTTTTTTTGTGACGAACCTAGAAAATGACAGTTTTCAATTTTTTTTCTATATTTGTGTTATGAGACCTTACTTCGTGCCAAATTTCAGGATTCTAGGTCAACGGGAAGTATCTTATGAGTTTTGATTCCCTTGAGAGTGTCAAAATATAAGTTTTTTGAGACGTAAACGGCAGTATCTTTTTATTTTCGTTAACTAACAAGTTTGAGTTTTTCATATCTTCAAGAGACCCCAGACCTGAGTATAAGATTTTAATTTCAACTCGATACCTCCACGCGTTCCCGATATAAAGGGTCTTGACAGACAGACAGACAGACAGACGGACAACAAAGTGATCCTATAAGGGTACCGTTTTTCCTTTTGAGGTATGGAACCCTCAAAAACAAGAAAAACACCTACCTCTCGCATATTTTTTTGTCGATTTTTTTGTTTTGTTTATATTTGCAAACATTTTTTATTTGGGCCACTTTGAACTAGCCATTGTGTTCTTGGTCATCTTGCCACCGTTTTTTTGGCCGGCCTCAAAAACGCCGTCATCCTTCGGGCTTTCAAATCTAAAAAAATATTGTGCCAATGCTTTTTATAACTTTTTAATGCTGATTATTATTTTATGCAGTCATAATAATTTATATAAAAGAAAAAGCTTCATTTGAGATGAGAAACGAACCATTATAATTTATTTATGCTGCTAATAATAATACTAGTAATTAAGTAAGAGGATTGCGGTTAGCCGCAAGAAAGACAGTATTACAAGTTCTGACTTAAGGCGTGTCTTCAAACATTTTATCAGAACCACTTATTTTGAAGTTATGTAAACTTAAACAAAATTAGATACAGATATAACCATGAAGAACCGGATGAAGTTGAAAAAGAAAAAAAATAAACATGCCAGCGCGAATGGTATCTTATTTTATTCGAAATAATGTTTAATTTTTAGATAGTTTGGCTCTCCTGGGATGACAAGTTAATATCAGCTATAGTGGTGGTAAAGAGTGATATGAAAGAAAAAGAAGTTAGTGATAGCATGACGAGTGACAGGACAGAATGGAAGAAAAAAACGAGTTGCGTCGACCCCAAATAACACGGGACAAGGGCAGGAAGATGATGTTGATGATGAGTGGTAGTCCTCAAAGCTCGCTTTCCGGCCAAAAGGTAATCAAACCAAGGTTGACGGCGCGTTGTGTTCCAAACGCATCTCGCCGACACGGCCATTGCTGAAGGTGATAAAAGTGTGACACCCCACTTAAAATAAAAGTGGTGGTCCTCAAAGTGTGGCCGTGTTGTGTGGTCCTGAAAGTGTGACACTTGGAGCAATCTGAGTGTGGGTCACTAACTTATAAAAAGTGAAAAACAACTATTCACTATGATACTAAGTTATGGGTCGCGTTTGTTGGCACAAACCTTTCACTTGAATATTATAAATATCGGCAGGAAAAACCTTACTGCAATTTATTCAGTGTTTTCCTTTATTAATATAAACATGTATTCTAACTTCAATTGGACGTTTCCTCTCACTTTCCTTATTGAAATGTTGCATTTAAATTGTTGTGCATTTACACAGTCAAGTAATTTGTAACTACTATAGTAGAGCAGAGTTTTCTCTGGGTACATCACGTTCGAGAGCCACCGTGGCCTAGTGGTAACGATCCCAACTGCTTGTATGCTGTTTACCTGCTGCAGTCGCGGTGTCGGGCCTTTAACCCATTTGCAACGATAAGCTCACGTGGGGCCGCCCAAACCCGCAGCGCCGGAGCCGTGATAGAAACAATGCTTGCTGCATGTTGCATGCCTGCTTCCATGCTGCATGCCTGCTTGCATGCTGCATGTCTGCTTGCATGCTGCATGTCTGCTTCATGTTTCATACCTGCAGCATGTTGCATGCCTGCTTCCATGCTGCATGCCTGCTTCCATGTAGAGTAATAGAGTAATAAAATATTTTTCGAATTCATGATAGGTAACCCAGTCAGGAACATTACTTTGTGTAATTTATTTCATTAACACAGCTCTCAAAACGACGAAGGAAAACATCTTGAGGAAACGGGCATGTCCTAGAACCAAAAATTTTAAAACGTGTGACATCTACCAATCCGCACTGGGCCCACATGGTGGATTACGGCCAATTTCCTTTCCTAGAGACAAGGCCTGAGTCCTAGCAGTGGGAATATTATAAGGCTGATTATGCTATGCTATACATCACATTCATATTCTATGCCTTGTTGAAAGCGAATCGTCGTGTTACTGCGTAAAGTAAATTTTAGCTCGGTGCTGTATGGGAATAGCAGACAGGCTTGTAAGTGATAAAGACTTGACAATTGTCAATAAATCAATGTTAATAATAATTCTGGTGGCAGCTTCTTCATTAGAATTACGTAACATACAGTTAAGATTAGTTATAACTTTGAGTATGATTACTACAAAGACTATAAAGACGGTAGAGGTGTGCCTCATTTGGGCAGGGCACCACCGTGTCCTCGTGGAGGCCATCGGCGGTGGCGACTTCTTGTGTCCGGTCTTGGTCCAGACCATAGTACGCAACGAAAGGGAATGGGAAGTAAAGTGACGAAAAAATCCTCGCACCTCTACCCCCGCCAGACACGCGCACTGTAGGCGTGGACGTGCAGACGTTGAGTAACGGGTAGTTCTTCGCCCTCCGGTAACAACCAGGCCCGGGACAGCACGTCATGTTCCACACGCGCTACAAAGAGGAGTCAGCAATATGGATTGGAGGATCCACTACGGCTGATGATTGGTAGGGTTGTGAGATCTTTCGAAGGAGTTACGGCGGCCCTCGAATGCAAAAGGCAACACAAGTGGGTTTTAGTTAGTAAAAGTCTGACACTCCTACAAACTCCACTCAGAGTAGGATGAATCGTTTGATGATTTCCACCCAAAATCAGGCTATAAAACCCAAAATACACATGTCTGTAACTCGCACAACAGTATACGAGTACAAGTAGCTTGCATAGCGTAGTGGCTTTCAGCAATCAGATCTTGTTATGGTGAGTGTGCATGTTTTTTTTTTTGGTTGAGAAAATCATCTTATGACATCCCCCGCTCTTGGGCGGAGCGAGAGATAGTGTCAAACTTTTACTGACTAAAAAACCACTCCTGTTCCTTCGTCGCCTTTCATACCGGGGCCGAGTCTTTACGCTTTTGCTTCGCGCGTGAAACAATACGCGCCGTCGGCAACTTAGACTCGGTCCGTCTGACCGGACGGTCAGACGGCGAGCTACCCAATGCTCGCCGTCCGCAAACCCGCGCCTACTATGGCCGAAAATCGGCATCGGAATCCCGGCGGCGGTTGGGGCGTGAGGGCCGTTGCCTCACGTGATCGGCCGTCTCCTTTACTAGCATTACTTCTTCGCAGAAGGAGGCGACCGCTTGCCACTCCTCCTCGCTCTGGACCATGGCCTGTACCAAGGCCCGGCGCGAGACATCGCCGCCGCCGATTGTCCCCACGAGGACACGGCGTTGCTCTTCCCAAGCGGGGCAGACCTCTACCGTGTGCTCCACCGTGTCCTCCCTGCGGTCCACGCCATGGTGACACCCGTGCGTTTCTTCTGCACGAATCCGGTGCAAGAACCTCCCGAACTTACCATGTCCGGTGAGGACCTGCGTCATGCGGAAGGTAAGGACGCTGTGTTGCCTTTCCAGCCACTCCTCAAAGAGGGGACTTACCGCCATAATTATGGCGTGCCCAATGGTGAGTGTGCATGTGTATTTCAGGTTTAAAAGTGGAGAAGACCAAATAAATGGTAAATTGACTGATCGAATGGAGATATGGTTAGATAGCGCGTGATAAAGTCATCTTCTTCGTAGTTATTGATTGAATGCGGAGATGCAATCCGCTTACCATCAGGTGGGATCGCAGTCAAGCACTGGTTTATATCAATTTAAAAAAAAAGTTATTTGATTACTTATATTTTTTTTATTGAATATAAATGTACAAATATAACGTTTGACGCAAAATTCAGCCACGCAAACTCCGATCCTACGGTCGAAGATCGTCATATCATCGTATCTGACCTCCGTAACTGCAGCCGTTCCATGTAAAATATCGGTATCACGTACCTTTGATTAGACTGGCCGACCCCAAAACCATTGGGGAATAGCTAAACCAAAATAAAACATGTATCTTGTACTACTTGAAGTCCTCTCAACTTTAGTTTGATCTTCGTCAGAATTATTATTAAGTTCCCTTAATGATTTGATATTTGTCATAGTATTTATTAGTTTATAATTTTAGCATATATATGTATTTTATTATTATAAATAACTTATTTTTTATTTTATTTTTTCTTTTTGTTTGAATTATCTGTTATTTGTTTATTGTGCAAGCCTACCACAGTGTTGTCTTTTTAACCCAAAGGTTGACTGGTAGAGAATGCCTTGTTGCATTAAGTCCGCCTATGTACCACTACTGTACATGAAGTTTAAATAAATAAATAAGTATCTTTGCTCCAATTAAAAGTGTTATCGAACAACTTGCATAATGATTCAGATTTCTCACAAATAATGATGTAAGTGCGTTCGGCTGCGACTGCGCCGCTTGTGAGACCGCCCACTTTTTTATGTAAATGTCAATGTCATTCTTAGTCACGGGGATTAGACTGCAGTAGTTCGGCCTAGTGTCAAACTGGTTTACACTACTTAATGCAGCTGTTTTCAAAATTTTAATAATTGGACTACAATGTTCGTATGAGAGAGTTTTAATATAATATAATATTCACACAACTATCACACAACGCCGTCTAGTCCCAAGCTAAGCAGAGCTTGTATTATGAGTACTAGACAACTGATAAACATACTTAAATATTTCTAAATACATACATATTATAGATAAATTACACCCAGATACAGGACAAATTATTGTGCTCATCATACAAACATTTGTCCTGGGTGGGAATCGAACTCACGACCTCCGGCATAGCAGTCAGGACCACTAAACAATAGACCAACAGGCGAGTGTGGCTGACTATAGCTTCAGTACGACAGTCCTTCGAACATAATGCTGAGCCTACTATATTTGTAAAAGTTAAGGTTAGTGAAAGACATCATAAACTGTATTGAATTATTTTTGTTGTATAAACATCGCGAGGAATCGCTAAAGTTTGCCACTCAGGCAATAAACAAGCATAGAAATCAATGCTCACTGTTTCTCTCTATGACAAAACACTTTACCTATAAACGGTACATTAACAAATAGATTCATGCAAAGATAAACTTTAGCAACACTAAGGCTAGAAATACATCCTCAATCCTGCTACAACAAAAACACCGCGTTACTAATCTAAACGCCCACATCTCGTAAGCGTATCGCGTAAACGAAAGCGTTTGAGTTAATCTAACTCGCTTCTTGAATAAACCATTAACTTCTCACGGCTTCGAAAGCTGGGACTTGACTGCTGATGCCTCATTCTAATGTTAAGGAAGTAGCCTTTGAAGTGTATTACTTAAGTGGTAGTGCATTTTATGAGGTTATATCATCTATAGTGATGTCAGGAGAGGAGAAAATAGATTTCCATCTTTGATATTTGAATGGTATGATTTGTGGAGTTCCGCAAGGGTTATGTCTATGTCTATGTCTGAGTATGATTTCCGCACTTAGTCCTATGCGGACCATTGTACGTGGGCTATGGTGGCCACAACTTCAGGTGGGCTTATTCCAACCAGTCCACCTCTCTCCAAAAACAGATTAGGCCTCTCAGGTTTTTCAGGGCATCAATAAGAGAATTAGGGGATCCTAAGGTTCTTGTGTGTATTTCAGTAACACCAGTGCAGTCCAGGAGTATATGCGCAATTGTCTCCTCCCCCTCCAAGCATGCTCTGTACTGGGACTGTCTGTGATGTCTATTGTGTGGAGGTGCTCATTCAGTGTGCAGTGTCCGGTGATGGTTTCCGTCATCAGGTGCAGGCCGCCTCTATCCAGTCTTATGAGGTTTTTGGTGAGGGCTTTATTGAGGTGTGGCATTGCTTTCTTAGTCTGCCTGCATCTTGGTGTCGAGAACCACCAGCACTACGCTTGTATAATTGTAATATATGTTAATCGGCAAGGGTTAATTCTTGGTTCTGTCTTGTAGAACCTCTGTTGTGACCTTTCATCTATTGTGTATTTGTCAGATTAGGTCTAGGTTTCCTCTGGGCCAGACATTTGGCACTCTTCTGTTTCACTTCATATGGTATGTTTAAAATTAGAAAAAACTGGACAAGTGCGAGTCGAACTCGCACTGAGCGTTTCTTATAAACTTACCTATGTAAACAGTTCTATTCCCAAATAGAGTCGAAGATTTTTCGGAATCCCAAAAAAAAGTATTTTCTGTTTGTGACGTAAAAACAAATTTAATGTTTTCAGATTTATTCCTATATCTGTGCTATACGACCTTTTTTTCTGCTTTTTGCTTTTTTTTCGTTAACTTATTAGTTTGATTTTTTATTCAAGGAATACCTCCACGCATTCCTAAGATGGGGAAAGGGCCTTGACAGACAGACAGAGAAACAGACAGACGGACAACAAAGTGATCCTATAAGGGATCTGTGTTTTTCTTTTGAGGTACGGAACCCTAAAAATCATGTAAGTCTCATAATACGAAACATGCCCATAATACCAATTACCTACGAAATTTTTCAAACCATTATTTCCTCTCTAAGTGAGAAACCTCTCGATTACAATACGAATAATTTATTTTTAATACTAATAATATCTACATGTTACAAAGTAGAAAGATTTGTATTTGGATTGATTTATAAAATGTTCCATGTTGCCAGTAACACTGAGTGAAATAGGCTTCATGGTAAAATGGCGACAGCGAATGTTGCGACCCAATGCTGGGCACGCCACAATTATGGCGGTAAGTCCCCTCTTTAAGGCGTGGTTGGAAAGGCCCCACGGCGTCCTCACCTTCCGCATGACGCAGGTTCTCACCGAACACGGTAAGTTCGGGAAGTTCCTGCACCGGAATCGTGCGCAAGCGACGCCCGGGTGTCGCCACTGTATGGATCGCCCGGAGGACACGGTGGAGCACACGGTGGAGGTGTGCCCCGCTTGGACAGAGCAACGCCGTGTCCTCATGGAGGCGATCGGCGGCGGCGATCTCTCGGATGGTCCGGAGTGAGGAGGAGTAGCAGGCGGTCGTCTCCTTCTGCGAAGCTGTAATACTAGCAACGAAGGCGGTCAATCGGGTAAGACAACGGTCCTCACGCCCCAACCGCCGCCGGAATTCCGATCCCGATTTCCGGCCACTATAGGCGCGGGCTTGCGGACGGCGAGTAATGGGTAGCCCGCCGTCTGATTGTCCGGTAACGGTCCGGACCGCGCCCAAGTCGTCGACGGGGCGTATTGTTCAACGCGCGCCTCAGCGAGATATCAGCAAATCGTAGGGGCCCAGCAGGGTCGAAGCCTACTGGGGCCACGTGTAGTGTGAAAGTGAAACACGGGACCCTGGGACGAACGCAAAGAAGGAACAGGAGTAGAATTTTTAGTCAGTAAAAGTCTGACACTATCTCCGGATTTGTCATTAGATGATTTACGCACTTAAAAAATAAAAAAAAGTGACATAGGCGTAATTTCTACTTTCACGCGGGTGAAACCACTGGTAGAAGCTAGCTTTTCATAAGCATGTACTACATCTTATCAAGTACCTTTCATATCAATACCACTATTTCTAATAGACACGATGTAAGTGGGTTTTAACGTGTAACATGCTCAATAGATGTTAGATTTGTCTTCACTTTGCAACCAAGTGTTGTAATTCGGTGATTCCTTTTGATGATAGGTACGCGAAAATTTGCTACTCGATGAATGGTAAAGTAAACATTGTTCTATTGGTGTGAATACGAAATACTTAGACACTAAGGCCGGCCGCACACGTACGGTTTTCTGATTAGGTTTCTTGATCAGGAAATCAGATTTGGAAACCTAAACGCTCTGTTTACATACAAAATGTTATTTTTTCCGCTAGGAAAAAATAAGAACGTGTGCGCCTTGTTGAACATTTTGTATGTAAACATAGCATTTACGTTTCCGAATCTGATTTCCTGATCAGGAAACTTAATCAAAAAACCGAACGTTTGCGGCCGGCCTAAATTGTAGAATGCCTTGGTGAAATTGTTAAGACATTGGAAAGAAACTTTAAAACTGAGTTTACGGGAATAGATGTATCCATTAAAATAAGTCCATAGAGCTAGACTTTTTATTTTCATTGTCCATCTATTCTTTTTAATAATTAAATTAAATTGATATTGTCTTTTAACAGTCAGCTATTTTGTATAATAATCTGTGAATAACGTCGTTAGTGTTGTATACATTGGTTACCTGTCATAAGTTCGAAAAATATTTGACCAAATTTTATTTCACCTATAATTTAAGTTTCTGTCACGGCTCCGGCGCTGCAGGGTTTGGGCAGCCCCACGTGAGCGTACCGTCTCAGATGATGTTAACGCTCACCTCCGCAGCTTCGGCTACGCCGGCCAGCCTCAGCCGCAGCGGCGGGCCTTCAAACCACCTGCTCCTCAGCTTACGGGCCCTCCTACCCTCCCCGCTTGAATTATATCCAAAGGGTAGGGCAGACAAGACTTTGTGAAGTCGGTTTTGCAGCGATTTGCTTCTGTCACTAAATCTTGTAGCATAACATATTGACTTTTTATGACAATATTTTAATTTAAGATTGAAAATGCTAAGTAACCGTCTATATATTTGTGACCAAAATTTCGTAAAATGTTGTTTCGGTGTGGTGTTTATATGACCAATAAATCATTTGGCAAATGAAAGAAAGCCAATAGCAAAAAGTTAGCAATGGGTGGCTCGCCGCCCGACTGTTCGGATCGAGCTCAAGTCGTCGACGGCGCGTACTGTTCCATGCGCGCCTCAGGGAGATGTCAGCAAATCGTAGGGGCCCAGCAGGGTCGAAGCCCTGGGACGAAGGCAAAGAAGAAACAGGAGTGGGTTTTTAGTAAATAAAAGTCTGACACTATCTCTCGCTCCGCCCAAGGATTTGTCATAAGATGATTTTACCACCCAATAAAAAAAAAATGCAAATAGTTATTTTGTAATTCGGCGAAATATAGTTCGCTACAATAATACCTATGACACTTGATACTTCGATAATCTAAAAGTATGTTAAATGATGCATGTAGCAAAAAAGACATTGGTCAATAGTTTTCGGTAAAATGAAATTCGAATAAAAACAAATCGGAAACGCGATCGGTTCCCGTATACGTTACTTCTATTGACTAAAGTACCGATATTATTATATTGTATAAGTACTAGCTTTTTTGGGTTCGGTGTCGGTCTAGTAACACCCCCTGCCATTTTTTTTTTTTAATATTTTCAATGTACAGAATTTTCACTTCTACAGATTTATTATAAGTATACATTGCCGTTTGTTATCTCTATAAAAAAAAATAGCCAGAGATAACAAAGTTACACCCAGGATGTACCGAATCTCAGAGACTGTTAAAGTTGTTGCAGGCTTCATTCTAATTGAAGATGACACACACACGCAACGCAATCTAACCAGCATAATAACCTGACTTTCCAGATGATAATGCTGATGACAATGATAATAATGTATTTTTTATTGACCCCTGAAATCTACATATATATGGAAATCACATTGAATATATAATTTTGTTAATTACTCAAAACAAAATGTATTGATGTTGTCTTCGGTTGGATTTTTAAATAAAGTAGTCATTTCTGATTATTTGTTGATTATATTTCTGATTATAGTGGATGCATGGAGAGGGAGAGGAAGGACAAAGAAAAGATGGACGATGAAGAGTGATATGAAAGGAAAGGGGTGACAAGACAGAATGGAAGAAAAATATGTGATGCTCCGACCCCAAATAACACGGGACAAGGGCAGGAAGATGTTGAGTAATTTCTGATTAATTATTTTGCAACAGCATAATGATAGAAGGTAATAGCACATTTAACAATGATATTTTTAAGTAGAGCATTGTCATCTACATATTAGCCTTTCCTATCAATCAGCTTCGAAGGTCTCATTAACCTTCGCAGTTTCTCAACCTAATGTGTCAGATTAGTCACTAATGTCACATCTCTACATTGTGTCAGTTCTCTTTGACTATTGTTGTGTATTGTCGTCAAATAACCTCTTTGTTTGATGATTAAATGAGCTATATTAGGTGTTGCATCAGTTTTAGAGATGAATCTATCTTCAATGCCTTTTTTCTAAGGTTGGTAATCGTTAAATGACTTTTATCGCTCTAGAGAGGGCGAGAGGGTGTGTCAGACTTTTACTGACTAAAACTACACCTATGTTCCTTCAGTTGCCATTTGGATCCTTATTTCAGACGTCGACCGGTAACCCATCGCCCTAGTAGGCTTCGGCTCTGCTAGGCCCATACGGTTTTACTGACATCTCTTTGAGGCGCGCTTGGAACACTATGCGTCGTCGACGAGTCGGGCTTGGTCCGGACGGTTACCGGACGGTCGGACGGCGAACTAACCATTGCTCGTCGTCTTCTTTATTGGCTGGATACAAATGGTGATATATTCATTGGTGATATACCTATCTACAACTTGAGGACTTATTCCATTTCTTTGCACTATTCATTTTACGCATTAAACGTAATGCTGTATGAAATAATAATGAGTCATAGAAATTATCACAAGCAATTTAATTCAATCATTTCTTGATAAAGTTACCTTGGGCTGCGAGATTGTCGAACACGATGCGTTATGGCAAGTCTGATGTCAGATTACCTGTCTTCTGATGATGAAATAGCATATACAGAATAGGTACACCCTTAAAAAAAATGTTATCTTCAATCGCAGTAATTAAGCTACTACACACAGTATGTGGTACTACAGTACTACGAGATAATCATCGTGTATTGCGTTAAACTGTCGTAATAGTAACGTAACAAACAAAGCGATCTCTTAGATCTTCCGATTTTTTGCTAATATTATCATCGCAGTTACATTGTTTGCGAAGCTTCCTATAACCCGGCCATGTTACGGAGTACGTACGGTTAGAGCACTTAATTATGTTTTTAGAGATCCGCAGTAAAAAACCAGCAGCTCTTTCTTCCATGTTTGTTTAACTTCTCAAGCCTATTATATAAAACAAAATGGCTAAGAATCAGAATCTGAATCAGAAATTTTTTTTTCAAATAGATCAATTACAGGCACTTTTGAATTGTCAAAATGTCGGTCAGCCAAAAAAAAAAAAAACCAAGTGAAGCTAAATTGCACGTTCCAAAGCGTAGTATCTCTATGGAGAAGAACGTGCAAGAAACTCCATGGACACATCTTTTAAATCATATTATGAGTTACATAAATCTTGGTTACATATTTTTTGTCGCTTCTAACTGTCGCATCTGCTAACGTGTACGATTACTTGTGGGATCGGGTTTTATAATAGACTGGCTATTTCCAGTGGATTCGGCCTCGTGAAAGCAGAAAATTGTCAAAAGGGAAAATACACCTAGAATAAAAAGTATCTTAAGTAAATACCTGTGAACTAAATTTCATCCAAATCCGTTCAGCTGTTCGAGCGTGAACATGACACAAACATACACTCAAACTTTCGCCTGTATTAATACATTACCAACGTTAAGAATTAATCCTGTAGTGTCTGGGTGTCATGTTAGATTAAATGTTAGTGAACGTACCCACAAACATGACACCCAGATTGGAAACCATTATGTAAAGGCCATACAAATATTTGTACCGCGCGGGAAACGAACCCGCGACATACAGTGCCAGTCGCTCAACCACTGCACCAACGGCGATGTCAAAATATTGTAGTTTTAAAAAGTAAACTTAGAGCCACGCGTTTACCGTACCAAAGAAACACTAGCACCACTTGTTATAACTATGATTTGGCGTTACGACGTGACCTTGTAAAGCGACTGATAGCATCGAGGTTTTAACAAAAACCTATAAAATTGTATCAATACACTTGTATGCGTGGTTTAGATTGGATCCGTATTTGGTAAAGTACATGATTACTCCCGAAGATTGCCGACAGCCTCCGAAGACAGCCGACAGGCGGTACCTCCCGAAGATTGCACCAATTAGGTAC
Organism: Mythimna vitellina; assembly: GCA_949316375.1. NCBI lineage: Eukaryota > Metazoa > Arthropoda > Insecta > Lepidoptera > Noctuidae > Mythimna > Mythimna vitellina. The sequence goes on along the minus strand of OX438688.1, from coordinate 22,455,625 downwards.
ATTTTAACCTTGCGGTTAACCCTGTCTTTCCTATTAATGTTTCAATGTAGTAAACACTAGATTTTCCCACGTCTTTGATCCGTGCTCTATTTCACTAGAACCGTGGATTTTTAAGGTATAAAAGTAGTAATATCTTGCCTATAAAGGAGGTGCCAAATAAAATTGGAATGCAGTAAATTGGACCCACTTTACATTTATTGACATTCTTAATATCAAAAATGTAAATAAATACATCAGCTGCCTTGAATCGATATCTATCGTAATCCTTTACATTTTCTAGTAATGAAAAACTGTTCATTGTTTGTTTTTAGGTACTGAAGGAGACATATTAGGAAAAGGTCAATGTACTTTATTGCAAATTTATCTGGCGCTTACTACAGTAGTCTATGATTATTGACATATATACTACATTTTTTTATTATCGAAATCATCCAATGACTTCTCGCGCTCTAGGGAAGAACGGGAGTGCGTTTCAGAATTTTACTAACCAAAAACCCACTCCTGTTCCTTCTTTACCTTCGTCCCAGGGCCCCGGGTTTCACTTTCACACTACCCGTGGCCCCAGTAGGCTTCGACCCTGCTGGTCCCCTATGGTTTGCTGACATCTCCTTCAAGCGGTCGTGGAACAATATGCGCCGTCGACGACTTGGGCTCCGTCCGAACGGTTACCGGACGGTCGGACGGCGAGCTACCCATTGCTCACCGTCCGCCCTAAGCACTAACTCCCGTTTCTTTAATGTCACTCCTCACACAATCCATATAATATTCGAAAATTCTTATTTTCGGACATTATGGTCCAACGGATAAAACCTGTTCCTATTTATTTATTTATTTATTATAACCTTTATTGTACCATTACAAATATAAAAGGAAACTAAAACCAAAACACATACGTACATACAATGGGCGGCCTTATCTCATTCTGCGATCTCTTCCAGGAAACCTGGAATGGACAGTAATTGCCTGGACAAAAAATGGGGCTGTCATTGGTATGACAAAACCAGCATTAAACATATTGCATGAAGCAGTAATGCTAGCAAAGGAGGCGGCCGATCGCGTAAGACAACGGTCCTCACGCCCCAACCACCGCCGGGATTCCGATTTCCGGCCACCATAGGCGCGGGCTTGCGGACGGCGAGCAATGGGTAGCCCGCCGTCTGACTGTCCGGTTACGGTCCGGATCGAGCCCAAGTCGTCGACGGCACGTACTGTTCCACGCGCACTTCAAGGAGATGTCAGCAAATCGTAGGGGCCCAGCAGGGTCGAAGCCTACTGGGGCCACGGGTAGTGTGAAAGCGAAGCCCGGGGCCCCGGGATGAAGGCAAAGAAGGAACAGGAGTGGGTTTTTAGTCAGTAAAAGTCTGACACTATCTCCCGCTGAGCCCAAGAGCGGGATTTGTCATTAGATTATTTTCCCACCTAAAAAAAAAATAAAAGGATAGATACACAGATATGTACATATGCTATATAATAGATACTTATATACATACATAATTATTGAAAACTAAAGACAGAAATAAAAAAAAAATTATAAAAAAAATAAATAAAGGCTGATATAAAGAATATCTTATCTTATCTTATCTTAAATATAAATGACGACTATCGATATTCACAGCGACAGGTAATGTTCCCTAACGAGTCTTGTGTTTCTATGTTTCTTCTTTGGCTTCCGTTTCTGAACCCTGGCTTTCAACAACACGGCCTTACTGGACTCTTACGGTTTTGCTGACATCTATTTGTGTTGCACTTGGAACACTACGCGCCGTACATCCATACGACGTACGGAACCTTTCTTTCACGAACAAACGCACTTGATACTTTTAATTGTTTATCTCAATTTCGTGGGGTAACATACATACGATTGTATGTTACATAATGTGCATTGAATAACAAATTACATAGCTGTAATTATATATCTCAGATGTATGTAACCCATAATTGTATGTAAACGTGTGTAAGTAAGAGTATATATCTGAAGCTGTTTGAGAAATAGAATTGTTCACGGTTTTCTGGTTAGGAAAGTGATTTTAAAATACTTTTTTTTTTAATTTATATAGTAAATTACGATAGCAAGATTATTTTTGCATATAAAATGATTTAGTTAGGTAGTGAATGTAGATATTTTTTTCTAGTAAGAATAGAATATATAAAACATAGTTTTAATTCGCGGATTATATTACGACTAGCTTCGCTCACGCGAAAGTAGGAAATTATTCCAAGGGAGCATATTCATGGAATAAAAAATAATACAAAAAAAAATATATCAAATATGAAAAATGATATTTGAAAAATATCAAATATCTTATTCCAAAAACGGTCAACCCATGGGCCAAATTTCATCCAAATCTCTTCAGCAATTTCAATATGAAGGAGAAACAGACATACAAATATACACACACACTTACAAACGTTCGCCTTTGGAATATTAGTGTAATTTTTGATGGGTTTACACTGAATGCTATGCGATGCGACGCTAAATTTCTTTACCAAATTCATTATCATAATTCAATTGTAATTGTTATTATTGGTACATTTAATTCAAGAGGCATAAACCGAATTATTTTTAGCTTACGTTGTATTTTTTTTTTCGGTGGGAAAATCATCTTATGACATCCCCCGCAGCTTGGGCGGAGCGGGAGATAGTGTTAGACTTTTACTGACTAAAAACCTACTCCTGTTCTTTCGTTGCCTTTCGTACCAGGGCCGACTCTTCCTTTCAGAATCAGACCCTTGGCCCCAGTAGGCTTCGACCCTGCTGGGCCCTTACAGTTGCTGACATTTTGACGCGCGCGTGAAATAGTACGCCCTATCGATGACTTGGGCTCGGTCCGGACGGTTACCGGACGGCGTCCGTCCGTCCGGTAACTACCTAAGCTACCCATAGCTCGCCGTCTACAAGCCCGCGCCTACGGTGGCCGGAAACCGGGATCGGAATCCCGGCGGCGATTGGGGCGTGAGGACCGTTGCCTCATGCGATCGGGCCGCCTCCTTTGCTAGCATTACTGCTTCGCAGAAGGAAGCGACCGCCTGCCACTCCGAGAGATCGCTGCCGTTACATTTAGCTTACGTTGACTTATAAGTTGGACTCTTCTCAAGCTAAAAGGGGTCTCAATCAGTCCTGCGTATTTGATTCCACGTATTCCTGAGAAAAAGGGTCTTGACAGACGGACAACAAAGTGATCCTACAACGGTTCTCTTTTTCTGATTGAGGTACGGATCCCTAAAAATATATATTAGTTTTAAGTTTAACTTAATCTTTTATAATTCGCATAGCTTTAGGTATGGTATGCCCCATCATAAACTTACACCATTTTGAAATGCATCAAACTGTACATCTTACACTCACAGTGTGTGTGGCATTGTCTACGAACATCAATCTAGTTCAAGGGTGAGGCGCACCGCACATCCGCCATTACATAACAAATGGCTGTTTGCATTCGGGCTTGATCTAGTTTGAGAAATGACGAAGAGTCGCGGAATTTCCCGAGTTTGCACGATGCTGACTACCTACTTGATCAGACTATAAGAGTGAACAGTCCATCTGCGGTTACGCACTTGTGCGCAACACTATCTCCAAAAGCGATGGCTTGTCTACCGACAGACTGGCTGCTGTGACCGAAATTCGGTTTGGAGGCTTTGGTCGGTTGAGATTTAATTTGATTTAAATTATTGTTTTGTTTTAATTTAATTATAATTTAATTTAATTGTTTTGATTTATTTATTATGTAATGCCTGTTTTTGATTAGTTTCTATTTTGTGGTAATTTTAGTTTATTATATTTCAGTTGCTTTGGCTGTATTTTAAATATTAAAATCATGTTAAATTTTAACCACGATGCGTACCATTTTTGGGCTTCCCACACCAGCCCCCCTAGCCAAGTTACAACCGTTTCGTTTTGATTATCTTTTCGTTGATCGCCTCGAGTCGGCCACGCCTCCGATTTCTTTGTTCTGAAGTCATCTCAACGCTCAGTTACGTGGTCAGAACAAAGGGATAGGAGGCGTGGCCAACTCGAGGCGATCAACGAAAACAGAATCGAAACGAAACGGTTAGGGGTCAGCTTGGTTAGGGGGGCAGGTCATCAGACACGGGAAAAGTTCGGATGCAAGACGCACAGGACTGGTTGTTGTGATAACAGTTGGAGGAGGCCTATGTTCAACAGTAGACGTCTTTTGGCTGAAATGATAAAGATGATGATGAAATCATGATAGTTTGTATGAAAGTTGCCATGTGTATATTTTACCTGATTAAAAATGATTATTTTTTTATACTTTTCTAGGTGCAATTAGAACGGACATAAGTACCCCAAAAGTTAGTCAGAATGCCTATTACAACAATGACACATTCTATGTTTAATTAGAAAACCACGCTGAATAGAAGTATAATATAATATATAATAATTCTTGTAACTCATTGTAACAAACCAACCAACTGCAATAAAGAGTTTGTAACTTCGAATTTGGAGATTTTCCTTAAGAGCACCCAACTCGGACCCATACAACCGCTCTTACCTACGTGATTATTACACATTTTTCTTTTGATATTTTGGAAACATAGATATCTTGTGGTTATTGTCTAGGTTTCTATTGACAACTAAACATACAGTTGTGCAAAAGTAATCAAGTAAAAACTTTTAAAAATCAACTATTTAGCACTTTTATATGAACTTTAGCCCTTCATAATATAGTTATAAATTAAAAACAAGTCTTCCTGCCCTTGTCCCATCTTATTTAGGGTCGGCGCAACATGTTTTTTTTGTAAATTAAAAAAGTAAAGAAAATATATTTATAGAAACCTTGCGCATACCTAAATCGAGATACTGAATAACGAAAATTGTTTCTAAAAATTAGATTTTCAGAAAATCACGTATTTCTTGCAACGTTTTTTGAGAAATATTTAAGTGAGGCGCTATCTCTCCTTTTGTCGCGTTACTTCTTTTCAATCATTGCGTTGCAACAGCAAGCTTATCAACCATGCTCACATTGACGGTAGACGGACCGGGAAGAGCTCTCTTAATGTTAAAAGCGGGTTACGAAATCTAATAGTTAAATTTTTTGAAATGTTAATCCAATAATGCGATGAAATAGACGAATCGATCAAACGTTTTTTTTTTTCGTAGTGCGTGGCCTCCAGTATATCTGTATTGTTCCCAGATTGGTGATTATTAACCGTAAAGGTTTGTCCAGACCTGGTGAATGCGCCGCTCGCGAGCTGTTCACGAGCTGCTTGCGAAATGCGCGCGTGCATTTCATGTTCATACGAAGCCCCTGCGCCGCTCGCGGTACACATACATAGTTCAAACGCGAAAGAAGCTACGTGTGCGCGAGCGGCGTACGCACGAACGAGCCTTGCTAGAGCTGCATTGGAGCGGCACACCAAACTTAGGTTGTAACCGCACGCGAGCAGCACACGTGCCTCTCGCAAGCGGCTCGCAAGCGGCGCATTCGCTAGGTCTGGACACACATTTTAATCGTACCGATTAAAATTCGTAGAACCTATGATTCTTCATTTGTTTATTTCGATCTCTTCTAGTAAGATAGTCTTCTCTTTTTATTAATAAAAGTTATCACAGAATTTATCCATCTTCTCTTTGATCTCCTTCTTTCTCTTTCCGTCAGTAAGAAAATGATAGGAATAACTTTATAAATCAGTTCTAATTACAAAGACAACACTACATAATAGCATACTTGAATTTTGTATATCGGGCTGAGGTCCACCACTTCACATCCAAATCCCATATTTTGCACATAAATCTTTATATATAATTCTTCTGTACGTTTGTTTATCACCTAACTTCTTCTAAACGGCTTGACCTATTTTAAAGTAAAATACAATTGAACCCGGTGAGTGGTGCTGCAATCAGGTTCTTAATTTGTTAGACAAATTTCCACCTTAGGGGCAGGACAACGTTTGCGGGGCCACTAATGTTATATAATATTTTCATTTACATCAAACTAGAAACAAAACACATACGCAAATCCACCGTTCCAATTCTAGAAGTGTTGCCTAAAAACACGAACTGTTAGAAAGTAGTCGTAACTCACTTTATAACAAAAAAACTGCAATAAACACAAATCAGAGTGAAATCCGGCAGATAACATCAGAATCTGCAACAAGTTTGAATACCAAGTTACATCCTTGCTGTAGGCCTGTGGAAACACACGGTGGTACTTTTTGAACGTATAAGTACTTACGTAAAGTTTTGTGGTTTTATAAAATTCGGTTCAAATTGCTTTTTATTAGAGATACTTACCAAATAATGATATTAGCAATCAGGATTTTTGCTGTTTGAATATTTTTACTAAGCCTATTGGTTTAGAGTGTTACTTCCACTCAAACCCCGCGCGAACGCCGGCGTTCGCGCGTGGTTTACATATCCTCAGATAAGACTGAACCTTTGCACTCAGACAAAACGCAGCGTAATCGCACCAAACTTTGCGCCGTATATTTCCACACGACAAACTCCTACAAGTAGGATCACGTTTGACTTCACTTTCTGTACAAACACTTTTCCGGAAATCTGACACTTGTCACATTTCATAGGATGTGTCAACATTACAGATGAGTCGCGCACTTGGGAGATTTGTCATCTTGAGAGTTTGTGACCCGGCTCAAGATAGAAAGGTTAAAGGTTGAAATGGTGACTAGTTCGTGGTTTTGTTTTGCAAACATGATAGATAGATAGATATATTTTTTATTGTACACCAAAAATAAAACTTAGAGAGAAATAATGTACATAATTTCGTCGTTCAAGAGGGAAGGTCTCCTTCATCCTTAAACCTATTTTTTTAAACTGTTTGTGCTCGAGTTTGCCCATGTCAGGGGCAAAGCATTCCTTAGCCGCACTGCTTGAACTGCAAAGGACTTGTCATGAAAATTGGTGGAGTGACTTGGCATCTCTAGCCTCAAGTTTTCCAACATGGCAGGTTTAGAGACCTCATGTGCCTCTTTAATTGCGTGATATAAGTATGACCCACGAAGATTTTCAGATCGTCACTTTGCCACAAATCGTGCAAGGCAGGCTATTGCCCAGTAGTGGGATACAATGTAGGTAGACTAATAAAAAATGGACGAATACTTGCTAAAACAAAAAGTGTGCGCTTACAACTAAGAAATGACTCGGAATTTTTTTGCCCGTGTCTGTTTTTTCTGATAGCTACAACCCGTCTTTAAGTCAAGAGTGAAAAGATTATTTCTTGGCAAGCGTGCTCCAACCCATCGTCGACCATATCATCGCTTTTTTGGTTCAACGTTACAAAAATAGTAAGGTTCTGCTCGTTTTCAAATTATTGTCTTCAAAGATTTCCCACCTCAAGTTCCAATTGTTGGTTTTCTCAGTTGGGAAATTATCATATGATTTCTTGCGGTATAGGGTGGGGCGAGAGAGTGTGTCAGACTTTTGCTGACTAAAACTCAACTGTGACTTTCAGTTGCTCTTTGCGTTCTAGGACCAGACTTTCTTTTCCAGGAATTCCTCGTGTCCCTAGCGAGTATCTAAGATATTTCAAGGTTGTTCCTGTTCCTTTTGGTTCACCTCATCCGTGTGTCTCTGCGGGATGCCAACTGAAAACCAGCGCTGGGTATATGACGCCCGGCTATTTGCCGGGCGTCATACGGAGACGATACGGGCACGCTTAGTGCAATTTATTGTATCTTTCTGTACTATTCATCTCATTTACTTTGTGTTTGTTGCCGTTGTGTTGTCAAAATCAAATGTATTTATTTTATGTATTATACATAGGTACTTTGGTATAGTATATTTTTAGAGTTCCGTATCTCAAAAGGAAAAAACGAAAACCCTTTATTTCGGGAACGCGTAAAGGTATCGAGTTGAAATTAAAACCATATAGTCAAGACTGAAGTCCCTCCATGCTGTGAAAAAACCAAACTTCTAAGTTAACGAAAAAAAAAGATACGGTCGTTTATGTCGCAAAAGACGTATGTTTCGATACTTTCAAAGAAATCAAAATTCAAAGGGTAGTTCACGTTGACCCAGAATCCTGAAATTTGGCATAAAGCAAGTTCTTATAGGACAGATAAAGGAATAAATCTGAAAACCGTAAATTTGTTGTTACAGCACAAAAAAAAAATTGCGGTTCGGAAAAATCTTCAAAGGTCAATTCAGAAATTGAACTATTTACGTAGGTCGGTTTATACGGAACCCTCAGTGCTCAGTTTTTTTTTTTAAGTTGGAAATCTTTCAAAGACTCTTCTTCTCCTGCTCTAGGGCGGAACAGCAGGGCGTATCAAACTTTTTACTGACTAAAACCCACTCCTATGTTCCTTCTTTGCCCTATACCAGGACCCAGAGGATCCCTTGATGGAACGGTACAGCCACCGGGACCCTGATTCGTAGACGTGGGGTTGCGGACGATATGCAAAGGGTAGCTCGCCGTCCGGCCATCCGGTAACCGACCGAGCCCGAGTCGTCGACGTCGCGTATTGTTCCACGCGGTCCTCAAAGAGATGTCAGCAAAACCGTAGGGGCCCAGCAAGGCTGAAGACAACTGGGGTCATGGATCATCCGAAAGGGAAAAAGTTATGGTACATGGTGTCAATGACAAAATATAGACTCACTATGTGCTGCCTTGCTGGGCATACAAAAAAAAAAAAAACCTAATAACCAGACTTCCGAAATTAAAGTTATTTTGATCCGTTTAGTGTTTTTTTTTTTATTTTTAGTTAAACGGTTATTTTTTTTTTGTAAAAAGTTTTTATTTTACACTATTTAGTTGCGATACAGTTATAAACCGAGTACCTAATATTGTTTACCAGAAAGTTTAAAATATTACTTGTTAATCGTACTTACGTAGAGATACATACCTTACTAATTAAATTTGACTTGTAAAATACACGTATAACACACATCAGAACACATTTTTTAATAAAAAAATAACACTTCGCTTAAAACAATCCTTAGTAATTAAAATAGGCTGGTACAAAATAAATCGTCGGTGTTGAATAAATATTTTTTTATTGCAATCGAAGATCTACGATAAAAAAACAAAACCTTCTCGGACCAGTTTTCGGTAGGCATCAACTATTTTAAGTAGGTTGGTGGTACATTAGATTAGATGGCAAAAAAATTGTTGCCAAGCGGCTGTTACTCAGCGTACTCCTACGGTGGAACTAAACTCTTTACCTATGTTATTGTATCTAGTATTTGGCAACGTCATCCCTTTCATACGGTTCAAGGCGGTTTGACAAAGATACGCCTTAAAATTGTCTTTTTAAATAACTGCGTAGTAAATAATGAAATCTGTAATCTGATTAGGAAGTAATTTGTAATTTTAGCCTATTTAATTTTATTTGTTTATTTATTTTCCCTTCACAAAGTTTTCTTATGCTAGCTTTTAACAAGGCTTAGAATTTAGAGCTAACTTTTGTGAGGGAATTTTGCCTGATGTAGGTATGTACAACAACCTGATTACAGGTCACCAACCCCCCTAGCTAAGTTACGTTCGTTTTGTTTGCGTCGAACGCCTCGAGTAGGCCACGCCTCCCATTCCTTTGTTCTGACCACGTGACTGAGCGTTGAAATGACGTCAGAATAAAGGAATCGGAGGCTTTGCCTACTCGAGACGTTCGACGCAAACGACACGATCTTAACTTGGCTAGGGGGGCAGGACTAGGGTTGCCAACTTTCTTTACAAGAAATAAAGTATATTCAGGTCTATGAAGAACATTAAACTGTATTTTAGAAAAACGAACAGTATTTTATTTATTTATTGTTTTAAATACATATTTTTTAGAGCTTCTCGCACAACTTACTAATTTACAATCTTTTTTAAAAACTTCATACGCCTCAACACAATTAGCAGCTGAAAACAGTATTTTGTATACTTTATTTTTGTTAAACAGTAAAAAGTATAATTTTGTGAAAAACAGTATAATACTGTTTAAAACAGTATAGTTGGCAACCCTAGGCAGGACCCTCCCGCGGATAGTATGCTAGAAAGAGTATGCATTTTGCAGCGAGCAAAAGTGGAAGCAAGTTTAAAAAAAGACAAAATTTAAAAACTAAATCATTAACAAACAATCTTAAATAAAAAAAAATATGCTTATCACATGGCCTAAGGACAAAGAAGGACAAATAGAGAAGGACCAAGAAATGGGTAGACGATTCTTTTTTTTTTCAGAAAGAAACTTGTTATTCAAGTTCGAAAATAGAAATAATTTTTCAAATCTGATAAACATTATGTAAGTTGGAAATCTTTCAAATCTGATAAAAAGGGAAACTGTCAAGTAATAGAATAAGGATTCAGACACTGAAATGTGACGTCACCGCCATTAAGTTATGTGTGTACAAAAGAGATAGTCGGATGCCCTCACCACGTCTCCACTTTTCCTCTAAGCGCGCCTCAGAGAGGTGTCAGCAAATCGTAGGGGCCCAGCAGGGTCGAAGCCTACTGGGGCCACGGGTAGTGTGAAAGTTAAACCCGGGGCCCTGGGACGAAGGCAATGAAGGAACAAGAGTGGGTTTTTAGTTAGTAAAAGTCTGACACTAACTCCCACTCCGCCCAAGAGCGAGATTTGTCATAAGATGATTTTTCCAGCCAATAAAAAAAAATACCAATATTTGAAATCCAAAAAATAATAACCAAATATGTGATGCTGTTTTCAGGAAAATATATTTTTCAGTGTTATTTATTGTTAAGTATAGAATATTGTATGTACACAGGAAAGTATCCAATCGAAGATGTTGGTTGCTTACGTACAGAGCGTTGGTACTTGAAGGTACGTTGTAAATTTGCCTTAGCTCCCTTCACCGTTACTCAGTGGTGTCCAAGATTATCTTAAAAAGTACATAGGTATTAGAGAATTGAAAAGGTCACGTTAAATACTAAGTCTATAGAAATATTTGAGTTTAAGAGCGGCCAACTCGAGGTATTACATTCTTATACAACCGCTCTTACGTGATTATGATGTTATTACACATATTTCTCCAGATATTTTGGATATATGGATATCTTGTGGATATTATCTAGGCTTCTATAGAAATGAAAATATAAATTTGCTTTAAACCACTAAAGATCTCTAAAAATCTGCTATTTTACGTCAACTTTGGCCCTCCATAATGTACTCATATGTATATTAAAAATATAAAAAAAGTACTTCCATAGAAGCCTTGCACATTTAATCGAGATTCTGAATGAATGACGACAATTTTTTTTGAAAAACTTTTCAAGGTTTTAAAAAAACATTTATATAACAAGTTTTCATCAAATCACAGAATTACCGAATGTTAACAGAGTTTTCAGGCTTTATTTCTCTTTTTGGGAGTTGGATTGCGTTAGTTGAAGCAACAAGTTTTTAAACCATGCTCGACGTTGACGATAGGCGAGTGGGGAAGTACCTTCTTAAGTTAAATAGTTCAAATCTCCACAAGCGGGGGTTCTCGGAAGGTTTCGATCTACGGTGTTTGCGCGGCATGTCTCCGCAGACCATGCGTGCTATTCTCTAGAAAACAGCCTTGAGTGCAGCGCTGCCCGCAGCGACGATATCCAAATACGTACATCGGATTAACAATCCAACGGCCGTATACATTCGATTGTCTCATTTTATATCTCGCGTCTAGCTAAGGAATGGAATTCCCTACCGGTTTCTGTGTATTTTGCCAGAAATTCAAATCAAAAATATTATATAGGCTCGCGCTTGACCAGTATCTCACTTGATGGAAAGTGATGATGTAGTCGCTGATGCGTGCCTAAAAGTAACCTTTTCACTCTTGACTTAAAGATCCCTAGGTTGTAGCTGTCAGGAAACACAGACTTCGGCAGAGAATTTCATTATTTGTTATATAGAACCTCAGTCGTAGTATGTGTCGACTTATTTCTTAATCTTTGGCGTAACTGAGGTTATTTTTTAGGGGGGTCTGGCCTCTGAGATGCTTGATTTTTATGTTATCAGTATTTTGGTGTCCATCATAGAATTTCGAATCGGTATCCCAACATTCTGGGGTATAGGTGGAATGTCCACCATGTGATGATTATTGCTTTGATGGAGTAAAACAATTCAATTGTTGATAGTTTAGCTAAACGCGACAAAATAGAATGTTAAATTATGTAAATATATGGATATGTATTACTAACTTGGGTATTTTATTATCAAATCGTAAGTTATATTTCACTATAATTTATTATGATACTTGAGCATAACTGATTTACATGTTGTCATTGTTTTTACAATCAAGTACAAACGTAGTTGCAAATAACTTATACAATATTTTTTATAAATAAATCTGGCAAGTGCAAGTCGGACGCATTGAGGGTTCCGTAGAAATTTACCTATGAAAAAAATTCAATTTCCGAATTGAGTTACGAAGATTTTTCCGAATCGCAAGAAAAGTTTTTTTTGTGACGTTACTATAAGTTTACTGTTTTCAGTTTTTTTTCCTGTACTTACCTTGCTTTATGCCGAACCAAAATTCATAGGGTACTTCCCGTTGACCTAGAATCCGAAAATTTAGCATGAAGCAAGGTCTCATAGCACAAGTATAGGAAAAAATCAGAAAACAGTAAATTTCTAGTTACGTCACAAATTTTTTTTTTGCTTTTAGGAAATATCTTCGCAACTCAATTCTAGAAATTGAACTGTTTTCATAGGTTAGTTTGTACAGAACCCTCAGTGCGCGAGTCAGACTCGCACTTGCCCGATTTTTTTTTAAATCGGAAGTATATTGATCTCTTACACTAAGTTAAATAAATTTATTAATTATTAAGTTTCTACACAAGGAGCCAGATAAACTTAAAATAAAGTACATTGACCTTTTCCTAAATATCTCTGGGTACTCTAAAAACAAACAACGAACTGTTTTCATTACTAGAAAATGTCAAGGATCGCGATGTATGTCGATTCAAGACAGTTTTTTTGTCCTTATTTCCGTTTTTTAAATAATGAATTTCAATTAATGTAGGAGGGTCAATGACCGTTATTCTAATTTAATCTGGTGCCTATCTTAGTACTTTTAAAGGAAAGTGCATTCTATTTGAGCATGTTATTTCCCACAAAATCTATATATATAAAAGAGAAACTGACTGACTGACTGACATATAAAACACACATATGAAACTAATCTCCAACCGCCGCCGGGATTCCGATCCCGATTTCCGGCCACCGTAGGCGCGGGCTTGCAGACGCCGAGCTATGGGTGGCTCGCCGTCTGACCGTCCGGTAACCGCCCGGACCGAGCCCAAGTCGTCGACGGCGCGTTTTGTTCCACGCGCGCCTCAAGGAGATGTCAGCAAATCGTAGGGGCCCAGCAGGGTCGAAGCCTACTGGGGCCACGGGTAGTGTGAAAGCGGAACCCGGGGCCCTGGGACGAAGGCAACGAAGGAACAGGAGTGGGTTTTTAGTCAGTAAGAGTCTGACACTATCTCCCGCTCCGCCCAAGAGCGGGAATGTCATTAGGATGATGTTCCCACCCAATAAAAAAAAAAAAAAACATATGAAACTAATGGGCCTAGGAACGAAAAGCACAAGGGTTCCTTTTATGACGTAGGCGAGCGACAGCGACGGCAAACACGCGACACCATCGCTACTAATGCGCGTTAGTCGCATTTGCAAGCGCTATAAAAAAGATGCGAACGCGCTACAGCATCGCTACAATTTTTTTTTATCTTCTCATATTTTAGGCGACGGCAAGGCATGTCTATTATTATTATTACAACTTTATTTCACACTCTTTAAATTAAATGACTTTAACATTGAAAATTTTTAGATATTATTTTATTATTGTAATTCTTTTGGGGAAAAGCATCTTCCATCTGTTTGCTTTGCATTTGTTATGTCAATATTGATCCAATATACAATATTAATTTAGTATATGCGAAACCCGAAACACATGTTTAGTATTTTTATGTAAAGAACCTACGTATAAAACATAACTGTATCATGAAAAATCACAAAGTTATAAGCTTGTTATGTTACCTGATTGTCCGCACAAATACATGATCACTCGGCCACCCGGGCGACTGAGCGGTTGTTTTGCTCCCCCACCCAGCTGTGCGCTGGCATCTAATGCCGGCTATGACCTGCCCTGACCTGTGTTGTACTTAGTGTTGGTGGTGTCCAACTTATGACCTTTATTAAATATTTTTGGGCAGAAATATAACATGGTGTAAAAATGATTGGAATCGATACAGTTACTGATTCTGAACAAACTACATATATTCAGGTTTCTCATATACTGAAACTAATTTTGTATATGTCAACGGAAAATTGCAAACGCTGTAAAATTGTAAAATATCGCGAAAATCGTTAACAATTTGTTCATATACAAAACGACTTTCTCATAATATATCGAGAAATTATCTTCTCTACTATATAAAAATAAGTCGGGTTTCCCTTCCTGACGCTATAACTCCAGAACGCACGAACCGATTTCCACGGTTTTGCATTCGTTGGAAAGGTCTCGGGCTCCGTGAGGTTTATAGGTTTTTTTTTTTTACATAAATCGAAGGCATCTGGTGGCGAAACGGAGTTCGCCGGGGATCTAATAAAGATTTCTAACAATACGGATTCTGCAATTTTCTGTTGACATAAAAGGACATGACTGTACAACGGCTTTATTAAAACCGGACCAACAAAAGAAATTCTCAAAACAGTTTTTGTTGTTAGACAGGAACAAATCGTTAAGCAACGCACACTAGCTTGCCGGAACACCCGGCCTCGCTCCACTTGCATAACATTAGAACGACAATAGTCCGCCTGTTTGCACAGCCAGCCTACAGACAGACGGACAGACAAAACACTGCCTACTCGCGCGCTTGTTCTTAACCGATTTCAAAAAAGTGAAATTGTGGGATGCGACATAGATTAGTGAGCGGTCGAAATAGTCTATTGTTGTTTTAAGTAACCGATGTTTGTATTGACAATTGTCAATTTATTTTATTATTTTTGTACACACAGAAAAACAGAAAAACTTGATATATTTATTTCTTTATTAGGGACAAAAAACAGTTACAAGCTCCAAAACATACTTAAACAAATTTTATGATTACTGTTCCATTTATTTCTTATGTAAATTTATGTATTATTTAGATCTTTAAATATTTGATTAAATATAACATTTTAAAATATTATTAGATATTATTATTTATTTTTGTGTAAGTATTTAATATTTATGTCAAAGAACTTATGTGAGCTTTATTTGAGACTACCCGCCATAGCTGCGCATTGACCTTTCATTATCATCATCATCATCATCATTTTAGCCGAAAGACGTCCACTGTTGGACATAGGCATCCCCTAAATGTCGCCACAATGACCGGTCCTTTGCGTCTCGCATCCATCGGATTCCCGCGACCCTCACGTCCTTATGGTGTTCGGACGTAAAGAATTGCACCATCCCATCTCTTCCCGTGGATGTCGTAAGAGGCGACTAAGGGACATACCAGAGAATGGGCAGTAGCATTCTCTGTGCATTATAACAACCACACTGCGATCGCCAAGCGTGGCGATTACGGCAAACCCCCCCAAAACAATGATAAACAAAAAACCTTTCATTATAAAATTACAATTATGGTTTTCACAATTTTCTTGTCAGCCAAAAGAAGTGTACTGCTGGACAAAGCAGTGTTAACCTCAAAAAGATAGAATAAATAAGCTAACATTATTATTTATCTTACTCATAAAACATATGATTGACACATGACGATATTGTGTTAAGCGGTTTACAGGTATTTTGTAAGAGAAGCTACTATTGTAAATATACTGTATAGTCACCGTAATGTTTTTCGTAACACCAGACACAGTGGTCTTGTGCATTTGTGTTTTTCATAAATATACTCGAAGTATCATCAACTATAGATGCTTCCAGCGGATTCGCCTGCGCTATATTAGAAAATTATCCCAAGGGAAGATACTCCCGGGTTTAAAAGTATATCCTATGTGCTATTCCATGGCATGCGGTCTAACGATGCCCTCGATGCCCGATGTGAACTGAACGGATTGAATTTAAATTCGGTATACAGTATATATATATAAAAAACATACACGTAGCTTAGCATAGTAAAATCAGCCTTATAATATTCCCACTGCTAGGACTCAGGCTTCCTAACTAGGAGAGGGAATGGACAGTAAGGACCGACGCTGCGTTACGCGGTCGCGCGCGCGGTTCCATACAAAAGTTCATCGTCGCGGATCGCTGCGCGGGCTCCCGTCGCAGGCAGTCGCGTCCCGCGCTTCTTTTGCTACGTAACAATAGATTATAGTTCTCCATCGAAACGGTTACATGCACCTTTTCAAGACCTTTTCTAAAAAGCTCTTTAAGTATTTGTACTAATTAAAAACTAGTGGTGTATAGTAGAAACGAAATAGAGCCAATTAGCTTTATTGGCCAAAATATGAGTGGAATTCATTGACAAGTATCATGATACGAAGTCAATTTATATGTATCAGTAGACTAGTGTTATGTTATGAATAATAATGAAACAATTAATTTATCATTCTACCTTCATTTTAACATATTTACTGATCATTTAAACGGAGAATTCGCATACATCTGAGTTATATGGTATAACTAGGTCTACCTGCGGTTTTGCCCACGTTTTTGGTTACTGATTCCACTTCTATTAGTTTTTGCATGATTTTATAGTCTATAGCCTTGACGAATGGGTTATTCAACACATTTTTTTTTACTTACAATTTTTAAACCGAGTTATGACTTTACGACGTGAAGACACAGGACATTTGATCAGAAATATTGTCTACTAGCTTCTGCCCGTGGCTTCACTCGCGTGAATGTAGGTTTCTCTATACAAACTTTGGACTCCCGCTTCATCCCTTTAGGTAGTGAATTTTGGAAAATCCTTTCTTAGTGCTCGCCTACGACGTCACAAAAGGAAACGTTGTGCAAAATTTAACGCTCCTAATCTCAGTAGTTTCGGCTGTGCTTTGAATTTTGATATGTCAGTTAGTTCAGTTTCCCCTTTTATATATATATAGATAATTCAATTAAATATCAATCACTAGCTTCTGCCAGCGCCTTCGTCCGCGTGGAATAAGATTACTCTATACAAACTTTGGACTCCCGTTTCATCCCCTTACGGAATGAATTTTGGAACATCCTTTCTTAGTGGTCGCCTACGTCATAAAAGGAAACCTTGTGCAAAATGTCACAATCCTAATCCCAGTAGTATCGGCTGTGCGTCGATATGTCAGTCAGTCAGTCATTTTCTCCTTTTATATATATAGATGAATGATATTTATGGGTTTTAAAAACACTTTTACACGTCAATTTTTCCATCAGTTTAAACTACCCACCATCAACGCATGCTTTATTTACAGTAACAAATAAGCCATTTTTTCATGCTCTTTGTGATTTCGTAGAATGTCATAGAAAAATAACACAGTACATGTACCAATGTTACTTATATATACTGCGTCGTGGACCGTATTTCAACCTAACTACCTAATCGTATTACTAGAGATATTACAATTAATAATAATAATAATTCGTTTATTTTTCTCACCACAACATTACAGCAATTACAAAACCAAGACAATGACAATAATTGGGTTCATACTGTGGGAGACTGGTGCCTAAGGCCCGGCGCCCATTATCGGCATCGGCAAGGAAAAGCATTCTTCGGCATCTCTATCGGCAAGGAAAAGTATCCTTCGGCATCTCTACATGCATGCCAAACCATAGTTTCCGACAGAGTGCGCTTCTGTGTAGGGATGCCGAAGGATGCTTTTCCTTGCCGATGCCGAAAATGGGCGGCGGGCCTTAGGTAGGCTTTTGGCCTGTATTTCAGGTCACCAGGTCTTCCCCTCTTTTATTAATAGATGTGATTACAATATTGCATCTTCATTATTCTCTCTCAGACATATTCTATACAAGATTTGTAAATATTGTGCTTTGTTGTTTGTGTGTTTTGTGTATGTAAATTAGTTAATAATAAAACAAGTCTGTTGATTGACTGATTGATAACGTTGCGACAATGACTTGTTATTGTAAGTGCCTTATTAGTTAAACTTAATATTCATAACAATGTAGGCTGGTAGACTTTATTAACCGACTTCAAAAAGGAGGAGGTTATATGGTCGGCTGTATGTATTTTTTTAATTATTTATTTATTTAAACTTCATGTACAGTAGTAGATATCCGCAGGAGAACCACGGTTGCCGACATAGCACGAAGAATCGCCAAACTTAAGTGGCAATAGTTAGGGCACATTGCTCGCAGAACAGATGGCCGTTGGGGCTGAAAGGTTCTGGAGTGGCGACTGTGTATCGGGAGAAGCAGCGTTGGAAGGCCTCCTACAAGGTGGACTGATGATCTGATAAAGGTTGCGGGAATCCGATGGATGCGAGACGCACAGGACAGGCCTATGTCCAACAGTGGACGTCTATCGGCTGAAATGATGACGATGATGATAATGATGATGATGTACAGTAGTGGTGCATAGGCGGACTTAATGCAACAAGGCATTCTCTACCAGTCAACCTTTGGGTAATGTATGTTCACCGGTTTCGAGATCAATTGTGGACCTATTTTAAAAATTATGTTTCTGATTGCAAGATCTTCCGAATTGGTACCATAGAAATATTGGTATCTAGAACAGTGGCGTAGCTAGTCCAAAAGGGGCCCTGTATCACAAATTATCGACGGAGTTACAATAGGCCATGACGGAGATGATGCTAGATTATCTCAGTAGGTTACGTCTAGACGGACATGTTACGAATTTTGTGGTAAACATGTCTTCTAATGTGCGAGCGACCTATAAAGTTGGAACAACCTGTCTCATCAATCTTTTAATAACATGTTTTTTTTTTAGGTGGGAAAATCATCTAATGACAAATCCCGCTCTACAAATTTTTGCACATGTCGGGGCCTCTGTAGCCCGGGAGCCCCTTTCAAAGATATGGCTGATACGGTGGAGCTTCGCCCCTGGTCTAGAAGTAACCTATTACTCTCGATTTAAAGACTGTAGCGGTCATGATAATCGGCATTTTTTTTGGATGGCAATTACCTAATAACTTATCTTGCTCTGGGTAGACCGAGAGGGTAATTTAGACTTTTAGTGACTAAAATACCCCTGTATTCCATCAGAACATATACAACAGTCCGAAAGCAACTATTGAGCAGTGGTCCGGACCAGACACGAAACCCGTCTGGTCGGAAGATCTTCCCTTTTCAACGGAGGTTTGTGAGACTTTACACCTTGTTCCGCATTCCTCGAAATAAGTATTATTCCTAGTTAAGTTTGAAATGTGACAAAATAATTTTACCTTGAAAGTAATCAGTCAATGAACAATCAATTAATAGCCATTAGATTCGAATGGCTTTTTCAAGTGCATTAGTATTAATTACCTAAGGTTGTCTGTGGTCAGCTCTAAGAATGAAAATGAAACGTATTGTAAATAGCATTGTTTTTTCAGTTGTCTATGCTGGCACCTTATTAGCATAGCATAGTCAGCCTTATAATGTTCCCACTGCTGGAACTCAGGCCTCCTCTCTAGGAGAGGGAATGGGCCGTAATCCACCGCATGGTGAATGTCACATGTCTTCGAATTTTTGGTTCTAGGACATGCCGGTGCCTCACGATGTTTTCCTTCACCGTTTTGAGAGCAGTGGTGATGAAATAAATTACACATAGTAATGCGCCTGGCTGGGTTTGAACCCGCGACCTACAACTTGTAAGTCGGGGCCGTTACCACTCGGCCCCCACTGCTCTCTAGTGTGATATTACTACGGTGGTATCTAAACACAAAACGGAGAGCCTTTACATAAATTAGAAGGCCCAGATTTACACTGTCTTGTTAACTCAAGATAATATTTATGGCAGCTTGAAATTCGCGTGGAATAATTTAGTTTAATTAATTCCGATCGAATCGGTTTCGTTCTTGTTGAATTCATTTATAATGTTCAGTGACATTATTATGTCAATTTATTTATTTGTTGGAATTTCTTGATATGGATACAGTTCAATTTATTGTCTTGTTGATGTAGATTGGAACCAATTAAAATGGATAAAGCCTTTAGATGTCAATATAGCGTAGGATTCGATAACAGCAAGAAAAATACTAAAGTAAATACTCACTGCAGTCATTATCCACTCGGTTTTCAATTTATTATAATAACAATAATATTTTTTATTGACATAATTTACAAATTGAATTATAGGATCCCCTAACGCCTGCGCTAGTAGAAACTGTGTTGCAGGTGTTAGTGTCTTCCCTACAATAAAGTGACATTAATTTTACGTCAGACAGAGTGTGTTGTGAAATAAATATAATAAAAGAAAAACAGTTTTTTGAAAAATGTTTTTTTTTTCTACTTTAAAGTAGAAAAACATGAGTGTGTGTATGAGTTTTGTGTATGATGATGTGAAAGTGTGTGTAATGTTATGCCTGTGAGTGTGTTTTTCTGTGAGCGAATTTGTGTGTATCAGTGTGTTTATTTTATTGACTGCACTGGCTTTGATTAAGCAATTGGCTGCTGCGCTGCGTGTTGCAGTTTCGATTCCCTACAAATAGTTATACCGGCTTGGGTGTCTTGTTTATGTGAGTTTACACTACAACCTCCCTAGCCAAGTTACAACCGTTTCGTTTCGATTCTGCTTTCGTCGATAGCCTCGAGTAGGCAACGCCTCCGATTCCTTTATCCTGACGTCATCTCAACACTCAGTCACGTGATCAGAACAAAGGAATAGGAGGCGTGGCCTACTCGAGGTGTTCGACGAAAAGAGAAACGAAACGGTTGTAACTTGGCTAGGGGGGCAGGAATAATTTCAATAGTAGAGCATCGTAATTAAAAAGAAAAACAATGTCACTAAAGGTGTCTTAAGTAAACAACTAATGCAAGGGCAATGGATAGAGCTATGCTCGGAGTTTCCTTGCGTGATCGAATCAGGAATGAGGATATCCGCAGGAGAACCAAAGGTCACCAACATAGCACGAGTGGCAATGGGCAGGGCACATTGCTCGCAGAACGGATGGCCATTGGGGCCGAAAGGTTCTGGAATGGCGACCACGTACCGGAAGACGTAGCGTTGGAAGACCTCCAACAAGGTGGACCGATGACTCTGTAACGATTGCGGGAGTCCGATGGATGCGAGACGCACAGAACCGTTCATTGTGGCGACACTTGAGGGAGTCCATTTCAGCGTCCAGCAGTGGACGTCTGTCGGCTGAAATGATGATGATGAAATCCATAACCAACTTACAATGCCTAGCCATTTGTCAAACATTTCACCAATTTCCAATATTAAAATAAGAAAAATTCCTTATAAGTCTGTTGACTGGGAGAAAATTCAAGGTCAAGTTAAGCTCGGTTATGACCTCTGTTATCACTGTATGTCATAACTTGTTTTGATGTTCTGAAAGAATTTAAACAAAAAAAAAACATTTGCTAGTTTTTTTCGTGCAGTACCTACCTACAATAAGTGCAACCATTTGGGAATACAGGGTGGTATGTCACGTGGTGGTAAAACACGACCTCGCACTGTAGTAGTAGGAGTAAAAGTCATTTGATTATTTCAAAATAGTGTCTTATATGAGTTTTTATGTTTGTAGATTACAATGGGGCTCATCAGAAGACATAAGGCACTTTCAATTTATTCGTATTTCATACTGCCACTGGTCGGCTGCCGCACGTTTGAGTTGGCAGTCCGACAACAAGCGCCTAAATTGAAAACGTATTTGGCTGCTGTGCGTTTTCAACAGTGATGCGCTATTCAACACCGCACTATTGAACATTGAAATGAATACGTGGCTTGATGTTCTGTTGTCGACCATTCGCCGCTTGGTTGCCGCACCGCGCGCTTTTTTTTTAATTTTGGTACGTTCGCGCTTGACCTTAGAGTGGAAGAAAAAAACGTGTTGCGTCGACCCCAAATAATACGGGATAAGGGCAGGAAGATGATGATGAGGTTCGCACTTGACCGCTATCTCACCTGACGGAAAGCGACGAAGCGAAGCTTTGTACGAAAAATACGCTCGTCCGTACGCAGTAAAAAGGCATAAAGTTTATTCTATTCTACGACTAACGCATCGCATCCACACCGCAGCAGGCAAGCTCAATTCTCAAATTGAGTTACGAAGATTTTATAGAATCACAAAAAATGTTTTTTTTTTTGTGACGTAACTACAAATTTACAGTTTTCAGTATACTTATGGTATGAGACTTTCTTCATGCCAAATTTCAGGATTCTAGGTCAACGGGAAGTTCCCTATGAATTTTGATTCCCGTGAGAGTATGAAATAGGCGTTTTAAACGCTACATAAACGGCCGTATCTTTTTTTTCGTTAACTCTGAAGTCTGAAGTTTAATTTTTCACTGATTCAAGGAACCGCTGACCTGAGTAAATATGGTTTTAATTTCAACTCGATACCTCAACGCGTTCCCGAGATAAAAGGTCTTAACAGACAGATGGACAACAAAGTGATCCTATAAGGATTAAGTTTTTTCCTTTTGAGGCACGGAACCCAAAAAAGAATAGAAATTTTACGTAGATAAAGTCTTAGTTAATCTATATACAAATATTAATCAATATCAAAAAAAAATAATAAATTTTTTTTTAATAATAATAACTAATTAATAACTAACAAATTTAATATAATATTATTATTATATTTATTTATTAATTATTAATTTAATATTTTATTATTATTATTGTGTTATTCCATGTATTAAAGTGAAGTTTTTTTTTTGTGTGTACAATAAAGAATAAAGAGATACAAGTAGTTCTGTACAAAATTAATCAACAACGTTTCTTTAACCACAATTTATTGCGTGATCTTGATACGCGTGTCAGATTTACGATTAAACATTATCTGATTATAAGTCTGTCTGTCTTGAACTAGTTACCGAGTAATCAAGTGCTGACCACGAGGAAATCCGTTTGTACCGGCAGTAAATTAAATGATACAGTCGGGCGCACAAGTCATATGATTTTGATTAAGATCTATGTATCTATAAAAAGAGAAACTGACTGATATATCAAAGCACAGCCGAAACTATTGGGACTAGAAGTGACATTTTGCTACTCCTAGTCACAGTAGTTGCACTAGGCTTTCTTTTATGACATAGGCGAGTACTAAGAGCGGAATTGCCAAAATTCACGCCCTACAGGGTTTCTCCATACAATCTTTGGCCCTCGTCACAACGTATGCCGAAATTTGTATGGAGACACATACTTATATACGCTGGCAAAAGCTAGTTATTTATGAGATACATACAATTTTTAATCCACACTAATATTATAAAGAGGTAAAGTTAGTTTTTTTTTTTTGTTTTGTTTGTAGGAGGTAATCTCCGAAAGTACTGGTCCGATTGCCAATTTTTTTATTTTGAGTGACATAGGCTATATTTTTTGAACGCAGGCGAAACCGCGGGCAAAAGCTAGTTATTTATAAAGATTACAAAGGTTTTGTTTGACATTATATTTGTACAGGCAAATCCTACATTCGTTCTTATTGTGTAAAAGTGTATTTAATTTTCTTTAAATTGTTATAACTATTTATTGTAGACACTGTATGATATAACTCGATTAAAATGCATACACATATACATAATAATGACACCTCCATCCTAGGGTTGTCTGGTAGATATCGCTGTCAGCGATAAGATCGCCATTATACCTACAGATTTAAGTTCGTGTATAAGTTGTGTTACTTTTTGGTGTACAATAAAGTTTATTCTTTTCTGTTCTATTCTATTCCATTCATAGGTCTGTACCAATATTTTTGGAACTTTCACTAAATGATTGATATCACTACTAATTGACAGTTTTTTTTTTATTTCGTATAATGAAAGGATTGCAAACTCTGACTTTAATGACGAATACGATTATGTGTTGAATCTTATTTCAAAATCAATTAATTTCTATGATTATCAAAACATTCGAATTAAAAAAAAAACTGTAATACCGGCCAGGCAACTACAGGGTACGTTTTATTGGTATATAAACTATAAATAAAAAAAACTGAGTATGTGTTTTGAAGAGTGTGTATGAGAATTGCATGACTTGATTCCGCCATCTCATTTCTACCATTGGACAACCAGATGCACCTCCAGATCTACCCTTACGTTGTTCAAACCTCTACGGTCCGGACTAAGCGTTTCGGCTCGTCGTTTGTACCGCATACATCGAGGGACTGGAACAATTTACCTGTCTTCAAGGCTAGACTGAATATGCTCTTAATAAACTAGTGCACCTCACCATCAACAATTACCTCATTGCTTACAATCAGGTGAGATCGCAGTCAAGCACTAGTTTATATTAATAATAAAAAAAAAAATACTGGAACGTAAAATAAAGACAGTAAACAAAGGTAGTAGCCAAACTAGCCTTAGGCTATCGTGAATAATCGTGACTTAGACACACGCGCCAAATCAATTCAACAAAAAAATATCATAACAAGTAGTATCTATCACCATAACTTTTTGCTAATTATGAGACAAAGAACGGAACAGGAAGCAAAGTAAAATATCATAATAATATTTTTAGGGTTCCGTACCTAAAGGGCAAAATTGGGACATTATTACTTAGACTCCGCTGTTCGTCCATCTGTCTGTCTCTCTGTCTGTCTGTCACCAGGCTGCATCTCATGAACTGTGATGGTTAGACAGTTGAAATTTTTACAGATGATGTATTTCTGTTGCCGCTATGACAACAAATATTAAAAGCCAGCCAGGGTAGCCAGCCAATCGGTATTTTAACGGTTGCATTTTGGAGTGTGCATGGGAATTGCATGACTTTATTCCGCCATCTCTTTTCTACCATCGGATAACCCGACGTACAGCGAGTATCCACTCTTACGTTGTTGAAACTTAAGGGTGGATTGGACCGTTGAGATCCGGATTAAGCGTTTCGCTTCGTCGTTTATACCGCGTACATCGAAGGACTGGAACAATTTGTCTGCTGCGGTCTTCCCGTCCAACTATAATTTAGGTGTCTTCAAGGCTAGAATGAATAGGCTCTTAATAAACTAGTGCGCCTCAAAATCAATGATTGCATCTCTGCTTACCATCAGGTGGGATTGCAATCAAGCACTGGTTTATATCAATAAAAAAAAAAACAGAATAAAACAAACATTGAGGCTTCCATACAACAAACGTGATTTTTTCGCCATTTATTGCTATGGACGAACGGAACCCTTCCTATGCGAGTGTAACTCGCATTTGGTCGGTTTTTTATTATTGACAATGATCAATGAAAAAAAAAAATGTTCGCAGGTGACTGTGCGTGACTGTACCACATCGTGATTATCCAATGGGGACAATATTAGTATGCAGATATTCCGTGTTATTGATTTATAATTAAACTGTAACAATATATGCCACGCCCAAGTCCATTCGTGAGCGGGCTATGAAAATAATTATTAATGCCGCGTAATAAAATGACAAATGATATATTTTTGCAAGGCTAATCGTTGGAATATGCAGCTTATTTCGATTTTTTTTTCATTGCTATAGTTCTGATTATGACACGCCCGGGGCTAAATCCTGGAAGTGATTGACAGGCTGACTAAAGGATAGTTTAGTTAAATTGGTCATTTAGAAAAAAAAACACTCTTTGTTTATGATAAATGCCTACCACAGTCCAAATATTTAATAACTTTGATACAGCTCATTGCGTTTCGTAAATAATTATACCTCTTTGGCTTGAAGTTTGGTTTTACAGGTTTTGGTTCTAAAGTGGGTACTAATTATTATGGACTAGAACAATTTGCCTGCTGTGTTCTTCCCGTCCGATTATAATTTAGATTTCTTCAAGGCTAGAGTGAGTAGGCTCTTAATAAACTAGTGCACTTCAACATCAACGATTGCATCGCTTCCTAGCATCAGCCTAGCTTTCTTTTTCGTGTGGGAAAATCATCTAATGACATCCCCCGCTCTTGGGCGGAGCGGGAGATAGTTTCAGACTTTTACTGACTAAAACCCACTCTTGTTTTCTTTTTGCCATTGTTCCAGGGCCCCGGGGATATCTTTCGCATCACCCATGGCCCCAGTAGTGTTCGACCCTGCTGGGCCCCTACGGTTGCTGACAACTCCTTGAGGCGCGCGTGGAACACGGTGGCCCTAAATCGGGATCGGAATCCCGTCGGTTGGGGCGCGAGGGCCATTGCCTCCTTTGTACCTAGCATCAGGTGGAATCGCAATCAAGCACTAGTTTATTTCATTCAAAAAGTATTTTTTTATACATAATACGCACAATACAATGCGATCCAATTTTGGTTGAAAGTAAAAGTTACAGGTCCGAGCGTAGACATGTTGATCATGACTATACTCAAGCACTAAAGTAAGTTTAGTTATTTCTGGCGAATTAAGTGGATTTTGAGGCAAAAAGAGAATAAAGTAGAATGTCCGATTTTAGCAAAAAAAAATCGGACCAACCGTAAATTAATAATACGTAACATAAACTATTTAGCCTTTTTAATGTTTCCCACTGCTGGGAAACAGGCCTCCTCTCTGGGAGAAGGAATGAGACGTAATCCACCACCCGAGCCTAGTGCATATTGGTGTTTGGGAAAACCTGTAAACTTTCACATTTAGTAATACAAAATGTCATCACAATTAGGAGACGCTTGTCTATGTTGTCCTTAATCCTATTGTATTACAACCAGCTGAATATATTGCGAATGTCTTGCTAAATAATCTCACAGTACTAAGAAATCGAGTGTAACATTAGGTTAAGGAAAACGCTATAACTTCACTTAATTTAACGTTACTACATTCTATTTCAAAAATATCTGTTATTTATTTATTGTGCACACCTACCATAGTGTTGTCTTTTTTAACCCAATGGTCGACTGGTAGATAATACCTTGTGGCATTAAGTCCGCCTATGTACCACCACTGTAGATGAAGTTTAAATAAATATAACTCGCCAGAGTAGACTACAAATATGTTATACTATGCTATGTAACTGTAACTATATGTATTAGGGAATAAAATAATTTCATATTGTAAATTGCTTGCTTGCTCAGAAAGTGACTCTGATTGCACTGCACTTAGGTATATATAATGGCGCTTGTTACTGAACTGTGATATTTTGATTACCATTACGCACTAGTGCTATAATGTAGTTAAAACCTTTTTTGTTAAACTTCTTTGTTCTCAAAAAGGGTTTTAACACCAAATAAAATTCAATAGGGTATTGTATTCAATAGTATATTCAATTAGTGTCTTACTTGCTTATTTCATGTAATTTCGTCTATCATCGAGTATCTACTTACATGACACAAAAATAAGTAAAAATAACTAACAATGCATAAAATGTAATACTTTGTGAGAGACACGCCAGGAAACCCTTTTTTGAGGTAGGAAATATCCAAACGACGACCTGCTCTAGGGTGGAGTGAGAGGACGTGTCAGATTTTTACTGACTAAAACCCACCTGTGTTCTTTCATTTGTCCCTTGCAGTCTTGGGCCACGTATATCTATCTAAATTTCAGTTGAAGGTACGATTCCGAGATGGACTGCAGACCGTAAAATGCAACCGGGAACTGCAAGCGACACTTCTAGTTTCTTCTGAATCACTTGAAATTGATTCCGAGCACGGCAACACTACGGCCTGCAGCCGCAGCACGCAGTCTGCAGCCGTGGAATGGAGCGGCTGCAAACAGCAGCATTAATGGTGTGGCGAGCCGCTAAGTTCACACGTACAAAAATGACGACTTTTTCAGAAGATGATGAAGAGAAATTAACTAACTTTGTTGCTGGTCATCCACACAAGTCGTAATCATCTTCCTCTTCCAATAAAAGTAAAGTATAGATTGCGTTGTTGATTATTCTGTCTCTCACGAAGATATTAGAGTGACTGAAGCATGGTTGTATGCATTGTGCAGCCGCGACGTGCAGCCAAGCTTGGAACAAAAGTAACTGTGACCGTAAGCAGCACAGCGGTCAAACGTCCACGCTAGCCACAGTGCTGCCTGTTGTTGCAGTCTGCAGTTCGTCTCGGAATTGTACCTTCATGGTAACAAGTTCTTAATAATAGCAACTGCATAGCAATATCATCAGCATTATTATTTCAGTCGAAAGAAGTCCACTGTTGGACATTGGCCTTCCCCAAGCGTCGCCACAATGTCCGATCTTGTGCGTCTTGCACCCACCGCATTTCCGCGACTCTCACCAGGTCATCGGTCCACCTTGTAGGAGGCCTTCTAACGCTGCCTTTTCCGGTGCGCGGTCGCCGCTCTAGAACCTTTTGGCCCCATCGACCATCTGTTCTACGAGCAATGTGCCCTGGTCACTGCAAAACTATTTTCTTCTTAAGCATTATTTGACGGCGAGCAATGGGTAGCTCGCCGTCCGATCATCCGGTAACCGTCCGCATTGAGCCCAAGTTTTCGTTGGCGCGTAGTGTTCCACGCGAGCTTCATGGAGATGTCAGCAAAC
Source organism: Mythimna vitellina (assembly GCA_949316375.1). NCBI lineage: Eukaryota > Metazoa > Arthropoda > Insecta > Lepidoptera > Noctuidae > Mythimna > Mythimna vitellina. The sequence continues at coordinate 22,427,270 of OX438688.1, read as the reverse complement.
CGTAGAGGCCCAGCAGGGTCGAAGCCTAGTGGGGCCATGGGTTGTGCGATAGTGAACCCTGGGGCCCTGGGACGAAGGCAAAAAAGGAAAAGGATTAGGTTTAAGTCAGTCTGACACGCCTTCCCGCTCCGATCACGGGCGGGAGATATCATTAGATGATTTCCCACCTAAAAAAATAGCATTATTTCCTAAAGTATTTACAGTCTTGAACATCTGTCAAGGTCGTTGGCCCCTCATTAAATTTCAAAAGGTGTCTTTAGGTCAAAAGACAAACACCACATTCTAGGTCAACACTTTTTATTTTATTATTAGACATAAAAGAAAATTCTTGAATCTAAAACTGTATGATGTCAGTAAGTCATCAAACCGGCTACCGGTATTTGGAAACGAGATTTTAATAACACTGTTTGAGTGAATACAATTTATTTATTTTTTGGGTACCGTACCTCAAAAGGACAAAACGGAACACTTATAGGATTACTTTGTTGTCCTTCCGTCTGTATGTCAAGACCCTTTGTCTCGGGAACGTAGGTAATAAATATCGAGTTGAAATTAATACCAAATAGTCAAGTCTGCGGTTCCTTGATGCTGTAAGAAAATCAAACTTGTAAGTTAACTAAATAAAAAGATACAGTCGTTTATTTTGCAAAAAACGTATATTTTGACACTCACAATTAAATCAATATTCATAGGGTATTATTCCGTTGACCCAGAATCCTGAAATTTGGCATAAAGCAAGGTCTTATAGGAGAGATATAGGAATAAAACTGAAATATATAAATATCTTTGAAACTCCATTCAGGAATTGAACGGTTTACATAGATAGGTTTGAAAGGAATCCTCAGGGCGCGAGTTCAACTCGCACAGGCTCAGTTTTTTTTACTTTTGATAGGCTTGCGTTTAACTACTATCTCGCCTGATGGAAAACGACGAAGTGGCCAACGATGGAGCACGCTTGCCTAGAAGTAACCTATTTACTCTTGACGGAATGATGCCCTGTGCATTCCGTGGCCATGGTAACTCTTCGAATGATCCAGCAGCAACAAACTTTTACCAGCACATGTTGAAATATGTACTTCTAATTATATTTCTAATTACAGCTCACAATCTCTCCACCAATCAATCTGTACATATGAATAAATAAAATTGAAGTGTCACTTGAAATTAAAGTTATTTGGCACTTTTCAGTGTTTTTTTTCGTTGAATTCGGTTGTATTTTTTTTTTGTAAAAAGTTTTTTATTTAACACTTTTTAGTTATTTATGGTACCACCACTAAAAAGTACCCCTCAGCCATACTTAAGTACCTTATAGTCAGAGTGAATCTCATGACAGTTCTAATGATACCAAACACGGTTAGATTAAATTAATTTAATACAGAGTTCCGGTGCCTAACTTTAGGCTTCATCATATCAGTTCTATATATTCCCCCTCTACTTTCAGTCAGTCATTGACTACACGTATAAATAAAGCAATTTTTCTTGTTACGACAGTTCTGCTGTAATCCTATGAGAAGTTCTGTTCTATATCTTCGAAGTTCATGATCAGATAATAACAATATTATTATGGGACCAACTTGGAAGCATAAACTTCCAAAAAAAAAGTCGGTACACAATTGACCGAGAAATCAGCCGAACATAGAACCTCCTCCTTTTTGAAGTCGGTTAAAAAAAAGATTTTTCCAGACAACCAAATAAATCATTACATCGTTATATATCGGCCGTGACCTTGTGACATGACGCTTTCTTTGCGTCGCGTCGCGTCGGCTAACCTCACTGGTGTGTGGTATTATGCAATGCACTATGGCGCGATGGCGTCGCGTCTCGCTCATTTGTTTGTGGTTGTGTGTTATTGGTCGGTCGTCTAGACATGATACAACGTGCATTTGTAGGAATCGCTAATTAGGCGATAGAAGATTAATGGTTAGAAAAGAAAGAATGAAGGAAAACACGTTTATTTAGCACAACGAGGAAACAAGTCCAAAGAAAGTGAAATAAAAATAAAAAACAACAACATCTTTTATATTTTTATGCACCTGCCATATTTTCTTTTCACTTCACCATCCTAGGTAGACTGGTAGAGAATGCCTAAGGCATTAAGTCCGCCGTTGTACTTTTGTGTTCCATGAATTTTTCATAAATAAATAAATAAATACATAAACATGGTGTGCCTGAGGACTGCGCTAAATCCAGTTTAGCATAATGACAGACTTCGTACGTAGCCGTTGCTTGATGCTGATTTTCAACTGAACCTTAATTCGAGTGCACAAATATAAATTAGTTTAGTTAGGTGTGTGAGGTAAATAAATATATTTATTTCACACACTCACACACATACACACACACGCACCTATATTGATATATAGGTTGGTGCTTCCGCTGCGACCGCGGAGAACCTCAAGCGGCGGAAATATGACAACCTCGTCGGCAGTTATATTTTTGAGGCGTTCGGATTTGAAACTCTTGGGCCGTGGGGTTCGTGTGCTTACACGCTTTTTAAAGAATTACCCAAACGCTTAGTTGACATTTCGCGTGACCCATGGGGTGGCTTTTACATCGGTTAGAAATTAAGCATTGCCATAAAACGTGGCAATACATTTTGAGCTTACTTCCAGTCGACAGCGATGTGGAGGAGTTTTATTTTGCCATAGTTTTTGCTAGTAGTTATTGCCTTTAATGTATATACTTATAGTTTTAATTAGTTAAGTGTTTTTATTTTCCTTTTAAAAAAAAATAAAATCCGCCATTTTAAGTTAGTTGGTTTAAGTTGTGTGTAATTAGTTTACTAATTGCTCAATCAATCTCAAGGAGATGTCAGCAAAACCGTAGGGGCCTAGTGGGGTCGAAGACTACTGGGACCATGAATTGTGCGAAAGAGAACCCCAGGGCCCTGGAACGAAGGCAAAGTAGAGAGGTCTATAAGAATCTGACAGACCTTCACTCACCCCAGGGCAGAGGACATCGATGGGAATTTCCACCCCAAAATAAAAGGCTAAATGCACAAACCATACAAAGCCAAAAGAAAAAATACTGGGTAAGTGCGAGTCGCGCACTGAGGGTTCCGTACAAACTTACCTATGTAAATAGTTAAAATCCCGAATGGAGTCTCGAAGATTTTTCCGAATCACGAAATCGAATAACAAATTTACTGTTTTTAGATTTATTTCTATACCAATGCTATAAATACTTTGCTTTATGCCAAATTTTAGGATTCTGGGTCAACGGGAAGTACCCTATGAATTCTGATTCCCTTGAGATTGTCGAAATGTACGTTTTTTGCGACACAAACGGTCGTATCTTTTTTTCTTTAACTTAGAAGTTTAATTTTTTCACACCTTCAAGAGACCGCTGACTTGAGTATATGGTTTTAATTTCAACTTGATACGTCTACGCGTTCCCGAGATAAAGGATCTTGACAGACAGACAGTCAGACGAACAACCAAATGATCCTATAAAGGTTCTGTTTTTTCTTTTTAAGGTACGAAACCCTAAAAAGTGTAATGTTAATGTTTTACACCATTACCGTGACTAGTCATCTTTGTCAACTTGCCAAGCATGTTTACTTTAAATTAGGTTACGTGATGCTCAACGGTGTGATAAGTAGCCCACTTGACACTTTGGCCAACAATTTCTGGTGTTATGTAGACATCTCAAGTGTAATACCTAGATAAATAAAGTCTTACTACATCTGTATTAGCTGTAGAGGTCGATTGCAATCGTTTAGCGAGAGATTATTCCACACTAGATCCTCTGTGTGGGGATTGTTGATTTTATTTCTTGGATTTTCGAGTTCCGTATATGGATTTTATTATTAAAGCCTCAGTCCAGTCAGTGGGCTGTATTTCATATACCGTAAGAGATGATATATGACTACTTTTGACTATCAGCCACTACAACAACAATAATAAAATTAAAATAAAGTTCAAAATCAAAAGAGGTACATACAAGAAAAGTTATATTGTCGGCAATTTTTTTGCTCAATGTTAATGTTGAAGTATGGAACCTTTCGCGTGTGAGTATGACTCGCACTTAGACAGTTTTTAGGGTTCCGTACATCAAAAGGACAAAACAGAAGCCTTGTAGGATCACTTTGTTATCCATTTGTCTGTATGTTAATATCATTTATCTCAGGAACGGGTAGAGGAATCAAGTTGAAATTAAAACCATATACTCAAATATGCAGTACCTTGAAGCTGTGAAAAAATTGAACTTCCAAGTTAACGAAAAAAAAAGATACGGCCGTTTATGTAAAAAAAAAATGTATATTTCGACACCCCGTGATTTGGAAAGCATGTAAAGCCATTGGTCCCGGTTGGCATTCGTAGATCTTTGATAGTTGTTACGGGTAGTCAGAAGTCAGAAAGTGTAACCATCAGTCTATCCAAGGAGTATCATGTTGCCCAGTAACTGAGCTGCGGATGTCTGATAGATAGTCGCTCCTTGTAAAACACAGGTATTCAACCGCATCCGATTAGATTAGAAGCCGACCACTAGCTAGTTGGGAAAAGGCTAGGAAAAAAGTGAAATTAATATTATTCTAAAATTTCTCTTAAAAGTTATTATTCAGACAGTCTTAGTCTATGTAGCGTCACACAAGAAAAAGAGCAACTTACGCCTTTGTCGTGTAAAGGAATGAAACAGAACATAGACTAAGGCCTGGCGCACATAATCGGCATCGGCAAGGAAAAGGATCCTTCGGCATTACTACATGCATGACAAGTCATAGTTTCCGACAGTGTGCGCTTCCATGTAGGGATGCCGAAGGATTCTTTTCCTTACCGCTGTCGATAATGGGTGCCGGGCCTAAGACTGACTGAATAACGCGTAGAGTAATAGGCCCTTTACTAAATAAAAATTAAAAAAAAAGAAATAAATTATGCCAGGTATTTAGGCTTTGCTCATCATTAATATGGATTAAAATACAAGTATTTCTTACATAAATGATTAATTATATTGCAAATTCTGCATTTTCCAGCATAAGCGTTTACTAAAATCCGTAGACTTTATGAGAGTCTTTCTTCATAATTACGATACATATTTTTTTTTTATTCGACACAAGATTGATGGGGTTTATAGGGTTGCCAAATACGTTTTAGGTTGTCACTTTAGTATGTTTGTTCTGTAGTTGAGTGATTGGCTGCTGCACTGAATGTCGCTGGTGCGATTCCAGCACGGAACAGATATTTACATGGCCTACAGATTGATGTTTTGGTTCTGGATCTCTTGTGTAAGTGAGTTAACATGTTTGTGAAAGTATAAAAATAGTTGAGTGTTTTTTTTTACAAATTAAGGCCTACTAGAACAGATACAATGAGACGGAGTCACGATATGGCGCGATGGAGATGGCCAGTTGATATAACGTTACAAATTTTTGCACTCCTCGGGGGCATACTGGGCCCCCGGGCTACTGACTTGGGGTATTAGTAGCCCGAGCGCCCCGTATCGTTAACAAAGCAAATACGGTGGTAGCTATGCCCCTGTAAAGAATCTTACAACACTTCTCTCATTTATGCAATAACTCCGTTAGCATATCTCCAGTCCGATATATAGGTAGGCAGCATCCAGTAAAATAATGCGTTCATGGCTCTGTTTAGGCTCTCTCGATATTGCAGTGCATCTGGAATGTTTTCTGATGCCAGCGTAGAAGACTTCTATCATTATCATCATCATTTCAGCCGAAAGAAGTCCACTGTTGGACATAGGTTTCCCCCAAGCGACGTCACAACGACCGATCCTGTGCGTCTCGCATCAACAGCACTCCCGCGACTCTTACCAGGTCGTTGATCCACCTTGTGGGGGGCCTTTCAACTGGAAGACTTCGTCTTCTTCTTCAATCATCTTTACGCATTGGTAATTACCTATACGTAAAGATGATTGATAAGAGAACCGAAAGTGTTCTGGTCAGTAGGTTCACTCAACTCCATGTGTTGCGAGACCGGTGTGCCTACTGTGCAGTGCCTTTTTAACCCCTTTTTAATTGTTACTTTTTAATTACTAACATTAGTTATAAGTTAAATTCTTGTTACTAATAACTTTTATGGACGGTTTTGTCTGAAGAAAATATTTTTAAAAAAAAATTGTTTATAAACTGGCAACTGGTAACCCTAATTTTATGTGTGGAACGAGTCCGGCGCCGAATTAAATTAATATTAACACTTTAATCAATCAGTCTGAAGCCTAATGGATGCGCCAAAATTTTGAATTTTATCGTAACTTATCATTGCTAATATATTTTTACTTAATTAGGTTTATGCAATATATTTTTTTAAATATTTTTTTTTTAGGACAACCAACAAAGCATACACCATTTATACATGCTAAAGATTCAGTAGTCGTACATTATATAAGGTCCCATTAAAATAGTGGGACAAATTTTAACACAGCGTTCAGTACGTCTAACCAAACATATTTAAGAAAAAAAAATCAGTCATTAAAGTATTTTTATTTTGACCTATATAAAATAATAAATGGCACTCAAGAATAAACACATCCAATAAGGGTAGGTACTTAAACTCGCGCCTCGCGCCGCGAGTCGCGCGCTTAGTTCATTGACCCCGAGCGAACGTCTAATTACCTACGCTACTCAATCGTAATAGTTACTTTCAGTTGTCTACACACCGCATTTTTAGGATAGTGTTGCTAGTCTGGGTAAGTAGAAGATAAGGTAGTAAGTACGCGCAACTCAAAAACAGGCTACCATCGAGTGTGTATAAACTTTCCTCGAACACACATGATTATGAACCGGTGCCTCTAGGTGCCTAAGAAAAGATTCTAATTTCCCAACACACTTTACCAGGCTTTGGACTGTCTAATTGCGTGCTGAACTGTTATCAAGGTATCAAAGCTATTGCAGTATGTAAGTTGTAAATAAACAAGCGCGCAGTGGAAACAGTGTACTGATATGAATCATTTTTGATTATTTTAAAGTTCGATAACAGTTAAACACTGATTCAGGCGTGTTTAAAAATCAGAATCTGCCCTATTTACAGTAATTAATTGAAATACTACTTACTCTACGCCGGTAGGTTTAGATTAATTGTTGAACATGCCTACTGTTTTGTTCAATGCACTTGCGGGCGCGTTTAATTATGTGTCTTTTCACTTTTAAAAGAGTGTCTTCACTTTTAGTTCCTGCACACGAGTGTAATGATAGCACACGAGTGTAATGATACGGGTGGAGGCCTTCATCACGAAGGAGTTTCCACACGTAAAAATCACTGACATTGAATACACTACCAGCATCGGCCGTGCTCGCCGTGGGGTGTCGTCTAAAGTCTAAAATGTCTTCTTCAAGATGCACTGCATAGCGCGGTCTTCCTGCGTCAACCGCTGGTGGCATGAAGGTGCTTTAATCACGATGGCGCTGTACTGCTCCCAGGATTGTCTCAAGGCTCGGCCGCCTTCCAAATCTTTCATGGTAAAGGATTTGGGCTTGTCTTATGCTATTTCCAAGTATTCTTGATTGGTGTACGCGTAATAAGGCATTGTTGTCGATTGTGATAACTATCTAGGTACGTAATAACACTCACACACTTACATTCGACGTTCGCGAAACATGTTACCGTCTCGGTAGCACGACGAAAACTGAAATTGCGTCATCATTGTCATTTCCGGCAAGCGCGCGACGCGGGCGCCTGCGAAAGGCTACGTTAGACTGAGAAGGCACGAATTGATCAATGAACGCGGCGGCCGGTGACGTCGCGTAGGTATTTTGTAGTATTATGAGATGTGTTTATGCATCGGGTAACAAACATTTTTAGTAAATTTTCGTTAGCTGTTTTTTTTTCATTGCAAGTATGTACAGTTTATTTTTTTTTTACGATTGTCTTTATTTTGGTGGTCTGAATGATTTCTAAAAGATTGTTCATCTATTTTAATGGGACCTATATAGGTCAAAATAAAAATACTTTAATCACTATTTTTTTCTCTTGAATATCTTTGGTTAGACGTACTGAACGCTGTGTTAAAATTTGTCCCACTATTTTAATGGGACCTTATATAGTGTAGCCTTAATTAAAGTCTGCCACGGCATTCAATAAACATAAAAGGAGTTATGAAATAACCTATCTATTCACATTTTGTTCGACGTTAAGCCAACCGATAAAAAAATAAATATGAAACAGAATTCTGAATATTTGAACATTTACAAACTCTAAATATTTATTTACTTATTTATGAGAAATTTTTCCTTTTCACTCACACTATGTACGTGAAAAGGACAAAATTCTCTTTTTAATCTTGTGATAATGCTTTATGTAAGGCAGACTTGAATAACTCTGAAAATTTTAAGAGATACTATGCTCTTTGCGTGATAATGACTTAGAAGTCTACTGATTTTTGTTGAAAAAGTGCTAGAAATCTTTTTTCTGAGTTTTTCTGGTTACTAAATAACACACATAGAGCTGCGAAAAACGGAACGCTTCGGTGCGGCTTGAAAGGCGCTGGTGGACCAATCGCGAGCCATAAACGATCTTCGTGCGGACGAATACTTCCGAAGAAAACCGAACAAAAAAAAACAATTGAGAACATTTTTTATAAAAACAACTTGGAAGTCAATATATCATACACGTAATATAATGACCACAAAATATCCTACATATACTAATAAATTATCTACAAAAGTAGTTCATTTCCTGATAGTAATAAAAATCAAAATGGTAGCCTTGTTTATGACAGTCAAATTAGCAAAAATTATGGCGGCTGCTAAAAACTATTAAAATTATTGCAAACGGGATATAAACATAATAAATGGGGGCGTGTCTTTATAACGAGTATTCATATACAACAATGTTTTTAGGGTTCCGTATCTCAAAAGCAAAAAACCGAACCCGTATAGAGTCACTTTGTTGTCTGTCCGTCTGTCTGTCTGTCAATACCTTTAATCTTGGGAACACGTGGAGTTATTGAGTTAAAGTTAAAACTATATACTCAAAACTGGAGTCCCTTGAAGCTGTGAAAAAATAAAACTTCTAAGTTAACGAAAAAAAAAGATACGGCCGTTTATGTCGCAAAAAACGTACATTTCAACACATTAAAGGAATTAAAATTCACAGGATACTTCCCGTTGACCCAGAATCTTGAAATTTGGCATAAAGCAAGGTCTTATAGCACTAATAGGAATAAATCTGAAAACAGTAAAGTTAATTGTTTCGTCATTTTTGAGATTCGGAAAAATCTTCGAGACTCTTTTCAGTAATTGAACTATTAAATAGGTAAGTTTGTACGCAACCCTCAGTGTGTAAGTCCGACTCGCACCTGCCCAGTTTTTAGTATATGCTAAACCCGAAACACGTGTCTTGTATTTTTATGTAAATAATTTATATACAAAATTTCATAACTGTATCATGAAAAATCTCAAAGTTATAAGTTTGTTACGTTACCTGGTTGTCCGCACAATTACATGGTCACGTGGCCATCCGGCACCGAGGAGTTATTTTGCTCCCGCATCCAGTTGTGTCTGGCTATAACCTGCCGTGACCTGTGTTATACTTAGTGTCGGTGGTGTCCAACTTGTGACCTTTTTCAAATATTTTTGGGAAAAAATATAACACGGCGTGAAAACTATTGGAATCGATTCAGTTACTGATTCTGAACAAACCATATTCAGGTTTCGCATTGGCTAAAAATAATGTTGTATAGCTAACAATTTAGAAATTAGAAATACTAAAGACAAAAAAAAACCTAAGCCACGGGTTACTAAAGGCAACGAAGGAACTGGAGTGGGTTTTTAGTCAGTAAAAGTCTGACACTATCTCCCGCCCCGCCCAAGAGCGGGGGATGTCATAAGATGATTTTCCCACCGAAACAAAAAAAAAAGCTACGGGTTAATTTACAAATGTTTGAGTCTGACATAGTTTGCTCAAGCATTGTTATGTTACCAGAATCAACTGAATGGGTAACCTTAGGATCGCTATTACACGATTATGTAAGATTTTTCTTTTTTTAACCTAGGCATACACACATGAAGTAATTCTTCGCGTTTTGCTAGCCTGTCGATTTTCTGTCGAATGTATTTCGGGGAGTGTGCGTTGATATTGCATAACTTAATTCCGCCAAGCCCGTTTCATCATCGAACCACCATACGCCAACGGTAAATGGCTTGACCGCTCTAGGGTGGATCGCGAGGGTGGGTCAGACTTACCCACTACTAATAGGTACTAACTAACTTACCCTATGCGTTCTAGGACCACGAATATCCGTTTCAGACATTCCCATCGGGCAACGGCCCTGCTGGGCCTATTCGGTTTGCTGACATCTCTTAGATGTGCGCGTTCCAATTGGAAGCTAGAGCGCTGGGTTGACGGACAGTGACATATATTTTTGGGTACCTACTAACAAAAGTTATCACTTTTTTCAGTAGGTACAAAAATTATCACTAGGTTATTCCCTAGTGATATAATTTTTGTAAGAGATAGGCAACATAAGGACGCATGTGGGTTTTAGTCAGTAAAAGTCTCACCATCAACGACTGCATCACTGCTTACCATCTGGTGGGATCGCAATTAAGCACAGCTTTATATCGATAAAAAAAACCATTCCCCACCCTAGAGCGGGTGAAGTCATAAGATAATGTCCCACCTCAAAAAAAAACGGATACAACAATCTGCTACATCATCCACATCGAAGAAGATATGACAACGTGGCGAAAAATAGTCCACAAGATTTTTTTTTAAAGCGTTGCCCCACGCTAGGAATTACTCCTGTTTCGTAGGTGCATCCAGACTTGGAACACCTATCTGCAAGCTAACAAACATTTGTTCCAAGCGGGAATCGAACCCGCGACTTGCCGCACAGCAAGCAATCGCTCAACCACTACGCCAATCGTGAATATTCATTCATCGAAACATTTGTCGAGGTCATGACCCTCAGCATTGAGGACAAACGACGCTAGGAGGCGGAACTAGTATATAGCCAAGTATGTTTGAAGTTAGTAGTTAAATTAGTGAAATATCTAAAAGAATGTGTGTAAATTCTAGCCAGAGAGTTAGGTAACCATAGTACTTTCATTTTTTTTTTATATTTCAAGGTAACGAAGCCTTCTTTAAATGACAATTTATAAAGATTATGTTATTAAATAAACATTAAAGCAAGCTTGTTTATTTAAGAGTAATGGCTTGTTGCGGTTAAAAGTTTGGCAATGTAACTAGTATTGAATTGATAATAATAAATATTTGGTCTGCCCAATTAGTATATCATTGCGCTGGTTAACATATTTCAATTTTGGATTCAGAATTTATTTATACTAACTTCTTTCAGCGGTTTCATTCACGTGTATCATGACAATCATCATTAGCAAACGTAGATACTCCCGAGATAAAAAAATATCGCATGTCTTATTTCAGAAAATGGTCTATCCGAGCGCGAAGGAGTAACAAATATACACAAAATAATAATAATAATACTGTTTTACAACCATCACACAACGCCATCTAATCCCAAACTAAGCAGAGTTGTGCTATGAGCACTAAATAACTGATAAACATACTTATATATTTATAAATACATAAATAATGTACATTATATACACCCAGACACAGAACCAATGATTGTGCTCATCACGCAAACATTTGTCCTGGGTGGGAATCGAACCCACAACCTCCCGCTTAGCAGTCAGGGCCACTAACCACTAGAGCAACAGGCCAGTCAAACATACATACAAATTTTTGGTAATTTTTGTTTAAGAAATTTTACAAAAAAAAAAAATATATCAGCAAAGAATATTTAATTTGTATGTATAGATTTTACGATTAGCCATAATGCTGCATATGAATAAGAACCAGAATGTTATTTGTTCTCCGATTCGTTTTTAAGTACATATGCAAAGTTCATTTGCATGTAAAACGTTGTTTGCGAATCGATAGCTACCTGCTTTTTCCATTTTAAACCTAAACTTTAAAACCCGATGCGCCTACGCACGGGCGTCACCTATGGTACGAACCAGTTACTGTCTCATTGCCGGGCAAAGGCCTTTTTTTATTGATTGAGACCCAAAGTTTACTCGAATTCTTGGAATACTCTATAGTAACCGATGATTTGAAGTGCGTAAATCATTAAGAAGGTTTTCTTAATGATTTACGCAAGTGGCGAACTCAAAAAATGGACTGCCACAAGGTAGTTCTGGCTCCCTTGCTGTTTGACGTTTACACCAATGACCAACCGGTGAGCTCTAATACAACCCGTTTTAATTTTTTTTTCGTGTGGGAAAATCATCTAATGACATCCCCCGCTTTTGGGCGGAGCGGGAGATACTGTCAAACTTTTACTGACTAAAAACCCACTCCTATTCCTTCTTTACCATTTTTCCATGGCTCCGGGGATCTCTTTCGCATCACCCATGGCCCCAGTAGGCTTCCATGCTGGGCCCCCACGGTAGCTGACATCTCCTTGAGGCGCACGTGGAACACTACGCGCCGTCAACGACTTGGGCTCGGTCCGGACGGTTACCGGACTGTCGGACGGCGAGCTTCCCATTGTTCGCCGTTCGTAAGCCCGCGCCTACGGTATGTACCACCGCCTTCTCAGATCTTACCCATTATTACCAATATTGTTAATGCATAGAAACCCTCAAAAACGCAGACGTGCTTATCAAGAATTCAAATTAAATGGATGTCGCGTGGAGATAGCGACGTGCCAAACATGATTTTAAGACCATCATTTTAATTAATTAATCTTGTCTACATATATTATGTCATATAATTGGCATAGCCACATAATTTTTGCACTGGTTTGTTACGTCGTATGCCAGAAGATATGCCTGATAAATCTATATAAAGGAGACTTACATAATATCTACATAAGCTGTAATATGAAAATATTGTAAAAACAAATTCTTTTTTAAAAGAGTAACCATGGAGTTTCTTGCCGGTTCTTCTCCATAGGAAACGACCAATTTGGAACCGTGCACTAGCTTCTGACGTTTTATAAGTGCCCATGTAGGCCTATGTGAAATAAAAAACTTTGACTTTGACTTTGACTTAGACTTTGAGAAACAGGCATATCATTGTATAGCCAAAGCTACTGGGGCTATGAGTGCGAAATTTGGCACAGTTTCCTTATATGACGTAGGCGAGCACTAAGAGCAAAGTTACGGACATAGCCCGAAGAATCACCAAACTTAAGTGGCAGTGGGCAGGGCATATTACTCGCAGAACTGATGGTCGATGGGGATGAAAGATGCTGGAATGGCGACCACGTACCGGAAGACGCAGCGTTGGAAGGCCTCCCACAAGGTGGACCGATGACCTGGTGAGGGTCGCGGGCATCCGATGGATGTGAGACGCACAGGACCGGTCATTGTGGCGACATTTGGGGGAGGCCTATGTCTAACAGTGGACGTCTTTCGGCTGAAATGATGATGATGATGATGATGAGCACTAAGAGCAGATTTTCGAAATTCTTTCCCTATTTTGATGAAACGGGGGTCCTAAGTTTGAATGGAGAAACTTACATTCACGCCAGCGAATGCAAAGGCATCGCTGTTCGCCAGTTTAAGCGTAAGCAATCTTATAATGTTGCCTGTCCTGGGATTTTGGCCTCATCTCTAGGAGAGGAAAAGGGCTGTAATCTACAGTAATGCAGGTTGGTGGATGTCATATGTCTTCGAAATTTCTGATACTGACACTTTATTTTTCAATGCTACTTAAATTACCTGAGAGCAATGGTGACCGAGTGGTAACGGCCCCGACTTATGAGTTCTAGATCTCGAGTTCAAACCCAGCCAGGCGCAAAACTTTGTGTAATTTATTTCATCATCACCGCTCTCAAAACGGTGAAGGAAATCATCGTAAGGAAACCGGCATGTCCTAGAACCAAAAATTCGAAGACATGTGACATTCACTAACCCGCACCGGGCCAGCGTGGTGGATTACGGCCCATTCCCTCTCCTACAGTTGAGGTCTGAGTCCCAGCAGTGGGAACATTAAAAAGGCTGATTATACTAAATAACCTGGTTATGGAAAACGTGTTCATTCGTTTAGTTAGGGGTTGATGCTACTCGACAGAACGTAGAGACCCTTTGGGCAGAAAGCTCACACAAGGCAGACCACAAAAAAAGGAGTGATGACGTCATAAAAACAGCAGGAAAAACATGGAGCAGAGTAGCCCGAGACAAAATAATGTGGAAACGACTGGAGGAGGTTTTACCGATGTCTAGCGGGTCCTTGTACAGAATAAATAAATAACTATTAAAATTAGGAAACAAAAACACTACTTATGTTAATTAATAGGTATTCATTAGTCAAGTAACGAAAAAAAAATTAGAAGGAAAATAAAGCTATTTTAATTTTACTTATATTTATTTAATTACTTGACATTTATTAACCATCAGCGGATACCCTGCGTGTGCTATTGAAGTAAAAAAAGAAATACATTTTGTTTATTTGTTGGAAATAAAGGAAACCACGCATTTTTAATGAGCTTTTTTTAAGGTGGGAAATCATCCAATGACTTCTCCCACCTTAGGGTGGAGCGGTAGGGTATGTCAGACCTTTACTGACTAAAAGCACATCTGATCTTGAGTTGCACTTTTCATAAATTCCGATTTCCCATTCGCGTCCCTAGCGAATTGGCCCCGTTAGGCGCTCTCCGGTTTTGCAAACATCTCTTTGAGACGCACTTAGAACACTACGCGCCGTTTCGGATGGCCGGACGGCGAGCTACCCATTGCTCGTTGTCCGTAAGCCTAGGGTAACTGGGAGTCGTAGCCCAGCCGCTGCGATGGCACCTAGACCATAATTATGCCTTGTTAAAAAAAAAAACAATTTTATGGTATGTTTTGCTTACGGATGCACACTGAATTAAAAGGAATGTTATCTAAAGTCAGCTTACAGAATATTTGTCCATTTACCTATGAAGAAAACTTCGATTGAACTTTGCAAGCACTTTGTAAAACTAGTAACTTTTATGGCAATAGATTAAAACAGACAATGGAACACTAATGTCTGACTGACCTATCGCGTACCACCTACATAAAGTTCATCAACCTCTAGACTACATTATTAAACACAAACCAAAAACTCAAAATGCAATTTTGCCAAAAATAATCTGGTTATAAGGTCAAAATTGGTCATAATTTATTAGTTAGACTCCATTGCTGAGTTTGATTGCGAGTTAAGATTATGTGTTTGTACTAAGGGAGCAATGGTCATCGTATTGAGCAGTTCCGTGTCGCCGTGGGTGGTTTTGCGTAAGCGTAGAAATGGCGTCGCACGCGCCATCAATTTTAATCGAATGCGATTTGTGTGACGCGAGAAAGGATCTAAATTATAGTGTTGAGAGTTGTAAGTATTAATGCAGTACTTCACGAGTGATTTAATATCACCACTTAAGTACTTTACCAAAATATCAAATCTATGTTATTTTATTTATTTAACAATTCATATTCACACATATAATAAAAGACAAGAAAAAGGAAACAGAAAAATAGGCACAAAGGGGGATGCTTGTTTCTACTGAAATCTCTACCTGCATACCTGCCCACGGGTAGTGTGAAAGTGAAACCAAGGGCCCTGGGACAAAGGCAAAGAAGAAACAGGAATGGGTTTTTAGTCAGTGAAAGTCTGAAATTATCTCCCCGGGATTTGTCATTAGATGATTTTCCCAAATAAAAAATAAAACTTGCATACCTGTGAGAGGAGAGGTGGAAAAAAGAGATGTAAATACTGTTTATAAGAGTAATAGGAAAAAAAACTGGGCAAGTGCGAGTCGGACTCGCGTCCTAAGGGTACCGTACAAACTTACCCATGTAAATAGTTCAATTCTGGAATGGAGTCTCGGAAGATTTTTCCGAACGGCAAAAAATAAATTGTGACGTAACAACAAATTTACAGTTTTCAGATTTATTTCTATACTTGTGCTATAAGACCTTGCTTTTTGGTTAGATTTGAACCCGCGACCTACAACTCGTAAGTCGGGGCCGTTACCACTTGGCCACCATTACTCTTCGAACACAAGTGGATTTTACTCAGTAAAAGTCTGACATTCCCTCGCTCCACGCAAGGACTCGTTAAAGTAACAAAGTTCAAGATAGTAAAAAAAATTGAAATAAAAATTCTATCCACAATGTGAGTATGAGTTTGGACCAGCCTTATTTCTAACCCTGCAAACGTTGTGCGCGTCACAAAATGTGTCAACCGCCACACTGTGTCAAGTGCGCGCGCGCATGACGCAAGTGACGCACGCGCAACGCGTAATGCACGCCGCGCTAGTGAAAGAGCATGCGTTCTAGTGTTGAGTTTGACTGAGGTTTTCCTGCCAGTCATGTTTACAAAGAACGGTCACAAATTGGTTTGGTTGAACAAAAATAGATATGAATTTTTTTTCTAAATCATCTGTTTTAACTTGCAGTAAATATGTTAATGGTATTTAGACTGGCTGACTTGTAGAGTAATGACAGGAACTCCTTCTTTGATCGAAGTAGCGAAATTTACTCACACGTATTGTGATAATTGGCTGGGTTGGCGATATGGTTGAACAATTAACTGCTGCCTTGCCTGCCGAAGGTTTGATTCCCGCACGAAAAAAAAATTGCATGGTCTATTGATGGTTGATGATGTGAGTTTACATATTAAAACAATAGTGTCTAGCAAAACCAGAAGTCAAAAACTGAATTTCTAAGGAGACGTTAGGAGCTAAGTATAATTTGCTCGCTTTTCGACGAGGATTAGACCCGTTTAGGACGTTTTCCACGCGTGCCTCAAAGAGGTATCAACTAGGGAATCCAATTCCGCATCAAAATTGTAATCCCGCAAGCATGCGGGATTGAAGTCAGCAATCCTGTGGGATTGAAATAGGAAGATACTCAAAAGTAGCGAAATTCAAATTGACTTAAGTTTTTTGCATTTTGCGGGTCACATTACTGGCGAACCGGCGAACTTTGAGAGGCTGCGGGAGTTCGCGCACGCGTGGCATACCGCCCGGAGCAGAATGGAGATGAATCCCATTGATACTAATACCATCAAGGTCAAAACGGCGAAATGGCGACGAAGTTAAACATTTTTATAGTGTGTTGGTTTGCGCAAGCCCATTAGGGAGAATTCGAAACAGGGACACATGAGACTAACTTGTAAGGGATCAAGAAGCGCCTGCGGACATTAAAATAAGATGGCCAAGGGAGCTATGTCTGAAGCCGCCCCACGTTAGTTGGTCGGGCCATGGGAAGGTTAAACTTAAGACAATTTGAATTTTACAGAGGTAGGTATAAATAATCAGGAAAGATAAAATAAAATATTTAACGTTTCATCTTTCAGATTTAACTTTAACTGATATTGATTTCGTTTCTTTCGACTTCCGAATTGGACTCGCATAAAGCAAAATAGAAATTTTAAATTAATTTAGCTGTACGTAAGGTAAATAATTTAAATAAAATTATTTTCCATACGTACAAATTTTACAGAAAAGTCACGATCCATGGAAAGTTGTCATATCACTTGTTAATAACGTTGTACTAGGTCTAATAAATAGTTAAACGGAACGGCGAGCCGTCTAAACCCATATTTCTCAGAAAAAAAATCAATCCCGTGAGTTTTACGAGGTACGGAGTGTTAGTAATACCCTAGGTAAACTTAGAATCTTTTTCATCAAACGCTTTTAACACCTTCAAAGTAAATTTTTGTTTTCGATGACCTCTCTAAGGTCATTTGTGGGTAACTCTACGCTTAAAGTGACATACAAAAACAATTGATCTAAACACAAGATTCGTGGGGGGTTTTTTTTTTTTTTTTTTTTTTTTTTTATTGGGTGGGAAAATCATCCTAATGACATCCCCGCTCTTGGGCGGAGCGGGAGATAGTGTCAGACTCTTACTGACTAAAAACCCACTCCTGTTCCTTCGTTGCCTTCGTCCCAGGGCCCCGGGTTCCGCTTTCACACTACCCGTGGCCCCAGTAGGCTTCGACCCTGCTGGGCCCCTACGATTTGCTGACATCTCCTTGAGGCGCGCGTGGAACAAAACGCGCCGTCGACGACTTGGGCTCGGTCCGGACGGTTACCGGACGGTCAGACGGCGAGCCACCCATTGCTCGCCGTCTACAAGCCCGCGCCTACGGTGGCCGGAAATCGGGATCGGAATCCCGGCGGCGGTTGGAGCGTAAGGACCGTTGCCTCACGCGATCGGCCGCCTCCTTAGCTAGCATTACTGCTTCGCAGAAGGAGGCGACCGCCTGCCACTCCTCCTCGCTCCGGAGCATGGCCTGAACCAAGGCCCGGCGCGAGAGATCACCGCCGCCGATTGCCCTCACGAGGTCACGGCGTTGCTCTGCCCAAGCGGGGCACACCTCCACCGTGTGCTCCACCGTGTCCTCCGGGTGGGCCACACAGTGGCGACACCCGGGCGTCGTTTCCGCACGAATCCGGTGCAGGAACCTCCCGAACTTACCGTGTCCGGTGAGGACCTGCGTCATGCGGAATGTGAGGACGCCGTGAGGTCTTTCCAACCACGCCTCAAAGAGGGGACTTACCGCCATAATTGTGGCGTGCCCAAAGATTCGTGGGGGGTCACAACATCTCTGTATAAATAGATACTAGTCACTATAGAAATTTGTCACAGATCATTTGTTAGATGTTAGTTCCACACTCCCGCTGTGTTCGAAGGAGTTAGACATTATAGGAATTAAAAAAACTGTTGCTTAGGCGAGTTTTGTGTTGAAGTAGCTGCTACTAGTGGCTTAGCCTGCGTAAAAGTAGAAATTTATCCCAAGGGAACACACTCCCGAGACAAAAAGTAGACTAAAATACATAGGATTATATTCCAGAATATGGTGTACACGTGTGCCAATTTTCATTTCCGTTCAGCTTTTCGAACGTGAAGAAGTAACACACAAACACACAACACTCACAAACCTGTGCCTTTATAATATTAATGTGATTTTTAACTGAAGGAAAATATGTGACTAACTTAACCCCAAAGTCCGGGAGTCTTTTGAACGTTTCCCCTCAAAAACAAAAAAAAAAGGTTGACACATAGGTGATTTTGGAATATAAAATCTGTGTCATATTTTTCTCTCGTCCGACTTTAGCTGTTTGAAATATTTTTTTAGTTTTAGTTATGGTAAATTAGTATATTTAAAATTATGGCCTACTATGAAATAAAGAATTTTAATACATAAACGCTATAATTGCCATTGCTTCAATTTAAAACTAAAATAAATTAACACTTACCAAAAGAAAACTCTTTAGTTGAGAACCAAGCCGCTTCATTTTTGTCGCCATTGTTTATGCCTCGTTTAAACCTGAAAAAAAGAGGACAACTTTATTTGGGATAGTTGTGAAATATTATTAATTTTATTCCGGTTATTCATTAATTCAATTCAGACTAGTGTTTATATTAGTGTTAGTAAAAATACATAAAATAGAAACTTAAAATAAATGTTAGTGCTAACTCTAATACATGTGGAAAAATTATTAAAATATACTTAAAACATTAAATATAAAAAATTGTATCGCACCGGTATTAGGAACAGGGTCCAAGCTACCGGCGGTCAGGGCTCCAGAGAAAGGATCTTATTATTACTATTTATTATGGGCCAGTATGTCTCAGAACCCTGTGGTCCTGGACCTTAGGAAGGTGTACGAGGTGCCGAAACCAACTCGCAGAGGCCCTTTAGACACTTCTAATGAAACATTATACCATGACGATTATCCCTGTACGCGCTATGCTAGTGCACCCAAGGACAACCCTCGGTTAGTAAAAATCTATTGCAAAATATTACACACTAGCTTTTGCCCGAACCTTCGCCTCCGTACATAATATATAGCCTATGTCAGTCAGAAATAAAGCAGTTTTGTATCGGTGAAAAAATTTTAGCCATCGGACCATTACTTTCTAGAAGTAATTCTAGAAAGTAGTTAGAATTACCTTCTACAAAAAAAAAACAGAAATAAAAACTTTACCTCTTTATAATATTATTGTAGAAAACATAGATAATAGGACTATGGTTTTGGAGACTTAAATGGACTGGTTACCAGGAACTATGTTAAGTTTTGGTCAGAGGGTGACTTGCAGACTTAATAAATGGGATTATTACTATTATAATTATTTATATACCTCTTTGGTTTATTTATTACCGTTCACAACTTCAAGGATAGTCCCATTAGTCAGGGTTCTATTACAAAACTGACAATACTAGAGTAAGGGCGCTCAGTAAGGTAATGTGTCATGCGTTATGGCCATCACGTACTACTGCGTAATGTCCATGGCGTAGTGAAGGTCTAGGAGATAGGAAACACCATATAAAGTGGGTGATGTCAAGTTTGAAGATGGGTTTTGGAGTGTCTTGTGTCGTAAGTTTAATAGTGTATTTTTGGTGACTTGTACTATGGTCTATGCATAGTATCTGCATACTTATTTATCTATGGAACCTTTTGAATATAATTTTTTGTTGAAAATATTTTAGGTCTCAAATAATATGCCTAAAATAATTGTACTGTAAGACCAAGGTGAAGGATGGAGAGAATAGTCTGACAACCAGAGGGACTGGCCCGCAATGGCTGAACACAGACGTGTGTGGAAAAGGGAGAAGGTGGCCTTGGTTCAGCAGTAGGACATAATAGGCTAACAGCGACAGTTGTTTTTGGTTATTTTTAAGAGAAAAGTCTCTGAAACTTAAATAATAAGTTAGTTTTCCATTTTTAAGGGTTCCATACCCGGGTGCCAACGGAGCCCGTCCGTCTATCTGTCTGCCTGTCGATTTGTCAGTGGGCTGTATCTTGTAAACCGTAAGAGGTAGAGAGTTGAGATTTTTACAAAATGTGTATTTTTATTACCGCTACTACAACTAATAATAAAATAAAAATAGAGTTAAAAATTAAAGGGGGTACCTATATAAGAAACGTGCGGTACGAAACGCTTCGCATGCGAGTCCGACTCTCACGTACATACATCTGTACAACTGTCATTTTGTACACACGGTTGTACGAAATTTATTCGGCCAAAAATTTTGGTTTCTAAATCTTCGTTTTTCCCAGAAAAATCCAGAAAAAGTATTTTTTTTATTTCTTTTTTTGGTGATTTTACGTAACAATGCAATTGCGTAATAATAAAAAACTTTTTACAAAAAAAGAATAACCGACTTCACTAAAACACACTAAAAGGATCACAATAACTTTAATTTCGAAAGTCGGTGTTTGTCGGTATTATTTGTATCTTATTTAACACCGACTTCCGAAATTAAAGTTATTGTGATCCTTTTAGTGTGTTTTAGTGAAGTCGGTTATTCTTTTTTTGTAAAAAGTTTTTTATTTCACACTTTTTTGTTGTGATACACTTATAAACAGAGTGCCTATTTCTCATGATAATTCCAATTAATCCAAACACTGCTAGGTTACATTGTTTTATTATGAAGTTCCTGTGTCTACCTTCCGGCTCCAAATCATCATCAGTTCCCTTCGATGATACCATTTTCAACGTAACTATTAAGAACCATTCATTTATTTGTATTGTCATAGTCGCTTAACTATCTTCATTGTGATATCTATGCGAGTAAGAAGTTCCGTTGACCATTTCTGGTCTTCTTTATCAGTTCCATTTCATCAAATGTTACTTTTTGACTGTAAATGCTTACGTTTTCAATCAAAATACCAAAATCACTATATGGTTGCTTATAATATTTGAGAAGTTCCCTCGATTTCGCCAAGATTCCATCATCAGATCCCAATTTGGTGAGTATGGGACCATTTGGGAAGTATACTCTTTCCAACGAAGAAAGAATTTTTCAAATCGGTTGGCAAGCGACGAAGTTATGCGCGAACAAATACAAACATCCGAATTGAGAACCTCCTCCTTTTTTAGAAGTCGGTTAAAAATATCCCTATACGCGCAAGGGATTACCCAGTTTTTTTTTTCATAAAAAAGTACACATAGTTAGTTCTAAATTCACAGCTTATTAAGTTCATTATAGTGTTGCACAAAATTTAGAATATTGACGTAACAGTGGTAACGTAGTTGGAATTACCATCGACCTCATAATAAAATAAACATGAAAGAAGAAATAAATATTATTACATTCTGAGATCGACCTGATTCTAAGCATTGTTTGGGAGATAAAGATCAACTCGTGACTTAGCGAAAATTCGGAGTTTATCTAAGTTTCGTTGCAAAAATTATGATTCATAACAAAATGTAGGTTTTAAGGATTTAGAAAGAACTCATTGTGGGTTGCTTGTTACGAAACTGAATGAAAGGAAGGACGTGTTTACTATTAAAAGAAGTATAACAAATAAATAACCGACTTCACTAAAAAAAGTGTTTGGGAAAATGATCTTTTGACATCGCCCGCTCTTGGGCGGAACGGGAGATATTGGCAGACTTTTACTGACTAAAAACCCACTCCTGTTCTTTCTTTGCCTTCGTCCCAGGGCCCGGGTTTCACTTTCACACTACCCGTGGCCCCAGTAGGCTTCGAGCCTGACATTGAAAATATTAAAAAAATAAATGGCAGGGGGTGTTACTAGACCGACACCGAACCCAAAAATGTAATTAAAAATAATTTTTGTCTGACTGTCTGTTTGTTCAGGCATCACGCAAAAACTACCGGTTCGATTACGATGAAACTTGGTATTTTTTAATATCCTGGGCACCGCACTGGGTACTTTTTATCCCGAAAAAGTATATACAATAAAAAACAAACTTAATTTTGCGGTTCGATCCCTAGACCCGATTACTGTACCAACCGTAAACAATAAGTTTGTCGTAGGTTACGTCACCCGCAGTGGAGTTCACTAAAGGGCGCTGCACACGGCTAAGATACTATAATATTTTATCTTAAGATACAATATCGCTCGCCATACAATTCAATACAATTCAATGGACACACAACGAAGATAATAAATAATATTTCATATTTTCGTATCTCAAAAAACCTAATAAAACCATTTTCGACTTCTACGCGGACGAAGTCGCGAGCAAAAGTTAGTTTTCAATATAATTATTCAGAACCATTTATTTATTTGTATCTTCATTGTGATATCTATGTGAGTATAAAGTTCCATTGGCCATTTCTGGTCATCTTCATCAGTTTGCAAATAGGTCCATATACGACGCCGTTCTGTGGTAACACACATAAAAAAAAAACTGAATTGATAACATCCTCCTTTTTTGAAGTCGGTTAAAAAAATTCCCTATTTTTGTATAGTCGGGTAAAAACCTAAAGAACTTTCATAAAGAAAACAAAAATCAAAGTAAAACATTTTGCAATAAAACAGATGTGTCTCATAAATATATTTGTGAATAAAAAATATTATTATTACTTTTGCGCCTTTTAGCTATGCATATAGGTAGATATTTACAGACCGGACGAGTTGGGACTAGGGATGAGTCTGGACGAAGCCAATAAATCTTAGTGCGCGTAGGAATTATTATAGTTTGTGATTTTATATCACTCTTCAAAAATCGCTTCGAATAAATTTCGAAGTGCGCGCTTAACTTAAAATTGAATAATTTAAGCTCATATGGTTCATAAAATAACCTGATTATTATTTTTATTTTTAAATATTATTTTTAATTTTTTATTATATTTTTAATAAAATAACCTGAAACTTATCGTGAATCTGTCCCATTATCCTTGGAGAAGGACAATAAAGTACCTTACGCACAACAATAGGCACTCGCTAAAGCCCAACGCACATTGGCGCAGAATTGGAGCGTTGCATCGTGTTTAGTTTCGAGATGGCGCGTAGGTAGTAGTCGCGATTCTCTCGTGTGTGTCACGAGTAATCGTTGCGTCCAAAAGGAGTATACCAATGAGCGAGCATTATGGGGCGAATTTAGTCAGTAGGAAACATGGGATTGAATGAAGCGCTCGCGTTTATATTGGAGTTCGCGAAAGAAACTATCCAATAACTTCTCTCGCTCTAGGGTGGAGCGAGAAAGCGTGTCAGACTGACTAAAACCAGACCTGTATCTTTCAGTTGCCCTTTGTATTCTAGCACGGGTTTCCTTTCCAGAAAATCTCCATGTCCATAGCGGGCATCGGCTCTGCTGGGCCTCTACGGTTTGCTGACATCTCTTAAAACCTGTTAGAACCTCTTAGGACCTATTTGTCACAGCCGTGAGATAAACAATATTGATGAGTTTAAGTTTCTATATAATTCTTACTTCATCGTGTGTATCTATGTGCCAAATAAACTTGTGTTCTTTCTGTCTTTCTTTCTTTCTTTTTTACGTGAAGAACCTGCGCCAATGTGAGTTGAGCCTAAAAGAGGCTGCACAATGCTGCATTTCTCACAGTTATCGGATAACGCCTTTTCTGTTCGTTGCCTCATATCGTGTGTGTATTACAAGCGTATGCTAATACATATATGTTTAATGGTTTATTTCATGGGCTACTGTGATTTTAGATAAAGCTACTGAATTTTTATACGTTCTCCTGGTTAAAAATAACAGTTTAAAGAACAGTTTCTATAAGTTTGGCAATGGGGCTGACATGATGATTTTATGATAAGCATTTTAACCTTGTTTTAGTTTTGTTTTGATGGAGTGCTCTATTGATAAGTATATGATTCTCTATTTATTACAAACAACAAAATATGAAACACGTAAAATTGAAAAAAAAAAATTAAGTGCCGAAGGAACAAATCTAGAAATGCTGATTTCTGAAATTAAAGTTATTTGTATTTAGCTTTATTTGTATGGTTGCAGGAGAGGGAGGTCAAAGATGGGTAGATTGTGTGAGGAGTGATAAGACAAAACAATGAGTCAGTGGCCAACAAGTAAAATGGGACAATAGCAGAACGATTTTTCTCTTTTTATTCGAGGGTAATTCGACAAATAAAATTTGAAATACGCAGCAAACACTTAATTTTATCTTCAAATTTTCTGAGTCAATTTAAAATCATTTTGATCCCTATTAACTAACCTTATCGAGGATAAGTTAATTACAGAGGTGCGCATTAAAACTTGCACATGGTATTCATCGACCTCGAAAAGGCATACGACCGGGTTCCTCCTGAGGTTCTGTGGTGGGCCCTTAAGGAGAAAAGTGTGCCTGGGAAGTATGTGCAGTTGATTCGAGCGATGTACAGTCGATGTAGTACCCAAGTCTGGTCTGCAGTGGGCAACACTGGCAGCTGCAATGTGGCTGTCGGCTTACATCAAGGGTCGGCTCTCAGCCCTTACCACTTTCTGATGATAATGGACGCTTTGACGTCGGACATTCAGGAAGAGGCTCCCTGGTGTATGCTGTTTGCCGATGACATTGTGTTGGTTGCCGAGAGTAGCCTAGAGGTCCAGAACAGATTGGAGGTGTGGTGGCACAGACTGGAGAGTGTTGGCCTGAAATTGAGTAGAACCAAAACGGAATACTTGTTCTGCGATTTCGGTGGTCTCTCCGGTCCTATGCCCTTAGCTCTCGCTGGAACGCCCATACCAATCTGCTCCGACTTTCGGTACCTCGGGTCGCTTATCCAAGGAGATGGCGAGGTAGACCGAGACGTATCACAACGGATCAATACAGGATGGATGAAATGGCGACAGGTCACTGGAACAATTTGTGACCCACGGATGCCCCTCAAGTTGAAGGGTAAAATCTACAAGTCCGTGATAAGACCTGTCATACTGTATGGATCAGAATGTTGGGCTGTGAAAAAGACGGATGAAAAAGATTGCATGTAGCGGAGATGAGAATGTTTAGATGGATGTGTGGTGTGACGAGAATGGATAAAGTGAGAAATGAATATATTAGAGGAAGTTTGAAAGTGGCGCCAGTGACTGAAAAGTTGAAGGGGAATCGTTTGTCTTGGTATGGTCATGTAAAGAGGAGAGATGAAACGCATGTTACTAAAAGAGTTATGAGTATACATGTGGATAGGTGGAGAGGGAGAGGGAGGCCAAAGAAAAGATGGATGGATTGTGTGAACAGTGATATGAAAGAAAAGGAACTTAGTGATAGTATGACGGTTGACAGGATAGAATGGAAGAAAAAAACGTGTTGCGCCGACCCCAAATAAGATGGGACAAGGGCAGGAAGATGATGATCGAGGATAAGTTAATAGGGGTCAAAATGATTTCACTAAATGATCACGGATACTAACTTGATTATAATGAACAAAAAGTTTATGACAATTGCGTTGTACATAGTGTTAATTTGAATAATAGGTAATTAAATAAAAGAAACACCTTGGCGCCTAGTTTAATTCCTTTTTTTTCCCAAAGGCATTAAAATTTAAATAAGTATTTTGACCACAGATATAAATATTAAAATCTTGGTGACTAAGATTTAAAAAAAAAACATAAAATAAGCTGCCAAAATAATCATAGGCAATCTTAATCATTTGCACGTTGAACCTTGAATGAATTTGATTTATTTGCTTATTGCAGATTGTGTACATAAATATATTTAAATATTATTATTATTATTATATTCTTTATTGTACACCACATAAACAAAAATACAGGACAAACATAATTAAAAATAAGTGTACAATGGACGGTCTTATCGCACAGGGTAATTTCTTACAGACACCCTTTGGATGGACTGAAAGAAAGGAGATAGATTTAGGGCTTTCAGTGTACAACATCAGAAAAAATACTAATAAGACATAATAACACAAAATAAAAAAATATACTAATAAATATTAAATATATAATTGAGCCAGTTGTTTTTGATTTGTTAGTCAAATAAATGACATATTTACTTACAAAGAAATTATTACTCATTACTGTTGGTATATTCATCTCTATCTGTTTATACTTTTCAAAGAACTGAATTAAAAAAAAAAAAACCAGCACAGTTGTCGCAATAGTTCAGCAATTGGCTGGTGCGCTTCCTGACGTGTGTTCGATTCCCTCAAACAGGAGTAATACCTGACATTGACACGTTTAAAAAAAATCAAATAAAACAAGAAAGGATAATCTATGTAACTTGTAATTGTATAACAAATTTTGAACAAATATTCATAAAGTAGGTAACTAGTACTATGAATAGGATTTAAATATTAACTAGACAACTTAAGACAAAAATATGATTTGACTCTGCAATTTTAACTAAAATGACCAAAGAAATATAAATCTCCGAAGGGGTTGCGTAATTTTGTTTGTGTACAGATGTCTTTCTAAGATATTGCAGAAGTTAGTTAGTAGCTCTGCGGATCAAGAGGTCGGGAGTTCAAATACAATTGACTAATGTGGGAAAAACATTTCTTTGAAAAGGTAAAAATTTGCCACGAGATGTCATGTCACAAGAAATGCTGGAAATTACTAGAAACAGACTTCGGCACAAAATTAATTAGTAAAGTTATCTTTATTCAAATTATTTTATTTCACATAGACTTACGTGTGCACTT